>JAWDJD010000002.1:430735140-431335140 GCA_035047305.1 Bradypodion pumilum | reverse complement strand
ACGGGCATGGGGCATTATAGCGGGAACCATGGGGCGGGCCGCACTTGGGGAACGCGAGACCGATGCTTAGTATCTGTCCCACATTCTGGCCTCCCGGTTTCACCTCTAGGTCCTGAGCAGCTGATCCAGGGTGACCCCGCCCGTAGGCTGCTGCTGATGAATGCCAGGTTGGTCTGTAATAAGGCTCCCCTAATACAAGACTCTATTTTGGGGGAGCGGGCCAACCTGGCATGCATCACTGCGACCTGGCTGAGACCTGAGGATGGGGTGCCTCTATCAGAGATGTGTCCGGCCGGGTTCGGTGTTTGGCACCAGCCTAGGGATGTGGGTAAGGGCGGTGGTGTTGCCATTATAGCCAGGGAGTCATTGGGAGTCGCCAGGGCCACTGCTCCACAAATTTCGGGTTGTGAGGCCCTGCTCCTGCGGTTGGGCCCTAACGGTCAGTTGGGGGTCCTGCTCCTGTACCTGCCTCCTTGCAGGGTAAGGGATTCCCTGCCTGGGCTCCTTGAAGCCATCTCGGCGTTGGCTTTGGAGTTCTCTAGATTGATGGTTTTGGGGGACTTCAATTTGCCTTCGCTGGGGTCTGGTTCCAAGGTGGCACAGGAGTTCATTGCTTCCATGGCAGCTATGGACCTGGCTCAGGTAATTCAGGGCCCGACCAGGGGCAGTAGCCACACGCCAGATTTAGTCTTTCTGGGGGCGACACTTCATCGTAAGGAGGCAGGGTCAATTAAAGTGGCCCGCCCCCGGTAACTGATGGATCCGGATGGATTCCAGAGGGAACTGGGGGAATTTCCTCTGGATTGGCGACACAATTCACCTGAGGCACTTGTTGACCTATGGTACGGGTCGACGACATCTGACTTGGATGTAATCGCTCCACTACGGCCTCTCAGAGCCCGTGGAGCTAGGTCATCCCCGTGGTTCACTGAAGAACTACGGGAGCTCAAATGGGCAAAGAGACGCCTTGAGCGCCGCTGGTTGAAGACATAGAGCGATTCCGATTGGACACTAACTAGAGCCGCTATTAGGGCCTACCTAGCGGCGATGGGGGTAGTGAGGAGGCAGTACTTCACCTCCCTTATTGCCTCCACTGATAATTGCCCAGCCACCCTGTTTCGGGTGACCAGGTCCCTCCTGGGTAGGGCGGGGCCTGTGCCTGGTTGGCAGGGATCGGCTGAGGACTTTGCTGACCATCTGGTGGAGAAAATCGATCGGATTCGCTCGGGGTTCAAAGTTGGTGTGGGCGGGGAGGGTCCGGGGGGAGCCAGTGTGCAGTCTTGCGGTGTTACCTGGGATCGGTTTGATCCAGTTGCCCCGGATGAAGTGGACAGGCTCCTTGCGGCGGTCCGTGCCACTAATTGTCCATTGGATCCCTGTCCCGCCTGGCTGGTAAAAGCCTCTAAGACGGTGACAGGTGGCTGGGTCGGGGCTATAATTAACGCGTCTTTTCGAGAGGGGATGTTTCCTGCACTGCTGAAACATGCTCTTGTGCGCCCCCTCCTGAAGAAGCCATCCCTCGATCCAGCAATCCTAACCAACTACAGACCTGTCTCCAACCTTCCTTTTTTGGGGAAGGTTCTGGAGAAGGCAGTGGCACGTCAGCTGCAGGGGGTACTGGATGAAGCGGAATATCTGGACCCATTCCAGTTAGGATTCAGACCTGAATATGGTACTGAGACTGCATTGGTCGCACTGATGGATGATCTCTGGCGAGAGCGGGATGGCGGTCATCCGTCCGTCCTTGCTCTTCTTGACCTCTTAGTGGCCTCCGATACAGTTGACCACGGTATCCTTCTGGAACGGCTCCGAGGATTGGGGATCCAGGGCACGGTGTGGTCCTGGCTTTCCTCATTTCTGAGGGGCCGGACCTAGTCGGTGTGGTTGGAGAGTGAGAGGTCGAGTCCTAGGCCCCTAAAATATGGGGTGCCTCAGGGCTTGGTACTCTCAACTCTCCTATTTAACATCTACATGAAGCCGCTGGGTGAGATCATCCGTTCCCACTGGGTGCGGTACCACCAGTACGCGGATGACACACAGTTGTACATCT
This sequence comes from Bradypodion pumilum, assembly GCA_035047305.1. NCBI lineage: Eukaryota > Metazoa > Chordata > Lepidosauria > Squamata > Chamaeleonidae > Bradypodion > Bradypodion pumilum. The sequence continues at coordinate 431,333,090 of JAWDJD010000002.1, read as the reverse complement.
CGGCCCGTGATGCAGTCAAAGTCCTTTCTAGCTGTCTGGAAGCTGTTGGGGTCTGGATGGGGGCAAATGGGGTATAGCTGAATCCTAGCAAGACTGAGTGGCTGTGGATAGGGGGTCCTGTGTTATCCCGGGAGCTACCATCTTTGGTTTTGGATGGGGCTGTTTTCCCCCAGACCAACCCGGTGCACTACTTGGGGGTCCTCCTGGATTCGCGGCTGCTGCTAGAAGAACAGGTGGCGGCTGTGGCCAGGAGGGCCTTCGCCCAACTTCGGGTGATTCGCCAGTTGCGCCTGCTCCTGGACCGGGACTCTTTGCTCATGGTCACTCACGCTCTGGTGACCTCCAGACTAGACTACTGTAATGCGCTTTACATGGGGCTGCCCTTGATGATCATTCGGAGGCTGCAGCTGGTCCAGAATGCTGCGGCCCGGGTGGTGATGGTGTGTGGATGTTATGCCCATGCCTCACCACTGCTTCGGCGGCTGCACTGGTTACCAGTTTGTCTCCGGGTGCAATTCAAGGTGCTGGTTTTGACCTTTAAAGCCCTACATGGTAGTGGGCCAGGGTATCTTAGAGACCGCATTGCCCTAAGGACGTCTGTCCATCCAACCAGAGCGGACCAGAGGGGCTCTCTAATTGTGCCATCAGCCAGGGGGGCTCGCCTCTCTGGCACAAAGAGGAGGGCCTTCTCTGTGTCCGCACCGGCCCTTTGGAACCTCCTGCCTGTGGAACTGCGTCTCCAGACGGAGTTGTTGCCCTTTAGGAAGGAACTAAAGACCTGGCTGGCGGGCCAAGTTTGGGGTGCGGGTGGGGATGGGGGTACCGTTGGGTGGTTGGTATAGAGAAGTGTGCCTTCCCCCAAGGTCCCTTCGGTTCGTGCGCACCTTTTAGGGGTGTTTTTTTTTTAACTTTTAACTTTGTTTTATCATGTGTCTTTTATGTATTTACTGTCTGCTATGTAAACCGCCCTGAGTTGGGTTGTACCTGAGTGGGTGGTATATAAGCGTGAAAAATAAAATAAATAAATAAATAAAATTTCCTTCACTGAGGGACTGTGGTGGCTCAGTGGTTAAGAAGCTCACCTTGTTAACTGGAAGGCCGACAAGTTGGCAGTTCGAGACCAGGGTACTGCATGATGGAGTGAGTGCCCATCTCTGTCCCAGCTCCTGCCAAATTAGCAGATTGAAAGCAAAAAATTACAAGTACTGTAGGGACCACTTTAGTATGAAAAGATCTTGGGGACATGAACGGAGCCTTATTTGGGCATCCCCTGAGCGGATTTTCTCCAGCAAAAGTCCTTTCAACCCAGAATAATTTTTGACACCAAATTATTATTACTATTGCTGACTTTATGAAATACAGTGCAAAGCATACTTATAAAATTAACCCTTCTCAACATATCAGGCTATCTTGACATGTTGAGACTGTCTGTTGGAAAGCTTCTGGCCTTCAGTGTTAGTTCTCACTTTCAGTGTGTGTTTGAGACAAAGCTCACTACACCATTAAAAATGTTGGGATTTGCTACTAATAAAAAAGGTGAATTCTGATTATTATTTTGTTCCTACTTTAATGGCACAAAGGCAGAACTGAATACATCTGTGGCTTTTCTTCCCAAAATGGCTTTTATCTCTCTGATTTTAAGGTCTTCTACTTTTTTCATATTTGAAGAATTCAAAATGCCCCCCTCTAAAAAAATGCAGGTACATGTGGAAACATGTGGGGCATTTCTATAGGTGGTGCTTTGGTGGTGTAGGCAGTTGGATATTATGTTCAAGATGGAGGTAATGCACCTAAATTCTTCCCTCTCCCTGATTGTCCTTCCAATTTTTATTTGTACATAACTGAGATTGGCAGTAGACCACTATCATTTTATCAGCATTCCACTTTAGCACTAGAGCACCTCTGCATGGAAAGAAATGGAGAAAATGATAGTAGTAATGAGCAATCAAGAAGAAATGAAATGAAAACTGTCCCTCCAATGTTTTTGTAATGTTGACAACTTTTCAAGAACACTATGCAAGGATTTGGAAAGATTGGTCAAACAAAATTTAAAAAATATGTCAGGCAGAGGCAGGTCCACAGACAATATGACAGGGATACAGGTTAGATCGGAAATCCAATCATATTTGTATCACAACCCCAGTTTGGAGCGTGAAATGCTGATCAAATCCACAAACCCAATGTGATTCCAATCCTTATGGTTCCAATCAATTTAAACCATTATTAAAGCTGCAAAACACACATACAGCAGGAGAGGAGTGGCTGACATACCACATAGGCCAACATCCTGTTGCCTAGCACAGTAAATCACATTAGAGTAGGCCTGTTGAATATGTTTAATTCATTCAAATGGGCCTGCTCTAATTCTGACATACTATGCAAAAGTAAGTTATGGAAGGCCAACTTACTTCTCAAAAATATAGAGCGGCTGAGTCAACAAATCCCCAATGATTCAGTGTGCATACTTTAGTGTGATTTACTGAGCTGTGTAACAAGATTTTAGCCACAGGGTTTCAATTTCTGAAAATCCATGCAAGAAGATTTTCATCGTTTTTCACAATTTATGCATTTGCGCAAAATTCTTCTTGCAAATGTGAGAATTCTCATTGATAAGACCAGATAATATATGACCATATTGCAGGTGAGGATCAACCAATCCCTCTATCTATCCACCCTTCTTTTTTGTCCTCATGCACAAAAGCCAGCAAAGTAAGGAGTTATATTTCTAGCTACATCCATACTTGCAACTGGCCAGTGTCCTCTCACTTGCTGTGCCCACAGTAAAAATCATTTTACGAACTACTGGGCAAAAGGATCTGTATCAGTATGCATTTCAGGGCCAACAAACCACCTTTTTACAAGCACATGTATGCTTATCTTTAAGTACATAAAAATCCAATTGACTTTGATAGGATTAACCTTCTATTTACAGCCAAATGCATACACACCTTTTTTTTAATGCAAGATCAATGCCTGAACCTCGCCAGCTCCACCTTCACATGGCATTGAGACAAAATAATGTAAAAACCACCTGCTTTCCACATATATTTACCTCCCCTACCTAAGTTGCTGTTCCTTGAAAGGACAGAGAAGTAAAAACTGCCTGTGCATGTTAAATATCCAAACAAATATCTTGTTATTTGGCAGAGTTCCACCATTTGGATTATTACCGCTGAATGCTGCTACAATTTGGGTAAATGTTAACAGGAAAATATAAACGTTGCAATAGTACTAAATTGTTAGTTCATTTGGAATGTATAAGAATTCTGCTGTATGCTAAAAACTTATGAATTATTATTATTCCAAAACAAAATGTCAGAATAAAGAATCTAGCCTTTTCTCCTCATAATTTTCTGGATTGTGTGCCAATGTAGGTCTATGGTATGTGGTGCCCGCCCGCCCAATTCAAAATAAAGCGTATCAAGAACCAGCTATTATTTCAGCACATAAGACAGAAAACTTTACAAAATGCCTTTACTAGGAAGTAAAATTACAACCTTAAAAATTAAATAACTAACATTTTCTGCTTTTCCTCAACATTTAAAAGTTGCTGCCTGAGGCAGCCACCTCACTTTAGCTAAGTCCAGCCTTTGTGCTTGTGTGTGTGTGTGTGTGTGCGCGCGCGCGCGCGCGTGTGTGTGTGTGTGTGTGTGTGTGTGTGTGTGTGTGTGTGTGTGTGCATGCACATGCATGCATGTGCACACACACTCACGCACTTGTATATGCACAAACTATGCCAAAACACTTTGGGAAATAAACTTGAAGGAAATAGGGTGAACCATGAAAAAAGCTTTGGTTCCCTACATATGTTTGCTCATCTACTCCCATAAGCGTAAAATTATGTAGCACTTTTCTAAAGAGGCCATTTAGAGACACAACTATCAAATCACATTTGAAAAAGTTAACATGACATAGGCACTTTGCTTCCTGTTGCCAGTGTTTTAAAATGTTCCTTTTTAAAATAAGCACAAATACCATTGGGTTATTTTGTCTCCTACAAATGCTACACAACAGCTAAATCCTTTAGTCCAGCTCTACATGTCTGGTTAAAGGCTTCCTTTTGTGTTACTGGAGCACAAACAGTTTTGATGCATTGTGCAAAACCTCAAATCAGCTTTAATGGTGATTGACACTATCCCCATTGTGCACACAGAGCCGCGCAACAGAATATCAGCCAAAATTGTTTCATTGGACAACTTAAATTTATTATCATGGTAATGTAACCAAACAACCTGACACACCATGTCACCTACAATTGCAAAGGTTTTTGAAGTGTCAACTTGGTTTATATGCAAAATTGTAATCAAACACAAAATTTGCAACTAAGAATTTGCTAGGAATAAACAGAGGCAGTTCCTGGTTTTTTCAGGATGAGTTTCCCAGAGGTAGTTTTGATGCTTACAGTACAGGATTGGATCCTCACCCTGCTGCAAATGCAAGGCTTCACCTGAGAGCTCCTGGATGCTGAGCTATTATAAAAATGTGGGAAGGGAGGAAGTGGAAAAGATAAAGGGAAAATATAAAATACAGGTTAGATCTAATTTAAAATATTTGGGGACAACTATTTCTGAGAAATATGAGGAATTTAAAAAATTGAATTTTGAGAAACAAAAGATGGAGATTAAAGCAAAAATAGAACAATATAAAAAGTTTAATTCGTCTTGGTTTGGTAGGATTGCAATGTGTAAAATGAAATTGTTGCCAAAAACTAATTACTAATTTGATGCCCTGCCAATACAAATTGCTGAAAAAGAATTTGCAGCCTTTCAAAATATGCTAAATAACTATTGTAATGGAGGAAAGAGACCAAGGATCTAAAAAATTGTGATGTTTATAGCACAAAAAGAAGGTGGTTTGGGCATACCTAATATTAAAAATTATTTTAGGGCCTTTCAATTTAAAAACGTGGTGAAGATATTGACAAAAGGGGATATTATTTGGAGGGAAATTGAAATGAAAAGTTTGGATCATATTGAGAATGCAATATTTTTAGATAAGAATATGAAGAAAGCGAAAATAAATTAACTAAAGTGATGATTAGAACTTGGTTGAATCTCAAGAATAAACTGGCACCAGATATCTCCCCAATCATTGAATTGGAGGATATAAAAAATTCCAAATTAAGATAGAAGAAAGAAACACTTTATAAATATAATGTGTATTTGTTAAAGGATTGTATAAAATGTTGCAGTAATAAAGAAAGAAGGTTAGAAATATATAAACAGTTGAATTTGAATTGGCTTCAAATAATATCTGTAAATAATTGGAACAAGAGGTACAGTAATACCTTGTGCAATGTCCACTTCATGCAACGTCCATTTCACACAATGTTGCACAATTCTGTGAAAAAAGTTGCATCGTACAACGTCGCTGCAACATTGTGTGATGCATTGGGGTGCTGGGAGCCAGATCCAGCTGAAGAAGAAACCCCCTCCGGCGTTTTGCCTTGCCCCACCGCCCAGGCGGGTTGGTGGGCGTCGGAAACAGCATGGATATGCCCCCCCCCGAGCCTAACAGAGGCAGCACAAGCAGCAGAGAACCCAAAATGGGGAGGACCTCCATCACAACGGAGGTTTTTTAACCCATTTCAAAAAGGATGAAGTTTTCTCCTACCTTCGTGCAGCCTCTGTGAGGTTTGGAAGCCCTTTTTCGGGCTTTTGCCGCCTTCCTCGGACATCCCTGGGGTGCACAGGAGCTAAATAAAGTTGTGGCCACCATTTAGTTTTTTTGGGGGGTTGGACTTCAATTCACAGAAGCCCAAGCAAACTGTAAAACAAAATGGCCACCGCATGCATTTTTACAGTTTGCTTGGGCTTCTGGAAATTGAATTATGACGAATTTGTCTGTAAGGGTAAAGGAACATAACTATAAAATATTATGGAGGTGTTACTTGACTCCAGTGAGATTAAATCAAATGGATAACACCAAAACAAAAAACTGTTGGAGATACCAGAATGTGTTGGGATCATATGAGCATATGTGGTGGAGTTGTGTAGTGGTATCTGATTTTGGGGGTAGGGTAGAAAAGGAAATTGGTAAAATAATGGGGATTGATCTTAAACTGGAGCCAAAGATCACCTTGTTGACGGATTTAGAGGGAATGAACATAGATGAAAACAAGGACTTAATATCTATATTTTAACTGTAGCAAGACAACGTATTGCGAAAAATTGGAAAAATAATTTGAAGATAGAAATGGAAGACTGGTATAAAGAGTTGTGGGAAATTGCTTTGAATGATAAACTTACATGGAAACTGAGTCTTAAAAAAGATATAATTAAAGAAAATAAATTTGGGGACATCTGGAAGCCTTTTTTGGAATATACATTGACTAAGTGTAGGGGGACAAACAAGTATCTGATAAAATGAGTTTTTGAATGTAATAGTATGTGGCAGACAACGTGGTTTCTTCCAGGGCATGGTAAATATCACATGGGTGATTTGTTTTTGTGTTTATTAATTTTAATAAGAAGATTGAAAGATGAGGTTGGGTATTGAATAATAAGTATAGTAGTGAACAAAGAAGAATAAAGATTATAATAAATTGTAGGTTGATTAGAGGTATTGATATTGTATATGAATTTTACCCATTATAACTGAGATAATAATTCCTATTACAGTTTTTGTCTGATTATATTTTTTCTTTTGTGTTTTGTTTTGATTTTATGTTCTTCTTAGTTGTTTTTCTCCTCTTTCTGTATTCTGTTATTAAAATCAATAAAAAGATTTTTTAAAAAAATAAATAAATAATAAAAACGGACAGTTCCCATCAGAGGCAACCTCAACGATAGTTCCTAAATCTTTTGTTTCTGTTTGAATATGTTTTGTTCCTGCTTCTTAAGACTGCCTGTTCTATTCTTGATTCTTGTGGACTGTTGTTGTGCCTTGCCTGGATCCTTCCTCCTTGAACCCTATTCATGCTCTGCTCTACCTACTGGCTTCTGGCTTGCTTTGACCACACCCTGTTTCTAGACTAACCCTGTATCCCTGTTTGTCTCAGGCTTGATTTTGGACTTGGACTCTGGACTGTGGTACAGTAACTGTTTGGCCTGTTGCCTGGTTGTCCTAGATCAGTGATGGCAAACCTTGGCACTCCAGCTGTTCTGGAACTTCAATTCCCAGAAGCCCTGATCAGCAGGACTGCTGATTTGGCCTTCTGATAATTGTTCAAGAACACCTGGAGTGTCAAGGTTTGCCATCACTGTCCTAGATCCTAGTTTTCATGTTACTTACCAGCTGTCCATGGTCCAGACTCTGACACCAGCCATCTTAATGAACGAATTAAGAACAATCCAAACAAATTTATAGACTAACTAGCAAACATAATCATTTAAAACTGGCCTTGCCCACATAGCACACTTTTACTTTACCTCCGGAACCTGCTTTTGCTTCTATTTTCCCCACTAAGAAGAACAGCAAACAGTTCCATAATTTTTCAATTAATGCTCCTTGTCTAATAACAATAGTTAGTTCCATGTGCTGTCAATTTGCAGCCGACTTGCAGTGACCCAAATTGGGCTTTTAAGGTGAGATATTTAAGACAGGACTAGAGATCTTTTCAAAAAAAAATGGGGAAATTAAGGGAACATTTAAAGCAAAAATGACTACGATAAGGGACAAATACGGCAAGGAGTTAGCTGATGCAGAAGAGATTAAGAAAAGATGGAAAGAGTACACAGAGGAACTCTACAAAAAGGACCTCACCACCTCTGATAATCACAATGATGTGGAAATGGAACTTGAGCCAGACATTCTGGAGAGTAAAGTCAGAAAAGCCATAAAGAGCAAACAACAAAGCTAGTGGAAATGATGGTATCCCAGTTGAATTTTTCAAAGCCCTAAAAGATGATAGAATCAAATTACTGCATTCGATATGCCAGCAGATTTGGAAAACAAAACAGTGGCCACAGGATTGGAGAAGATCAGTATACATTCCAATCCCCAAAAAGGGTAATGCTAAAGAATTTTCAAATTGTCGAACAATTGTGCTCATCCCAAGATGATGCTCAAGATAATACAGGATAGACTGCAGCAGCATGTGGAGAGAGAATGGACGTTTGAATTGCGGGGCGCCTTTGTGACTGCTGGGTGGTTTAGGTTGATTTTTGTGGTTTTTATAATTATGTGATTTTTTGATGTGATTTTTTGAATTGTAATGTATGATATTATGCTTATTTTTATGTGATATTTCGTATTGTATTTTGAATTTGAATACTGCTTTTTGATTTGTACTTTATTACATTGCATTGTTTGAGATGTTGTTGCCGCCTTGAGTCAGCATCGGTCAGAGAAAGGCAGGGTATAAATTAAATTTGAAATTGAAATTTGAACTACCAGAGGTGCAGGCCTGGTTCAGAAGAGGCAGGGGGACTAGAGACCACATTGCCACGATACGTTGGATCATGAAGAAAACAAGTCTACTTCTGTTTTATTGACTACACCAAGGCCTTTGACTGAGTGGACCACAACAAAATGTGGCAAGTAATTAAAGAGATGGGAATACCAGAACACCTTATATGCCTCATGAGAAATCTGTACATGAGTCAAGAAGCAACAGATTGATGGAGTAGTTTGGAATAGGAAAAGGGGTAAGACAAGGCTGCATTTTATCACCCTGCTTATTCAACTTATACACAGAGCACATAATGCGCAATGCAGGGATGGAGGAATCACAATTTGGGATCAAAATTGCTAGGAGAGACATCAACAATTTGAGGTATGCAGATGATACCACCCTAATGGCAGAAAGCGAGGAAGACCTAAAGAAACTCCTGCTTAGGTTGAAAGAAAAGAGTGCAAAAGCTGGCTTGAAATTCAATATCATGAAAATCAAGATAATGGCAACAGGCCTGATCAGTCCCTGGAAAATAGATGGGGAAGAAGTAAAAGCAGTGGCAGATTTTACTTTCTTAGAATCTAAGATCACTGCAGATGAGGATTGCAACCATGAAATAAAAAGGCGACTGATTCTTGGGAGAAGCTATGAGAAACCTGGGGAACATAGTGAAAAGTAGAGATATCACATTCCAAACAAAAATTTTTATAAAAGCAATGGTATTCCCGATGGTGATGTATGGTTGTGAGAGCTGGACCATTAGGAAGGCTGAGCGCAGAAGAATAGATGCCTTTGAAATGTGGTGTTGGAGGCGAGTTTTGAGGGTCACCTGGACAGCGAGGAGAACAAATAGGTCGATTTTAGAAGAAATCGACCCTTACTGTTCCTTAAAAAGTCAAATAGTAAAGATGAAGCTGAAGTGTAATATAAAAAGAAAGAAAAACATACCAGTTCTAACCAACCTTCATTACAAGCTTATGGACTTGATGTAAGGCTAAATCTGGAGATTTGATGTTGTCCTGAAAAATTATCCCAGACTGCAGAGGAGTTGTCATTTGAATTCTCTTTCTATTGGAACTTTGCGTCCCTCTTGGGTTTCCTAACTTAGCACGTGTAGTTCAAAAGGAGATAAAAGAGTTTGATGTATATATGAGACAGAATATTTAAAAAGTGACTGTATAATAATAAAGACAATAAAGAGACTGAACAGAAGGATAGCAAGGAATTGTGTGTGCCTGATTCTGCATGTTGTAAATAGAAAGCAAACACTGATTAAAAGGGTCCTTTAATTTCATATGTAATGAACAGCCCAAAAGTCATATATTTTATACACAATATCTCATGTGGGGGCCCCTACCGATTGGCCCCCCACACCAATTTCTGGAAATCATCACAAGCAAAACTAGACAAGTAGACTGGTTCACCATAAAGAATGATCTTTTAATTAAAATAAAAGCAGATTAATTTTAAAAAGGCTACTGCCAGTTTAATCACCCAGAGTTTAACAGAGTGTAACAGTCTGAATATGGCAGAATCCATAGTGTTTGTCTTCAAATGGCCTTCCCAACTTGTTTAAACATGCCTAAGCTTGTCTATTCAACCTGTTTTCAATTCCACATCAAGAGCTTAGATAAAAATTTCTAGCAGAGCAACATGCTGCTCACAGAAAGAATAAATTATTTGAAGACATTTGCTTCAAAATCCAACAATCCTGTAGAATAGTAAAGAGCTAGGATTCCTCTGCCACCCACTCCCCATCCTGCTTCTTTGTCATGTTGATTCTGAAAGCTTTAATTATAATCTCCATAGTTATACTTAATTTTGGCTTATGTAGACACAGTCAATAAACCTGCAGGGCTACAGCCCTGTAATCAGCTCAATATGGTAGATTTGCTCCTGAGATAAATTATTATTTATCAAAGAAAGAAATAATATGCTTTCTAAGCATAAAGATGTTGGAGAGTAACTCAGACTATGTGTACTCCCTTTCTCTCTCACACACACATCTGTTTCAGAGATTCACCCAAAATTGATGTGAAGTTTTTAATACCAATTGCAAAGCAACACCATCCTCCTACATTATTCATATCAGTGTCTGGAGGGCCCATAAGATATTGTAAACCCATTATGCTAAGCAGTAAGCAGCTACATTTTACAAGCAAGCCCAGCAAGGGGTCTATGGATAGATGGATGCATCTAATTATACCAAACTACTGCATGTGCATTAAGGGAGTGATTCTGAGCCTCATCTTGTGGGTCTGCAATATAACAATTCGGAACGGCATTCCATTAATAAGAAGGCCCAACAGTAAGAGGCTACAAATCACAAAGAAATTACATTTTCTTTGATCAATATCAAAGGCACAGGCCCATGAGATAGTAACTCACACTGGCCAAATCAACAGAATGGAAAAACCTACACAAAAATGTCTACCAGATAAGTATCTGATATCCAAGATGTACCAAAACAAGCACTACTTCAAACAAGACATAGTTAGGCTATGCTGGAATTCATATAAAATAAAATAAAAACCAGTGATGGCTTCTGCCATTAGTGGCTTTTTAAAAGGAAGAGCATGCCTGTATAACAGGCAGCCCAACTATGCCACGGCTGCCAAATTTGCTGTGTTACTGTCAAATATCAATGATATGGTGACAATAAAAAGGCCACAATTTTCTTTGAAAACAAGCCACTGGAGAGCAAGCAGCTTCAGGGTTCCCAGAAATGCCATTTGGCTTTAAAACAAGGGGCAGTACCCTCCCCTCTTCTACCGACTTGAAAGGAAAGTTTAGCTGTTTAATTGGCACTGAGCGACAGACATTCTGCAGCATGTCAGCAAACATAAAACCGAGTTAGGAAGATCACCTAGACCTGTTGTAGGGAAAGGCATGGAGGATGAATTATGAGATCAAATGAACCATTTATGTTAGAAACACCACTTCATGAGAGAATGAGGGAGTGGGTATTAACAAAAGTGTAAGGCAAACCATGTTTGGATCAGACTAACATTTTGTTCACACAACTGCTAATCTGTTGCTTTATGGAAGATTTACACCAGGGGTTCCCAACATATGGCCCATAGGTGGACCCAGCCTGTGGTACCATTTCATGTGGCCCATGCCACCACCGCACTGGAAGCGGACACATTTACGACAGCTGTAAATGCGGCTGTTGTAAACATGGAAGGGTGCATTTACGGCTTCCAGGGGGCCTGTCCCACAGCATAAAAAAGGTTGGGAACCCCTAATTTACAGCACGACAGGAGTGCAACTGCACCTACCCTCTTGCATACTGGAGGTAACATGCTATATATCCATTCCAACTAGCAATCATTGATGGCCTTAGCCACCATGAATTTATCCAATCCCCATTAAAGCCATCCTTGTTGGCAGCCATTACTAAGCCTCGTGTCAGTGAGTTTCATACTTTATCTGTGCCTTATATTGATAAATACATAAATACTTCCCATTCTCATTCTCTCTCTCAAGTAAATCTTCACTCTGGAAGGTGCACATAAAATAAAAATACAAAACATAACAGAAATAAAATCTATCGATGTCCATTTATCTGGGTGGTTTATGCATAATATTTAGGCCCTCTACCAAATACCAAGACTTACAAGCAAATCAAATTCTTCCATGTTAGATTATTGTTAAAGTTATTAGAACTACCTTTTTTTGCCTGGCCTTGCCAGGCAGTTTTTTTGGGGGGATGTTGGTGATAGCGGTGGTTTTGGGGTGCGCATGCACGCGCGCACACGCACACACACACACACATACGGCAAAGCTGTGGGGGAAGAGGAGGGGCTCCTCCTCCCCCCCAGTCTCGGCGAGGACACACACACACACACAATTCCCGGGGAATTGGTTCGCTTTCCTTGGCGGGAGTGTGGCGAAGGCACCAGTGCCTTCGTGCCCCCCCCCTTGAAAGCAAAACAATTCCTCAGAAAGCAAAGGCAGCGAACGGAGCTCCGTTCGCTGTCTTTGCTTCCCAGGGAAGTTGTTCGCTTTTCTCTGTTGGAGGGTGGTGAAGGCACCAGTGCCTTCGCCCCCCCACCCACCCCCACCCCGCGGAAAGCGATGGCTTTACTCCGGGAGGCGAAGGCCGAGAACGGAGCACCATTCTCGGCCTTCGTCTCCCTGAGTGAAGCGGCAGGTGCGCGGGGAGAAGATGGGCTCCCCTTCTTCTCCCCACTAGGTTAGCCGGTGCATCAGCGGGTTTTTTTAGTGTGCGCACACCGGCTTCCCAGCGTTCTCCATGCTCGTGCCCTTCAGCCTGATTGGCTGAGGGGTTGCGCGGAGGATGCTGGGAACCATAGGTTTTTTTGTTCTGATTCGTGGGGTGATTGCCCCACTATCGGCAGTCGGACCCTTGCGGCAATGCTCGCAGAGTCTTAAGGTAAGGGTAGGCGGCTCGGTACAGGATAGTAGGGACGGGTGTGGGCATGCATGCCAGACACCAAGGGCCCACGCTCCTTTTTATACGTATAGATCAGAAATGTTCATGCAGTATTAGACAAGACCTATCCATGACCAGACAGAGTCTCCTGAGTATTTACAACAGGGAAAGGGACCTCAGCTCCCATCAAACGTCATCAGCAGCTACAATGACTAGAGACATGATGGTTGCTCTACAAAATAATATTGATGGTAGAACACAGAATGGCCCAATAATCTAACCCAGAAACATAACTCTTAACTACTTTGCATAACTTGTGATTGTTTAAAGGAGAACATTTTGTAATAAGGTCTGTTTTTTCCCCTTTTCTCAACATATACTAGCAATTCTTGTTAACCCACTTGTGGTGCCAAAGCTCATATCACACTGACCTTGAAATGTCTAGGGTAAGTGTCTTGCATAATAGATGCTTAGTCAAAACTATGTCTGCTTACATAATGACTGTTGTGCATAATATATGCATGAAGAGGTGCATTCATATGAAATATAACTATATCTTGAAAATTAAGCTGAACAGAGATTCTAGACCTGAAATACAGTACAGTATATAGATTTATCTATGGATTCTCCATTCTGCCAATATGATTTGTGTTTTTGTTGTTGTTGTTATTCTGCTTAAAGTATCACACATTGGCACAACACAATCTGCTCCTTAAGATAAGCAAACTGAAATTTTAGTATACAGCTGTGCATTGCTCATCCATACCAACCACACAACTTTATGGAAATTGGATGCATGCCAATGTCTAATTACCTATCTTTAAACTCCTGGCTTTCTTGCAATTATTCTCATCCTGGGATCCTTGGCTGTTTTCGTGCTCATTTTGCATACCATATTCCTTTTAAAAACTTTAGAATGCTTGCCAGTTTACGTACACAGAGAAAGTCACTATGAAATAAAGTCTCTGATTATTCTAATCCCAAGAGTCAAAACATTTCCAAGCTTTATAAGCTTATCCTATTTGTCTTTCCTTTCCCTTCAGCCAACATGTATTATACTGTACTAGCACACTGGATAAGAGAATTTTTCCCTTTCCTAATTTGTTATTTTTTTAATAATTTTTAATTAAAAAAAACATAAGCAGGGGAAAAAAATCTCATTTGAAAAGTCCTACACATACACAGGGACCATTTCAGAGTGGCCACCTTTATAAAAAGAACATTGCGAAATAGTGAAACAATTATGTATACGTTTGATGATTCAAGGAAAACAGAATCGTCATGGCTTGGCAGAATTCTAGCATGTAAAATGAAGATGCTACGTAAGACAAATATTCTATTTATGATGTCATTAGTAAGCTAGGCAAAAAAAAGTTAAAAGACTAGCAAAAATGATCAATACTGTACATTTTGTCATGGCGACAAGAAGCCAAAGATTAATAAGAGGAGTTTGGATAAATCCCCAAACGTTGGAGAGATAGAACTTCCCATTTTAAGGTTACATTATATCACCAATCAAAGATATATGCCAGATATTACATCTCAGTCCAATAAGCTAATTTCTATTGTATTCTTAGAATATTATCCAGGAACAAACATGGGATGACTTGTTATTGTTCAGTTGCACAGTCGATTCTGACCCCCTGCGACCCCATGGACCATTGCACGCCAGGCACCCCTATCCTCCACAATCCGCCCAACTCCTCAATCCACCCAACTCTGTGCCCATTGCATCAACAACACCATCTATCCATCTCATTTTCTGCCACCTCCTCCTTCTTTTGCCCTCAACGTTTCCGAGCAATGCATCAAGGTTTTCTCAAGTGAATCCTCTCTTCTCATTTGATGTCCTAAGTACTTTAGCTTCATCTTCACTATTTGACCTTCTTATCCAGTAACAAACACGGGAAGACTTGCTACTTTTCTACTTTACCCATCTGCTTCATCTTAGTTGTTCACTTACTTTGCAATTATAAACCCACTGAGACATAGTCTGATGAAAACAAATGTATAAGGTGAGGAAGGGCATTACCTGGCCTCATTTGCTTTGAATTCTGATTTGAAAATCATGTGGGAAAAGGGAGGTGCTCCTCTTTACAAAGTCTTGCTCCATTTGAACATGAGGATAACATAAGGAGGGATCAGCAAATTAAAGGGGGGGGGCGATACTGTGGCACCTTAAAGACTAACAGTTCTGTGTCAGTGAGGGCCCACACTCAGGCCATGATACCTTGGAGTCGCAAGGTAGACGTCACCGCAACGACATTCCACACATACAAATGGACTTGATTTCTCAAGTCCATTTGCATGAAGGCTTTTTTAGCCATTTAGATATCACCTTGCCCAAGGGATCCGACAGAACACACTTTGGTGAATTTTAGTCCTGGCCTAACATCATTGATAAGTGATGGGTAACACTGCCTAGTTAGACCACTCAGCCCACGTGCCCCAACTAGGCTCTCACATAGCCGGAGTCAGACCACGATTCTGTAATATTTATTCATTTACTTGGTGCAATTTGTATAGCTGCCCAATCGACGGGCAACTCTGGGCAATGTACAACAATTTGATACAAATACATAGCATCTCCACAATTCCCAATAAAAACCCTTAAAATTCCTAAAACACTAAAAGGCTGCCACCACCCGCACCAATTACAAATCTTATTAAAAACTGATAAAAAACAGAGGTCATCCTCTAAATGAGCCAGTGGGGGTGGTAGTGGTTGCTCCTTCCCCACCTCCCCACATCTGCCCTGCCAGCCAGGTTTTTAGCTCTTTCCTGAAGGGCAGCAGCTCTGTCTGGAGACACAGTTCAACTGGCAGGAGGTTCCACAGGGCCTGGGAGGATACCGAAAAGGCTCTTCTTCTCATGCTAGTATGTCAGTTTCTATTTATTTACTTAAAGAATTTTTGTCCCAACTTCCTCTATAAAAAGGATCCAAGGTGGCTTACATTAATTAAAGGTAAAGGTCACCCTTGCTCAAAGACTCTAGGGTTCAGTACTCATCTTCATTTATAGCCAAAAAGTCAGCGCTTTCTGCATCTGCAGACGTTTCTGTGGACATGTGGCAGGCACTACTAGAGTGCATGGAACGCTGTTTCACTTCCCACCGAAGTAGTACCTATGTATCTACTTGCAATTTCTTGCTTTTGAACTGCTGGGTTAGTAGGAGCTGGAACAGATGGTGGGCTCTCACTCCGTTGAGCAGCATTTGAGTCTCGAGCTGCTGACCTGCCAACCTTCCAATCATCAAGTTCAGTGTCTTAACAAGGAATCCAACACAGTCTCCTTACATTACCATATTTTTGGACCATAAGATGCACTTTTACACACACACACCCCCAAAAAGTGGGGCAAAAATTAGGGTGCGTCTTATAGTCCAAATGCTGTCCAGCAAGGCTGTTGTAAAAAGATATTTTATTTGAAGACCTTCACCGCTGCAGTCACAGCTGTTCCGGGGCCGGGGAAGAAAGAAGGGCCAGGAAAACAAAACCATATGTTTAGTGAGCCATTACCACAGGTGGCCACAAGAGGGTGCAAATCGCAATTTCCCATTTAAATGCATTGGAAATCAATTTCTTGTATTCTAAAGCTTTTCTGTTTGTTTGTTCCCAATGCATTTAAGTGGGAAACCAAACCTGTGCATAAAAATAAAGGGTTCCATTTCCCTTTCTTGTTCCTGCTCCATGTGTCCCTGCTCCTTTGTCCCTGCTCCACATGGTCAAAATGGAGGGGGAAATCATGCTTCCTGGTTGCAGGGAGAGCATCGCTTCCTGCCTCAGTGCAATTGGCCTACCCGCCCATTTCCCCTGCAGTGCCACCACTGTTTGGTGGGGAAAGTAAAATACTATTAGGTTCAGAATTCCCCCCCCCCCTATTTTCCTGCTCTAAAAACTGGCTGCGTCTTATGGTCAGGTGCATCTTATGGTCCGTAAAATACGGTAATTTAAAAAGACAATATGTGAGCTAAAAATATTTTTTACAATAGTAAAAAGAATTACCAGTAAACAAATACCATATTTAAAAAATAACATAAAGGCACATTTAAACCAGTAAAGCACAATCAATCCACCTTTTAGGCCCCATTCTTAAGACAGCCACACACTGAGTGAAAGCCTGCCTGAAGAGGAAGGTCTTCATCAGCTTACAGGAGGACAGCAAAGATCCGCCCAACCCCGTAGCCACACCTAAACAAATCTGTTAGTCTTTAAGTTTTAGCCCTATTTTGGCCTCCTCTCTGCCTCCTCCCACCCCCCCGCACTGGCCTTTAGTTTTGCCAATAAGCTGAAACAAGAATAACACAGCAACTTCTTTGGACATTTCCAAAGCGCTCTGAGGTTCATGGATAAGGACTGGCTTGGGCACAGAGTTTCATTCTGTGAATTTTGACCAGGATTTTACACCCAAAGACAATTTTCATTCAATTAAAATTATGGAAGGCAGCAGAAGTGCAAGCCACTTGGAGAGGTAATCGAAATGCACATCGTTCACGTCATGAGAGAAAGAGACATTTCACATTTCTCTTTCTGATCCAACAATGAAGCAGGTATGCAGAAACATATGTTTCACTGTCACAGACTAGCCTGCAGTTGTCCCAAACAATAATGTTTCCATGCTCTATTGATAATGGCTGTTGTGGTTATATACTGTACTGTCTGGTTGCTTCCAATTTACGATGATCCTTATAGGAATTTTGTCTGAGCAAAACCGTACGTAGCTCAAAATCAAGCCCATGTGATTTCTTCTCGGACTTAGGAGAGAGCTTTTCTTTCTTAAAAGTTCCCCAGTTTGAAAAGAAACACTAAGCAATCCTTTTAGGAAATGTTAAAATGGAATTAAATATCATTATAGAGATTTTGACACTTTGCCCTCCAATGATCCAAATTACAGAAAGGCGGCTATGTACATAATGATTTAATTACATGCTGTCGTGAACAGTTTAATTACTAGATGCCTGAACGAGCTAGTTTTCAGAAATAACTCTGAGGGCAATGCCAAAATATTCTTACTTCCACACCTGACTGCTCTTTAAGTGTATTGAGACCCATCTCTTAACGTTTGATCCCAAGATAGAGAGGTTAGTTCCACAAGGAAAGAACCATTAACAAATGTACTCAAAATTTGGAACCAATCAAAATTAGTTTTCCTTGTTTTAGGTGTCACGGCACCAGGGCCGGCCCTACCATAAGGTGAACGGAGCGGTCGCTCCAGGCACCCACTCCCATGGGGCAGCGCAGTTGTAAAGGAAAAGAAAATATTACTGTCCCTGTAAAGTTTTGCCAAGTAACTTAATTTAAACCCATATATTAGGGGGGACTAAGGGGGCGCCATAGTTGGATCTCACGCCATCCTAAAACTTGTCTCGGGCCGGCACTGCATGGCACATACATTAGTTTCCTCTGCCACCCTGAGCTAACTGGCCCACCAAATCAGGTAGGGCAAAGGCACATCCAAAAACATCCATTTTTAAATGTCTTTTCCTACCAATTCCGTCTTTAATCTTTGCATCCTGTCGAAAATCTTCTTATCATTTGTCTTAACATGCTCTTCTTGTAACCGCTTTATCTCTTTTTCAACTTTGTCTTGTGTTTCCTTAAATTGTTTATTTCTAATACTAGCCAACTTAATACTCTCCCCTCTAAAAACCGACTTCATGGCATCCCATACCATATTATAACTCACCTCATCCGTATCATTCCAATTATTTGCTCCTTACATTTATGGTCTTTAAAAACTTTAGGGTCATATCTCCAATTCCTTCTAATTTTCTTTACTCCCTCTATCCTTAATTCCATCAACACTTTTGCATGATCTGATTCTTTAAAGATTCCCACTTCCACCTCGTCTATATTCCTAATCATACTCTCTGTTACAAATATGTAATATATTCTGGAGTATGTATTATGCACCTGTGAAAAAAATGTATAAACCCTTTCCGACCATTTAACTCCCTCCATGTATCTTTCAAGCCTAGAGATTTCATCCATTTATCAAGAATCTGCATTTTAGATCCTCTTCCACTCCTTGCTATATTTGTACAATCTAAGCTTGACCTTGGGACTGCAGTGGCTCAAGTTGCTAAGACGCTGACTGGGAAGCGGAAGGTCAGCAGTTTGATTCCCGAGTACTGCAGGACGGAAATGAGCTCCCGTCTTCGTCCCAGCTCCTGCCAACCTAGCAGTTCGAAAGCAAGAAATTGCAAGTAGATAAATAGGGACCACTTCGGTGGGAAGGTAACAGCGTTCCGTGCGCTCCGGTGTCTAGTCATGCCTGCCACATGACCACGGAAATGTCTGCAGAAGCAGACAACGCTGGCTCTTTGGCTTAGAAACAGAGATGAGCACTGCACCCTAGAGTCGGATACGACTGGCTTTCGAGCAAGGGAAACCTTAAGTTTGACCTTATCCCTAGTAACATTTAGGATAGTAGTCTAATTCTTTTTCTGTGTGTGTCTCTGCTTATCATGTGGTAGGCGGGGTACACAGAAAGAGCCTCCTCGAAGATTGTGGTATTTTTGAACCACAATTAGGTATTCCCTGGTAGTGGCAGCCTTGTGTTGCCAGCTAATCTTTCTCACACTGGGTCAGGCGAAAGGACCCTGCATCACCTTGATATTTTACCGGATATACGTCAGATGCTGGAGTCAACAGGTAGCATCCTGACTTGGGTCAACAATTTGTTTCATCGGTAAACAAATTGATACAAATGGATACAAAGTAGCCAAATATGATTGGCAATTAAGGTTGGTTCCTTACCAGTGCTACTACGGCCTACTTGCCTTAACAAATTAAGAAAAGTTAAAGTTAAGATTAAAGTTGAAGTCATTAACTTAAGATTAAGGCATAATCAATAAAGTGGCCCAAAATTTTAAATCCATCACTGGTGTCCGTGTCTTTATTGGAGAAGTGGGCCGGCAAAGTATTCTCTAGCACCACAGTTTGAAAGTGTCTATCCTTCTGTGCTCAGCCTTCCTTGTGGTCATACATTACTACTGGGAAGGCCATCACTTAAACTATGTGGACTTTTGTTGACAGGGTGAAGTCTCTACTTTTTATTAAGCTGCCTAGGTTTGCCCCTAACAAAAGACATACTCATAGGATAAAGAATTTTTATCTCAGGAACAAAGAATTTTTAGCCTAGGAATTCTGTTTCAATTACTAGTAATTAAATAAGCTCCTAATTCTCCTTCATAAAATTTGACTATTAGAAACCTGGAAATCTATCAATAGCTGCTGAGCTATCTCTGACAATTTCTGCTCTTCAGAACATTTTTTCATCCTGGTCAAAAACTGCAAAATTAGTTGAGGTCCATCTTAAAAATCTTAGGGTTGTCCAAGATGCTGTCCTCATCAGATGAAATCCAATGTGATGTAATGGATAGAGTGTCAGACTGAGGGACATCATAAGTGAGAACCAACTTTATAGCATGAAATAACAACCTGCATCAGAAAAAAATATAGTTAGGTGGGTATCTGACTTTGACTATGTTTATCGGGGGCATACGGAAATTAACAGCCTCCAGGGCATTCCTTATAATAGAAACAGCGGCAAAGGTTCAAATCCCTGATGAGTTATGAAGCCCAGGAAGATTTTGTTTCCCTCAATATCTCATAGGCTAGCCTATAGCATTGTTTTGCTGGGCGAATGAGGTGAACTATACATACATGACCATAGCTTTTGAATAGAAAGGCAAAATTATTTCGTCAACAAAACAACATATTAAATTGTCAGGGCCGGTTCTACCATAAAAGTACAG
The DNA here is from genome assembly GCA_035047305.1 of Bradypodion pumilum. NCBI lineage: Eukaryota > Metazoa > Chordata > Lepidosauria > Squamata > Chamaeleonidae > Bradypodion > Bradypodion pumilum. The sequence continues at coordinate 431,312,597 of JAWDJD010000002.1, read as the reverse complement.
TATACTAAGGCAGGTTTCCTTGGGCCTCCAGGTGTTCTTCAGTTTCAATTACCAGAAGCCCAAGCCAGCACACCGGGGAATTGAAGTCCCATGTCCCAACAACACACCTGGAAGTCCAAGGTTGGGAAACCTGTACTAAGGGACCTGTCTCAAGTACTGTAGTAGATGCTGAACTGGCATAATTCTTATGCCACTAACAACCCCGGACCATCCCATTGAAATCCGCCTCAGATATTCCACTGATTTAGACAGTGGTAGAGGACTCTAATCTTATTGACATTATTGGCCTAAGAATTGACTTTCCTTTAGAATTCTAGGTCAGCAAAATTTCCTAGGTCAAGTGGTGGTGGTGGGGTGGCCGAGTTGATTTTCTTCCAGTTCTCCTTCCTCTTAAAATAAAATAAAAAATGATCAGGTGATCAGTGTAGTCTCCATGCTAAACTCAACATTTTCCACCCTACCTTGCTATTCCACTATCCTTTACTAATTAGATTAATGGCAGTGTCTATGGCAAAAGAAAAAAGACTGACAGGGAAACAGAAAAATGGAGGAAGTTTTTAAAACCCCTCTGGGCTTGTACCTTTGATTAGACCAGATCAGTGAAGCTACAGCTATTTGCAGTAAGCTTAGATAGGCTAAGTTTTTTATTGCCATTTGTACTAGAGATTGAAAGGTCAGGTCTGTTGACATCAGTCCAAAGCCCATCTGTGAAAGTTTGCTTTTAAAAGTTATCTTCCAGTATTTCTTAGCATTTGAAGAACTCCAGATGGATCTGAGAATACATAATGACCCTGAGAGCAGCCATGCAAATGTGAACTACTGAAGTGTTTCCCTTGATGCTTGGAGACTGAGAGAGAAAATGACACAATTTGGAAATAGAAGTGAGAATTTGAAGCCACTGCAAAAACAGCAGCTCTTGTTGATTTAAGGTAAACCAAGAATAAAGCCCTTTCAGGCATTCAAAAAAGTGTTAATTTGAAAGTGTGAGAAGGAAGAGCGCTCTAGTGCCACCTTGTCCCTCCATGAAAAAGGACATTCTATAGAAGTAAGACTCCAACCCACCAAACACCCTCCTTCCCTTTATCCAACGGTGGTGGCAGCCAACCTAAGGCATGGAGCTATGTTAGCCATAGACCCAAACTTTGACAAGTTCACTGCCCTTCTACCGCCTGAACGCCAGATATCACCAACCCACCACTTTCCAAACCACAAGGCACAACCCAAGCCCCGCCAGCAAACTCAAGACAACCCATAGGAACGGAGATGTGACACAGACCCTCATGATGGGAAGGAATCCCAGCCTACCATTATATCTAGAACAGACACGCCTGCTGAGGCAACAAGGCCAGACAGCCATCCTAGTGAAGAAGAATGGATGGGGTGGGGCAAGGTGGTGGGGTGGGTGGGCATAGTGGGTGCATGGCCCGTGCTTCCCTCCGCCACCCCTTAACCCCCACCTCACGTACCCTTCTTTGTCAGTTGGGTTTTTCCCCCCCCCAGCACAGCCTTCGTTGGGAGGTGCACCAGCGTCTCCTTTGTCCTTGCGGGCATTGAGGGCACGTCTCCCACAGGGACAAAATACAGGCCGGTGTGCCTCCCTCCACAGAAGGCCACGCTGGGGGAAAAGACCCAGGCAGCAAAGAATGGTACGTGAGGTGGGGGTTAGGGGGTGGGGGATTGGGGCAAGGTGGTGGGGTGGGTGGGTGGCATGGGTCCCGTGCCCGTGCCTCCCCCCCTCTTCCTTGACCCACTTACCTTTTGCCAGTTGGGCTTGTTTCCCCCGGTGTATTTTTTTAAAGTTGGCGCACCACGCTTTCCTGGTCTCCTCTGCGCTCACATCCCTCAGCCTGATTGGCTGAGGGGTTGTGCAGCACAGAGGACTCTGGGAGTCATAGGGTTTTTTTGTCATGTTCATGGGGCAGTTGCCCCACTGGCGACTTCAGGAACCTTGCGGCGATGGCCGGGCGGCATTAAGGTGAGTGCAGACAGCTTGGTTTGGGATGGTTGGGCCGGGTGCGGGAGCCTTTGTGACATTCCAACGGTTAACGTCCCTCTTTATAGGTAAAGATTTAAGCTTTGTTGTTTCTTTCCAATTGCCATTACCTCAACCTTGTTTTTTGAGTCTCATATTAGTTGTCTTGAATTCTTGGTTCATGGATATAAGAGGTTGTTATAACTATTTTTTAGTTTGCTATCAATGCCTGATCATCTGAAAAAAGTAATTCATTGATACTAGGCTTAGCTTTTTTGTTTATGCTTTCTACATAGGTAAATGTAAAGGTCGCCGTTGCTCGAAAGCCAGGTGTATCCGACTCTAGGGATCAGTGCTCATCTCTGTTTCAAAGCTGAAGAGCCAGTACTGTCTGCTTCTGCAGATGTTTCTGTGGTCATGTGGCAGGCATGACTAGAACGGAATGCTGTTTACCTTCCCATCAAAGCGCTTCCTATTTATCTACTTGCAATTTCTTGCTTTCGAACTGCTAGGTTGGCAGGAGCTGGGACAGAGACGGGAGCTCACTCTATCATGCTGTACCCAGGAATGGAACTACGACCTTCCAGTCAGCGAGGTCAGCGTCTTAACCATTTGAGCCATGTAGTCTCAAATAATAATGGCGATAATACACATTCCTGTCTCCCTCCAGATGTTACTGTGAAGGGTTCCAATATTCCCTGATTTATTCTAACTACACTTCTTCAGTCGCTATACTGTATAAACTTTTACATAATCTATTAAGATGTTCATTTACTCCCTATTGGGCCAATGCTTGTCATAGCAGTTTCCTGTCAACTCTATCAAATGCCTTCTCTTGATATGCAAATGCAACATAGATATATTTTTCTCTATTAGTAGTTTAAGCCAGGGGTGCCCAAACTTTTTTGGCCAAGGGCTGGTCACGTGATTCAGGGAGCTGGTCACTATGGTCTGCGGGCCGGATCCAGCCCCTGACACCAATTAATCCAGCCCGCGAAGCCCTCGTCGCTCCTAGAAGCAGAAGTAAAACGTGCCCATATGGGTGCGTATTACTTCCGCTTCCAGGAGTGATGAGGGCTTTGCAGGCCGGATGAATTTACGCCGGGGGCCAGATCCGGGTCCCGGGATGTAGTTTGGACACTCCTGGTTTAAGATTTAAAATTGCTTTTGTGCAGCTTCTGTTTTTTTCTGAAGCCCATCTGTTCTTCTGTTATATTTCCCAAGCCAGTTATGTTCAGAATTCCTACTTTCTACTTTAGGAATCCAACAACTCTATAATGCAGGTCAGTTTATTCCTCATAGTGAAAATATGATTAGTAATAGAATACAATTGAATGCTTAAAGACAGCAGGGAACTGGCCATTTGACCTTTAACTAATACTCCCATAGCTATTTTTATATGGGTATAGCAACGTGATTTACAGTCTGAAACATGACTCTTTTTGGCCACCTAGCCAAATCTCATTGAAATTTGGACCAGAAGTTTTTTAGTTAGTGTCAGTGTTTTATGCCCACATGTAGTTTGACATTCAGTGCTTCTTTCTTGTTGTTGCTATTTTAAAACTTTAAATAATGACTATTGGTTAAGGCCTTCCTTTACTGCACTGAGGTCCTGAAAGCAATCCTACTTAACCAACCATTATTTGACTTGATGGGAAGTCATTGTCAGTTCTGATTCTGATTGTCCCAAAGCATTTAACATACCATAATATGTAGTTTGTCTTGTTAGTCACTCATCTATGTTAACACTCGCAAGAAAATTAGTTCAGATGCCTTTCTTCCATCAGTGAATAGAGATGTTTCAGTCCATACAGAAATGCAGAAGCCTGTGAAGTTACTTAAGAACAAACAGCATAAACCCTCCTGCAGAGCACATGTCAACCCATATGTGCTGTGATGTGCAGCCTTGCTCTGCATTAAATGTTTAACTCCTTTAATCTGTTATTTTCTTTTGATTCAAATCCTACAAGCACCCCAGTGCATTTCTTTAATGGATACAAACTAAAAAACCAAATGCTTGGTATTTCAATACCAGATGGTTTCACATTGCTTAGATGTTTTGCTTCTTTTCTTATTGCAAAGGGATAGGGGAGGGTCACATTTTTGATAATTAGACTTTCTAAACTTATTTTGTAATATATACAAAATCTGCAAGAAAGAAAGGGAGGAAAATCAGAAATACCATTTTTATCAAATGCTAATTTAAAGTAAAAGTGAGGCTTATGTTCAGAAATTCTGAGGAACAGTAAGCATAACCTTTGAAAGGAGCAAAGGTCTAAAACAGGAGTTCTCAACCTTTTAAAGCCTGGGGGCTGGGCCACGCTCCCTCAGACAGCTTTCGAGGCCAGATGATTATTTTGCCCTTCCTCTACCACATGACACTTCCGACTGTGGTGGCGGCAGTAGAGGGCTAAATGAAATGGTGCCATGGGCCGCAGGTTGAGAATCCCTGGGCTAGAAAGTAGTGAATTTCCATTTTTTGTTTATTTTTGTCATTTGGGGATGGAGGAAGATTGACAAAACTGGCACCAATCCAGGATATATTCAGTATAAATGGTGTTAATTTTAAAGCAAACAGCCATATGTTTATTAAAACAGGGCCTGTGCAATTGTCCCTTTATTTGTCTTGTGACTTGATTCAGTTATTACATTTTGGGTTTGCTTAGATCAGACTGATCTGGATTTGATCAGCTGCAATTTGGACCTGAATCTGAAATGAAATTCAGATTTTGAATCATCACATTTTCCCACTGATTTCCATTTGAAATTTAAAACAGCTATATTTCCCCTCATACTTACACATGAAATTTGAGGGCACTGTAGTACATACCTGTCAAGTATCCCGGATTGGCTGGGATTTCCCGTATTTTCGTGTCGATTTTTGCCATTTCCCGCCCGGAGCTGCCGCTACCCCGTAATTTGGCAGAGGGGGGGAGGAGTTACTGCGCATCCCTTCTGCGCAGGTCCTTTCTGTACATGCGTAGAACCCTTCTACGCATGCGTAGAAGGCTTCTGTGCAGAAGGGGATGCGTAGAAACATTCTACGCATGCGTAGAAGTGAGCTGCACAGAACAGTTCTGCGCAGGTCCGTTCTACGCATGCGTAGATGTGAGCTGCGCAGAAACATTCTGTGCAGGTCCCGTAATCTCCGGAGCTGCGCTTGACAGGTATGCTGTAGTATCATCTAAGCTGGTCATTCTTGATGATTTTCATACAAATAGATCTGAGGGACTGGTTAAGGCAGGGGTTCTCAGCCGCAAGCTGGACCACGCCCCCTCAGACAGCTGAGTGGGCCGGACTGGTGCCGTAAAATGTGTTTATGCAGCCGTAAATGAGTCTATGGCCAATTCTTGAGTGGGGGGGGGCCTGGATGAGATCGAGGGGGGCAGATTATTTGGTACCATGGGCCAAATCCACCCCATGGGCCATAGGTTGCGAACCTCTGGGTTAAAGTATGACTGTTATGAATGACAACATGATAGGAGAAACGCAAACTACAACAAACACATAATTACCACCAATTCTCAAAAAAGTTTTTCCGAACAATGCGATCAGAGTGCTAGTGAGACTTTGAAGATCATACAGTACTAGCAAGTGAAATTGGAAGCTAGTGGGGTGGGGTGGTTAAAGACTAGTGATACTGAGCATGAGGCACTCAGAGTAACAAACAGGTTACATCTCAAATAAACTAACCAATAAAAAAAGACAAAAAAAGAGAACTAGGCTAGACTTCATATTGGGTAAAGGTCAGTTAAAGGTCATCCTTGCTTGAAAGCCAGTCATATCCGACTCTAGGGTTCAGTGCTAATCTCTGTTTATAGCCAAAGAGCCAGTGCTCTCTGTCTGCAGATGTTTCTGTGGACATGTGGCAGGCATGACTTGAACACCAGAGGGCACGGAATGCTGTTTAACTTCCCACCGAAGTGTTACCTATTTATCTATTTGCAATTTCTTGCTTTCAAACTGTTAGGATGGCAGGAACTGGGACAGAGACAGGAGCTCACTCCATCGTTCATTACTCGGGTCTCAAACTGCTGATCTACTGACCTTTCAGTCATCAAGTTCAGTATTTTAACCACTAAGCCACCAAAGAAAATTTGGAAGCAAGGTGACAGACACTCAGTCTAATTAAGACAAAATTTGCAACATCACGGCTATTCAGTGGTTTGTTTGTTTTTAGATGAGCTGCTAATAACTAAAGAAAAAAGAATACATAGGTGCAATGGAGAACTGAATACATAAATTATGTTACCCAATCCTTTTCATGCACAACAATTAGAAAGTAGTGGTCAGATTCCTCTTGGAGCTTATTAATTAAAACTGGCCATTAGCAAACTCCCCCTTCCTCTCCCTTTCTCCTCCATATCACCCAGGTGTTTTCTTTGCATAGTGCAGACCTTACTGCCAGCGTCTCAACACTGATCGTCAGGTGGCGCTTAACTAACCTGACAACCCTGAGGACTAACCGCCTTTGGTGGCAAAGTCCACAGGGAAGGGTGATGGTCCCCAAGTGGATTAAATCCACTTTAATCCATTTGATGGAGGGCAGCAGCTTCTTCAATACTGGCCTGGGGTTGAGGAGGACCTTGTGTGCCAAAAGGGCTCATGACCAGAAAATGACTCGCAGAACTGGATCAGTGGTACTGGTGTCACAATGCGATGCAAAAGGCAGATGAAAGGCCACTGCATTATATTCTCAGAACAGTATTCATGGCTGATCACCATGATGTTCACCAATATTCAGATTTTGACATGGCAGAAGAAAAAGAAGTGCTGTTTTGCATCATTTTGGAAACACATTTGTTCCTCAGTTTGGTCTGAAATAATTCAGGCTGAAGCAAATCTGCTTCAGATTTGAGCAGACCAATTAGATGTGGTTCAGGCTGGATCCAAATTAGTTTGAATCACAGCAAATCAATTTAGGATTTAGCAGAATTAGCTGCACATCCCTAATTAAAATTTATATTTGCTGCTCTGCCACAGAATGCAAAACATGAAGTAAGCCTACTGAATGGAGGATAAAGAAGATTCAGTCACGTATGTGGCCAGTACTTCTATCTGACCTTGAGGTTTAGTGTCAGTTGTTGTTGTTGTTGTTGTTCAGTCGCACAGTCAATTCTGACCCTTTGCGACCCCATGGACCATTTTCCTCCAGGCACCTCTATCCTCCACCATTCTCCTCAGTCCACCAACCTCTGTGCCCATTGTGTCCACAATACCATCTATCTATCTCATCTTTGGACACCCCCTTCTTCTCTTGCCCTCCACCTTTCCCAGCATCAAGGCCTTCTCAAGTGAGTCCTCCCTTCTCATTTGATGTCCAAAGTACTTTAGCTTCATCTTCACTATTTGTCCCTCCAATGAACAGTCAGGATTGATTTCTTCCAGTATTGACCTATTTGTTCTCTTTGCTGTCCAAGGGACTCTCAGGACTCTCCTCCAACACCACATCTCAAAGGCATCTATTCTTCTGCGTTCAGCCTTCCTAATGGTCCAGCTCTCACACCCATACATTACCACTGGAAATACCATTGCTTTGACTATGTTTTTGTTTTCAAGGTGATGTCTCTGCTTTTCACTATGTTCCCCAGGTTTCTCATAGCTTGTCTCCCCATAATCAGTCATCTTTTTATTTCATGGCTACAGTCGCCATCTGCAGTGATCTTAGATCCCAGGAAAGTAAATATGTGGTAATGGTGGAGGTACAGCTCAGTTACCTACATAAAAACAGCATTAGTAACTGCGGTTTCCATAAAGTATAACCATTTCATCAGAGAGCCCCATAGACCACAAATATTCCTTTGCTCTAGGTATGTTTCATGATAGACTAAATGCCTCCCCCCTCTGCATGTCAAATTGCCTCATACATTTTCCATCCATTAGTATTGTGAGGGCCATTGCAAAGACATGATAGTGTAGCCCAGGAATTCTCAACCCTTTTAAACTGGGGGCCGGGTCACGCTCCCTCAGATAGCTTCAGGGGCTAGACAGCCATTTTGCCCTTCTTCCACCACATGACACTTCCTGGTGTGGTGGAGGCAGTGGGGGACCACATGAAATGGTGCTGCGGCTGCATCCAGCCCACAGGACGCAGTTTGAGAATCCCAGGTGTAGCCAATGAGGGCTTTCTGTCAGAAGCCAATCAGATACATCTGGTGGGAGAAATAATTTGTTTTATTGTGTTAAAAGTGTTGAAATATGGTAGGAGTACCTTTGCTTAGTGTTCCCTTATGGTATTACTGTGTTCTGAGATCATGCTAGCACCTTCCATCCAGAATTGCTATCTACCTGCTTACTGTATCTTCATCCTGGAATCTTTCCTCTCTTTTTTGTGATTTCTCCTTGATTTGGGGGGAGATTTTTAAAATATGCTTTGATTATTTCTGCGGCTGCCACAGGCAGCCTGCCTGTGAAGGTGTGCCTCCTTGGGATTATTTTTTAAAATTTCCACTTGATTTTGGAGGATATTCTTTTCATTCTTTAGGCTTATTTTGCTTCCCTCTTTTCCTTTTTTGTATTATTTTTGCTGGTGACTAGGCTAGGCCTGCCTACTGCTATCGGGTTGAACAGATTGCCTGCTTCCCCTATTCATTTTTGGGATAGTTTTCAGGGATTCTTTAATGGTATCAAAGGAGGCTTTATCATTTATTTATTTTTATTTTATTTATTGTTAAATTTCTATACCGTTCACTCAGCCAAAGCCGACTCCGGGCGGTTCACAACAGTGGGTAAAAACAGATAAAAACAAATAAAACAGATAAAAACCAGCAAGAAGAACCCACCCCTAAAAAGAGAGGAGTGCAGGAACCGAAGAAACCGTGGGGCAGGCATCCTACCCTATATTAACCACCCAACGGAAGCCACCCCTCCACCTGCACCCCAAACTTTGCCCACCAGCCAGGTTTTTAGTTCTTTTCTAAAGGGCAACAACTCCATCTGGAGATGCAGTTCCACAGGCAGGAGGTTCCAAAGGGCCGGTGCGGACACAGAGAAGGCTCTCCTCCTTGTGCCAGAGAGGCGAGCCCCCCTGGCCGATGGCACTATTAGAGAGCCCCTCCGGTCCGCTCTGGTTGGATGGACAGACGTCCTTAGGGCGATGCGGTCTCTAAGGTAACCTGGCCCACTACCATATAGGGCTTTAAAGGTCAAAACCAGCACCTTGAATTGCACCCGGAGGCAAACGGGTAACCAGTGCAGCTCCTGCAGCAGTGGTGAGGCATGGGCATAATGTCCACACCCCATCACCACCCGGGCCGCCGCATTTTGGACCAGCTGCAGCCTCCGAATGGTCATCAACGGCAGCCCCATGTAGAGCGCATTACAATAATCTAGTCTGGAGGTCACCAGAGCATGAGTGACCATGAGCAAAGAGTCCCAGTCCAGAAGCGTGCGCAACTGGCGAATCACCCGAAGTTGGGCGAAGGCCTTCCTGGCCACAGCCACCACCTGTTCTTCTAGCAGCAGCCATGAATCCAGGAGGACCGCCAACTTGTGCACCAGGTCAGTCTGGGGCAAAATAGCCCCATCCAAAACCAAAGATGGTAGCTCCCAGGATAGCACAGGACCCCCCATCCACAGCCACTCAGTCTTACTAGGATTCAGCTGTAACCCATTCGCCCCCATCCAGACCCCAACTGCCTCCAGACAACTGGAAAGGACTTTGACTGCATCACTGGGGTCCCCACGGGCCGAGATGTACAACTGTGTATCATCCGCTTACTGATGGTACCGCACCCCGTGGGAACGGATGATCTCACCCAGCGGCTTCATGTAGATGTTAAATAGGAGAGGAGAGAGTACCGAGCCCTGGGGCACCCCATATTTTAGGGACCTAGGACTGGACTTCTCGCTCTCCAACCACACCGACTGGGTCCGGCCCCTCAGAAATGAGGAAAACCAGGACCACACAGTGCCCTGGATCCCCAATCCTTGGAGCCGTTCCAGAAGGATACCATGGTCGACGGTATCGAAAGCCACTGAGAGGTCAAGAAGAGCAAGTACGGACGGATGACCGCCATCCCGCTCTCGCCAGAGATCATCCATCAGCGCAACCAATGCAGTCTCAGTGCCATTTCCAGGTCTGAATCCTGACTGGAAGGGGTCCAGATATTCCGCTTCATCCAGTACCCCCTGCAACTGACGCGCCACTGCCTTTTCCAATACTTTCCCCAAAAAGGGGAGGTTGGAAACAGGTCTGTAGTTGGTTATGACTGCTGGATCGATGGATGGCTTCTTCAGGAGGTGGCGCACCAAAGCATGTTTCAATGGTGCAGGAAATATCCCCTCCCGAAAAGACGCATTAATTATAGCCCCCACCCAGCCACCTGTCACCGTCTTGGAGGCTTTTACCAGCCAGGCGGGACAGGGATCCAATGGACAATTAATGGCGTGGACCACCGCAAGGAGCCTGTCCACTTCACCTGGGGCAACAGGATCAAACTGATCCCAGATAACACAGCAAGACTGTGCACTGGCTCCCCCTGGACCCTCCCCATCCACGCCAAGATTAAACCCTGAGCGATTCCAATCGATTTTCTCCACCAGATGGTCAGCAAAGTCCTCAGCCAATCCCTGCCAACCAGGCACAGCCCCCCCCTACCAAGGAGGGACCTGGTCACCCGAAACAGGGTGGCTGGGTAATCACCTGAAGAAGCCATCCATTATCAGCGGAGGCAATAAGGGAGGTGAAGTATTGCCTCCTCACCACCCCCATTGCCACTAGGTAGGCCCTAATAGCGGCTCTAGCTAGTGTCCAATCAGAATCGTTCCTGGTCTTCACCCAGCGGTGCTCAAGGCGTCTCTTTGCCCATTTGAGCTCCCGTAGTTCTTCCGTGAACCACGGGGATGAACTAGCCCTGCGGGCTCTGAGAGGCCGTAGTGGAGCGATTACATCCAAGGCAGCTGTCGTAGACCCACACCACAGGTCAACAAGTGCCTCAGGTGAATCGTGTTGCCGATCCAGGGGGAAATCCCCCAGTTCCCTCTGGAATCCATCCGGATCCATCAGTTGCCGGGGGCGGGCCACTTTAATAGACCCTGCCTCCCTACAATGAAGTGTCACCCCAGAAAGTCTAGAGCCACCAGATAGTGATCTGACCATGGCACAGGTGTTATGTCTAGCTTCTGTAAACTCAGATCACTCTGCCACCGCTCCGACAAAAAGACTAAATCTGGTGTGTGGCCACTGCCCCTGGTAGGGCCCTGAATTACCTGAGCCAGGTCCATAGTTGCCATGGAAGCCATGAACTCCTGAGCCACCCCGGAACCGGACCCCAGTGCAGGCAAATTGAAGTCCCCCAGAACCATAAGCCTAGGGAACTCCAATGCCAACGCTGAGACAGCCTCGAGGAGCCCAGGCAGGGAGTCTCTTACCCTGCAAGGGGGCAGGTACAGGAGTAGGACCCCCAACTGACCCTTTGGGCCCAACCGCAGGAGCAGGGACTCACAACCCAGATTTTGTGGAGCAGTGGCCCTGGTGACTCCCAGTGACTCCCTAGCTATAATGGCAACACCACCGCCCTTGCCCTCATCCCTAGGCTGGTGCCAAACACCGAACCCGGCCGGACACATCTCTGATAGAGGCACCCATCCTCTGGTCTCAGCCAGGTCTCAGTGATGCATGCCAGGTCGGCCCTCTCCCCCAGAATAGAATCTTGTATTAGGGGCGCCTTACTACAGACCGACCTGGCATTCATCAGCAGCAGCCTAAGGGTGGGGTCACCCTGGATCAGCTGCTCAGGACCTAGAGGTGAAACCGGCCAGAACGCGGGACAGATACTAAGCATTTGTATAAAACAAAAGGATCAGTGCACAAAACAATGTGAACATAAAAGATTTACTTCCTCCAAAAGAGACTGAAACAAAAGAAACACAATTTTCCCTCCATACACATCTGTTTGTCTAAAATGGAAAACTTATGGAGCTGTAGGCAATGCAACTCACATCCCACAAAAACTGAGCAGTTTTTCCGAACAATGGTATTAAATACATGTATTAAATACATGGGTATTTAAGGAGTGGTTTTATCAGTTCCACACCTCCACTGAGATCACTAGTGGAAAGAAATGAAAACTGATCTAATCGGTGGCGATTTCAATATTTTCCTTGTATCTGAGACTCATTCCCTAGCTCAGACATCAGAAGCACAACTTTTCACATAAGCTATGGACTGTGTGTGTCAGCAGACAAACTATAAGGTGATTGATGCACTATAATGTGTGTGTGCGTGCGCATGCGTGCATGTGTGTCCTATTTGCCTGAATCTATGTTGCGTAAAAAAGCATTTCTCAACTATAGGCTTTCTAACTTAGACAGGAGTAATGGCTGAAGCATTAAAACAATTTCTCCTAAAATCACATAGGGGAAAACAAATCTAATAAATCTAACTTTTTTTAAAACTTAAAGATGTTAAACCTTTTTTCTGTACACTTGTCGGCTTTATTACACAACTCCTACTAGAAGTAATGATATCAAAGCTTGCTGTGTGTAGTGTGCAATTGGACATACTGCAATTCTTTGTTGCTGGTTCACTCCTTAGGAGGTTTTACTACGACATGCACACATAAACAAAAATCTAACTAAATAGCATATCCTTATTTAAACTGTATGAGGGGGAGCCCCTTGAATTCACAAGATGAATGGATCATCAACAACTTACTGAACAACTTAAAGATAAACAGCAATGGATTTTTAATCTTAAAGAGCACCAATTAACATCCTTTAGAAGTAGCAAAAAAATTCAGCCTGTGAACACTCATCATTCATGTACTTTAAACAAAAAATCATCTAACATTTGCATCTTTTAATGTAGCAGTACTGCAGAAAACAATGCAGGTTTTTAAGGAAGAAGGAAAATATACAGGTTGACCCTTGAACACTGTGTAGACAATAAATCACATTGTTCTGTATACATACCTACAGCTTTTCTCCCTCTGTGTTGTTAGTAACAATGAAATGCACATACTGTATTCCTAAGAAAATGTAAACCTAGTGACAGTAGCTGAAGCAGATTCCTCTGGTAGGTGAAACATACTTATTCATTTCCTCAAAAGGATCTGGGAAATAAGAACGGTGATCTAGTGCTTTAATTATTTTTAATTATCCTTCTCCAACCCAACTTTCTAACACAAGAGTTTTATATTTTTAAAATGTCACACAGTAAAACAGCAAGATCCATTGATCCTGGATGTAGGCCAGGGCTTCTCAACCTATGACCCAGGGGTCAGACACCATTTCATGTGCCCCCCCACTGCCTCCATCACACCTGGAAGTGCCACGTGTGGCAGGCAGGGCCAAATAGCAGTCCGGACCTCAAAGCTGTCTGAGGGAGCGTGGTCCGGCCCTTGGCTTGAAAAAGTTGAGAACCCCTGATTAGGTGGTCGTAAAGGCAAAGGGCACCTTTAGCTGTTAAAAGTAGTGTGCTGACTGAATAGGTAACTGATGAATCAGTCATGCTTTGGTATCCTCCAGGATCAACAAGTGTAATGCAGTGTAGGTGGCAGTAAAGACTGTGTAAAGAAATAAATACTGCTGTTTACATTTGCTGCTAGCAGAAAGGCAGGCAGGAGATGAAATATCCCAAGGGTAGGTCAAACAGGGTCCCCATAGCTTGCTGCTCTCTTTCATATGCAAATCAAGGTGCTGGTGGTAATATTGTAAACCTCATACAACACACGTGGGCAGCCTCCATGGGTTAGAAAGCTATTTCCACATACTCCAAGCCTGCAGTGTGCCACAGCATGCTGGTACTTCTAGTAGATTTAAAGAGAGAGAGAGAGAGAGAGATTTTAAAGAGCACGTTTACCTCTGATCCCATCCTGCTTTGTTAATGAGCTGTTATGGATATTCATAAGCAATGTACCTAAGAGACCACGTTACCCCAAGGACATCTGCCCGTCCCATTAGAGCAGACCGGAGGGGCTCCCTGATGGTCCTGTCAGCTAGAGAGGCTCGCCTCTCTAGCACTAGGAGGAGGGTCTTTTCGGCATTTGCTCCGGCCCTATGGAACCTCCTGCCAACCGAGCTCCGTCTCCAGGCGGTGCTCCTCACCTTCCGAAAAACTCTCATAACCTGGCTTGCACAACAGATGTGGGGTGCCACCAGTGTGGAAAAATCCCCCCAATGGCTTATATAAGGGCTAGCCTGGGTTTCAGTAGTTGTAGAAGAGGGTATGTTACAGGGAATTTTAAGGGTTTTAATGTATGATGGTTTTTAGATAAGTTTCTTGATTTTATTGTTATGGAATGTTTTTATACTTACACCTGTGAGCCGCCCAGAGTCGCTTCGGCGAGAGGGCGACATCACAAATATGAATGAATGGATGGATGGATGTGGGAAAAGAACATCTGTCTTGTTATACAGTACTTTAGAACAAAACTACTTTTAAAAGAAAACACATTTTGCAGGCTGAATTATTGTGGCAATAGGGGTAGCCTCATGGACCCCTGGGGCCAGGGGGGGGGAGACGAAGTTTATGGTATGAAGAAGGACCACCATGATGCTACACCTAGAGCTACTGCCTCCCTGCCCACTCTTTGACAAATCTAGTGGAAAGCCCCATCCCAAGTACCATCTATTCAAAATATAGCCTGGCAGAATCTAAGTCTACATTCTTGTTAGAAGGCATCACTGGAAAGACATCTTCCACTTCTGGGACCTGCGAATCACTACATTTAGTAGAGCTGTTGATGTCTTCTATGGTATCTGTTTAATTGCTTCTCTTGCTGAAGCACTGTAATTATCACGCAAAATTAAATGTAGTGACACTATGTATCAAAAACCAGCCTTAGAAAGGCATAACTACCTCTACTTCTTCACTATCAGGAGAAACCTATTTGCATTTTCTTATTTAGCATGCAAAGACAAATCAGATTTCAAGTTACATGTTTCTTTCAAATAGTATGTGTTTTTAAGTTAAAATTGAAAAATGAGAAACAAAAAGGTATTCTGTTTGAGACTGGCATAATAGTTTAATAATAAAGGGGCTGCGGTGGCTCAGTGGTTAAGAAGCTCGCCTTGTAAGCTGGAAGGTTGGCAAGTTGGCAGTTCAGGACCCGGGTTCTGCATGACAAATTGAGCTCCTATCTCTGTCCCACCTCTTGGGGACACGAAAGGAGCCTCATTTGGGCATTCCATGAGCGGAGTTTCTCCAGCAAAAATCTTTTCAACCCAGAATATTTTCTGACATGAAATAATAATAATAATAATAATAATAATAATAATAATAATAATAATAATAATAATAATAATAATAATAATAATAATAATAATAATAATAATAATAATAATAATAATAATAATAATAGAATTTGTATGCCGCCCACTCGACAACAGAAATATGGAAAGGGAAAAACTACCCACCTCTTAAAAGTCTAGCTCCTGGCTGGCAGACCCCAAGTGACCCTAAGAAAATAGGTTTTCCACACCAATACAGGCCAGTACAGGTCTTTGCAAGTGTGAAGAATAACAGGCAACATCACACCTATTTCTGTGTACTCTGTGCCATGTATATGAAACAATTGATGGTAGGTCTTGATGTTGCCCTTTATAGGGCAAAAATAAATCATCTGATATATTTATTCTGCTGTGATGATTCTTATACATTCAATTGTACTCCTATGTAGAATTAACACATTAACTCTACATACTAATTAATACTAATTAATACTCTACATATTAATTTCCCCATACCTGCCTACAATGCTTTCAGATTATGAATTGTTTAGAATAACTAAAACAGTTGAGACAACGTAAGGCAAACAGTCAAACTACAAAGAGCAAAGGAACCAATAAAAATATTTTGTTATCTGTCTTGCTTTTGACTTGAGAAAAACAGTCATTCAGCCTTTTGTTAAGTATGCTTTGGCTTTTATCATCTTGCAAAATTACACCCCTGCACCTTTTTTGATTTTGGGATACATATAATTTTGTTTTACTGTGCGTGAGTCACACAAACAGAAAAATAAAATATAATTAAAAACTCAAATTAGTTGGCAGCAATCTGCTGCTGCCACTGGCCATCCTTCCATCATCAAGAAAAGTGTCCTCCATTTTCAGGCAAGCTTTTAGCAATAAGGTGTGTGTGTGTGTGTGTGTGTGTGTGTGTGTGTGTGTGTGTGTGAGGAATGTTATGTTTATTAACTTTAGAGATTTTAAAATGTTTTATATTATTATTATTATTATTATTATTATTATTATTATTATTATTATTATTATTATTATTATTATTATTATTATTATTATTATTATTATTATTATTATATGCACATATGAAATGTTCATGTTGCTAATAATGGGCAAGCCTATTGACTGGAATTTAAAGAATAGTTTCACAGATTATGGGAACAAATGATATGCTGGTGTTCTACACAGCCAGAGCTTTACTAACCAGACAAAGTCTATCTGCCAAGTGGTTTTTGGAATCTGTTTTAGAAGGGAAACAGTTGAGGAAACACATTCCGATTAACAGAGACAACTAAAAAGAAGACCTGGATGGGAGGACACAAGTAACTAGCTACTAAAGCAGCAGAAGCACCAAAGCTGGAGGAAGATGAAATTGAAGCAATATCTGGAAAGATGATGCTCAAAGCTTGACTTCTAGGCTGACTGGGCTTTAAAACCTGGACACCTAGATACTTAACAGTGTCTGTTCTGGCCATCACTTTCAGATTGTCATTTCAGACAGAATAGTAATTACTTATTCGTCTTCAAGTGCCATATCCAATTCTCAATATTGGCTATCATCATGGCGATCAGCCATGAAGATTGTCCTGGGAACCATATACAGTAATGCGGTGATCTTCCATTTGCCTTCTGCGTTGCAGCATGAAAACCATATCACTGATTTGGTTCCATTCATCTCTTTCTGGTCCTGATGCCTTTTGGCACAAAAAGTCCCTCTAGTCCCAGGCCAATATTGATAAACCTCCATCAAGAGGGATTCAAGTGGAATTACAATCCACTTAGAGACCATCTCTCTTCACTGTGGACTTTGCCACCCAAGGCCATTAGTCCTCAGGGTTGTCAAGTTAGTTAACCACTACCTGACAATCAGTATTGAGTCGCTGGGAGTATGGTCTATTCCAGCATTTCCCAAACTATGTTCTACGGAACACTGGTGGACTTCAATTCCCAGAAGCCTAAGTCAGTACATTGGCTGATTAGTGCTTTGGGGAGCTGCCTTAGACTTCTGGGAATTGAAGTCTAAAAACCAAAGAATGGGAAACAACGGTCTACTTTATTACCAAACCAGGATAACCTGACCAGACTGGTTACACATAAATAAAGAAAATTACACATAAATAAATAAAGAACTTTCGTACGTTAGCAGGCAGCCTTCAAATAGTGCAAGAAGTCCATTAGAATCTCCAGGACCTTTAATGTTGTTTTTCCTTTCAGTCGTCCACTGTTTTTTCTGAATGGCTAAATGATGAAAGGACAGCTCAGCATCATGCTGGTTTCTGCATATACCCTGCAGCCTTCAACACAATCCCTGCTGCTTAAGAATCCACAGATATTGTACAATCCAAATGGTTTTGCGCCTATAGCTCTCGACTGTGTAAGAAAAACAGAATCTGCAGTGGGAGAGAACATTACTGTATTGTTTAATCTAAAGCAATCTGAGATGAGTATTTACAACACTAAGGCCACAACCCTATTCAACAGGCTGGAATCCAGCTTGTCAAGGTGTAACATAGCATTAACCATCATAAATTTGGTGGGTACTCTGCCCAGCAACAAGCACTGTGCAAGAAAACTGCACAAGTCATTCTATAATTTCTGGAGTTTGACCTATTGTGCAATGTGCCAGAGGAAGAACTTTGTGAATCTGCGGTGGTTCGTTGGTTAAGAAGCTCGTCTTGTTAGCTGGAAGGTCGGCAGGTTAGCAGTTCAAGACCCGAGTAGTGCATGACAGAATGAGCACTCCATCTTTGTCCCAGCTCCTGCTAACCTGGCAGTTTGAAAGCAAGAAATTGCAAGTAGATAAATAGGGACCACTTGGGTGGGAAAAGATCTTGGGGACATGAAAGGGTCTTCGCCGCGTCTCTCCTGGGCTCATTCCACCGGCCCAGGATGGGAGACGAGCGACAGCTGAGGCCGCCGGCAGTCCGTTCCCTCCTGGCCCCACCCGCCAGGAGGGCTTCAAAAGAGCACCAGACCTGCCGTTCCTGAGGGTCTTCGCCGCGTCTCTCCTGGGCTCATTCCACCGGCCCAGGATGGGAGACGAGCGACAGCTGAGGCCGCCGGCAGTCCGTTCCCTCCTGGCCCCACCCGCCAGGAGGGCTTCAAAAGAGCACCAGACCTGCCGTTCCTGAGGGTCTTCACCGCGTCTCTCCTGGGCTCATTCCACCGGCCCAGGATGGGAGACGAGCGACAGCTGAGGCCGCCGGCAGTCCGTTCCCTCCTGGCCCCACCCGCCAGGAGGGCTTCAAAAGAGCACCAGACCTGCCGTTCCTGAGGGTCTTCGCCGCGTCTCTCCTGGGCTCATTCCACCGGCCCAGGATGGGAGCCACGCTTCATCTTCGGCTCCCTTCCCTGGCCCGCCCGGTCAGGGAAGGTGGGAGCCCAGCTGGAACAGTTTGCCGGGCGCGGGGCTATGAATAGCCGCCGCCACCGAGCCCCGAGAGCCACGCTTCATCTTCGGCTCCCTTCCCTGGCCCGCCCAGCTGGAACAGTTTTTCCCAGTAATGGGGACTTTAGGGCTTCGGTGAGAATGTTTCGAAGCCAGGGGTTTTTCATGGACGGGAGGGAACTGAGGGTTTGGGCTATGGTTCTGGGGATTCAGTACTGTATTTAATGATATTTTGTATAATTTATATTTGTATTTGCTTTGCACTTTGCATTGGTGTAACTGTTTAATGAACTGTATTGAATATATTGTAATGTATTGTGATATATTGTATTTTTTGTGGGATTGTTATGCTGTATTACTGTGTTGTATTCCTATCTTGTAAACTGCACTGAGTCGGTCCTTGGGCTGAGAATTGCGGTATATAAATTTAAAAAATAAATAAATAAATAAATTCAGGCATCTTCTGAGCAGTTCCTCCAGCAAAAATCCTTTCAACTGAGAAAGCACCTTCATGTGCTTCTGACACGATTAAAATAAACTTTGTGAATTGCAGTTCAGCCTTTGCACGATTGTAGTTAACATAAGCATAACATTAGGTTACACCCATATAGCTAGTCAACAGGATTTCAGCCATATTGAAAATCTCTGCTTGTGGAAGGAATGGAGGTATGTTGTATAAATCTGTTTCAAATGCACTAGAGAAGTGATGGTCAACTTTGGAACTCCAGATGTTCTTGAACTTCAATTCCCAAAAGCCCTGATCAGCAGGTGTATTGACATGGGCTTCTGGGAATTGAAGTCCAAGAATACCTGGGAACTCAAGGTTTGGAAACCTTGATTTGGATACAGCAGAAGAAGAAGTGTCCAGATAGGCTGTGAGGGCTATTCTCTCTAATAGAAAGATTCTGTTCTGCAGAATCACTTCCTGGATTTATCTTAAGTTTTTAATTTATTTCATGATCTCCCCTTTTTTAAAAAATAGTGCAATCCTCAATCTCTGTAATTTCCCACTAGTAATAAAGCATGATTTAGGTAGACTGAAGGATACAATAAAGGTTTGTTTCCAATTATCCTGAAATGGTTAACAAATGGCTCAGACCAATTTCAGTGTTATTTACGAAATCAGGAGTTAATCAGGTAGTATCTGGTTTTGAACAGAGCCCTTGAGCAGTTAATACTCTACAGGTCTTTGCTTCAACTTGAGATAAGTCACTGCACCAACAATAAAATAAATACCTAGGAAAAGTGTAAACATGGGCCTTTATCTTGAATCATCCAAACAGATTAGAGAAAATAATTCTCAGCAACTGGAAAGTGCAATATGGGAATGACCTGAGATAGCTTATGAAGAAAAATGCATGCATTTTTCCTGAATGTCCACATAAACAAGAGTTCTGAAAACAATCCTGAGCTATTGTGTATTGCAAAGAAGGCCTTCCAAGTGTTATCACTTACAATACTTTAACTTGAAAAAGTGACATGGTTTCCACATGCAACCTTGTCTTGATTTTAAGGTGACATTTGATCCATGAAATGTTAAGACACATATTATAGTTTTCTTAGGCTTAGAAAGCCAGCTCTCATTTTAGAGCACATTGGAATGCCAGGCTGTTAGTCTGACATAACAATGATGTATAGTTAGAATAGTTGCCTCCCCAAAGGGAGGAGGGAAAAGTGAGTGTCCAGGACTGGACGCATTCCAAGTAACACCCATGAGGGAACTGATTGACAGCTAGGTCAGCTGACCACACCACAAGGGAGATGATGTCTCCACTCATGTCAATAAAACTAATTGCCAGGACACCTGCAGAACAGAACTTTCCCAGGGAATGCAAAGGTGGGGGCCACAGGTCAAACAGATGGCACTCGCACGTCTCATTTTCATGAGAACACAGGTGCTTTCCCAAAGCCCCTTTTCTCAATAAAAGGAGGCCAATTTGAGCACTCAGAAAGCACTTCGGGAGCAAGGGTGAAACCCTTGTCTCTTATCACCACGATCTTGATTGCAGCGGGAGCTCTGGTCCGCCAGCTCCTCAAAATGACTCTTCGGGGCTAAAACTAAGCCATGAGGGGCAGAACCGACCCAAACCAGCAAGCTGAACCTGCTAGGGAGCTAGCAAGATTTTATTTCATTTATTTGTTTTATTAGCTTGTGTTTTATGTAGTGTAGATTATTTTAAGATCTGTATCCAGTATTGTGTTTCCTTCAATAAATCTTCAAAAGCCAGCTGTGTTTTGCCTGCCTTTTTAAAGAAGGAGAAGGAAACCCAGCAGAGCAGAAGTGGTTCCAATTGTCCTCATCACTTCAATACTGGAAGCCTTCCAGAAGTTAGTGAGAGGGATTGCTCTGTCTGTTAACGGGGGGGAGGAGTAGCAAATTAAAGCTGTGTGTCATAGACCTCAGCACTAAGAAGCCTAGCTTCTGCCAAGTGATCAATATTACCTGCCATATGCAGAAGGCTACTCTGTCCCTGTCCCAGTGAATCGGGCTAGGGAGAGGAGTGCTCATTAAGGCAAGCAGGACGCTGGATCAAAGGTCCGCTCTGCTGGGTGTTCCCAAGAGAAATATTCTGGGTGCCCAACGTAGCCTTTGTGATGCATGTTCCTCCCCCTACGTCCCTGATAAAAAGCACATATCTTACAAGAAGAAAATTTCAGAAATAAAATACAGCACAGCTGTGATGCCTGGAATTATACATAGTGAGATGTTTCAAAAGACATCTATTACTTTTTAAGGGTTGTGATATTTCAGAATGTAACACGTCCCCTGAAAAGCCTGGGACATCTCTTAAAATTATGGGACATCTGGCAAGCTTCCACAGGAGGCATTTGCAAGTACAGTATTGTAATTAATTACTTGATCAATGAACATATGGCAACCCTAAGGAGGATAGTTTTAATCAGACTTGCAGCGCAGTTGGAGTTTCTTTGTTTAATCTTTGTTTTTTCTCCAAACTACAAGTGCTCTTGATTTTTTTGAAAACCAAATTGCCACATAGGGTTGAAGGTTTGGCCAGGACTTTGTTGGTAAAACATATAGAACAGTCAATTTACAAAAATGGCACAGCTGTGACAACAACACCTTATACTTTGCTTTACTGCCATACTTGAAGACTTTACAACAGAACCCAATAAAACTCAATGAAAGGACAGGAAGAGAAGACAGAATTCAAAAGCTTGCCCTCCCAGCCTATCTGGACACTTCTTCTTCCGCCGTATCCAAATCAGAATATTGGCAATCATCATGGTGATCATTCATGAGGACTATCCTGAGAATATAACGCAATGACCTTTCATCTGCCTTCTGCATCGCAGCATGACACCCATACCACTGATTCAGTTCCACGAGTCACTTTCTGAACCTGAGCCCTTTTGGCACGCAAAGTCCTCATCAGTCCCAGGTCAGTATTGATGAAGCTGCTGCCCTTCACCAAGATGGATTCAAGTGGGATTTAAACCACTTGGGGACCACCACCCTTCCCTGTGGACTTCGGCACCGTTAGTCCTGAGGGTTGTCAGGTTAATTAATCACCAGCTGACACTCGGCATTGAGTCACTGGCAGTATGGTCTACTTTATTACCATAGCAGGACAACCTGGCCAGATAACCTGGGCACAGAAGTCAACTATTCTCAGTTTCACACCAAACAGCTATGAATGTGTTAGATTCAGAAGGGAAAGCTATCTAATTTGTTTTGTATAAGATAGCTGCGTGGTTCTTTGATACAATATGTAAAAGAGGCAATTTAAATTAAAATTCTGTATTACTGCATGCAAAGTTCAAGATAAATGAAAGGATTACTTATAAGACTTTTCTTAATATCAGCTGAACACATCAAAGGTAATTCATGTTGAGCAGAAAGCATTCTAACATAAAGAAGTTGAATGAAAAATTAACAAATCCCTCTCCATGAGGTTCATTAACATTTGTGGGGAAAGTTATTACTAGTGGAATTTGTTCTTTTCAGTAAAATGGCAGGGAATGTAATTTAATTTTATATGAACATTTAAATAATTTTACTTTTGTAGTACTTTGGGATAACTGAGAGCTAACGTAGAGTTTATCTTAAAAACAGAACTACAAGTAGCTGGTGCTTGTTTATTTTTGCCTGGAAGATTTCTCTTAATTAAAGACAACATCAAAAGCCTGCAATTTAACAACAAAATACTCTCAGTCTATCCTGCCTCTAAAGCGAATTGGGAATGCTTAAAATCTTTCATTCATTACATTATATCATTCTCCCTCTAAAAAGCTCCAGATGGCATAAATGGATAGAGTTACCTTATTTTATCCTGATGCAATTTCTCTTTGAGAAAGACTAGCCTGCAGTCAAGAATGGCTGGTCCATGGGCTTCTTCTTCTTCCATGTCAAGGCCAGACGTAAAACTGCCAACATGAGACCACCTTTTGGTGAGTCCATTCTGCAGTTCCTTTCGCCTGGCCTAGTGTGAGAAAGATTAGCTGGTAACACAAGGTTACTGTTACCAGGGTACACCCGATTGTGATTCAAAAATAAAACAATCTTTGAGGAGGCTTTTTCTGTGTACCTGTATGGCTAGTATGGATGAAGCTGCTGCTTTTCATCAAGATGGATTCAATTGGGATTTAATCCTTTTGGGGACCATCACCCTTCCCTTGTGGACTTTGGCACCCAAGGGCATTAGTTCTCATGGTTGATCCATGGTTGTATTTGTGGTCCATGAAGAAGCACGGAACTGAATCAAGCTGTCCAAGTACAATAATAACCTCAGTGCCCATCAGGAGATGCTCTTTTTTCTAACAAGGTAATATGTAACTGCCTCGTGCTGAGCATGGCTGATGGGCCATCTAGTCTAGGACTATCATGTTTATATTTATTGGATTTATACCCCACTCTACTCAGGCAAAAAGGCCGACTCAGGGCGGATTACAGCACATTAATATAAATACAATTACAGCAGAAAATTAATATACATAAAATTAAAACAATAGAATAATACAAATGTTCAATGATACAAAGTAATCAATACCGGACTGCGGCGGCAGAGAGTCCCTCTTTTCTACTCTCCGAGCTAGTGAGCTCGGAGAGTAAAGACAGCTGTGCAGTAGCTCCCACCTGCCTCTCCTCCCCAGAGCCGATGGCGTGGGCCCCGGGGTGAGGGAGGGAGCGTCCTGGGCTGTGGCGGCAGAGAGTCCCTCTTTTCTACTCTCTGTGCTAATGAGTTTGGAGAGTGAAGACAGCTGTGCGGCGGCTCCCACCTGCCTCTCCTCCCCAGAGCCGATGGCATGGGCCCTGGGGTATCCCCTAGATTGGAATGAGATTTTAAAAGTTTCTGGAGAACAAATACTATTATTCTCTATTATGAGACTTCTACTTATCTTACAAACATCTATTCATAATGTATCCAGGATAAAGGGTTAAATTAGGCAGCTTTGTGCCTTAGGTAGTTGAAAATCCATCCAAGCTTTCTGCTCATCCCATCTAGCACTGGGCCAGAAACAGGAAACCTGGGTAAAGCTTAGGCCTACCCAAGCCTACTAATTTAGGACTTTCTCCCAGGTCCATCAACACAGATCTTTGTAAACTGTCTGCAATGTAGGTAGATCTTCCAAATTGGAGAATTGTGGAATTTGTGGTCAGGAAATTCCCCAAATCCCATCAATAATCCTAGTCTCAAAATCTCCAGAGCTCTCCTCTGAAAGGTAAAGATCATAACCAAGGGCAGCAAATGAGATTCTGTTCAGTGATCTGTCTACATTTTTCTAGTATCTTGGCTGACAGCTGGCTCATACAGAGAGGTAATCAGTGTAACACACGTCTTACTTCATAAATCTAATTATGACCAAGTCCTCAGATTTAGATCCATGTAAGGCAAAGGAACTGAAATGGTATAACTCCATGATATGTCATAGGGCAGTATGATCTAAGAAAGATGCATGCCCTATTACATCAGCACATTATATTTGTGTTTTCGATTTGTTGTTTTTATATCTGTCTTGTTCATCTGCTGTTAGAAACTACAGCTAGACTCCTGTGGGGAGAAATACAGGTATTGTGGAGATGTAATCACACAAGTGATTCCCCTCCCCCTTTGGCACAATGTCCATTCTGCAGCCAGTTTTGTGAACAGTTTCATGGCCAGTGTGCAACTGGTAAGACATCCAACCAAAAGGATAGGAGAACTAACTCTATAACTAATAATAATTTTTTGTCAGAAATTATTCTGGGTTGAAAGGAGTTTTGCAGAAGAAATTCCGCTCAGGGAACTGGGACAGAGACAGGCACTCAATATTCGTCATGCAGTACCCGGGTCTCGAACTGCCAACTTACTAGCCTTCCAGATAACAAGGTGAGCTGCTTAACAACTGAACTGCCACAGCCCCTATAACTACCCTTCTAACATAGTTTCTCTTAACAGAATATGTTACTTGACTATTCTCAGTACAAAAGCAGGGGTACACAGAATGAGCCTCCTCAAAGATTGTGGTTTTTTTAACACAATCAGGTGTACTCCGAGGAAACAGGAACCTTGTTGGGCCAACTAATCTTTCTCATACTAGGTCAGGCGAAGGAACTATGGAATGAATTCACCAAAAGGTGACTTCATTTTGGCAGTTCAGACACAAAAGACTAAGTACAAAAGCAAAACTCAAACATTGGTAATTAATAAAACCTATATGCATGAGCTTTGAATATCCAGTGACAGTACGGAGAAAGAAATTCTAAATAGCTGTGCCACAATTATATAACTAGTGCCCTAATCTGAGTGCATCATAAAAATGCTTTTTCCGAAGAGCTATATTGTGGCAGAAATACTGTAATGTCATGGCAGTGATGGAGGAGGAAGAGCCATTTAATAGGCAGCCATTTATTTATTTGCCAATTTTAATTAACATCCTGCACCCTGCTGATACTCCAGGACATCTAAATAAACAAGCTCATTATATAATATAAACAATCAAAGGCAATATTACTAACCTAGTACTTTGCTTTCAGGCTTGATAACTGAATAATAGAGAGGGAAATTTGCATTAATTTTGTTGAGATCTCAGCTATGCGTTTTTTGATGCAAGATTGGAGACATATTGTCAGTTAGGTGATACTATACCAGCTGTAATGTGAAACATTATTATCTTGAACATCATCAGAGCGCTTGAAATGATTGTGTTGTATGATTGTTACAATGGAGTAGAACTAGTTTGTTCAGTTTGCATGCTGGCGGTCATCTAATTTCATAGATGTTGCATCAAGCTTGTGAATCATAAATTATTGTAATATATATCGAGATATAAACTACAGTACTCATAAGTGGTTTACAATTCCCTTCTTTTGCGGGGTGTCCTAGAGCTGTGCAATTTACCAAAGATTACATAGGCTGGCTCTACTCACAGGAGGCATGGTGAAGAATCAAATTGCCATATGATTTTTATTTATTTATTACATTTATATCCCAACTTTCTGGGATATAATTCACTAGACAGATAGACAGACAGATAGAGTGGTGGGATTCAGCAGGTTCATCCCAGTTCGCCAGAACCTGTAGCAGAAATTCCGGCTGGCCCCACCCATCCAAGTTTTGAAATAAAGTATTCCTAATTCGGGTGCAACACAGGGCTTTTTCCCTGGCCACACCCACCATACCACGCCCACAGAGTAGGTAGTAAAAAATAATAATCCCACCACTGGATAGATAGATAGAAAGTCATCTTTAAAGTTGTGTAGATCTGTCATCATGAAGTGAAAGAAGTACCAAAGCAAGACAGCAGTTAAACATCAAGAAGATAAAAATCATGATGACAGAACCACACAACTTTAAAGCTGACTGAAGAAAATGAGATAGTGAAATATCATCAATCATCAATCCAATTAGAGTTTTCAGTCAAGAAATCAGAAGAAGACTTTGATGTAGGCTGATTGATTGCACACGGAGCCGGCAGGTGGGCCAAACACTTCTTTATTTCAGTATGGTCAATCTGTATGTGGGCACATTTAGGAGACGCCGCTCCTTATATACTGTATTTGAAATCCCCGCCACGGAACCCCATTGGTTGCACTAGTCATGACGTCAGCGGGGGTTGCTGAATAGCTGCTGAGTCTCACCTGAAACTGGGCAGTTTCCCGCGCTATTGATTGGTTAGTTGAAGACGCATGGGCTGAGCTTCCTCAGCTGCGCTACTTCGGCAGCTGAGTTGCGTGCGGAATCAGGGGGGCTGCTTGCATACACAATAAAGACTCAGAAGGGCAACAATGAATGAATTATAGAAAACATCAAGTGTAAGGATGTGTCACTGGAAACCACAAACAAGATTATCCACACTCTTGTATTTCTGATGTACAGCTGTGAAAGCTGAACAGTAAAGAAAATTATAGGAAAAACTGATTCATTTGAAATATGATGCTGGAAGAGACCTGGAGCTGCTAGAAAGATGAATAAGTGGGTCCCAAAGCCAATCAAGCCTGAACTATGTCTTCAGGAAAAAATGATGAAACTGAGGCTGTTCAACCTTGTGTAGATAATGAGAAGGCAAGATTCTCTGGGAAAGCAAGTTATGCTCAGAAGGGCTGAAGGCAGCAGGAAAATACCAATTGTGAGATGGGTTAACCCCTTAAAGCAGGGATTCTCAACCTGTGGCCCACGGCACCATTTCATGTGGCCCACCACCACCTCTACCACACCAAGAAATGCCATGTGGTGTAGAAAGGGCAAAATTGCCATCCGGTCCCTGAAGCTATCTGAGGGAGCATGATCCGGCACCCAGGATAAAAAGAAAGACAGCCATGAGTTTAGAAAAGCTGAACAAAGTTATTGAGATCAGGAAATTTTGGAGATCTCTCATTCATAAGAATTTCCACAAATCAGAGATAACTTTATGACACATAACAGCATCTATCTGCCTACCTACCTACCTATCTATTTTCAGAGCATGTGAGCCAATAATTAAAACCTGAAGCTTGCTTACTTCCTTTTGCAGATTTAACAAGTAAAAAATAGCTCATTTTGCAAAAAATCTACATGGAGACAAGGAGGATTTGATAATAGGTTTGCAAAGAACCAGGCATAGCAGTCCTGGTTTTTGGATACTATTTCTTAGTTTTCATAAACAAAAGTCAGCTCTGGGCAATGCATGACCACTGTTTAATGAAGCTGGTGTTTAATTTTTCTTCTGCTCACATAGAAATTACTCCCAAAAGGAGATGAAGCAGCATATATTTTTCAAAAATGAGGTATTGTTATAGAGTTATTTTTAGTATTGTTTATTATTTGTTTATTATCATTTATTATTGCATGAATTTTATGTATTGTATATTGTCATATGATTTTTTTGTAATGTATTGAAATTGTTTTCTTTTTATTTAGATGTTGTAATTATATTTTGAAAATTAATAAAAATATTATTTAAAAATGAATTTCCTCTTTGAACAAATGCAGATGTTACATTTTGGACCATCTCCTTTTTTATTTATGTGTCTGATTATTTGGGATCATAGCAGATCATAGTAATTATTTCTGAAAACTGCACATTGTGTTTTGTCACGGCAACAATAGCTACCACAAACTTTCTTGAGCTCAGATGTGCAGCAGTTGTATTGGGGTGAGTAGAATGAAGTAACATCTGCACTGGCTCAAAAAGCCAATTCAGATAAATAATAGATGCAATGTCTGAAAGAGTATGTATATAAGACTATAGGGCTAGATTTAACTCCTTCACTGACAGAGGGGGGAAATCTAATTCATTCTTTCTTTCATTCCTTCCTTCCATCCATCCATCTTCCTTCCTTCAAACAATCAATCAATCAATCAATCAATCAATCAATCAATGTTCAAGTAAGGAACATAGGATGGTATAAATGGGATTGTCCCCTTTTATTTGATATTGGAGAAAAATGGAGGGAGAACAGAAGGGGAGAACAAGTTGTGTTGTAACCTTCATGAGCAAGCTTTTATGAGAACTCTGGTTGATGGTACAACATCCCATTTTCATCAGAATTCTCTGACTCAAGGTTTATTCAGATTACACTGCTGCCTGCCGCGTTACTATAATGCTAATATAATCACACAATTTGAACTGGATTTAATTATCAGAGACAACTAAAAGTAACTCTTATACAGTAATACCCCACATAATGTTAAAGCTTGGTTCCACAAGCTTTAAAGTTATGTGGTTTTTAACGTTGAGAGGTGTAGTTTATGTCGTAGTAGTAGTAGTATGTCTTATGTATGTAGTTTGTTTATTTTTCTTGTTATTGTTGGTATTTTTTATCTCATAATTTCTTAAAATCTCAATAAAATATTCAAAAAAAATAAAAAATAAACCAAAGCCCATGGTGGCCGCATGAGTTGAGAGAGCCGGGGGAACCCAGCGCCAGCCAGGACAGCTTCTAGGCACCCAACCCCATCATCGAAGTCAAAGTGGCCACCGTGGGCTTGCTCTCCACTGGCCACTTTGACTTGGGAAGGGCCAGGGAGAACGCCTAGAAGCTGCCCTGGCTGGAGCTGGGTTCCCCCCAGCCCTTCCCAACTCAAAGTGATGTGATTCCCGAGCATATCGCATACCTGTTTGGAAAGGGAACCTGGCATCGCTTCTCATGCAGAGACCAGCCCTGCGGGTTTGGGGCTTGGGTCTCTGGAGGTACTGTAAGAAGCTCTGGGCAGCTCACAGAAAATAAAACAAATCAGGCTTGCCTCGAAAAAGCAAAGGTACATTACCTCCGGAGACCCAAGTCCCAAAGACCGCAGGGCTGCTCTCCGCCTGGGAAGGCACTTCAAAGGTGAAGACCCCGCAGGTTTGATTTGATTTGATTTGAAATTTAATTTATATACTGCTTATCTCTGCCCCATGGGGCAGAGCTCTCCGGAGGTAATGTACCCTTGCTTTTTCGAGGCAAGCCTGATTGGTTTTATTTTCTGTGAGCCGCCCAGAGTCTTCGGAGTTGGGCAGCAATAGAAATCAGAAAAATAAATAAATAAAATAATGGTACAGTACTCCCGGAGTCCCAAGCCCCAAACCCGCAGAGCTGCAATCCACCTGGGAGTCCACCTTCCCCCAAATAAAGCCGGCGTTCAGGTGCTCCAAACGCCGGCTTCCTTTGGGGGAAGGCAGACTCCCTTCTCCCAAAGGAAGCCGGCATTTGGAGTGTCCAAAGACCGGCTTCCTTTCGGGGAAGGGAGGTGAGCATCCAATGCCCAGTTCCCTTAACCAGGGATCAGACGCTTGGGTCTATGGAGGCCCCCTTGTTGTTCCGAGGTAAGCCTCGGAACAGCAAGGGGACCTCCAGAGATCTCTGTCCCATAGCCCCTGGTCTCTCAGGCTCTGGGACAGAGATCAACATCAGCAAATTAGAGGGAAGTGTTTGCATCACACAACATTAACTTAACGTTGTGCGGTGCAAACGTTTTCCTCTAATTTGCTGACGTTATCCAGTTTTAACGTTGTGTGATGCGCACGCTATCTGGGGTATTACTGTATTATACACATGGATGATGTTTCTTGCACAATGGTGGGCATCAACAGGTTCGCACCAGGACTCCAGAACTGGTAACAGAAATTCTGGCTGGCCCCACCCATCCAAGTTTTAAAATAAAGTAGTTCTAATTCAGGTGCAACACAGGGCTTTCCCCCTGGCCATGCCCACCATACCACGCCCAGTGTGGTAGTAAAAAATGTTTGAGCCCACCACTGCAGGAGATGCCTAATTCACATCCTTGAACCTGCCACACAACTAGTGTGTACCAGTGTGGCTGAAGGACATTGCAATCCCTTTTCACTTCTCAAGGGAAATGTAAAAGAAAGAAATGGCTATGGTAATTATCAGGTTCAGAAACTTTCAGAGGCTATGTCAAGGGTGAATGCATTTTTAAAAATCCATTCATAAAACTTACAAAACAGAGTTTCTGATATCAGTGCCAACACAACATCATAACATTGCAAGTACAAGTCCATAATTTTATGTCCCGATTGTAAATGGGTTGAAAAGCATACCAGAGGAAAAAGGAGAGTATAATAACTAGAATTCACAGATTAAAGAAAGAATCATACAAGAGGCTATTATCTGTAGAGCCATTACCCAAATATGTCATGGAATCAATTCATATAATGTGCTAGTTTAATAAAAATCTGCATAAAAAATTAATAACACAGTTATATTCCTCTTTATCTCAAGTTATTGATAGTCAATTTAATGAATATCTACAGTTGAAGTACTTTAGTTCTATATGATATTTTAATCAACTTTGGCCACATATTTAAATGCATTTCATTTTATAACCATCAGTTCATTTGTGATAAGAAAGCATTTACATTAGCACAGATATATTTGAGAGAATTATTAATTTTGTCTATCTTTCTTCTCTTGCTTATTGAATTCCTGAGAATTTATAGGACAATGGCAGAACAGCACACTTGCCGAAATGCTTTGGACTGGCTTTTTTGGTCCCCAAAGGCTTTTGTATGATTTCTATTTGGAAGTGTGCTAAATTCGCTATTGCCCTCCTAAAGCTTTTTGATGCCATTTTCTTTGCTGTGTACTTCTTTTGTTTTAAGCCTACAGATAAAGCTATTATCTTACAAAGAATGCCTTGCAGGGAATGTGGCATCCACTTACATTTCAAGAAAGATAAAATGCTTGAGATATACGTGGCAAGCTTACATCCTTGGAATGAAATGGGATTTTTCTAATTATCTCACCATTTAAATTGTTACATGTGCTGCTGCTTTGACATGCTATAGAGATTTAAATGGTAGCTTAGAGTTAGTACACAGCTGTGGAAGATTCAAAGACCAGCCAAGACCTCCTGGATAAGACATCTACACGGCCCAGGACTTCCATATTAAATGTATACATACAGACAGGCTTCTCATGATCTCACAATTGCCTAAATTCTGGGAGCCATGTCCAGACGTCTGTGGATGCACCTGTTCCTATATCAGAAAGGTAGAACTTAGCTCTAACTATGCAGTTATTGTATTGCAATGGCATTCCCAGAAGTAATGTTTGGCTGTGAGAGCTGGACCATAAGGAAGGCTGAGCGCAGAAGAATAGATGCCTTTGAACTGTGGTGCTGGAGAAGACTTTTGAGAGCCCCCTAGACTGCAAGCAGATCAACTCAGTCAATCCTGAATGAAATCAACCCTGACTGCTCATTGGAAGGAAAAATACTGAAGCTGAAGCTCAAGTACTGTTCTTTGGCCAACAAATGAGAAGAGAGGATTCACTGGAGAAGGCCTTGATGCTGGGAAAGATTGAAGGCAAAAGGAGAAGGAGCAGCAGAGGATGAGGTGGCTAGATGGCATCGTTGACACAATGGGCGCAAATCTGTGTGGGCTACGGAGGATAGCAGAGGACAGAGGAGACTGGCGTGTGGTGGTCCATGGGGTTGCAAAGGTAGGACTTGATTGTGCGACTGAACAAATACAGTTATTGTATTTGCATCAAACCATGAATTTATTTGAGTCAAAAGCTGAGTACCAATAAGAATGTGCATCGAGGGGTGCAGATAAAGAAAGTGGGAAACCCATGAAACAAAAGGTAGCCAGAGAATACATAACAACTGCTTGAACACCTCACTTCCCACTTGAGCTGTGTCCACAGGTAACGTACCCCACATGGAATAATTATGTTACTTTGTGAATTGCAAAGGAAATAATTGATGGTGGCATAGTCCACTTATACACAAATAAGACACAGTGCCATTGAATACAAAAATATTTGTGCTGTTGCAGAAGGAGGTGCGCCAGACGGCATATCTAATCCATGCCACCTTCTCCTCTTCCATTTATTTCAAACAGATGCCCTATGCTGCGCCGCCCAATAATTGTGTGCCCCCCAGTACCTATGTGCCCCCCCAGTACCTATGGGCAGACTTTGGAATTTACATGCAGCTCTTTAAAAGATTTGGAAGGAAAATGCAGATAAACATTGAAATTGTTTAGTTTTGCAGGGAAAGCAATAATTTCATCTACCCTGCACATTTGTAACCCCCCTTTCTGGTTTTTAAAGAAATGTGTTGGTGAATTTAAAGGGGGGGAATGTGTTTTGAGTATGGGGAGATGATTGATTTGGGTGGATTAAATTCTCTGAGTTAATCCCCTTTTCTGTTCACAGACTCGAGTTTTAAGAGATGCACTTGAGTTACTTACATCCTGCAAAGATCAACATGGTATTGGTTAAGGATGATGCCTTTCTCCCAGGCATGGAGATGAGGGTTGTTGAGGTGCAAATTGGGAAGTGAGGTTTGCTTCAAGTTGGAAGGATTTGAGAGTCTCTTAATAGGTTGTGTTGGGAAGGCAGAGATGAGAGAGGGGATTAGTAGTTTACTCCGGAGTATGGATGTTTTTGGTTCTTGGTAAACAGAGAGGATGAGGTCAAAGTGGTATTTCAGTGTGGGCTGGGTTTTTTTTTCCTTGTGAAAAAGTGCTTCTAGGAGGGGGAAAGTTAGAAGGGGTATATCTGGATTTTATTAATTGGACATATTGTAGTGGTAGATGGAGGGAGTGGACTAAGAATGTATTTGGCTGCAATTTTGAAATTTTGTTTTTATGACAAGAAGGAACAAGATGTTAACATAGTTTCAGCTAGAGAGGAAGGGGAATGCTATATTCGTTTTGGAGGAGTTATCTCTGGTAATAATTTCATCTCAGAGATTACTTTGGGTTGAAAGGATTTTTGCTGGAGAAACTCCACTCAGGGGATGCCTGAATGAGCGCCTCCTTTCATGTCCTCAAGCGCAGCCTTCGGGTATCGAAATCCAACCTTCCAGTCTCCAGTTCAGCGTCTTAACCACTAAGCCATTGGGGGATCTACTAAAAGCCCCCCCCCCCCAAATTACAAATCTGCATGGCAGATTCACTTCAGGATAGCTGCAATCTAAAATACAGTAAAACCCCGGGTTATAACTGCCTCGGTTTAAGTTTGCTGCGGTTTACAACTAACCATGGATTAGTTAGTTTTTAATAGGTGGGTGGGTAATTTAAATTTAATAGGTGGGTGGGTGGGTGGGTAATTTTAATTGTTTTTTAATATGTATGTTTTAATCCTGTTGTGAGCCGCCCTGAGTCGGGTTCGCCTGATTGGGCGGCGTAGAAATTTGAATCATAAATAAATAAATAAATAAATAAATAAATAAATAAGTAAATAAGTAAATAAGTAAATAAGTAAGTATACATCAAAACAGCATCACACATTTCTGTATTCTGACTCCAAACTGAACATAAATCTCTGGACCCGTTAGAGACTACAGAACTGCTCTTTTTATTATAATGTCTCAAAAAGCTATTTCTATTCCAAAGATATGTTATGAATAAGAGCAATAATAATTCATTAAAATTCATTTTAAGCTGGTTCAATCTACCTCGATTTTCTCCATCTCATCAAGCAAGATAACATATGCATAAACTGCTCAGAGAAGACAGCAAAGCAACCTGAAAATGGAATCAGCAAAATCAAATTACCAAAGGAGGACATTTGTATTAATGCTGCTTGATTTCTCAAAAAATCAAGTTTCCCCTGATAAACGGTATTCTGCTCAAAACTACATTTTAAAAACACATTGCTCTTAAAATTTGTCATACTTAGAGGCAACAATAGTGATGATACATATCAACAGCCTTTGGTAGAAGATTTTTTAAGAAAAATATTAATTTTATTAAGATGCCAAGATAGAATGCACATTGTTGATTTCTGAAATACTACACTGTAGATCAGGGACTGGAAGGCCATAGTTGCCCAGCCCATCTGTCTATAGTTGTAGAGTAACATCTAAGCCTATGGTTCCCAACATGGAGCACATGACCCACCGGGGGGGGGGGGCAATTTGATTTTTAAGCGGAGCCATTTGAGAATGAGTTATTAACAGTGAATGCGCCCATTAGATCAAGTTAATGGACTTTTAGGCTTCCTCCACGTGAATAGTAGTTCACTTTTTGAATATTAAGAATTATACTGTATGTCACCGGGAAGGGGACGGGGTCATCAGGATTTTGGAGATGCTTAGGTGGGACATGGCCAAAAAAAGGTCGGAAACCACTGATCTAAGCTTAATCACAGTTAATTGAACTTCTGCCCCACCACTATTTTTACTACAGTTGACTTGACTATTTATCTTGCATTCTTTGTTCAATTTGAACAAAGAATACAAGATAAATAATCTGTACAGAGATATGTAAGATATGTAAAGATAACTAATCAGCAAAGAGAAAACTGAGGTAATGGGGATTAGAAGGAAACAGCATACTTTAAATATCACAATACAGTAAAACCTCAGGTTATGAAATTAATCCATTCCACTGGGTTTTCTTTATAGTGAAAATTCTTTATCACAAAGCGCCCATGGGAATGTATTGCGTGGTTTCC
The DNA here is from genome assembly GCA_035047305.1 of Bradypodion pumilum. Taxonomy (NCBI): domain Eukaryota; kingdom Metazoa; phylum Chordata; class Lepidosauria; order Squamata; family Chamaeleonidae; genus Bradypodion; species Bradypodion pumilum. The sequence continues at coordinate 431,277,725 of JAWDJD010000002.1, read as the reverse complement.
CATAGGAACACATTAAAAACAAAATTTCTGTAAAGTGAAGCCCAGTTTACCATAGGAATGCATTAAAAACCAAAAAAGTTCCAAAAAAATTCCATAAGCCGAGGCATTATTTTCAATGGATTTCTTTCTGTAAATTGAGTTTTCCGTTACCTGAAGCATTCATAACCCGGGATTCCACTGTAGAGGGAACAAGTATAAAACAAGTGGCAGAGTTCAAATACAGTATCTAGGAACAACATTTACTGAAGATGGCAAAATGGAGAAAGAGATTAACATATGGTGCAGTAAGGCTCTGTTCTTACAACATAAGGCAATACGTACCAACCAGCACAAAGAAACACCTCATACAAAGCACGTTTATTCCCACCTTGTTTTGCCAAACATGGACACTTACAACAAAAGATAAGCAAGCGTTGTTTATCACCACTGAAATGAGATGTTTGAGGAAGGCTGATAGAGTGACCAGAAGGGAAAAAATCAGGAATGAGATCATAAGGAAAAGGACTGGAATAGATCCAATTTAAAACTACACACAGAGACAACGTATAAAGTGGCTTGCCCATTTGGAGAGAATGTCTTGGCATTCCACGCCATACAAGGCATATGTGGAAAGAGAAGAAAGACAAAGACCACGAGGCAGGCCCAGAGGAAGGTGGGGAGAGAACATCAAAGACATATTACAAGAACAACAAATAATGCCAGTGGAGGCCACTAGATGTGCCAGAGCAAGAACCTTGTATCTACATTGACACAGAAGGGGTAAAAGAGGAAGCAAAGAAGAAAAGAAGACGAGACTATTCTACGTACAGGGAAATTTTAACATGCTTCCCTTTGGCCAAAACATCTGTGAAGAAGCTTAGAATCGGGGGGGGGGGGGCACAGAACTTTGAAATTTCCTCTTAAAAGCTGCCAAGAAATATTTTCTTGGCATAGACTATTTTGTGTTCTTCCAAGCAGATGACCTGCTGAAATGCTTTTGTTTTATTAATATCATTTGTTTAGCATGCAGCCATAATTGTTCTTTGCAGCACAATAAATATGTACTGCTCATGGCCTGCATCAACTAAGAATTGGCACTGACAAGAAAGTCAAACTGCAACACCCACACACAAATAATAGCTTTCCATTAGGTTTGCCATTTCACCTGAATAATTCCTGATAATCATGAATAATGATGTTATTTGACATTCTAATGATACCATGCTACACAGCTTCAATCCATCAGTCACTGTCAGGAAGGTCAAATATTTGTATTCCCTTGCATTATCCAGAGTTCATTAAACAGTTAAATGACATTATACACTTTAATTGTAATTCCAAATGAAAGTAGCACCTACAGTATAGATTTCAAAGCATATGTAACATGTCTCTAAAGTCAAGTTGATCTGGTGGTTTTTTCCCCCCATAGTGCTCTAAAGTTGTGTTGGCATTCTAGGCACTCAATGCCACTTTGCATGCATTGTTTTAACAACATGGGTACCCCCCTTTGAGAGAATGTGCAATTTCTGAAAGTGCTTGGAATTATACTGCAATACAAGGAGGCATCTGAAGTCACATCTAGCAACAAGTTGGTTCCTGATCATTGCCATCGCCACCATCGCCGATTATTATTATTATTATTATTATTATTATTATTATTATTATTATTATTATTATTATTATTATTATTATTATTATTATTATTATTATTATTATTATTATTATTATTATTATTATTAGAGTCGAGGCTCTGAGCTCCTCCGCCCGGTCTGGCAAACCGGGAGGAGTGGAGCACCTGCGCCAGCCCCTGCGGGGGGAATAAAAGGACCTGTGTGGCCACCACCTTCCGCCACCTCCTGCCACCAACGCCGAAGCCCACCGAGGCTCTGAGCTCCTTCGCCCAGTCTGGCAAACCGAGAGGAGTGGAGCGCCTGCGCCAGCCCCTGCGGGGGGAATAAAAGGACCTGTGCGGCCACCACCTTCCGCCGAAGCCCGCCGAGGCTCTAAGCTCCTCCGCCCGGTCTGGCAAACCGGGAGGAGTGGAGTGCCTGTGCTGGCACCTGCAGGGGGGAATAAAAGGACCTGTGCGGCCACCAACTCCGCCGCCTCCCGACGCCGAAGAGTCTTGATGCGTGTGGGGACTGTAGTGATGCAATTTTGTTATGGGACTGTGTCATTGTGCTGCCTTGTGGTAAATTTTCTTCATATTGCGATGCTGATTATTTATTCTGTGCTTTTCTATATTATTTTATTTATTTATTTATTTATTTATTTATTTATTTATTTTTCACGCTTATATACCGCCCACTCAGGTACAACCCAACTCAGGGCGGTTTACATAGTGGACAGTAAATACATAAAAGGCATATGATAAAACAAAGTTAAAAGTTAAAAAAACCACCCCTAAAAGGTGCGCAAGAACCGAAGGGACCTTGGGGGAAGGCACACTTCTCTATACCAACCACCCAACGGTACCCCCATCCCCACCCGCACCCCAAACTTGGCCCGCCAGCCAGGTCTTTAGTTCCTTCCTAAAGGGCAACAACTCCGTCTGGAGATACAGTTCCACAGGCAGGAGGTTCCAAAGGGCCGGTGCGGACACGGAGAAGGCCCTCCTCCTTGTGCCAGAGAGGCGAACCCCCCTGGCTGATGGCACAATTAGAGAGTCCCTCCGATCCGCTCTGGTTGGACGGACAGACGTCCTTTGGGCAATGCGGTCTCTAAGATACCCTGGCCCACTACCATGTTGGGCTTTAAAGGTCAAAACCAGCACCTTGAATTGCACCCGGAGACAAATTGGTAACCAGTGCAGTCCCCGAAGCAGTGGTGAGGCATGGGCATAACGTTCACACCCCATCACCACCCAGGCCGCGGCGTTCTGGACCAGCTGCAGCCTCCGAATGGTCATCAAGGGCAGCCCCATGTAGAGCGCATTACAGTAGTCTAGTCTGGAGGTCACCAGAGCGTGAGTGACCATGAGCAAAGAGTCTCGGTCCAGGAGCGGGCGCAACTGGCGAATCACCCGAAGTTGGGCGAAGGCCCTCCTGGCCACAGCCGCCACCAGTTCTTGTAGCAGCAGCAGCGAATCCAGGAGGACCCCCAAGTTGCGCACCACGTTGGTCTGGGGCAAAACAGCCCCATCCAAAACCAAAGATGGTAGCTCCCGGGATAACGCAGGACCCCCTATCCATAGCCACTCAGTCTTGCTAGGATTCAGCTGTAGCCCATATGCCCCCATCCAGACCCCAACAGCCTCCAGACAGCTGGAAAGGACTTTTACTGCATCACTGGGGTCCCCACGGGCCGAGATGTACTACTTTGTGTCATCCGCGTACTGGTGGTACCGCACCCCATGGGAACGGATGATCTCACCCAGCGGCTTCATGTAGATGTTAAATAGGAGAGGAGAGAGTACTGAGCCCTGAGTCACCCCATATTTTAGGGGACTAGGACTCGACCTCTCACTCTCCAACCACACCGACTCTGTCCGGCCCCTCAGAAATGAGGAAAACCAGGACCACACTGTGCCCTGGATCCCCAATCCTCAGAGCCGTTCCAGAAGGATACCATGGTCAACGGTATCGAAGGCCGCTGAGAGGTCAAGAAGAGCAAGGACGGATGGATGATCGCCATCCCGCTCTCGCCAGAGATCGTCCATCAGCATGACCAATGCAGTCTCAGTACCATATCCAGGTCTGAATCCTGACTGGAATGGGTCCAGATATTCCGCTTCATCCAGTACCCCCTGCAACTGACATGCCACTGCCTTCTCCAGAACCTTCCCCCAAAAAGGAAGGTTGGAGACAGGTCTGTTGTTGGTTAGGACTGCTGGATCGAGGGAAGGCTTCTTCAGGAGGGGGAGCACAAGAGCATGTTTCAGCTGTGCAGGAAACATCCCCTCTCGAAAAGACGTGTTAATTATAGCCCTGACCCAACCACCTGTCACCGTCTTAGAGGCTTTTACCAGCCAGGCGGGAGGGATCCAATGGACAATTAGTGGCACGGACCGCCACAAGGAGCCTGTCCACTTCATCCGGGGCAACTGGATCAAACCGATCCCAGGTAACACCGCAAGACTGCGCACTGGCTCCCCCCGGACCCTCCCCATCCACGCCAAGTTTGAACCCCGAGCAAATCCGATCAATTTTCTCCACCAGATGGTCAGCAAAGGCCTCAGCCGATCCCTGCCAACCAGGCACAGGCCCCGCCCTACCCAGGAGGGACCTGGTCACCCGATACAGGATGGCTGGGCGATTATCAGCAGAGGCAATCAGGGAGGTGAAGTACTGCCTCCTCACCACCCCCATCGCTACTAGGTAAGCCCTAATAGCGGCTCTAGCTAGTGTCCAATCCGAATCGCTCTGGGTCTTCACCCAACGGCGCTCAAGGCGTCTCTTTGCCCGTTTGAGCTCCCGTAGTTCTTCAGTGAACCACGGGGATGACCTAGCTACACGGGCTCTGAGAGGCTGTAGTGGAGCGATTACATCCAAGGCAGATGTCGTCGACCCGTACCACAGGTCAAGTGCCTCAGGTGAATCGTGTCGCCGATCCAGAGGAAATTCCCTCAGTTCCCTCTGGAATCCATCCGGATCCATCAGTTGCCGGGGGCGGGCCACTTTAATCGACCTTGCCTCCTTACGATGAAGTGTCGCCCCCAGAAAGTCTAGAGCCACCAGATAGTGATCTGACCATGGCACAGGTGTTATGTCTAGCTTCTGTAAACTCAGATCACTCTGCCACCGCCCCGACAAAAAGACTAAATCTGGCGTGTGGCCACTGCCCCTGGTCGGGCCCTGAATTACCTGAGCCAGGTCCATATCTGCCATGGAAACCATGAACTCCTGTGCCACCTTGGAACCAGACCCCAGCGAAGGTAAATTGAAGTCCCCCAAAACCATCAGTCTAGGGAACTCCAAAGCCAATGCCAAGATGGCTTCAAGGAGCCCAGGCAGGGAGTCCCTTACCCTGCAAGGAGGCAGGTACAGGAGTAGGACCCTCAACTGACCGTTAGGGCCCAACCGCAGAAGCAAGGCCTCACAACCCGAAATTTGTGGAGCGGTGGCCCTGGCGACTCCCAATGACTCCCTGGCTATAATGGCAACACCACCGCCCTTACCCACATCCCTAGGCTGGTGCCAAACACCGAAACCGGCCGGACACATCTCTGATAGAGGCACCCCATTCTCAGGTCTCAGCCAGGTCTCAGTGATGCATGCCAGGTCGGCCCGCTCCCCCAAAATAGAGTCTTGTATTAGGGGAGCCTTATTACAGACCGACCTGGCATTCATCAGCAGCAGCCTAAGGGCGGGGTCACCCTGGATCAGCTGCTCAGGACCTAGAGGTGAAACCGGGGGCCAGAACGTTATTATGCTGCTTATTAGTTTGAATTTCTTTGAATATTGTAAGATGCTATTATTATTATTGCTATCTTTGTAAATGTGTTTTATTGTTGAATTTATATTTTGTATATGTTGTGATTTGTTACTGTATTTTTAGTTGCCTGTGAACCACATTGAGTCGCCCATCCGGTTGAGTAGGCTGTATACAAATAAAAATTCCAATTCCAATTCCAATTCCAATTCCAATTCCTATTATTATTATTATTATTATTATTATTATTATTATTATTATTATTATTATTATTATTATTATTATTATTATTATTATTATTATTATTATTATTATTGCTGATATGAGTCTATGATACTTTTCAAAGAAATGCAAATGTACCAATTATCCCTTTCTAGCCTCCACCATTTTATTCACACAACAGCCCTGCTAGGATAGTAAGCCAAAGAGACAATGAAATATCTAAAAGATATCATGGATGGGGAAGTTCTCTGATACTTGCCAAGAACTGCTTTTCAAGCTCCCTAACTCTTTGCTACTATGGAAAGTGTAGTCTTAATGAGTAACTTCTCTAGTCTCTCATCTTCAACATAGGGAATTTGTATCAACAAGATGTGGTGATGATGGTTTTTATAGTAGATGGGTTGTACCCATTTAGGGAAGGTACTACTCATAATAAGATACCCAGTAAGGTATAGTGTTTAGAGTGATGGACTAGTACTCAGGATGCTAGTGTTTGAATCCCTTCTCATTCATGGTAATTTGCTGGAGGTATGGAAATGGTAAAGTTATCTGCAAATGTTGACAAGTACTGCCAAAATGTAGCGAAAGAAAATTTCTCCCCATATGTGTCAAAGATGTAACATATAGGTCTCAAAAACAAAGAGATGGAAACCCCAATACTAAATGCTTACATACATAAAGATTCAAAGTCAAACTTTTAAGAATTAAGTCAGAATTAACTCTTGGCCTAGTTTGTTGGATAAATTAGTTTTAAATTCCTCTAATGTTCAGGATTGTTGCTGTTGCTTATACTCAACTTTTTTTTTGGCATTTTGAGGATCCAGATAAACATAATTGTTAGAAAGACATTAAAATTCTCTCCCACCCCAATGAGAATACTGAACCCAGTGGGACAGTCACATTCTGAACCATGTACAGTAAAAAGCACCTCACTGAGAGACTAAATCGCTTAAAGAGCAGAATTTTATCTGAATGGTCGCCTCACTTAACAACTAAAAACAACCAAAAACTCGCTTAACAACTAAATAGGGGTTTGCAACCCCCCATGCCAGAGGTCACAGTCAGTCAATTACAGTGGCAGCTGCGGTGCTTTTCCCAAGTGTTTCGCTTAAAGAGCAATCCCGTGGAATGCATTATGCGCTTTAAGCGAGGTACCACTGTACATGATGCTTTAAAGAGTAATGGAAGCAAACATCTAGTTGTCTGAGGAAGTAGACTTGATTCACAAAAACTAATACAAAACTAAAGCAGCTAGTCTTTTAGGTGCCACAACATTTTTTATCTTTATTGTTGTTTTTACTTTTCTTTTGTTTTACTTCTCACCTGATATGTCTACAAAGACTAACACAGCTACCACTCTGAATTCTCCTAGTATGTAATCTAAACTGAGCTGGTGGGATAACGGATAGTCTAGGTCGGAAAACAAGGAGTGGTGCATATAAAATTACCAAGTACTCCTATGCATATATCCTGGTATAATCCTCAACTAATGCAATTAGGCCTACTTCTAGATTAGCAAACACAGAATTGTAGCCTAAGGTTACATTTCACTTGGGATGATGGGTAGCTATGCATTATGGTGTTGGATATAGCCAAGTTAATTAATTAAAATATTTTGATATTGTTTCTCCTCCACCCGTGGCTTAAGGCAATTTATACTAAAATAGCATAATATTATCAGGGGACATCCAGTAAAGTGTATCAAACGGGTAGTAAATTGTGTGAGAATGAATGAGGAAAGTAGGAAATAGAGAAATATCACCAGTTGCAATTTATATTTAGTATTTACAGTGCTTTCTATTTCAGTGGTCCAAATAATTGATTTTGTATTTTACACTTGGGTTACTTTTGGTTGGTTGTGTGACTATGGAAATAATCACTCAGGGCAGGTCAACCATAATTCAATACAAGACCTGTGTCAGTCAAGGACTCTCTCTTTCTTTACCCATTGGTAATTCTCTCAGTTTGACTCCAACTGACTTTGCCATATGTGCCACTTAATTTGATCTCCAGTTTTTCTGTTACAAGAATTGTCATAATCCTGGATGCTTCTACTTCAGCTAAAATAGAAATCACATGATTTAAAAAAGGGATAAATGATTTACTGAACAACAGCAACGGTGTGCCATGAAGTGGATTCTGTCTTACGGTGACTCCTTCCAGGGTTTTCTAGGTATAGAATATTCAGAAGTGAATATTCTTCCTTCCTTCCTCTGTACCAGGCAGGATTATGTAAGCTTCATCTCACATTCACAAACCACAGACATCTACATTTTGCTCATCTGGAGGAGGATGTCCCTTCAAGACTTCATGGCCTTCCTGTTATTAATATCAAAAAAGGAAGCAGCTATGGGACTTACTATGAGTTGTAGTTTTGCTGCTCATTAGACTCTGTGGAGGGCACATCCTGAAGAACTATACCTCTTAGTAAATATTGTGGAAGCATCTCTTTTTAAAATTATTCTCTCATATATATTTTTTTACATTAACTACTAGAGGAAGCAAGGTTGAAGAAGGCCATGCAGCCTCAGACATACACCTTATAAAACAAAAGTATCTGTAGATGTGTACTTGTGGGATGAAACTCCCAGAATTTCACCTAGGGAATTCTTAGAAAATTGTGGGAGGTGGAGTCCAAAAAATTGAAAGAGCACACCTCTAATGTACCATTGCTTTCTTCTATGGGTACGCTGCGGCTCTGCAAGTTGACCTAGGTTGTTCTAATCCCAGGAGACAGAATGGGGAATTGAATTCCCTATCCCTGGCTACACAATCTATCTTACTGAAAAAAGACAACTGAATCCCAACTGAATCCCAATTGTTGTGTGAAAAGAGTTCTGGAGGATTGGGGAGCTAACCTTTTTTTAAAAAAAAAACGCTTTAGCAGCCCAATTCAAGTATTATCCATACTTGTTTTTTCAACTGAGCCTCAATAAAGTGGCCATATTGCCTGTGGCAGGGATGCCCAAACTATGGCCTGTGGGCCAGATCTGACCCACAGCATCAAATCATCTGGCCCATGCCACCCTCACCGCTCCTGGAAGCAGAAGTAAAGCATGCATACGTGGGTGCATAGTGTGCCCATGCATGCACATAATGCTGCCGTAAATGACCTGCGGCTGTCATAAGTGCATTCATGACAGCCATGGGTCATTTACGTCAATGTTATGCGCATGTGCAGGAGTATTATGCACACACGCATGCATGTTTTACTTCTGCTTCTGGTGGAAGGAACCACGTGACCAGCTCACTCAACCATGTGACAGTCCCACGGTGTGAAACGTTTGGGCACCCCTGGTCTGTGGGACTGTGAAGTTCTAGGCCTGACACCTTTGCAAGTTCTGTGCCATCATCAGGATGTCTGAAAGTGATGGGATTTCATTATTTTGCATGAAATATGTGTGTCAAAGGAGAGTATAACAAGAGATGAAGAATAGGAATCATTTCAGGGAACAGAGAAAGCTAAGAACTTAATGAACAGATGTAATGCAGAATAGTTGCAAGTGGGAAAACAATACAAACTACAGTATACATATTTTGATGAGGATTTCTCCTGCTACATATTTCCATTTCTGTATGAAGCTTTCTCTAATCCAGGCAGTTTTGCAATATTCTTCCCCAAAGTATGCCATTTGTGTATGTTGCTTTCAGTGATGTGTACAATATGTAGACACTTTCCACATGTTTAACTGAATCACAAAATACAGAAAACCATGATTAACAAAATATATATAGGTTTTTGCTTCCTTCATTGGTTCAGCAAATGCCAATTATGGAAGCCTGCATGAAAATTGGAATTGAACTAATTTCTCTGTCTCTAATGACAACTTGGAAGAGGAACATCTAGGAGCACAAGAGCTCTTGATGTGTAACACTTCAACATTAATTCAATCAATGAGGTGGGGAAAGGTTAAGAAATGACAGAATGGCTTCTGGGATGTGTGCCAATCTTATGTTTCACATATGATGAAACAGAGCTGGTCCTACCATTGGGAAGAGTGAGGCAGCTGTCTCAAAGAGAAGAGGCTTGCCTCTCCCTCTTCCTTCCCCACCCTTTGCCGTCCTTGCTCACTTATCCACCTCTCTTTTTGATTTGTAACCTGTAATTTGTATTTGTAACTGTATTCTGCTGCATTTGTGATACTGTATTTTTATATTGTATATTTTTTCTATGTTGTAAGCCGCCCTGAGTGGTGCATGCACCAGGAGAGTGGGGTATAAAAAAAATTTGTATCTATCCTATCCCTTCCTCCCACAACACCTCAACACCTGCCACTTGCTGCCACTTCCTTCCTGACTCACCCAACCACCCCGTTCAAAGAAGAGCAGGACATATAAACCAGCCACATTGTTTCTTTAAAAGTGAGCAGATGAGACAATGCAAAGGAGGAGGAGGAGGCAATGACGATGATTCTTGTTCTGCCGTATCTGAATTCGAACATTGGTGATCCTCGTGGTGCTCGGGCATGAATAATGTCCTGTGAATATAATAGTGGCCTTTCATCTGCCTTCTGCATCGCAGCATGACACCCATACCACTGATCCAGTTCCGCGAGTCACTTTCTGGTCCTGAGTCCTTTTGGCACACAAAGTCCTCATCGGCCAACCATCAGCCAGTTACCTGCTGTGCAAACTGAAAGTATCAGACAACAGGGCTGTGAGTAAATCTATCTGCATAATGTAGTTGAATATCTAGCTGCTGACTTATCAGAGTAAATGTGGCTGTGGTGGCCCAGTGGTTAAGAACCTCGCCTTGTTAGCTGGAAGACTGGCAAGCCAGCAGTTCAAGACCTGGGTACTGCATAATGGTTTGAGCGCCCGTCTCAGTCCCAGCTGTTGGGGACATGAAAGGGACATGAAAGGAACCTCATTTGGGCATTACTTGAGCAGAGTTTTCTCCCGCAAAAAAATCCTTTCAAACGAGAATAATTTCTGACACGAAATTATTATTATTATCAGAGTAAATATTTAAGAGCAGATAGCAGTGGAAAGCAATCTGATGATCTTGCTCTGCTTTAAGCAAGAAATCTTTGCAAAGCATCAAACCATTATTTCTTTGGGAAGGAGGAAAGGGGTGGGGAGGAAGCTATCATGCAGCCATTAAGGGGCCATCTAAAGTGAGATAGTGAACTATGGAACCTGTCAAAGAATCACACCCCTATTGCACTGAATGCCTGCCTTCAAGACGCCCTCTTCATGCTGTGACATTACACTATTATAACAAGAAACCAAGGGAGGCAAAAGACAAAGACAGTATGTTAAAACATTGCAAATCAAAAATTGGGCTGCTTGAGGGAAACATTGCACAAGTGGCTGCAGAACCCCACATACAGCCATTTTACAAAATTATTGGATAGCATCCTCATGCTAATATTGAAAATGTAGAACCCCCAGGCACTGGGACTTGTGGTAGCAGAGTGACCTGACTGGATCCAGTCCTTCTAGAGTAAAGGTGAAGGTTTCCCTTGCTCGAAAGCCAGTCGTATCTGACTCTAGGGTGCAGTGCTCATCTCTGTTTCAAAGCCAAAGAGCCAGCGCTGTCTGCTTCTGCAGATGTTTTCGTGGTCATGTGGCAGGCATGACTAGACACCGGAGCACATGGCACGCTGTTACCTTCCCACCGAAGTGGTCCCGATTTATCTACTTGCAATTTCTTGCTTTCGAACTGCTAGGTTGGCAGAAGCTGGGACAAAGATGGGAGCTCATTCCATCCTGCAGTACTCAGGAATCGAACTGCTGACTTTCCACCTCCCAGTCAGCGTCGTAGCTACTTGAGCCACAGCAGGCCCCCTTCTAGAATAAGTCTATAAAAACAAGACAAAAAACAAGAGAAAACTGCATAAGCACTGCCAGAAACATGCACCAACAAGGACTTAAGTTTGGCCAATGTCAAAGCCAAGAAAGTGACTTCACTATGGCAGCCGAGGGTTTGATCAGGACACGAAAGAACTAGAACCATGTTGGTGAATCTTGACATGCCAGGTGTTCTTTGACTTCAATTACCAGAAGCCCAAGTCAGCACTACTGCTGTTCAGGGCTTCTGGAATCGAAATTCAAAAACAGCTGGAGTGCCAAGGTTCACCATCAATGAACTAGAAGAATCTGGTGTTAGTACAGCTTTTGTACTCTCAGACCATGCAGAAGGAATATACAAGACCCATTCAGCGCTGGCATTTTCCATGCACTACCCTCTTTACCCTGGGAGAAATACATTCCTGAAGACAGAAGGTGGGAGGCTGGTCTGTGGCTGCCTCCACCCGTCCTCGCCTTTCTCTGGCAATTGAGGGGGGGGGGGCAACACTACTGCATTCGCCACAGCATCCCTTTCTTCCCTACATATACAATGGTGGATATGAAATGAGAAAAGCCACCAGCATAGCTGGAGCAGCAGGTGTGCTAATGTCCACCTGTGCAAGAGATCTCCGAGATGGCGGTGACAGCAGCAATCCTAAAACAGGCGCCACTTCCTTGCTTTAAGCAGTGGGAATGCTCCTTAGCTCAGCAATTGATTTACCCATGTCAGAGCATTGCAATGTATGGAAGGACTATATTAATATTCACTTGAAAGACTTTTTTTAAAAAAAACTGCACATATTCAACTAAGATACATAGAAAATACAACAATACATGATTAATTATATACTGTATGCATTAAAAGAAACAAATTAAACAATTTTGGGCCAAAAGTGTGCTACATCAATCACATTATCTCTTCCCCTACCAGGGCTTCCATGCATATGGCAGGGCATAATGAACGTTGATATAGATGTTGCATCGTTTGATTTTTCTAGCAGATACATGGTGTTATTCAGCCCACTCCTTTCTTTTCACCCTGCCCATCGCACCTCAAGATGTGACATGGAATGCAGCCCCGACAAAACAATGGTTAACTAATCTGTGAGTTAGAGGCAACTAGATTTTTGTCTTCTTCACTTTCTGAACACTGGCTGAAATCCTATTGGTTTTTTTCCCACATGCAGAAGGCAAATGACACACATACTTCAGCCAGCGATGATGAAAAAGTAGGGGCTCTGATTCTCAGGGTGCATTTACACCTACTGACCTGGTGTTCTCTTGAAAAGCCTGCTGGGGGCTCTTTAGTTGTCAGCAGAAACAAGGCGATGTTAAGTCTCATTCATTTATTACTATTCATTTAATTCCTCTTTTAGTTAATTTCTAGTCCATGAGAGAAATCGTATTTATATAGCTGTTAAATAGATTCCCTCCTGCCAACCTAGCAGTTTGAAAGCAAGACATTGCAAGAAGATAAATAGGGACCACTTCAGCAGGAAGGTAAACAGCGTTCCATGCACTCAGGTGTTGAGGCATGCCTGCAACATGTCCATGGAAACATCTGCAAGTGCAGATAGTGCTGGCTTTTTTGCTATAAACAGAGATGAGCACTTAACCCTAGAGTCGGATACGACTGGCTTTCAAGCAAGGGTGACCTTTACTTTTACCTAACTATATTCCAGTGGTGACAAACCTATGGCACGTGTGCCAGAGGTGGCACTCGGAGCCATCGCAGTGGGCACCCATGCAGTCACCCCAGCACAGAGTTCGCCTCACCCCTCTGCCCAGAAGCCCAATGGGAGTGCTTCCTCCCTTCCCCCAGAACAGAGTTCACCCTGCCCCTCTGCCCAGCAGTCCAATGGGAGTGCTTCCTTTCTCCCCTGTTGCTGTGTTGGCACTCTGTGATAAATAAGTAGGGCTTGGAGTGCAGTTTGGGCACTCGGTCTCTAAAAGGTTCGCCATCACTGCTATATTCCATAGTTAAAATGGTTGTGCCTTTCACAATAGAATTGATTCATTGCTGCCCCCCTCCCCTGCACATACATACATAGGAAGTTACAGTATTCCCAGTTTGAAGGCAGTATCCTTACCTGGCCCAACAAACCGAATCATCTTGCTACTAAGTCATAGTGGTTCAAATACTTTTAACACAAAGGACTGAGTCAACATGCGCCAGTCACCTGTTATGATTTTTAAAAATTGTAATCCAAGTGCTACCATTTGTTCTTCTTATGGTTGGAATTAGAAACCTTTGGCACTCCAGAAGCTTTGGCTTGCAACTCCCATCTGACCTGAATGGCCAATAGTAAGAGTGAGCACTTTAGGCCAGCTTCTCAATCTCTATTCTATAGTGATACCCAGAGGTTGTTGCACTTTAAAACTCTTAAATGCCCCAACCAACATGTTTAACAGCCAGGGATTCTGGTACAGTATTTGACAACTAGCAACTTTAGTTTGGGAACTACTGTTCTACAGCGTCTAAACTTTACTATACTGTGTCTAGTATATACAACCCAACAAATGGTGAGGTAGCAATATTCAGAACTTTTAAACATAGTCAGTATTCCTTCAAAAAGATTGTCATCATATTTCATGCCTTTTCCCAGTAATACTACTTGTCAATTAAAATTAATTCATAAAAGTCTCTTTTTAAAGGAGGTAGCAGTCTGTCAAAAAATCTAATTAGCAAATCATGAATGGCTTTATTTAAATATTCAGAAATATGAAGGCCTGACAGCAGTATTTCTCAAGTTCAACAGTTCACTTCCCTAAGTGAAAATATGTCAGAGAATAGCCACAACTACCACATTACCACCTTTTTTCCAGGTATGCAAAAAACTGAATTCCATCACACAAAGAATATTACCAGCTGGCTGCAAAGGTATTGTGTTAACAGGAGACAAAATGTACATTCATACCATACCTGTCAAGTTTTTGGATTTGAAAATAAGGAATTTTTTGGCCACACCCCTCTGTGGGTGCGGCCAAATCTGTGGGTATGGCCAAATATAGCCATGTGACTTGCTGGGCTCTAGTCATGCCTGCCACATGGCCATGAAAATGTCTGCAAACACAGACAGCACTGGCTCTTTGGCTGTAAATGGAGATGAGCACTGCACCCTAGAGTTGGATACGACTGGCAGATTTTACTTTCTTAGGATCAAAGATCACTGCAGATAGTGATTGCAGCCATGAAATAAAAAGGCGACTGATGCTTGGGAAACAAGCTATGAGAAGACCTGGGGAACATAGTAAAAAGTAGAGACATCACCTTGCAAACAAAAAATTGCATAGTCAAAGCAATGGTATTCCCGGTGTTAATGTATGGGTGTAAGAGGTGGACCATTAGGAAAGCAGAGCGCAGAAAAATAGATGCCTTTGAAATGTGGTGTTAGAAACAGGTCGATCTTAGAAGAAATCAACCATGACTGCTCATTAAAAGCCAAACAGTAAAGATGACGCTAAAGTAATTTGGACATCAAATGAGAAGAGAGGATTCACTTGAGAAAGCCTTGATGCTGGGAAAGGTGGAGGACAAAAGAAGGGGGTGGCCAAAAATAAGATGGCTAGATGGTATTGCAGATGCAATGGGCACGAAGCTGTGTGGGCCAAAGAACCCCTTTCACATCTTCTTGGGGTCTTTTGTTTTGTTTTTTTTCTTGTTTACTCTTTTTTAATCATTTTTCCCCTGGGAAGCAAAGTGCAGAATAGTAAACCAGCCCCCTAGGGTTACCAACTGCTTGTAAGCAGCTTGGCTTTAATGAACTAGCCCTGCACATGGCTAGACACCCACCCACCCCCCATTAGGTTGGAGGAGCAAGGGATTAATTCCCCCAAATTAACCAATCTATTTGTTCCTCACTGGAACCAATTGAAGCACCAACACCTGAGAATGTCGGATCCGGCTTAAGGAAGGGAATTAGTAAAGTAAAAAGCAACCTCTGTAGTTTCCAAGCCTCCCAGCAGCTGAGGAGTTAATCTTCCTCCAGATAGTTTGTTAGAAGGTGGGGTGCCTGTTGGGTGGGGAAACCTTTGGCAGCAGCTTTTCCTACTGTAAAAGGAACCCAACCAGGCAACTGAAAGCAACCTCAGTGCGCTCTCTCTCTCTCTCATATAGTGATCAAGCAACATCCCCCCCTCCCAAGTTAACTCTAGAACAGAAACGAAAGCCTCCAGGAGGCAGGGCAGAAACAGCTCAATAAACCATGAGAGTGAGAGAGAAGTCTCTACCCCAGACCAAGATCTGATTTGCCCCTGCATATATGAAACATATCGCTCACCTAAAGTAGACTCCCATCCCATAGGGGCTCCGACCAGCAGCAGCAAAACCGAAGCCTCCATGACCATGTGGCAGGGAAATGAAAGAGAACGCCCCCCCCCACCACCACTTTCTCTTTCTCTCTCCCCTTCCACAAGCGAAAAGCCACAGCAACCTCTGGTGGCAGGAAAAACATAATGCAGCTTCGCCTGTGAGGGCTCTGGTCAGGATTTTTTTTTAAAAAAATAAGGGATATTACAGGGAAATTAATAAAACGGGAGGGGGTGGGAAGAGGGGTAAAAATAAGAGGTTTTCCTGGGGAAAACAGGATACTTGACAGGTATGATTCATACATGGGAACTTGTCGAACTTTATTTTGTCAAAGTACTCTGTTTTTTATTGTCAAGTTCATTCCAACTCAGGTCCATAATAGATTGCAAGCTTCCCACCCACACATTTCTTCTTTAAGTGCAGTATATGATTTTGAATATTGGCTTTCCTCATGGTGATCAGCCATGAAGATTGTCCTGAGAGCAATACAATGCAGTGGAGTTCCATTTGTTTTCCGCATTGCAGCATGACACCTGTACCACTGATCCAATTCCGCGAGTGACTTAATGGTCCTGAGCCCTTTGGGCATGCAAAGTCTTCATTAGCCCCAGACCAGTATTGATGAAGCTGCTGCTCTCCATTGAGATGGATTCAAGTGGAATTTAATCCATTTGGAGACCATCACCCTTCCCTGTGGACTTTGCCACCCAAGGCCATTAATCCTTGGGGTTCTCAGATTAGTTAACTGCCACCTGATGATCGGTGTTGAGTTGCTGGCAGTATGGTCTATTCCAGGATTCCTTAAACTTGACTTTCCAGTTGTTCTTAGACTTCAATTACTAGAGGCCGAAGTCAGCATTTTCCACCAGTATGTATTTGTCAGGCATAGGCTCCTTTGAAAAACTTTTCTGTTGTTTTTTTCCAAATGACACTGCAAGCTTGAAAATCCATGGGGTTTTTTATTAAACAGATTGGATTTCTGATGTGATTCTGGTTTGCATGTATGTGTGAGCTACAAAGACTTGTTTTCTTATGAAAGATTTTAGACATGCCCTGGAGTTTGCCCTTTGAGATCTATAACAACAGTATCCTGATGCTGCCTTATGTATGTTTCATTTTTGATGGAACATTTTACATTTTTGCTCATTTATTGGAACAGAACCAATGTTGCACTACATACAGAGACAACAAATAAAGTGGTTTGCCCATCTGGAGAGAATGTATTGGGATTCTATACTTTACAAGACATACGTGAAAAGAGGAGAAGGACAAAAATCACAAGGCAGACCCAGAGGAAGGTGGAGATATAGCATCAGAGAAATATTACAAGAACACCAAATAACACCAGTGGAGGCCGCTACAAGTGCCAGAGCAAGAAACTTGCATCTCCCTCAACAGCTGATGGGGTAAAAGAGGAAGCAAAGAAGAAGAAACTTATTTATTCTCTCATATAAAAATGGTTCTGCTTGTCTCATGTTGAATTCAGCAGGGCATTGCTAGCAAAGAGAGCATACCTCAAGTACATGAGCTAAGTGTAATTGCCAGAATCCTATTAATTACACAAACTCACATTAATTTCAGCCACAATGTGCCACTAGTTAAGAAGTCAACATAGTCATTTGTTATCATGCACATCAATTGCATGATTTGGTACATGACAGTAAATACCTATGCTGATTTATGGCATTTCACTCCTAAGATTTACACTGATGGATTTAACATTTCCACTAGATTCTGGCCACTGACATATATAAAGAAAGTTCTTAAATACATTTGCCCACTACCTGATACAAATGCATTTCCTTAACATGTATGACTCGGAGCTTGAAAATATTAGATTTTGGGACAGTAATTCACACTGGTTCTTGTTCATACAGATGATGGATGGAGGCAAGCTTGCTAGCAGTAGGTATTAACTTAATACTTGGGGTACACAGAAAGAGCTTCCTCGAAGACTGTGGCATTTTTGCATCACAATCAGACGTACCCTGGTAACAGCAACCTTGTGATGCCAACTAATCTTTCTCACACTAGGTCAGGCAAAAGGAACTGTAGAATGAACTCACCAAAAGGTGCCTTCATTTTGGTACCATCACGTTTGGTTTAGACATGGAAGAAGATGAAACAATGCTTGAAATACATTTTAGAGATATGAAAATACATCAGTCTTTTCGTTAATGAATTTCTCAATTTTCCTTGGACATTCTCCTTCCACACTACCATCACGTACGATTCTAAGGGTTACAGGGTTTCCCACATGAAAATATGTACATATTTTATGCCTATTTTGTGCACTATTTTTCAAAACACACATTCCTAACATATTTCTTTTTGTCTTCATGCTTCTGTGTGGTTTTTCATATTTTTAAGAAATGTAAATCTTTCTAGTGTGTACATTTATAAAACACATGCACAGATCTTTAATGCACTTACCTTCTTCATTTATAAAGTAAGAGCAGGTCTCCAAAAGTGAAAAATTACCACTTCACATGAAAATATAAACCTAATTAGTTTCTTTTCCATTCTCAGTAATTTTCAGTCCCCCCACCTCCCAGGATTTAGGTCATAAATTGATAGAATATGATACCCACAACTCAGCACATTTTAATTCAGTTATTTAAAATAAAATATTTGTTCCAATAAATTACATAAATTTCTCTGGCTCTCAGTGTCAAGCTGCACGCTACTTCTAGCTAGTAGCTTTTTCCCCCTTACTCAGAAAACTCAAGCAAAACAAAAACGCAAAGGACACAATTCAGAGTGGAATGATAACATGTCAACTTCAACCTCTTGTCTGCTATAGTGCTGTGATCCAGATTAAAGGCCTCATCCTACAATATATAGTGCCAAAAAAGAATCTGCCAGTAATTTCTGCCAGAAAGATGCGGCAGGATCATCGCTCCCCACTCTTGGACTTTTGGGGTCGGAGTGAGTGTGTGCTGCATTGTGTGTTGTATTATCGAATTGTTATTATTACTTTGCTATTGTATTTTCTGCTTTGTGCTTGTTATATTATATTGTTATATTGTATCCTTGTTTTTGCTGTATTGTATCTTATTGTATTGTATTGTATTTGATGTTTTTGTAAGCCGCCTTGAGTCGGCCTTGAAGCTGAGCAGGGCAGGATATAAACTAAAATTTATTATTATTATTATTTATATGACTAACACGCTCCTTCAGCACGTTAAGAAAATCACAATTGGAGATGAAATTTCAGGAAAGTGTTATTACAATATTTAGTCCTAAAATATCATCATCTATCTAGTTCTGGCACCAGAACCAAAACAGCAACCATCACCCTTCACTTTTTTTATATAAAAAAATCCATGTAACTGAATCAGTAAAACGAATGTGGCAAAGTTATCTGAAGATCAAACTGAAGATCCAAATTTTTCAGTGTTCCCTGTAGGCTACTTTGGTTACTAGGTGCACAACTGTAAGTAGGCAAGAGAATGGAGGGACAGCTGTGTTGACATTCTGACACTGTCCTGAATTCAAAGCCCTTCCAGCCTAGGGCTGCTGGAAATTACTCGTGACCCTGGCCTACATAATGACTGTGGAAGAATTTGAATCTGGCATTCATTCAAGCCAGCCTACATCAGGGGTTTTCCCCACAGCCTAGAACCGTGATGGCGAACCTTGGCACTCCAGATGTTCTCAGACTTCAATTCCCAGCAGCCCCCGTGAATCCATACAAATGGGTTTACTGCGATTCATGCGGCCCATGATAACCTCGTCACTCCTGGAAGCAGAAGTAAAACGCGCCCATTCAGCTGGTAATGTACGGGTGAGTTTTACTTCCGCTTCCAGGAGCGACGAGGGCGGCGTGGGCCGCATGAATCGCAGTAAACCCATTTGTAGGCTGCTGGGAATTGAAGTCCAATAACATCTGGAGTGCCAAGGTTCGCCATCATGGGCCTAGAAGCTTCTGTAAATTCCAAACCTCTTGCATCTGATTTTGAATTGTATTGTACCCAACCTAACTTACTGTACTGGCTGCTTGATTTCACAACCAAACTACACATTCTTGTGACTCAAGACTCCTCTCATTTACAAAGTCACTTATCTCAGGACAGAGGAGGCAAGTAGAAAGGCTTTGATCTTGAGAGAGGTCAATGGGGTTGTTGTTTTTTCACTTTAGTTCAACATCTGGTTCATTTCTTGAATGAGTAAACAGGCCAAACTGAGAGTGTACACAAGTTATTTTGTTCCTTGTGCACACACAAGGATACCTCACCCAGCTTCTTGATAAAATGTAGATGACAAGATGACAAGATGACAAGATGAAGATATTGCTGTGTTCACTGACTGCTGAAACTACACCATCAAAAGTGGGATAATAACTCACTGACGTTTCTCTTCAACCCTCCCGAGATCAAGGACTTTATCCTTGACAAATACTAAAAATGCATTTACTGAATCTATTCAGTGCCCTATAAGTACCTAATTTTTATGGTAAATGAAGGTTTTATCTGTCGCTCGAAGTGCCAGAGCAAGAAACTTGCATCTCCCTCAACAGCTGATGGGGTAAAAGAGGAAGTAAAGAAGAAGAAACTTATTTATTCTTTCATATAAAAATGGTTCTGCTTGTCTCATGTTGAATTCAGCAGGGCACTGCTAGCAAAGAGAGCATACCTCAAGTACATGAGCTAAGTGTAATTGCCAGAATCCTATTAATTACACAAACTCACATTAATTTCAGCCACAATGTGCCACTAGTTAAGAAGTCAACATAGTCATTTGTTATTGCACATCAATTGCATGATTTGGTACATGACAGTAAATACCTATGCTGATTTATGGCATTTCACTCCTAAGATCTACACTGATGGATTTAACATTTCCACTAGATTCTGGCCACTGACATATATAAAGAAAGTTCTTAAATACATTTGCCCACTACCTGATACAAATGCATTTCCTTAACATGTATGACTCAGAGCTTGAAAATATTAGATTTTGGGACAATAATTCACACTGCTTCTTCATCCTTGACAAATACTAAAACTGCATTTACTGAATCTATTCAGTGCCCTATAAGTACCTAATTTTTATGGTAAATGAAGGTTTTAGCTGTTGCTGAAATCTTCTAACACTACTCTGGGAGGGTACTGTAAATTCCACCAGACCAAGTGGGGTCAACAGCAGGTCCTTCTTCACTGCTTGCTCCATAAATAACAACACATGTGGTGGCAGAAAAACATGGTTTATTAGTAAGGATTGGGGTGGGGGGGAGAGAGACAGTCAAAGTAGTCCCAGATTAGTTCCTTTCACTGTTTGGGTTACAGATTCCAAACATGGTTTTCTTCTCTTTCTTCCCACTGACTTTCAGGAAGAGGAGGAGCATCCTAGGGTCCTTTACTTGAACAACCCCTGTGGCCTTCGGGAGGGAGATCTTGGGAGGAATGGGTGGAAGACCCTCTTGGTCTTATCCGGGTTGATCTGCTCCTGACTTTGGTGGACCAGCTGATGTTGCCTCCACCAGCTTCTTAGTTGGGTTGGGGATTGTTCCCCAGAGTCTGTTTCATGTTTAAGGTGTCTTCTCTCCCACCATTCATGTCTCCCCCCCCCCCCATATGAGAGCTTGGGAAGTAATTTATGATTTAGGTGTTTATCTGGTCAAGTTATCCTGCTATGGTAATAGAGTAGACCCCTACTGCCAGCGGTTCAGTGCCAAGTGTCAGGCTGCGGTCAACTAACCTGACAACTCTGAGGACTAACATCCTTGGATGCCAAAGTCCACTAGGAAGGGTGATGGTCCCCAAATGGATTAAATGCCACTTGAATCCATCTTTAATGGAGGGCAGCATATTCCTCAATATTGGCCAATAAGGATTTTGTGTGCCAAAAGGGCTCAGGACCAGAAAGTGACTCATAGAACTGGATAAGTGGTACAGGGGTCATGTTGCGATGTCGAAGGCAGATGAAAGGCCACTGCATTATATTTTCAGGACAGTCTTCGTGGCTAATCGCCATATGATCCCCTATGTTCGGATTTGGATACGGCAGAAGAAGAAGAAGGTCTTTGTCCACCTCATTCCAAGTAACCTGCATTTGCATGAGTGCCTCTGTCCAGAGATCCTCCTTATATATATATTCCAAATTATGCCACAGAAGGGGCTGTACTTCATTCCTTTGCTCATTTAAAACCAAGAGATTGCAATCAAACCATTTCAATCTCAACTTAGATAACAAGCAACATAGAGATTGCTGCAAGGAAAGTTCATAATTCCTTCTAATTATTACGAGAGACAGCTAAACACAGAAGAACAAATGGGGGTGGGGGTGGGATGGCATATGATGTCATCGTTGCTAGTGGTCATGACATGAAGACATTTTCTCTCTGGCAGTCATTAAATCAGGAGTTCTCAGCCTTTTAAGCTAGGGGCCAGGTCACACTCCCTCAAACAGCTTTGGGGGCTGGATGGTCATTTTGCCCTTCCTCCACCACATAGCACTTCCTAGTGTGGTGGGGGCGGTGGGTGTGCCACATGAAATGGTGCTGTGGGCAGCATCCGGCCCATGGGCCGCAGGTTGAGAATCCCTGCACTAGATCATTGAATGGTCCTCTGTCAAAAATTTCAAGATGGCTCACCCCATTTGGAATGCCACCTGAGAAGGAAGAATAATCTTCTCCCTTTCAGTGACAAGTAGTTATCCTTTTACTTCACTGGAAATCGTCAGCCATCTGAGTTATCATTTTAAGGTTTCTTATCCTGCTGTTCCTTCTGCATGAATTTGTTTCCTGCTGTTTTTGTTTAGTTGGGTTGGTTTTGTTACTCTTCCTTGGTTAATACATGTATTTCCTTTTTTATAACATTGCTGTTGGGCCGCAAGCCACTTTGAAATGCAAAAGAAGTATAGTTTAAATATTTAAATAATAATCAGTATCACCATGTACATTTAGATCTATGGACAGAAGATCAGTTGAGTAGTCTTCAGAACTTTTTTACTGGAAACAATCAGCATGCTCTTCTTTTAGAGCAGGGGTGGCCAACCTTTTTACGTTGCAGCATGACCACTCCCCCCCTACTTCAGCATTTACACCAGCTACAGGCGCCTTTGTGCATACATGGGTGCATTTTATCGATGACATAAATGCACCTGCTTCCGCTTCCAGGTGTGGGGGAGGCAGTGCCAGGCCAGATGGAATGGCATTGGGAGCCAGGGCTGGTCTGTGAGCCATAGGATGGGAACCCCCATTTTTGTAGGATGTTGATCTCATAGGGTTGATATTCAATATCAAGCTGTGGCTTGCCTTGAGAGAGGATGGGCAATGAGGCAACCTGGGGACAATATTTGGTCCTTTAACTTTTTTCTGGTAGTTTCTGCCACCATGTATTGCTGCCACTGAAAATGCCAAAATCATATCACAGTATGTCTCCAGGGTCTAAACACATTTCAAGGTTCTTTTCACGACTCTACAAGAATCAAAGGTGAAGGAGAACACTGTCACATATGTTCACATGCCATGGAGAGTTGTTGAAGTTCCCACAAAATTCCAACAGGAATAGCAAATAATAATGATAATAGATTTTGACATAGCCTCTAGTGCAGGGGTTCTCAGTGGATCCAATGAAACTCTTGAATTTTAGGAAGCTGCACCTTATAGCAATAACTGGCCAAAGCCTTCAACCTGATAAAGGAATCCTAGGCCTGGATTTTCAGGTGAATGTTAATGTCTTCCAGTGGGAGAGTTTCGTTTCACTTACCAGTGATAACTTTCGTTCTTCGAGTATATAGTTTGTGAATACACACTTTTGGGTTATGCGCCTGCGCAGAACAATGATCGGAGGCTTAAAAAGCTATTGGTCAAAGGTTTTGGCAGTAAGACCGCCCACCATACCGCCCACCCTGAGGCGCCAGTCCGCCATTTTACCTCAGTTCTCTTCTTTCCGCCTTAGCAGCAGGACGATCGTTGAGAGCTTCCTCAATTTTTTCATCTTTTCTGAGGGAAAGTCTTCGATGAACTTTTTGATGCAAAGAATATTCTGGAATGTGGTGGTGGGGAACACAAAAGGGTACACCCCATCTCCAGCTAAAGCAACGATTCTCAGTCTGTGGCACTATTTCATATGGCCCCCCATCACCTCCACCACACCAGAAAGTGTCATGTGGTGAAGGAAGGGCAAAATGGCCACCCGGCCCAGAAGCTATCTGAGGGAGCATGACCTTGCCCCCGGCTTCAAAAGGTTGAGAACTCCTGAGCTAAAAGAAGAGGCTAACTAGGTAGCCATATTGGGCATGTGTTTCTGTGATGCAATCTTTTTAAAAAGTAACTTTTATAAGCAATGTTTAAAGCACCTGAGACTACAGCTGGGAACTAACTCAAACATTGCAATAGTTCATTCAGTTGTCAATAATCCACTCAGACAGAGGAAACCAGACTTGGGCAAGTACTAGAACTACTGTATTTTTTTTCTGAATCAGAAGAAAGGAGAAGGCTATTCATATACTCAGATTCATTTTCTGCTATGCACTGTGATTCTAACAGAGTTTTCACATTATGTGAGTTATTCAAGCAGTAGTTTTTCCACTGACACTCCCATGTGACTTTGCATGGACAAATGAGAATTTGAACCCAAGCCTCCTGAGTCTGACACTCTATCCACTATGACATGCTGGCTCTGTGATGAGCAGAGACCTGCATTAGAAAATGTGTTGCCTTTTCTCTATAATAGAGATACTGTATAAAGTTCTTCTTTTCAATAGCTTACTCACGTGTTTCTCTTCTATTAGCTCAGAGAAACAATATCCTGGCCATTAAAAAAAAGTTGGATAAAGAATTTCTGCAAATGAAAAAGAACACAAAACCCTGCATGCATTATAAGGTCATTTCTCACAGCTGCAAAGGCAGCATACAGACAACTAAAGGAACTCTCATTATTATTAATGACTGGCAAGCAATCCTGCCAGTTAATGGTACTCTTAAGTGTACCCTGAAGGGTGTAATTTGAATGTAGTAAAACCGCAAAAGTTCCCAAGCAACAAAATGAATCTGCCTAGTCTAGGTATTAAACACTAAGACGTATGTTGCAATAACAGATTGCTTTAAGGGAAGAATTCTGTCGAGTTAAGAATCTATTGCATTTCAAAGATTAACTTCAACTTTCATAATCCACTTAATGTAAACTGATCCAGCCACCACACTTTATCACAATTTCTCTTGGGAAGGACAAGATAAATTTTCCAGGTGGTGTTTCAACACCATCACCATTATTATTTCTTCTTGTTGTTACTGTGCCATCCAGTCATCTCTGATTTACGATCATCTTATGAATGAGATAACTCCAAAATGGTCTATCTTCAACAGCCCTGCGCTCAGCTCTTGTAAACTCAATTCTAGGGAGTCAATCCTTCTCAGGACGGTGTCTAAAGTAACACAGCCTCAATTTAATCTTTTTTTTTTTTTTGCCTCCAGAAATAGTTCAGGCTCAATTTCCTTCAGTGTTGTGCAAGTTTACAAGTACCTTTCCAATCTGCCTAGAAGTGGAACCACGAGGGAAAAGATCTGCATATGTACTCAGTCTACAGAATGTGAGACACAGAGACCCTCCTCGCTCAGATTGAAATACAATAACCTTTCGTTGCTTAATAATCTTTCTGTCTGTTAATTGCAAGGGCTTCAACTGGTCATTGAATTAATGTGGCACACTCTCAGGAGTAGAAACAGAAAAGGGTTTTATTTTGTTTTGTTTTTTGCAGTAAGCCGTTTCACTTGCATATGTTTAATTGACTGCGCATTTACAGAAGTTGCTCACATCATTGGGAAGAAAGTGTAAGTAATAACAATAACAGAGGCTCAATTGGAATGCATACCCAAAAGGAAAAAGGGCACTGCCAGGTCCAAGAGGACTCCAATGTGGCTTACAGGAGCTGTTCGGGAAGTGATCAAGAGCAAGAAAAGCTCATTTAGAAGATGGAAGGCTTGTCCGAATGAGGACAGCAGGCAGAAACATAAATTCTGGCAGAACAAATACAAGGCAACAATCAGGAAAGCAAAGCAAGACTTTGAGGAGCGTATAGCTAAAAATACTCCGAGAAATAACAAAGACTTCTTTAAGTACATTAGAAGTAAGAACCCAATTAGGAAGGCCATTGGACCATTAGATGACAATGGAAGGCAAGGGGTTATTAAAGAGGAAACAGAGATTGCAGAGAGACTCAATTAATTCTTTGCTTCAGTATTCACTGAAGAAGACAGAGGCCACATGCCCAAAACAGAGCCTATCTTCGTAGGGAGGGAAACCGAAGAATTAAGCCAGATAGAAATAACCAGGGAGGAGGTCCTTGCATGTCTTGTTAAACTAAACACTAACAAATCACCAGGACCAGATGGCATCCATCCACGAGTTCTCAGGGAACTTAAAGATGAAATTGCTGATCTCCTAGCCAAAATATATAATCTTTCCCTCAAATCAGGCTTTGTGCCTGATGACTGGAAGGTAGCGAATGTAACACCAATTTTCAAAAAAGGATCCAGGGGTGATCCAGGAAATTACCGACCTGTCAGTTTGACATGTGTCCCAGGTAAAGTGATGGAAACCATCCTAAAAGATAGAATTAATAGACACATAGAAGAGAAGGTGCTGCTAAAGGAGAGCCAACATGGCTTTTGCAAGGGCAAATCATGCCTCACTAATCTGTTGGAATTTTTTGAGAATGTCAACAAGCATGTGGATAAGGGGGATCCAGTTGACATTGTTTATCTGGACTTTCAGAAGGCTTTTGACAAGGTCCCACACCAAAGGCTCTTGAATAAACTTACCAGTCATGGAATAAAGGGACAGGTCTTGTCCTGGATCAGCAACTGGCTAAGGGACAGGAAACAGAGGGTAGCACTAAATGGACACTTCTCCAAGTGGAGGGAAGTAAAGAGTGGGGTCCCCCAAGGTTCAGTACTGGGACCCCTGCTTTTCAACCTCTTCATAAATGATCTAGAGGTAGGAGTAAAAAGCAAGGTAGCCAAATTTGCTGATGACACTAAATTATACAGGGTACTGAAAACTGGGAGAGATTGTGAGGAGCTCCAGAGGGATCCCTCGACACTGGGGGAGTGGGCAAAACAGTGGCAAATGAGTTTCAACATTAGTAATTGCAGAGTGATGCATGTTGGGGCAAAGAACCCCAATTACATTTATAAACTGATGGGGTCTGAACTCTCTGCGACAAACCAGGAAAGGGACCTTGGTGTCCTGGTGGACAACTCAATGAAGGTGTCAACCCAGTGATCCTCAGCAGTGAAAAAAGCAAATTCAATGCTAGGGATCATTAGGAAGGGTATAGAAAATAAGTCAGCAAGTGTCATTTTGCCTCTTTATAAATCTATGGTGAGGCCCCATCTGGAATACTGTGTACAGTTCTGGTCGCCATACCTCCAGAAGGATATTATGGAGCTGGAAAAAGTGCAGAGGAGGGCAACCAGAATGATTAGGGGACTGGAACACCTTCCTTACCATCTGAGGCTGCAACGGTTGGGCCTTTTCACTCTTGAACGACGGCGCCTAATAGGTGACCTGATTGAAGTTTATAAAATCATGCACGGTGTGGACAAAGTAGATAAGGAAAAACTGTTTTCCCTATCGCATAACACTAGAACTAGGGGACACTCCATGAAACTTTTGGGTACTAGTTCTCAAACAAATAAGAGAAAGTACTTTTTCACCCAGAGGATTACTGGTCTATGGAACTCCCTGCCAGAAGAAGTGGTGACAAGAATCCTTTAAGAAAGGATTAGACAAGTTCATGGAGGACAAGAGTATCAATGGCTATAATTATGGATACTTAAGGACAACCTCCGGGTTGGAGAGATAGGCAGGATATCTCTCAATGCCATTTCCAGGGAATCCTAAGCAGGTGAAGGCATCTCCTTGGGAATACCCTGAAGGAAATGGTGAGCCACTGTGTGAGACAGAATGCTGGACTGGATGGGCTGTGGCCTGTTCCAGCAAGGCTGTTCTTATGTTCTTATGATTTCCTCTGCCTTCCTTTCTCTATTTCAGGAGTTCTAAGCCAGGGGCCGGGTCATACTCCCTCAGACAGCTTTGGGGGCCGGATGGCCATTTTGCTATTCCTCCACCACATGGCACTTCCTGGTGTGGTGGAGGTGGTGGTGGGCCAAATGAAATGGTGCTGTGGGCCACATCCAGCCCACAGGTCACAGGTTGAGAATCCCTGCTCTATTTGTTTGAGTGTTACCTGTATATCTCACCTTTCCTTCAACAAGCTCAAGGTGGCATACCTGGCTTTCCTCCTTTTCAAGCTGAAAATCAAGCTGAAATGAGGTAACTGATCCAAAGTTACCCAGTGAGCTTAATGGCCATATGGGAATATGAACCCCAATTTCCCAACTCCTTTGAGAATTAGAGATAAGAAAATGTCTGTCACTAAAATGTGTGTATTTGGGGGAAACACACACATATACAACACCCTTCTTCAATGCTGAGTGGGAGTCCTAGTGCACAAGGCTTTGAAGCTTTTCTGAGTTTATGATTATTCTCTAGCTCAGGAGTATCAACTTTTTAAGCTGTGGGCCGGGTCACACTCCCTCAGACAGTTTTGGGGGCCTTTAGTGTTCCAGAAATAATGAGCAGCAGCCAGCAATATGGGCCAAACACATAACTTTATTACAGGGTTAAGAACACAATTTTAACTGCGCCACAGCAACTTATATACAGGTTCGGAAAGATACATTTTGGCGAGCTTTAACAAGATTGGTTGAAGGAGAGTGGGGTGATTGAGGACCTGATCTCAATCGCGCTTCTTGGAGTAAAATGACGCAAACCTCTATCTCGTGTTACTTAGAAACTGAGGGGAACATAAAATTGTGGACAAATTTTATTCAAACAGGGTCAATTGGCCATTTTGCCCTTCATCCACCACATGGCACTTTCTGGTTTGGTGGAGGCAGTGGGGGGCCACATGAAATGGTGCCACGGGCCGCATCCGGCCCGTGGACCACATGCTGAGAATGCTCTAGCTCTTTCCAATTATATAGCATAACAGAATAACATGTGCAGGCTGGCCACTTTGTGCATTTATTCTAGGAACAGGACTTCATGTTTTGGACTATGCAGAGGAGCTGGGAGGTGGGGAAACTGATTGTTATAAATTTCTGCTTGCTGAACTGGTAGGGCATGCAGTCAAAATAATGAACATGGCAGGCTTCTCTCAGGTCATATTTACTAAACTGATTTGTTCACTGTCCACCATACCTGTCAAGTTTTGGATTTGAAAATAAGGGAAATCCAGCAGCGCTGGGCAGTCGCTGCGCCAGTGTGCATGCGCAGTACGGGTTTTGCCGTCTCCTTCCGTGCAAGGCACCATAGGGGCTGTAGTTCCTGGCCCATTTTGCACCGGTGTGCATGCGCACTACGGGTTTTGCCTTTTCCTTCCACGCAAGGCACCATGGGGACTGTAGTTCCTGGCCCATTTTTTAAAAAATTATAGAATAAGGGAGATTTACGGGAAACTACAAATATGGAATGATGGCAGGAAAGAGGGGTAAATAACGAGAGTTTCCCGGACAATACGGGAGACTTGACAGCTATGCTCTCCACTGTCAGGGGAAACAGAGAACACCTGTTTTCATAGATATATTTCTGCCATTACCATCATATCGGTGTCCCAAAATCTACAGAAAACTGGCTATAGTATCTTAGGGGATGGTTTTGGGAAATTAAACATTTCCTACTTCTCTCCTGTGGCTCCCAAAGCTCCTGTGAAACCCCCTTCATGGTGTGAGCCATGGGAGCTGCAGAACTGGAGGAGGTATCATTTAATTACAAAAAATGTCCACCGCTATGGTTTTTTGCTCCTTGCATTCTGTATGGTGAAAGAGAATCACAAGAGTGGTAGCCTCAGGAAAGAAATAGAAAATACGGTACATGATTTCAAAAAGTGGGAACAGGGACATCTGGGAAGAGTGGCAAAGATGCCATGAGCATCCCTACAGAGCAAAAACATCTGCTTCCCTGGTTGTGCTACTCTTTTGGCCTGCCATTTTTTCTTCCCTTCCTGAAGGCCTACATGGCAGTAACTGCTCTAGTCCTTGTGGGAAGTCTAAATCAACTCCAGAAGACATTCACTGCCCAAAAGAATTTGATTTAAGAAAGTGCTTTGAAATAATTGTTTTCCTCGGTTTTTAATATTAACACCGGCTAACCAAGTAAAATACTGTGCTGTGTTGGCAGAGTTACAATAATATTTCTGCCTTGAAAGTAAAACACAGCTCACAGTTCTCAAACACAACTTTGTTGGACTCCCCCTCTTTGAGACAATCATGTGTAAATTATTTTATTAATGTTTATCAATTAATATCAGGGAAATATTGAACAGAAATTTGCTGTTGTACTTCTTCCACATGATTAATTGCTAATTAAAGAGATTGGTTTTTTAAATTTAATTTTTATATTTATTTTTAATCAAAGCTAGGAATGTTCTTTTTCATATATATACCTCGCTTTACGAAATTAATGTGTTCCATGCGACATTTTGTATTACAAAAAATTCATAATGTGAATTTTCATAGGAATGTATTGAATACAATTTCCCATAGGAATGCATTGAAAACCAAAATTTGTAAAGGGAAACGCGTTGAAAACCAATTAATCCATTCCGAAAATAATTTGTAAATTGACTCATTATTTTCAATGGATTTTCATTCGTAAAGCAAAAATTACATTAACTGAAGCATTCGTAAAGCAAGGTACCACTGTACAGTAAAACCCCTTCTTACGAAAAAAAAGTCTGTTCTGTAGGCTTTTGCTTAAATCATTTTTTTATGTAACTCGAAGCAAACCCATACGAAAAATTATTATTATTATGTAACTCAAAGCAAACCCATAAGAAAAATGAAATTTTTATGTCTGGCAGCACATCCTAGCCTCGCTGGCTCGTTTAGTCCTGCCGGGGTTTTAAACTAAGGGGGATAAGGATTTTTTTACAGATTTAAATTATTTTATCATTGGGTTTTATTGTATAGGATGTTTTCGTTCGATGTAAGCCGCCTTGGGTCACCAAGGCGAGGAAAGCGGCATATAAATCGAATAAATAAATAAAATCGAAGCAAACCCATAGGGAAATGAATTTTTACATAACTCGAAGCAAACCCATAGGAAAAAGAATATTTATGTAACTCGAAGCAAACCCATAAGAAATCGTGTAAATCAGGACATGGTTTTAGCGCAAAATCATTATGTAAGTCGAATTTTATGTAACTCAAAACATTTGTAAGTCAGGGTTTTACTGTATATAATGTTTCCAATTATTGTGAGAACTGACCCTCCAACAACTGCTTTAATTACACTGGTCGTATTGTCATGCAGTGTGTGGTGCTACATTATAGAGGTATCCATTTGTCTAAAACAGGAGTTGTCAGCCTTTTTGAACCGGGGCCCAGGCCATGCTCCATCAGACAGCTTTGGGGGCCGGATGGCCATTTTGCTCTTCCTCCACCACTTCTGAAGGTGGTGGAGGTAGTGGGGGACCCACATGTAATGGTGCCACAGGCCGCAGGTTGAGAATCCCTGGTCTAAAATGTGGTAGCGCTACAGGCCTTGAGTCCCTTTCAAAGAGCCAGCAAAGCAGGGGTGCCCAAACTTTTCAGGCTAGTCATGTGGTTCAGCGGGCCGGTCACGTGGTTCCTCCCATTGGAACTGGGAGTAAAATGCACCCACGCATGCACAGAATGCTGTCATAAATGCACCCATAGCTGGTGTAGTTTACCCAGATCTATGCCAAGTGAGTCAACATTGCTGTCGAACCATTTCATCAGAAAGAACCTCCTCAAAGATTGTGGTATTTTTGAAGGACATTCGGGTGTACCCTGGTAATAGCAACCTTGTGTTGCTGGCTAATCTTTCTCACACTATGTCAGGCAAAAGGAACTGCAGAATTGACTCACCAAAAGGTGCCTTCATTTTGGCAGTTTCTGGCCTTGATACAGAAGAAAAAGAAGAATCCTCTACCTCGGCCTTCTCCCTTTGCCTTCGATCTTTCCTAGCATCAAGGGCCTTCTCTGGTGAGTCCTCTCTTTTCATTTGATGGCCAAATTACTTGAGCTTGAGCTTCAGTATTTTTCCTTCCAAGGAGCATTCAGGGTTGATTTCATTAGATTTCACATAACAAATGTTGGATTTTTGAGAGGGTGGAAGACTTTATGAAGACTTTCTTACCGGAAACATGCAATGCCTCTATTCAGACAGTGGCACTAATTGCCAGTGTCCCTTCAGATTCTTGTTGTCTTGAAGGCACACCTTAAGGTAATGAGGGGGGTTTCAACAATGCCACCAAGAGGCTAAAATCTGTTATTACTCTGGATCTTGGCAGAGTTATGCAAGGCATAACTGTCAAAACTGATGGATCAGATTAAGATGCACCCACCCTCTTTAGGAATAAGCAGGAGCCACCATTCCAGTGGTGATAGGGGCATAGGAACTCCTGAAGGTCAGTTTCTGGACAGCAACAGTAAGAGAAGGTGCTACTGATGGAGGATCGTTCACTAAGAGGAGGAGTGACACCAAAGCTAACTCTTGTTAGTACTGCTTAGAAAGATACAGTGGAAAACCACACTTCAATATTAATTACTGTACTTTGAAAACTGTGTTGAGAAAATCCAAAAAAAGACAAGAGCTAATGCTGGAAGATGACACTTCCAAAATTTTAAGGCACTCAGTAAGTTGCCAAGGAAGAGCAAATGACACGTATGAACAGCCTTGTTGCTGATGAAGCAACTAGATTGAAGTGTTGAAAGAACATCTATCAGCTGACTTGCCTAGAGGTGAAAGGAAAGTCCCCAGTCTCTAGAATAAGCTACTACCTGAAATACACCAAGTTTTATTCCCTCCTTATGTTCAGATAATTGATAAAGACAGAATTGTTTAAAGCTGCCTTCACTACTGAATTTCTTGGATGCTGTTAATTTTAATTTTTAATTTTAGATTTTATACATGTGTTATCACCATATTGTTGATTGTACATTGTTATATGGGGTCTTGTGGGGTTTAAGTTTTAATATGCAAACTGTCCAGAATAGTGCATGCACTAATGGGGCTGTATATAAATCTTTTTTATTTTCTAATGGTATGCAGATTTATCTGGGGAGGGGGAGAAATAATATATCAGAAAAGTATACAAAAGACACTTTATTCAAGAATGTGTTCATTCAAGCAAGGGATGCAATTAAATACATGTATGCACAAATGAACATGTTTGAAAATATAATTCAAAAAGAGATGGATTCTATGCCATAGAATAGTGATGGTGAACCTTGGTACTCCAGGTGTTCTTGGACTTCAGTTACCAGAAGCCCAAGTCAGCACTCCTGCTCATCAGGGCTTCTGGGAATTGAAGTTCAAGAAGAGCTGGAGTGCCAAGGTTCACCATCACTGCCATAGAACAATAACAAAGGAAAGATTTAGTCATGGATGAGACATGAAGGTTGGAAGGGGAATAAATACTGATTCAGTTAACAATGTTGAAAAAAAACCGACGTGTAAAAAACATATACCAAGGGTGCCCAACCTATGGTCTGTCGGCTGGCCCCGGCCCATGGGACCATTTCATGTGGTCCATCACTACCGCACCTGAAAGGGGACGCATTTACTTCTACTTCCATGAGGCATGGTCCCCACACACTTTCACACTTTGCATTTAAAGGCATTTTGATCAAACATATTGGCCTGGCCTAAAGCACTTACAAACTTTGCCATGGCAAAGTAATTTTCTGACACTGTGAGAAGGCTTTGCAAAGTGAACTATATTAAAGTTTGACTTCATTCTGCTTTTATTTACCCTACCTGAGGCTAAATAAATTTTCAGGGAGGAACTGGGTAATTTCATTTCGCAGGTATCGTAGGAGGCTTTTGTGCCTAAAGAATTCCAATAAAATAGAGAGGCACAGCATAACCAAATTTAATGATCTAAGCGGCAACTTCAGAGTAATATTCTAGAATAAAATCAGATGCTTTTATTTTCTGGACAACGCTTACAAAATATCTGCATTGAAGCAGAAAACCAGGACTCTAAAATGGATATTTCTGTTTGCCTAATTAAGAAAGTAATTCTTCCTTTCCTGTCCCTGTACGTAGAGTGCACCCACACATGCTCTGTAAACACAAAAGCTTACAAAGTAATACTGTATAATCAATACTTCCTAGAGAGAGTGATATTCTAGCCAATAGTAAATTAGTTGTTGCTAGTCAGCAGTGGTGTGACATGAGGTCATTCTTACCTCTCTAAGTAAGAATATAAAGTAGTCTTATTTTTGTTGTGTTAGAAGAAAAATCAATTTTTTAAAAAAATATATCTAAAAAATAAGTAATATGGCCAATTGTTAAAACAACTTCAGTGGTACTTCAGTGTTAATATTTTTTGTGTCAAGTATGACAACCGTATAACCACACACAAGTCACACCATATGAAGACATTGACCTTCCTTTTTAACTACTGCTTATATTTTATTGATTTATTCATTCTCCTCTCTATCTAAGATTTTTCTTCGTTCCCCAGCAAGATATAGGACATTATAGACACACTTGGATTCTGCTACACACATCTTCCTTAACTCGCATGGCTTTGTACCTCCTTGGCTTCTGTTGTGTGTTGAGCCACATTTACAAGTAGCACAGGCAGCGCTCTTGCAAGAGGAAAATGGCAGTTTCCCGTCATCCTAATTAGAAGCCTGAAGTGGCGCAAAAACCCTGCAAAAGGGTGT
This sequence comes from Bradypodion pumilum, assembly GCA_035047305.1. Taxonomy (NCBI): domain Eukaryota; kingdom Metazoa; phylum Chordata; class Lepidosauria; order Squamata; family Chamaeleonidae; genus Bradypodion; species Bradypodion pumilum. Next base: position 431,243,337 of record JAWDJD010000002.1, on the reverse strand, counting down.
GCTTGTTATACTAAACCAAGCCCTGTGATTGGTTACAGTTTTGGATCCTGTTCTCCATTGGTTAACTACAGAAGTGGACAGCACTGACTCTTCGGCTATGAAACAGAAATGAGTACTGAACCTTAGAGATGGATACGACTGGATTTCGAGCAAGGGTGAGCTTTACTTTTACCTAATACCTGTTATTCAGATCCGTTGTGACGCTTTCGCCCTCTTGAATTGCAAATGGTTAGCAAATGGTGGCCCATGGGGTCTGAAAGGGTCAGACTCGACTATACGACTGAACAACAAGTAGATGGATGCAAGACAAACACTGTGCTATTAAACATTTGCTAATGAGTTTACCCTTCAGGCCTAGCATCTATTTGTGTGAGTGGCCTAGGCCAAGCACCAAGTTCTTCCTTTGATCTGAGAGGTAGCCTGAAGCTATGGATGAGAATGCTACTGAAGTCATTTCTGTAAAGGTGGTATAATATAACAACAAATAACTTACAACATATATAGCAGCATATAACAACCTGTTAGTTGTGGCATATCAAATTTGATAATGTTCCAGAAACCCTTGATTAATACTCATACCTTTGAGATGGGTGTCCAGCATGTGTATGTACTTTATCGCTGTTCTTTCTCTGGATTCTTAAATATGAGAACAACAAAAATATGGAAACATTCGCCTTGAGTGAGATTACAGAAGGTTTGTGGGTTGGGTTTTTTGGGTTGGGTTTTTGCATTTTGTCCATAAACCATGCCCCTCAAATGGCCACTGTTCCAGAACAGGGAGACATGGCTGAAAAGTCTGTAAAATCATCAGACGTCTTGCCAGTAACAATTACAGCAAACCAAGTTCTAACTCTTGTTTGCAATTTGCTTGGCAGGCAAATGCCATCCATTGGGCTCAGTGGAGCAGGAAACCTGTACATTTGTTTGAACAAACCAGAGATGAGCAAACACTGCATCATGTTTTTCTCCTGCTTAAGAACTGAAAGAGAAAACTTCTCATTTCTCTTTAATCCTGACATGAGGGGGAAGAGAAACAACACAGTGAAACTGTCACATTGCTCAGAGATTTCCCAAAAGCACAGTGATGCATTAGAAGTAATATGAAATTCAGTATGATTCACATTAATTTTCCAGCACATTTATTTTCGTTATGAATGGAAATTCCAAAAGCAGTCATCGTTATTTATGGTAATCATGTGATATTTGGTATGAATGCTGTGGCATCCCATTCCTTTAATTTAATTACATTTTGATTTTCTCAAAAGTACAGACTTTGCAATGTCTTGACCAGCTTTCCACTGACTATATTGAAAATAATAAATTTCTATTACAAAGTTATTAAAGAATGGGAAGTTTTCTAAAGCATATAGAAAATGCAATGCACAATGTTCAAATACTGTCCACTAGTCTCACCTCCAGAAATTATGATGAATCACAAACATAAACCATTACAACTCTGGGACAGAAAAGAGGGAGAAAATCTTTCTACAACAACATGCAAGAAAAATAATGTAGAGCTGGGGAGTTATCCTGATAGCACAGCTACAATAAAGTTGCCGTAAACTTGCCAATTCCCTGTCTTGTTCTTGGGACTAATATTGGCATTTGCCAAGTTTGTTTCTTTAGGGGGCAAGCAACTGATAACTACAGTAAAACCCTTACTTACGTAAAAAGTCTGATCCATAGGCTTTTATGTAAATCGGGTTTTTTACGTAACTCGAAGCAAACCCAGAAGAAAAATGATTTTTTTTACTTTACTCTAAGCAAACCCATAGGAAAATGATATTTATGTAAATTGAAGCAACCCCATATGAAAAATGAATTTTTTACTTAACTCGAAGCAGACCCATAAGAAATTGTGTTATGTAAATTGGGACATTTATGTAAATCGGGACATGGTTTTAGTGCAAAAAACATTATGTAAGTCGAATTTTATGTAAATCGAGGCATATGTAACTCAGGGTTTTACTGTATTCTATATTTATACATCACAGTTTCACATTTCTTTGTAAAAGAAAAGTAAAAAAGCAATTATTGTCATGCAGGGAGCACACCGGATGTGTGAGTGTGTTCATTTTTGTACAAGATCACAAATGTCTCACAAACATTTAAACAGTTTTCTGAATAGGCAGTTCAAAATGGTTGAAAACCATGTAACAGTGTTTTCAGGTATAGCTGACCAGACAAGAATTTGCAGGTATCAACTTGGCAGAAACAGTGTTAAGGGCTGAAATAGTGTTAAGGTGCTAATAAGGTGTTAATGGGCAAATTCTACCTCTCTTTTCGGTTCATTTAGTTCTCCTACATGTGTATTGTATAGGGGAAATAACTCCAAAGGAAATGACAAGCCTGCAAGTGGTCCTTTGCTTCAGACCAGGTGATCACCTTGGGCAGGTCACCCTTGCTTGAAAGCCAGTCGTATCCGACTCTAGAGTCTGGTGCTCATGTCTGTTTACAGACAAAGAACCAGCGCTATTTGCATCTGCAGACATTTCCATGGACATGGGGCAGGCATGATTAGTGCACAGAATGCGATTATCTTCCCACCGAAGTGGTACCTATTTATCTACTTGCAATTTCTTGCTTTCAAACTGCTAGGTTGGCAAGAGCTGGGAGATAGATGGGAGCTCACTCCGTTGTGCAGCACTTGGGTCTCAAACTGCTAACTTGCTGACCTTCCAGTCATCAAGTTCAGCATCTTAACCACTAAGCCACTGCAGCAGATTAATGATAGTCAGCCTGATTGGGGAAAGTTTCTACCACCTCTGCTGGCTGGGGGGGGGGGGAATGGACCACTCAGAAAACACAATCCCACAACAGGATTCCCAGCATTGAGCTTTACATCATGGGGCTTTTAATTCATATTCACCAGTGCTCAAGCCAACATAAATTGCAGAGTAAATGGCCATTGTATTTGCCCCTCATGTGTTATGTATTCCTGGTAATGCAATACCCTAAACTTTATTTTTCTGTAATTTAAGTTGAATGGTATTTTTTTTCCATTCCAGGCTCCAGTTGGTGGATTCCAATGTCCCAGCAAAATAATGACATAATGCAGCTGTTAAATATAATAACTGGTTCCTACTAGAGCAGAACCGTTTAAGTGCCTAATGAATAGTAAGCCAACATTTATATAAATCCAAGTGATTCAAACGATCTATCCCATATAGAACTTGTGTTATTATGCCAAGTCATGTCTGCAGAGAGGCCCGCAGGGGAGGGGAGTAAAGGATCCAGCCCCTCCCTCCCCATCCAAAGACCTGGGCCTAGAGAGGAAGAAAAAGGAATCAGCAAGGCCCAGCTCTACTGCACATTCCATGCAGAGAGGCCCACAGGGGAGGGGAGTAAAGGATCCTGCCCCTCCCTCCCCATCCAAAGACCTGGGCCTAGAGAGGAAGAAAAAGGAATCAGCAAGGCCCAGCTCTACTGCTCATTCCATGCAGAGAGGCCCACAGGGGAGGGGAGTAAAGGATCCAGCCCCTCCCTCCCCATCCAAAGACCTGGGCCTGCAGAGGAAGAAAAAAGGAATCAGCAAGGCCCAGCTCTACTGCTCATTCCATGCAGAGAGGCCCACAGGGGAGGGGAGTAAAGGATCCTGCCCCTCCCTCCCCATCCAAAGACCTGGGCCTAGAGAGGAAGAAAAAGGAATCAGCAAGGCCCAGCTCTACTGCTCATTCCATGCAGAGAGGCCCACAGGGGAGGGGAGTAAAGGATCCAGCCCCTCCCTCCCCATCCAAAGACCTGGGCCTGCAGAGGAAGAAAAAAGGAATCAGCAAGGCCCAGCTCTACTGCTCATTCCATGCAGAGAGGCCCACAGGGGAGGGGAGTAAAGGATCCAGCCCCTCCCTCCCCATCCAAAGACCTGGGCCTGGAGAGGAAGAAAAAAGGAATCAGCAAGGCCCAGCTCTACTGCTCATTCCATGCAGAGAGGCCCGCAGGGGAGGGGAGTAAAGGATCCAGCCCCTCCCTCCCCATCCAAAGACCTGGGCCTAGAGAGGAAGAAAAAGGAATCAGCAAGGCCCAGCTCTACTGCTCATTCCATGCAGAGAGGCCCACAGGGGAGGGGAGTAAAGGATCCAGCCCCTCCCTCCCCATCCAAAGACCTGGGCCTAGAGAGGAAGAAAAAGGAATCAGCAAGGCCCAGCTCTACTGCTCATTCCATGCAGAGAGGCCCACAGGGGAGGGGAGTAAAGGATCCAGCCCCTCCCTCCCCATCCAAAGACCTGGTCCTGGAGATGAAGAAAAAAGGAATCAGCAAGGCCCAGCTCTACTGCTCATTCCATGCAGAGAGGCCCGCAGGGGAGGGGAGTAAAGGATCCAGCCCCTCCCTCCCCATCCAAAGACCTGGGCCTAGAGAGGAAGAAAAAGGAATCAGCAAGGCCCAGCTCTACTGCTCATTCCATGCAGAGAGGCCCACAGGGGAGGGGAGTAAAGGATCCTGCCCCTCCCTCCCCATCCAAAGACCTGAGCCTGGAGAGGAAGAAAAGGCTTCAGGAAGGCCCAGCTCTACTGCCCATTTGCCATCCGGAGAGGCCCAAGGGGGAGGTGAGTAAAGGATCTTGCCCCTCCCTCCCCATCCAAAGACCTGGGGCCAGAGAGAAGGACACTTCCGGAGACCCCCGACCACCCCCAGGAGATACCATCCACAACCACCATCACAGCGAGGCCCGAGCCGGCGCCTTTGACCGACTCCATGCGGCCGAAGAGAGGCAAGAGCTGCTGTGTGCATGCAAAGGATAAGTAATCGAACTGAAATAATATAGTTGACTAAATATAGATGGCTTATGGCAACTGACATAGTGACTGTACAAGAAACTGACTTACATAGAGACTTGATATAGTGGACTTTTTCTTTCTTTCTTTCTTTCCCTTTCATTAATTAGTTCAACTTTTACTTTGATACTGTGTGATAAACTGTGATAGTGTGCATGATAATACTTAGTTTTAAAACTGTTTAAACTGTGATAACATGTGTGATGGGAAAAGACTGGCGTAGAGACCGGCAAGGCACGCCACAAAGTCTGCCAAGAGAACCCTATGGACCAAAACAAAAGGCAAAACAAGGGGATGCTCAGCACAGCAGATCTGAAAAGGGGGAGGGATACGAAAGGGGGAGGAGAAATACAGTGTTGCAGGGAACAATACTGCATAGGGACATGGAATGTGAGGTCTATGAATCAAGGAAAACTGGAAGTGGTAAAAAATGAGATGGAAAGAATAAGCATTGACATCTTGGGCATCAGTGAGCTCAAATGGACAGGGATGGGTGAATTCAGCTCTGGAAACCATCATATCTACTACTGCGGGCAAGAAAACCTTAGAAGAAACCTTGTCAATAAAAGAGTGAGAAAAGCAGTAATGGGATACAATCTCAAAAATGACAGAATGATGTCAGTCAGATTTCAAGGCAAACCTTTCAATGTCACTGTGATCCAAATATACGCACCAACCACTGGTGCAGATGAAGCCACAATGGACCAGTTCTATGAGGACTTACAACGCCTCATAGAACAGACACCAAGAAATGATGTCCAAATTATATTAGGAGACTGGAATGCCAAAGTAGGAAATCAAAAAGTGGAGGGAATAACAGGCAAATTTGGTCTTGGAACACAAAATGAAGCAGGGCAAAGATTGATAGAGTTCTGCCAAGAGAACGCACTGGTCATAGCAAACACTCTCTTCCAGCAACACAAGAGGCGACTTTACACATGGACATCACCAGATGGCCAACACCGAAACCAGATTGACTACATACTCTGCAGCCAAAGTTGGAGAACCTCCATACAGTCAGCAAAAACAAGACCTGGAGCAGACTGTGGCTCAGATCACAACCTACTGATCGCAAAATTCAGGCTTAGACTAAAGAAAATAGGGAAAACACGGAGACCAGAAAGATATCACCTAGACAGCATCCCTAAAGAATACACGGTGGAGGTGATGAACAGATTTAATGGCTTAGACTCGGTAGACAGAGTACCAGAAGAATTATGGATGGAGATGAGGGACATCATGCAGGAAGCAGCAAAGAAAACCATACCAAAAGAAAAGAAGAGTAAGAAAGCAAAGTGGTTGTCTGATGAGGCTCTTAAAATAGCAGAGGAAAGAAGGAACGCAAAAGTCAAAGGAGAAAGGAAAAACTACAACCATTTGAACACAGAATTTCAAAGAAAAGCAAGGAGAGATAAGGAAAACTACCTAAAAGAACAGTGCAGAGAAATGGAGGAAAACAACAAAAGAGGCAAAACCAGAGATCTTTTCAAAAAAATTGGGGAAATCAAGGGAACATTTAAAGCAAAAATGACCATGATAAGGGACAAAGACGGAAAGGAGCTAGCTGATGCAGAAGAAATTAAGAAAAGATGGAAAGAGTACACAGAGGAACTTTACAAAAAGGACCTCAACACTCCTGATAATCACAATGATGAAGAAATTGAACTTGAGCCAGACATCCTGGAGAGCGAAGTCATAAAGGCCCTAAAGAGCACTGCAAACAACAAAGCTAGTGGAGATGATGGTATCCCAGTTGAATTTTTCAAAGCGCTAAAAGATGATGGCGTCAAATTACTGCATTCAATATGCCAGCAGATTTGGAAAACAAAACAGTGGCCGCAGGATTGGAAAAGATCAGTATACGTCCCAATCCCAAAAAAGGGCAATGCCAAAGAATGTTCAAATTATCGAACAATCGCGCTCATCCCACATGCCAGCAAGGTGATGCTCAAGATAATACAGGACAGACTTCAGCAGCATGTGGAGAGAGAATTACCAGAGGTGCAGGCTAGTTTCAGAAGAGGCAGGGGGACTAGAGACCACATCGCCAACATACGCTGGATCATGGAGAAAACAAAGGAATACCAGAAACAAGTTTACTTTTGTTTTATTGACTACACTAAGGCATTTGACTGTGTGGACCACAACAAGATGTGGCAAGTAATTAAAGAGATGGGAATACCAGAGCACCTCATATGCCTCCTGAGAAATCTGTACATGAACCAAGAAGCAACAGTTAGGACAGAACATGGAATAACAGAGTGGTTTGGAATAGGAAAAGGAGTAAGACAAGGCTGCATTTTGTCACCATGCTTATTCAACCTATACACAGAGCACATAATGCGCAGTACAGGGATGGAGGAATCACAATATGGGATTAAAATCGCTGGGAGAAACATCAATAATCTGAGATATGCAGACGATACCACCCTAATGGCAGAAAGTGAGGAAGACCTAAAGAATCTCTTGATTGGGCTGAAGGAGAAGAGTGCAAAAGCTGGCTTGAGACTCAATATCAAGAAAACCAAGATAATGGCAACAGGCCCCATCAGTTCCTGGAAAATAGACGGGGAAGAAGTAGAAGCAGTGACAGATTTTACTTTCTTAGGATCAAAGATCACTGCAGATGGGGATTGCAGCCATGAAATAAAAAGGCGACTGATTCTTGGGAGAAAAGCGATGAGAAACCTGGGGAACATAGTGAAAAGCAGAGACATTACATTGCAAACAAAAATTAGAATAGTCAAAGCAATGGTTTTCCCAGTAGTAATGTATGTATGTGAGAGCTGGACAATTAGGAAGGCAGAACGCAGAAGAATAGATGCCTTTGAAATGTGGTGTTGGAGGAGGGTTTTGAGAGTCCCCTGGACAGCGAGGAGAACAAATAGGTCAATCTTAGAAGAAATTAACCCTGACTGCTCATTGGAAGGTCAAATAGTAAAGATGAAGCTAAAGTACTTTGGACATCAAATGAGAAGGGAGGATTCACTTGAGAAGGCATTGATGTTGGGAAAGGTGGAGGGCAAAAGAAGAAGGGGGAGGCCAAGGATGAGATGGCTAGATGGTATTATAGGCACAATGGGCACAGAGCTGGGAGGGTTGAGGGGGATGGTAGAGGACAGAGGCGCCTGGAGGAAAATGGTCCATGGGGTCGCAAAGGGTCGGAGTCGACTGTGCGACTGAACAACAACATGTCTGACTTAAGGTGACCCTAATAGAGGTTTCAAGATACAGTATGTGACATATTTAAGGAATGGTTTTACCAGTAACAGAGAGAGAGATTCCATGGCACGGCAGGGATTTGAACCCATATATTTTGAATCCTACCCCAGCACTTACCAACTACACCAAATGAGAAGCTGATTTAGGTCAGAGTAAATGCCACCAGTCTGAAATCTACCCACTTCTCTTATCTCATAGATTTTACGAGTTCAGTTCTCACATCTTTAGAGCAATACATTCATCTGTCACCCGCTGCTTTTTCACTCATTTGTTCTTTTCCAGGTATCTCATAGCAGCTTACATCCATGTTTAAACATTACAGCACTCATTGCTATTAAGAACAGTAGGAAGCTATCTATGTTTTTACAATTTAAGATACAGATGGAATCAACTATACAATGAGCACATCTGTAAAAAACAGTCTCGACAATAATATATTCATTATTCTTGATTATAACCTTTCCTTTCAAAGTAGGGCAAAAGTTTTCCCTCTCTAAAAAATCCATTCTAGTTTTTAATGCCTATATTGCGAAGGCCAGACAATCCTCAATGTATCATCATAAAACTGTTTGGTTCCCATCACATCCTGTTCATTGTTCCACTTTGGGTAGCCTATTCTTTTCCACACACTGCTCAATAAGCTGTTGAAAAATGTGCTGTATGTTATAGCATTGTTGTAGAAATGATGTTTGTCTCTGTCATTATGCTTTACATTCAATCAATTTACAAATGTTGCTTTGTTCTTTTCTTATGCCAGCATTTCTTATGGCATCCCCAAGCTCAAACCCAAAGATCAATACCTTGTCTGCTGAAAACAATAGGACATAACAAATGAATAATTTTATTTACTACAAAAGCCCTAGTCCGCAAATGGATTCTATTAATGTTCAAATGCATTCTTCATGCTTTAACACAAGTTGAAAGCAAGAACCTTACAGTACAATAAGGAGAGAATACGAAGCATAAATATATATATTTATCTACAAAAACAACACACACACAAATCTCAATAAAGATTATATTATTGAAAACATGAGTGGAACATACACAAAGCTGTATTATGTTGAAAGGAAATGTGTGAATATAAACAGCATTCAGGACTCCAATTACTTAGTTTGGTACAAAAAAAACAAGCGTTAGATTATTAGTGAGCCTAGCAACCCGATCACAGAATTTTACACTATGGTTAAATTGAATCCATCCTCTGGCAACGGTATCTCAACAAGTGTTCAATAGAATTTTGACTCGAAACTTGTATGTAGACAGTTCGAAAAAGGGACCAAAGACCAACCTGAAGGCTATTTTAAAACAGGGGTACATTTTGTGTCTTGCAAGGGTGATGTTTGGTCCCAAATGATGTTTGCTGTACCATTGATGAGGACCATTCCCCCCCCCCCCCCGCCTAGTCTGTGAGAAGTGACTGCATTCTGGTACAATCTTAGCTATGTTTCACAGTGGTGAACACTGGCTTTGTGTTACTTAACAGAGTGGCTTTTGACGCATCCACATTCATCTGCCAAATTTGCACCCACAGCACAGAATTGGGAATCAGGAAGAATGACTAGTCTGGAAGTTGGTCTGCACTAGCAAGTGAGGAACAGGTATTTTGAAAAACTAATACAGTCAAGACAAAACCATACTCAAAGTCTTTGCATTACAGCTGCCTAAGGGTTGGCACATGTTTTTTGTCATATTAAGACCCACTCTCCATCCTTCCTACAGTTTCTTTTCTCAGACCTACATGTGTAAATTCTCTATTACAATGTATCTGCTTTCTGCAACAATGGCTTTTAATTTTACCCAAAAGGGGTGGCTTTATTTCCACCTATTTACATCTGGGTTAGTCCTAACAGATACACAACATCAACCATGTAAACCCATTGCACAAACAAGATAGTAAAAATTATTTTCAATTCAAAATGATTATCTTGAATCAAAGTCCCATTTATATGAACTAGAAATCCCAAGCGAATCTCCAAACACCCTCTCTCATTCAAGTCTTGGAGCCGTCGCAAGATACGGTTTTACTTGCAATAAATTCCACTCTCTTATGCCAATTATCCACTTTTTCTCCTCTGATAAATCTTGCCTATTTTCTTGTTCATCCCTCCTCTCCCCACTCAACTGATATTTACAGCATGTTTGTCTTATGCTACCTTGCCATTAGGTAAAAATGAGCTGTCTCAAGAACAGTTTCTTCTCCAGAGCAATTTTGGCCTTAAATGGAAACGCCGGACTCTGAAATCATCTTATCTTATTTTAAAACTTTAATTTTTTTTTTAATTTTTAGGATTTTAGAATTTTAGAATTTTGAAATTTTTGAAATTTTAAAGTTTTTAAACTGTACTGTATGGTTCTATCTTAATTGGTGTTTCTGTAGCTGTTTTAAATTAAGGGGTATGCCTTATTCGAGTTGATATATAGCAACCAAGAAATTTCGTTGATCCCGCAAGGGGACAATGACAATAAAGATTTATCTATCTCATTATCATCTTGGCAAGAACACAATAAAAGCAGATGAAAACAAAAGTTGGAAAGGCAAATTGCAAATCATCAGCAAAGAGAACATAGAACGGCAGTCTTGGATTTAAACTCCCATCATTTCTTGCTAGGCCACAGTAGTAAGGGCTGTTGGGAGTTGTAGTTCAGTAACATCTGGAGGGCTGCATCTTCCCTAGACCTTTCGTACACCACTTGCCTGGAAAGAATTAAAACTGAAATCACTACCAAGTTCTGCTTTTATAATCAAAATGTACAATAAATCCTACTATTGTGTGCTCCCCCTTCTACAAGTGATGAGGAATTCCTAGGACAGTGATGGTGAACCTTTTAGAGACCGAGTGCCCAAACTGCAACTCAAAAAACACTTATTTATCGCAAAGTGCCAACACAGCAACAGGGGAGGAAGTAAACACTCACATTGGGCTGCTGAGCAGAGGGGCTCGGCAAATTCTGTGCTGGGGGAGGGAGGAAGCAATCCCATTGGGCTGCTGGCAGAGGGGTGGGGTGAACTCTGTGCTGGAGTGACTGCATGGGTGCCAACAGAGAGGGCTGTGTGCCACCTCTGGCACGTGTGCCATAGGTTTGCCACCACTATCCTAGGATGTAGTAGGTTTGGTCATCTTTGACAGGACAGTTCATTTAAGATGTTATTATGTTTTAGAAATATTTTGCCTTATTTGAAAATGTACTATTGCATACAAGGCAGCACATCTTGAATCACAAGTCTCTATAGAGCAGTTTTTCCCAACGTGGGACACATACCCCACAGGGGGACTTTAATTCACAGAAGCCTAAGTCAGTACATTGGTTGATCAGTGCTTTGGGGAATTGACTTGAGCTTCTGGGAAATGAAGTCCAAACAACAAAGGTTGGGAAATAATGTTCTCAACCTTTTTAAGATGGGGGTCACACCACGCTCCCTCAGACAGCTTCGGGGCTGGATGGCCATTTTGCCCTTCCTCCACCACATGGCACTTCCTGGTGTGGTGGGGTCAGTGGGGGGGGGCACATGAAATGGTGTCATGGGCTGCATCTGGCCCACAGGTACAGATTGAGAGTCACAGCTATAAACTATAGAGAGATCTCAGCACTTTTCGGTTGACAGCTCTCAAACTCAGACGACTGGTCTTTGTAGCTTCATCTTTGTCCCCTCCTCTCAGCTCCACTGGGGAACAGAAAGACAAGTTATGGAGTCTCCAGAATTTTGAGATGTCTAACCAAATATATAGAGTTCCAGAATGCCTCAAACCTACACCAGTCAATAATATATATCCTCTTATTGGTATTGCTCCACCTAATATAAGGAGAGAGGTAGCAGCAAATGCTGAGAGAACTAAGCAAGAGAATGACCCTCGACATCCTCTGAATGGATATGTGCCTCAGGTTCACCGGCTCAGATCCGGGAAGAGCTTTATGGAAAGAACAAACATTCTTGAGGCAAGAGAAAAATCAAATTATAAGATGGAGGAATGAGCTCATTGAACAATGAGTAACATTAAAGGAAGGCATAGCTTAGGAACCCGACCTCCCCTATGCAGTGGTGGGCATCAGCAGGTTCGCACCAGTTCGCCGAACCGGTAGCAGAAATTCTGGCTAGCCCCACCCATCCAAGTTTTGAGATAAATTAGCCCAAATTTGGGTGCAATGCAGGGCTTTCTCCCTGGTCACACCCACCATACCATGCCCACAGTGTGGTAGTAAAAAATATTTTGAGCCCACCACTGACCCTATGTCAATTGGAGAACCCTAAATAGGCTGAGGGTTGAAGTGCCTAAGTGTAAGAATAAAATGCTCAAGTAGGGGCTGCTGGCGGAGAACAACACATTGGGTGACTGTGGAGATACAGAATCCAGTTCATCTTCTGGTCTGCTGATTACTTTTGGAAACGTGTACCAATTTAAATTGGGCTAACAACAACCCCAAGAAGGAGGCTTCATTTTGGCAATTTATTATTTTATTTATTACTAGTTTGTTTGTTTTTTGCCCAGATCTGCCGGGCAGTTTTTGTGTGTGTCTTGGTGGTCAAGAAAAGTCATGGAACCAGAGCAAAAGTTAACTTTTGGTCAATTCGCTCTTACACAGCAGACAGAGTTTGGTCACCTCTGCCTTTCTTTTTACTGATGTCATTCTCCTGGAATGTCTGAGGGAAAACACTCAGTGAGATGGGTTCTCAAACTCTTCCAGATCACATGGCAACTAAATGATTTCTATCAAATTAACTAAACATATAAAGGGAGCTCCCCAAGGCCGAAGACACCACAACAGCTGGGTTGCCGCGCCCTCCTGGCCCCGTCACCACTGGGAGGTTAAAAGGAGCTCCCCGAGGCCACTCGTGGCTGCCGGACCCTTGCGGCAATGGTCAGTCGGTCTAAAGGGAAGTGTAGGCGGCTCAGTACGGGATAGTAGGGACGGGTGCGGGCGTGTATGTCAGATTCCAACTGTTAACGCCACTTCTTATAGGTAAAGATTTACACTTATATCCCGCCCCTCTAGGAAAAAAATCATCCCTACTCAGGGATGATTGACATAAGAGGAGGAACCTTTTGCGAACAAAGATCTACCTCTTCAAGAAGGATTTAATAACTACAATTGTGTCCCTTAATGATGGGATTTAATTCTTCTAAGTGTAATTTTAAGTTTTTAAAATATTTTAAATTATTGTTGTATAATTAATTGGTTGATTTTGCATCATTATTGTATTTTTAATTGTGATTTTTTTAATTTTGCAATTTGTTGTGGTTTTAGTGTGACTTGTTTTAACACTGTGAGTTGCCTTGAGTCTCTTTGCTATGAGAAAGGTAGCCTACAAATGCATAATAATAATAATAATAATAATAATAATAATAATAATAATAATAATAATAATAATAATAATAATAATAATAATAATAATAATAATAATAATAATAATAATAATAATAATAATAATAATAATAATAACAACCCACACAAATGTGTCAGGACTGAGAGGCAGAACCAGCGAATAAGAGAGGTACTTTTTAATATTGTCAAAAATAAAAGTGAAGGAAAGGTCTCCACCATGCATTTTTGTGGAGAAGATAATCAATCAGTAACCATAACCATATGCCCGGTAGGGTCACTAGGTTCTATTGTTTAAACTTCAAAGTGAACCTAGGCAATATTGCAATAAAGCACATTCAAGAATATCTGAATCAATGTAGAAGATGTATGAATGCCCAAAGCACTACTCTGAGTCTTTGGCTATAGGGCAAGAGATAAAAGCATACTTTTTATATACATTTTAAACAACTTCACACATTTAATACACAGGCAACTGCAAACTAAGGTGTTTAATGTTTCCTACATAATGGGTGTTTAAACCTGTTTTAACTGCCAACTGCTGTTAAGTCTTTGTGATTTTTCCTCTGCAGAAAGAACAATTCTTATTGTTTTAAATGGCTGCCAGCAGCAATCTAGCCATCCTCTTTAACAGCTAATCACCCACGGGAAACAGCGTTTGCTCTTATGATGCGTTTGCCACATTATCCATTTTTTGCTTTGTTCACCCAAAATACAAAGAAAGAATCCTTGAACAACAATCATCTGAAGTTTAATTAAGTGTCTTTTGTTCAACATCACTTACCTCCAAATCAAGCCATTTTCTATTAATTTGACTCCTTTGTTGGCCATTTTATAAGCACACATTTTCATCATACATCAGCAGAGCTATAGTGTCACAGTACATCTTTTCCACAGCTGTGCTTGGTCCCATGTATTTCATTTCTCAGATTTAATCTTCATTCAATAAACACTGAAGCACAGCTTGAACTTCAGCTTCTCAGTAAAAGATCCCTTAAAGCTTTTCTACCTGTCCACCAAATCTCTTGGGCACACAACTGGAAACTTCAGAGTTTGCTCTAAAACATATATCAAATTGTTGAACTTCAGGTCTGACCTTACAGGATTAAGGGATTCTTACCACAGAATAATGGGTTATATATACAAGTCCAGCTCGACCATTTAGCCACCAGAAGCTCAACAACCCTCCTAAAGGTACTGACCTCTTAGTATGATATTTTTCTGTTTGTAGAAAGTATCCTTCCAAAACACTTTACCATATCAATGGCAATATTAAGTAAGAAAAAGAGGAACAGGAAAATTTATTATTAAGGTGGTATGAGGATAAGGTACTAAAATAATGAAGCATAACTTTTAGATCAAAATTTACAGACAGATGTATTAAAACAGGGGTTCCCAACCTATGGCATGTGGGCCAGACCTGACCAATGATGCCCTTCCATCTGGCCCATTACCACCTCCGCTGCACCCAGAAGTGGAAATGGGAATGTTTACATCTGCCATAAAATGCGCCTGTGCATGTACAAAGGTGCCCATGGTTGTTGTAAATGCCAAAGTAGGCGCTCACTTTTACAACAGCTATAAATATGTTTGCTTCTGCTTCCAGGGGGCGTGGCCTGGCCCACTCAGATGTCAAGGGGCATCGTCAGGCCCGCAACGTGAAAAGGTTGAACACCCTCTGTTAAAATAAACATTGACAGCAACCTGACTGTGCACTTTTGGTACTTTTTTTGCAATAATAAATCTGAGAATGAGGGAGGCAGTTAGTTATCTGTCTGCCTGTCTCCAAGATTGTGCAATCTAGGCATCTTCAACCTGTCATGGATGCACAGAGTCCTGAGGATTGTGCCCCAGGGGATTATTTAGTTTTAAAGGGTATGCTGAATCAGTAGGGAGCAGACACCAGGCTTCTCAAGAATAATAGGGCTCCTTAGGGGTCAGAACACAGTGTTTCCTAAGGCCCTTCAGGAAATGCAGGTCTCCAAAATACTCTCCACATTTAGTTGCAGCTGGTTTGGGACAGGTCTCTGGAAGGACAGTTACTTAAACCTTCATGTCAAGCTGTCCCCCACCAGATGTTGGTTAGAGCAACACCTATTGCTCTTAGATGTCACGGCTGATAGAGGGTAATGGCTGTTTGTTATGCTAGTTGTATATTGTTATGCTATTGTTGTTGTGATAGTGGTATATACTGTTGCCCTTCTACCCTTTGTTTTCTAGTATGCCCAGCAGCCTGGACAACAAGAAGAGCAAATAGGTCAATCTTAAAAGAAATCAACCCCAATTGCTCCTTGGAAGGTCAAATAGTGAAGCTGTAGCTAAAGTACTTTTTGGACATTAAATGAGAAGAGAGGATTCACTTGAAAAGGTCTTGAATGCTGGGAAAGGTTGAAGGCAGAAGAAGAAGGGGGCAGCAGAGAATGAGATGGCTAGATGGTATTGTTGATGCAATGGGCACAGAGATGGGCGGGTTGTGAAGGGTGCCTGGCATGCAATGGTCCATGGGGTCGCAAAGAGTTGGACTCCGCTGTGTGACCCCTGAGGGTACAAGAGCCGCCACCACTGAATGCACCGGAGGAGCCTCGGTCTCTCCCCAGAGCCATTCCCTCGCTCTGGGGATGGGAGACAGGTGCGCCGCCACCAATCCCTTGGAGCCCCGCCCAGCCCTGAGGGAACAAGAGCTGTCAAATGCACCGGAGGAGCCTCAGTCTTCCCCCAGAGCCATTCCATCGCTCTGGGGATGGGAGACAAGTGCGCCGCTGCCGCTGCTGCACCTGAGGATTAATTGTTCCCCCAGGGCCACTCCTTCGGCCCGGGGAAGGGTATTGTGTGCTCACCCGGTTTGCATTGTTGCGTGGGCCTGGACTTTGCATTTCTATATATTCTATACTAGCAAATTTTGCCCGGTGGTGCCGGGCTCTTTAAAATGGTTTTGGAAGTTTTTAGTTTTATTGTTATGCAAATGAGGTTAGTTTTAAAATGTGTTTTTTAAAAATTTTATTTTTGCCATGGGCTGTTATAAACTGTGATTTTTTATTTTTGTTTTTTGGTTGTTTAAAAGAGGAAAGGATTATATATATTTTTATAATTATTGTATTTAACCAAATAATGTGTTACTATGTGAATTTTTTTAAAATAGGTGTACCTTGGATAATTATTTTTAAAAATGTGTAAGAATAAGGTTTTTTTTAAAATCTATGTTTCTATACTGTGTTTAGATGGGGTTTTTTTTGAGTGAAAACTTATTTTTTTAAATAGGTGTACCTTAGAGACCGCATCGTCCCAAGAGTGTCTGCCCATCCAACCAGAGCGGACCGGAGGGGCTCTCTAATAGTGCCATCAGTTAGGGGTGCACATCTGTCCAAGACCCGAAGGAGGGCCTTCTCCGTGTCCGCACCAACTCTCTGGAACCTCCTGCCAACAGATCCAAGACTTCAAAGAGAATTGCTGCCCTTCAGGAAAGGATTGAAGACCTGGCTGGCAGGGCAGGTGTGGGGCCCGAATGGGAACATGGTCCCCGCCTGCTGGCTTATGTAAACAATTAAGAACTCTCTCTTCTTCTTCTTTTTATAGTGGGTGGGATGGGTGGGTGGGATATGGGTCTTTTAAAGTGGGTGGGATGTGGGTTTTTTAAAGTGTTTTTATGTGTTTTTAGAACTTGTTGTAATGCCGCCCTGAGTCGGGTTCTGCCTGAGTGGGCGGCATATATAAATATGAGTATTAAATTAAATTAAATTTAAATCTTGGATAATTATTTTTAAAAATGTGTAAGAATGTTTTTTTAAAATCTATGTTTCTATACTGTATTTAGATGTTTTTTTGAGTGAAAACTTATTTTTTTTAAATTATTTGTGATTATTGTGACTATTTTTGAATGTTTTGATTACTTATTTCATTGATTTGGGAACTATTTCTAATTATTTTGATTATTTTTGAATGTTTTTTCTCTTGTGGCCTCTGGGTAGGGCTGGTGAGCTTTTCTTGTATTGTACTATTTTTCTCTACTGTCCTCTGGGTGTCACTTCCTCTTCCGGTAAGTAGTCTCTTTGTTCTCTCAGTTGAGTTCCGGTCGTCATGGAGTGAAGACGTCTCCTGGTAAGCTCTCTGGTTTAATTTTTTTTGCGGGGGGGGGTTGTTTTGGGTTTCGGGGGGTGTCTGTGTGATGTTTTTGTGTTTCCTTTTTGGATGTTTTTGTGTTTCCTTTTTGTTTTTTATTTTTTGTTTTGATTATTTTTGAATGTTTTTGGATTGTGTTTTCCGCGGGCCGGGCTCGATGCCTGGCCCATGGAAAGGGAAAGCGGGGGCGGGTGGGGGGTCTTTCTTTTCCACGAGCCGGGCTCAATGCCTGGCCCATGGAAAGGGAAGGCAGCAGTCAGGGGGGTCTTTCTTTTCTGTGGGCCGGGCTCGATGCCTGGCCCACGGAAAGGAAGGGCAGCGGCGGCGGGGGTTTCCCTTACCGTGGCCTGTGTTGCTGTGATGCGCTGCATTTTTTACTTTTATTTTTCGCGCACCGGCTGCCTCAGCGTTCTGCGTGCTCATGGCGCGCAGGATGCTGGGGCTGGTAGTTTGGTATGTGCGATTTTAGTTAGTGCAGCGGTTTCTTTTCTGTGGCTTATTTTTGATTGGCCGTGGCACGTTTCCGAATGTTCCTTTTGCTCGCAAGGAAAGTTGGGAATTGAAGTTCCCTTTTTTTGTTTGCGTCCGGGGGGCTCCGTCCCCACTGGCACAAATTTTAACCTGACAGTTACCTGCGAACTGAGTTCGGGCGAGTGAACGGAGGCACATTATGGGCTAGTAGGGCCTGGCTAAACATCCTTTGTCACATTCCAATGGTTAACGCACCATTTTATAGGTATAGATATTGTATTACTCTTTATTATATATTGTACTGTTTGAGATTCTGGTTTGTTTTTATTATTTTTATGCATTTTGCTGTCATTTTGTTTATGCTATGCTGTATATAATCGCCTTGAGTCGTCTTTGGACGAGTAAGGCGGTATACAAATATGACAAATAAATAAATAAACAATGTCCAGCAGCAATACTGCATTGGAAGCAGATTCAGACTGGTGGCTCATACCAACTTAATGCCTGGTAAGCCCACACCCAGGCAGCGCTAATGAGCACATGATCTGCAGAGGGCTCTTTGCCAGCAGTATCCTTGACCATTCACCAGATCTCTTAAAACTTCACCATCAAACAGAGAAATTTATGGCACCTTAAAGACTAGTGAATTTTATCTGGTGACAGCGTTCGATTCTTCAGATGCATAGAATGCAGCCTTAGTAGACAGACACAATTACAGGGCTGATGAGAGTATAAAACCGAGCTCATACTTCTACCATTTCTTTATCCATCGACTGACAGATAAATGCATTAGAAGGGAGCTACAGGAGTCAGAGGCTTTGGTCCAATAAAACGTGCTAAGCCTTAACAGTACCACATGACATTTTATAGGTACTTCTGCAAGACACTAACATTGCTAACAGTTAATGCAATAATTGATAGTGCACTTTTTATACATATTTAAAGTATTCTCAAATATTCTATGGTACAAAACATCAGAGTAAGAAATCATACCGACCATTCACCCTCCACTGGTATAAAACCATGCATGACAATTGCCACCTGCTGAAGTTATCCAGATCACATGAGAAGAAAACCTTCTCCAGCATTTCACCGATACACCCACTTGATATAACCAGTGTTGTGCTTCTCCCGGTACGCCCCGGTATGAGCGTACCAGTAGCAAAAATTTCCCTAGGCCATGCCCACTTGGCCAGCCACACCCACTTCCCAACTCCATTGCTCAGTGTGCATGCGCTACTTCATAGCGTCCGTTTTATGTGCCTGGAATTAGGAGCAGTGTGGACACGGCAGAGAGAGTGAAGCGGAGGCAGTGTCAGGACCAGAGATGGAGGCAGCGGTAGCAGCGGTAGCAACGGCAGCAGAAGAGATGGAGGCAGCGGGGCAGTGCCTGCCTGGGAGCTGAGTGAAGCGGCAGGCAGAGTGGAGCATGGAGGTCTGGAGGAGGAGGCTTTGGCAGCAACAACACCGGTGGAGGCAGAGCAAGGGCACCCTTTGCCTTTACCTAATAATAGATCACTGATTGGTATTCAAATTTGCTGTGAAGTTTGGCCCTGATTACATGTGGTTAGTAAGTAATAGCAAAGGTTTCCCTTGCTCAAAAGCCGGTCGTATCCTACTCTAGGATGCAGTGTTCATCTCTTTTTACAGCCAAAGAGCCATTGCTCTCTGTGTTTGCAGACGTTTTCATGGCCATGTGGCAGGGCATGACTAGATCGCCCTTCCAGTCACATGGCCATCCCCAGCAAGTCACATGGCCAGATTTGGCCACACCCACATATTTGGCCGAGCCCACATATTAGATCCCATCCACAAAGTTAACCCCACCCGCAAAGTTAGCCTCACCCACAGTGTGGTAGTAATTTTTTTTAATGCCTACCACTGGATATAACCAGAGTATTTGGTTGAAGTGCCCATGATACGTTTCTTCACAGCTAAAGGGCAGATTGGAAAAATTCAATCCATGTGCCAGAACAAAGTTAGGCAACTCACTATCTGTGTACACAAGCAGCCTCCACCCCCACTCCCCACCCCACCCCACCCCACCCCACACACAATTTCTGGCTTTGTAAAATATGCCCTTCCCACGTAAGGCCTAACGCTAAACCCGTGACCCTAAAATGACACAAAATTGTGTCCATTCCCATGTCTGAAATTATAAACTCCAGTTCAGGGGGTTGCCTGAAGACTTTATTTGATAAATTTGGTTTTTCACACACCTTCATGGCAACTTCTATCAAAACCAAACTGGCTCTAAGCACCATTGGGGACACAAATCATTAGAAAACCAGACAAATACACATCTGATTCCACATCATTGGAAGCTATCTTACGTGTGATAGACTTAAGCCAGCGAGAACACATTATCTCCTGATTCGCTTTCTAATAACTGCCTTTCAGGAGGACAAACCTTTTGTTTATTTATCACAGGGTTGCCTACTCTGATCCGCAGCAGTTTTGTGAGGTCTTTCTCAGTGCCTGCTACCTGATCTGTTGCAGGCAATATTTGAATTTTTATTGGCAAATATTGGTCTGGGTATAAAGTACTCCAACATATTATTTTAAGCAGAGGCAAAGGAACTGAACGTAAGACCTTCCGTATTCAAAGCATGAGCTCTACCATGAGCCCAAATAGCAACAGAATATTTTTCTTCACGCAAAAAAGTTTGTCCATTCTTTTTCTGCTCGCAAACAAACACAACCTACATAGAAATCCAGAAAAACGTGATTGTATTATTTATTTGGTTGTGCAACAGAAAGAAGCAAGAAGCTTTAACACTGCTGTGCCTGACATTTAAGACACCTTAAGAGGCTGATTATATTTTAATTCTAATGTCACACCTTCAGGAGGCCCTGGGAATGCATTTGTTCAGGAGAAAATGCTTGCCACAATCCTAGTAGAAGTCGACTTCACAAAAGGGCCAATAATGCAACAGTTTTAACAGGAAGCCTTCTCAAAACACTTTCAGATCCTTTAATAAAACTCCACCTGTTTATTTATACATCTTCTATGGTGAAAAGGTCAGTAGAAAATTCACCTTTAAGGTCACTGTTGCTAAGCAACCACTTTCAGAAGTTCTGCAACACTGATCAAGCATATTATGCTCCACTGACTGGCTTCAGAATAAATATGAGTAACATCTTACCTGTTCTTGTATGTGAAAAGAGAAGAAGAGGCTTCGACTTCTATGGAAACTGGCAAGTATCCAATACATGGCCTTTCTAAGTCAAAGAAAAAGGATACGACCCGGGACGACTGGTTTTCTGTTCACAAGAGCAAAAGATAGTTCCGTCTTCAGAAACACAACAGAAGGCTTGATGAGATGCTGCCCAAATCGAAGGGACATGTTCAATTCTTCAATGCACAGGATCTATTGAGGAAATGTGTGAAATCATACGAACAGTTACTATGGCTGATATTCAGAGACAAAATGAGAGAGAGAAAATCATTTAACCCAGTTTCAGAGAACTTTTCTTTCCCTTTTGTTTGTCTATCAAACGAAACCAGGCAACATTATTTTCCAAAGTGTTGTGTACTTAAGGAAATGTGTTTGCCATTTTGTCTTATTGTGAAAGAGTCTAATATGTATTTGCTTTACTATGGTCCGAAGTCTCGCGAGACTTCGGGAGGGTTCTGAACGAGAACAGAGCTGTCAACGGTTCTAACGGTTTCCCCCCCCCCCAACTGTCAGTTCTGATCAAAGATAGCTAAGGAATGTGAGGGTGTGGTTAGCTCTAGTCACCTATTCTTATTCCAAATAAAGTTGTGTGTTTGGCCCGTATTGCTGGCTGCTGCCTATTATTTCCAGAACACTAAACAAAGTATCTTGCAATTTAGCTGAAAATAGTTGCTGTTTATTCGAGGATAACTAGGTATCCCTTTTATGTTTATATTTAAATTGAACAATCTTTGATCAACTCAGATACTAGCAAGATAGAAATCTGAACCAACCCAATTTGTTTTCAGAAACAGACCCTCCCTGTTTCCTAGAAAATGGCAGAAGGGAGAGAGAAAATGTTTAGGATTTTTCTCAAAATGGTCAAATAGCACAAGAAAAGACCATCCACATTTATTTAGCACAGTTTCTCAACCTGCGGCCCGTGGGCCAGATGCGGCCTGTGGTACCATTTTATGTGCCCCCCACTGCCTCCACTACACCAGGAAGTGCCATGTGGTGGAGGAAGGGTAAAATGGCTGTCCGGACCCCAAAGCTGTCTGAAGGAGCGTGACCCGACCCTTGGCTTAAAAAGGTGAGAACTGGTTTAGCACTACTACCACCAAAACTCAGATCACAATTTGAGTTCAATCCTGTTGAGGCTCAAGGCTAACTCAGCATTCCATTCTTCCAAGGACGGTATTTTAGGGTTTTTTTTCCAGGTATTCTGTTATTTATTTTATTTGGTTGGTTGTTCTATCATGTTGCTTTTGTTCATTTGTTTGTACACCACCCAGAGTGGGAAATATCCCAGATGGGTGGGGTGTGTTTTCATGTCAGATATTAGTCTGGGTTGAAAGGATTTTTGCAGGGGATGCCAGTGCTATCTCCGTCTGCAGACGTTTCCATGGACATGTGGCAAACATTCCTTCGACACCGGAGTGCATGGAATGCTGTTTACCTTCCCACCAAAGTGGTCCCTATTTATCTACTTGCAATTTCTTTTTTTCAAACTGCTAGTTTGGCAGGGATTGAGACAGAGACAGGAGCTCACCCCATTGTAAAACACTCGGGTCTCGAACAGCTGACCCGCCAACCTTCCAGTCATCAAGTTCAGCATCTTAACCACTTGAGCCACCGCAGTCCCAAACATTTTAAAATGAGATGCCAAAAATGCTTCAGTGGGTACCATGGACACTGAGCAGAGAAGAAAGTGGTTGCAGAGGCCAACACCTTGAAAATTGAACTACAGAAGAAGAAAGGGTCAAGTGTAGAAAACTCACTAGCAGCGCTGAAGATACTTCCTGCTACATTTAGAAGTAATAAACCTTTCCAGCAGAAGGTTGATGACCTTGGAAATAAAGGCAAGATCCTAAGCACCAATAACTAAAGCTCCTGGGGAAGGAAGAAGTGATGACCTGGTACATTTTATTCCCATTCTCTGGCTGAATTACTCAGGGCAAGAGTGCCAGTGGGAACCCAGCCTGTTTGATGGTAGCTCAGAGATTCCCTAAGGGAGAAAAATAATCAGATCCTACTATGGAATGGAAGGCTATAGTATAGCCTGGAATACTTTCAGTTTTTAGAAGGCAGCAAATACAGAAATAAGCAAGAAGTGACGTTAACTTCTTTTCAAAGGGTTTTCACCATTTGTGCAGTGTAGCTTTCTGGTCAACGTGTGCTGGTATCTTGCAAGAAAAGATAGTTCTGGTCAGATTTAAACCAGAATATGAGATAAGTCTAGGAGGAACTATTTAACAACATTGTGAATATTTAACAAGAAGTTTTACAAGTCCCATTGATGGTGGGTGCACATAGCAGTTATTTTGTACTATATGTAATTTTGTTAGGAATTTTGTGTGGTTTTTGTTATTGTTGTGAACTTTTTTTGTTTATTTTTATTATTTTTTAAGCAAAAAAAGGTGATCTGCTTAACAGGCAACAGGAAAAAACTAGACTTAGATGATAGAGCTGTGTACTGCATTTGGCCCAATTCTGAAACACTAATGGAATCAGGGTATTTGTGAGTCTCCAAAGAGCAGAGCAATGAGCACAGAGGTGCTCATTGAGCAGAGCAACACATGTGTACACACCCTGATCCATCAGTGTTTGTTCTGTTTTTGTGGGGTAAAACTGATTGATGCAATTTTTAAAAAGAAAAGAAGGCAAACTGTCATTTTACCACACTAACTAAAAATTATTTTTAGAGAATTGGGTAGGTATTTACCAAACAGTTCTAGTCAGCTAGTTTTTGTTAAACCCAACCATTAAAATGCTGCTATAAGTGCCACATCCAATTCCAAATATTGGCTATCCTCATGGCAATCAGTCACAAAGACTGTCCTGGGAACCATATAATGCAGTGGTCTTCCATTTGCCTTCTGCATGGCAGTGTGACACCCATACCACTCATCCAGTGTCGTGAGTCACTTTCTGGCCCTGATACCTTTTGGCACACAAAGCCCTCATCAGCCCAGACCAGTATTGACGTAGCCAGTATTGATGAAGTTGTTGCCCTCCATCAAGATGGATTCAAAAGGGATTTAACCCACTTGGGGACCATCACCCTTCCCTGTGGACTTTGCCACCCAAGACCATTCGTGCTCAGGGTTGTCAGGTTAGTTAACCGCCACCTGATGATCGGTGTTGAGTTGGTGGCAGTATGGTCTACTCTATTACCACAGCTGCTGCTATATTGGACTGTTATAACACACCTTGGGGCAGTTAGCTCTCCCCAGAACAGCTAATGAATATCAAAATAGATGAATGGCATATTAGAAGGGGAAAAAAACCATGAAGAAATTCTATAACATCTGCCAATAACCGTAACAAATGTTGATCTTCATCAATGCTTGACACTTTTAGAAAATTGTAAACAAAAAAAATACTAATTGAGAACCTCCACAAAAGTCCAAACACCACTAGAGTAAAAGGTAAAGGTTTCCCTTGCTCGAAAGCCAGTCGTATCCAACTCTAGGGTGCAGTGCTCATCTCTGTTTCTAAGCCGAAGAGCCAGCGCTGTCTGCTTCTGCAGACATTTCCGTGGTCATGTGGCAGGCATGACTAGACACCGGAGCGCATGGAACGCTGTTACCTTCCCACCGAAGTGGTCCCTATTTATCTACTTGCAATTTCTTGCTTTCGAACTGCTAGGTTGGCAGGAGCTGGGATGAAGACGGGAGCTCATTTCCGTCCTGCAGTACTCGGGAATCGAACTGCTGACCTTCCGCTTCCCAGTCAGCGTCTTAGCGACTTGAGCCACTGCAGTACCCACTAGAACACCACTAGAACAAAGTGCAGAACACTAGTGCAGAACACCACTAGAACAAAGGCACAATTGCAAAGTACAATCCTTCACCACAAGCACTTGAGCTTTCTTGGTTTAAGGATATGATTTCTTGCTTGTGATGCAGGAGCACAGTTCTTCAAATAAAAGGAAGTTCTTACAAGTGATGACAACCGCACGTTTTAAAAAGGGAGCACATTTCAAGATGGTTCCCGGTCCAATTCCCCAGCTCTCTGCCAGAAAGATCCCAAGTAGCAAGGCTTAAACAACTTTCTCTCTCTGAATGCTCAAAGGGCTGCTGCCAGCTGGAATAGATCAGTGACTTAAGATAAATCAATTTATTTTCTGGATCTCACTTTTTTAAAAAAATAATATACTGTATAACTGTTTCAAATGCACTAGAGCAGTGATGGCCAACCTTGGCACTCCAGGTGTTGGACTTCAATTTCAAGAAGCCCAAGTCAGCACTCCTGCTGAGCAGGGCTTCTGGGAATTGAAGTTCAAGAACAGCTGGAGTGCCAAGGTTCACCATCATGGGAATAGATGAAACCTCTGGGCTGATGAAACAGCAAACAGACATACTT
Source organism: Bradypodion pumilum (assembly GCA_035047305.1). Classification (NCBI taxonomy): domain Eukaryota; kingdom Metazoa; phylum Chordata; class Lepidosauria; order Squamata; family Chamaeleonidae; genus Bradypodion; species Bradypodion pumilum. The sequence goes on along the minus strand of JAWDJD010000002.1, from coordinate 431,217,907 downwards.
AAAGTAGATGCACATCTTCATGTTTCACATTTCCCATCAGCCTATAAAAACTTTTAAATTATCAAGAAATGTGAACGTTCACTATGCTGTGGTACGAGTCCCACCACAAGGGAAGCAAAAGTCCACTTCTCTTTGGAGGAAGAAACTTGGCTATGTTTCTTGGCATTTTATTATTACATTTATAATTTATGTTCTAAATGGGGGGGGGGGGCGGGAGAGAGAGAGAAGAATTTATAGTCACTGAAAGGAAATGGCATTTAAATGGCATCTGGTAGCTGACGGAGGAAATGGGGACTAGGAATTTCCCCATATCAGATGATATCAGTAAATACAACCAGATTTCTTGCCATATATTAAAGGTGAACATGTTTCTGTGAAGATTTTATACACCGTAGCAGGTGAGACAATAGTTTGACTTATAGTTTAACTTATATTTTTAGTTTGCACATTCTCCAACTATTACACGCCCACTTTAGCACAGGAATTAAAACTCTCCACACTTGTTTTGAGATACTGTACAGTGGTACCTCACTTAAAGAGCATAATGTGTTCCGCGGGATTGCTCTTTAAGTGAGTTGCTCTTTATGCGAAACCGCCATGAAAGTGCCGGGGGAAATGCGAACCCCGATTTAGTTGTTAGGTGAGTTTTTAGTTGTTCTACGAGGCAACCATTTGGAGAAAACACTGCTCTTTAAGCAAGTTAGTCTCTAAGTGAGATGTTCTTTATGCGAGGTTTTACTATATAAGAAAATAAGTTCTTTACTTACAGTTGCTTTGCTTTATATAGATTGGTAAACAGTTGCTTTGGTTGACAAAAATTGTTTACATTAGTTTTCATTTAAACAAACAATTTGTTTGTAAGGCAAAATTCGAGAGTGAATAGAAGAGAGAATAGCTGGAACAACACACAACGACTGAAAAAACACAGCTGAATAAAACTGAACAGCAAGCAGCCTAATACAAGTCAAGTGACCCTAGAGGCGGGAAACTAGATAACTCTTCTGACTGACTGATTATGTACATAATTTAGATTAACAACCCATTGCATGGTGGGGGTTGCTTTAATATACTCAACAATTTTACTCAGCATTAAATTTCTTAGATTGCAGCCCACTTCTTCAGATATTAGGAGGGTGAGGAGAAACATGAAGGGCCCAGAGCTATTATAGCATGCCACAAAATGTCAGATGGATAACCCGAGGCAAATGGGCTCAACAGGGATGACATTTCCAGGTAATTATTATCACAACCCTGTGTCCCACCTAGAAAACTTCAGAGTCCCACCAGTGATCTGCATATCGTCGACTGAGAGTAATTGTTCTATGGAAAACTATCCAACATTTTCAGCCTGACTCTTCTTGCTACATCAGGAGTTCTCAACCTTTTTTAAGCCGGGAGCCGGGTCATGCTCCCTCACATAGCTTCAGGACCTGGACAGCCATTTTGCCCTTCCTCCACCACATGGCACTTCCTGGTGTGGTAGAGTTGGTGGGAGCCACATGAAATGGTGCCATAGACCGCATCCAGCCCTCAGGCCACAGATTGAGAATCCCTGTGCTACATGCTACACTCTCAAGTCTGTTTGGCACCACAGGTTCATTCTTATGATCAGGGAAAAACGCTTGGATGATTTCTGCTCAAAGACTGCAGTACTTTGGCATTCTGTAGACAAGGCTGAAAATTGTCTAGGAAATATTCATTTTCATTACCTAAAGACTCCTTTAAGTTAGTGTCCTTAGATCTCATCAACATCAATAGGATTTAGACAGCAGATCTGTGCATTGGATAACAGCCAAAGCTTACAACCCAAAAGCTCTACATTTCCTCATGCATGTGGAGATTTATAATGATAAGATTATCATTCATTAAATTCAAAAGAGGAAAGAATATGGGTGAAGTGACTTGCTGAGTTGCTACATCTTGCCATCAGAAGTGTTAGCAATGATACTGGTGGTTAACAATGATCTTCTAATCTAGACGTTTTCCTAAACTCTGTTTAGCTGTTAAGAAAATATGTGAGATGAACAGCAACAGAAATGCATGAAAGTCCTGCCCCCATTGCTGGCGTACATAACTTTGTATGTTTGGAGAGAGTTCCTGAACTCCAATTACCAGAAGCCCAAATCAATACACCTGCTGATCAGGGCTTCTGGGAATCGAAATCCAAGAACATCTGGAGAGCCAAATCCGCTGACCCCAGGACCAGACCATTCCCAGTTGTAGTCAAAAGCTAGGCTGGAATTAGAGTCCTACAGATTCCCAGCTCAATGAACAAGACTTCGTATGGAAAAGATTTTGTACTGATTGGAAAAAAAGCAAAAGGCAAAGTAGTTTGTAAAAGTAAGGGGGGCAGGAGACAGTTTGAGAGAAATCTAAAGAAAACAAGTGTGACTTGAATAGAAGTGTTAAAAAGCTAAATTTCTCTCTCACTGCTTGCACAGAGGTCTACTTAGCATTTGAGGAAGCATGGAGTGCATCTCAACTGGAACAGCATGAGGGAACAACAGATGAGCATAGCACTCTTCTAAAAGCATAATTATGCCAACTAATTTAACTTCTGAGTCCTTTATATACATAAAGGTCCCAATTCTAGACTCTTCCATGCTGACAACCAATCAGGCCTCCCTCTTCTCCAAGATTTCTGGAAGACAAGAGCAGTTTATCTCATCTCCCCCCCAAAAAATAAATAAATAAATAAATAAATAAAGACCATCTGAAACTGCTTCTCAAATTAAAATTGTGCCTGGCGTTGGCACCCACAAATGACCTTCAAGGGTCTTATAAAGTAAGATGCAGGGGCCTCCCACCCATGTTGCTGGGTGAAATCTGACTATTGCAGCAACAAGCACTTGTTTCTACAACTCAGGTTCGATTTTCAGATGAATTCCAAATCCCATATTCCCCTGCTTCTCAGTCATCCGACAACAAGAGTCCAAAAACCAACGGAGGATTGCAAGTAGAAGGTGACAGCAATTCACCAAGGAAGGGCAGGATTAGTGTATTCCTCCTCCTTGTATGTTTAGGTAAAGGTGAAGGTTGCTCTTGTTCAAGAGCCAGTCATATCCGACCCTAGGGTTCAGTGCTCATCTCAGTTTATGGCCAAAGAGCCAGCGCTGTCTGCTTCTGCAGACGTTTCAGTGGTTATGTGGCAGGCATGGCTATATACTGGAGTGCATGGAATGCTTCTATGTTTACTGATAATATAATGCCAGAATAGGATTTCAGTCTTTCAATATACTACAGGCAATTGGGGGCCTAGAAAATATTTCTTTTGAGTAGAAGAATTCATACTCCATTCTTCTATGGTAGGCATAAAAGCAGAAAAATATCAGTGGTTCATACCTGTCAACCCGCGGCTGCGGAAAAAACGGGATCTGCGCAGGTCGCTTGTGCGCAGGTCGCTTTCCACGCATGCATGGAAGCGCTACGCCTCTTGTGCAGCCCCTATGCAAGCAGCGTAGCGCTTCCACGCATGTGCGGAAGGGTTTTACACTTGTGTTTTCCCACACTTCCAAATTACGGGGTTTTGGCAGTGCGGGGCGGGTTATGACGTCAATCGACGTCAAAATCCGTGGTAATCCCGGCCAAATCGGGATGGTTGACAGGTATGCAGTGATTATGTTTTAGTTCTGTTTTAGGGAGATGCAAGGTTCTTGTTTTGGTACTTCTAGCTGCCTCCACGGGTGTTATTTGGTGTTCTTGCAATATTTCTGATTTTTAGTTGCTGATTCAAAACCAGCAGTAACCAGAAGTGCCATAGACACACAAGAACTGTGCACGTGCACGCAGGCACGCAGGCACGCATGCACACACACACATACACACACACACACTCACACACACATTGAGTAAGTTACAGGATGGAAGAAAATTGTTAGCACCAGAGTCACTTTCTTGGGATGCTCCCTGCCCACACCATAACGGCATACAAGAGTGCCTGCTTGGTGGTTGCCCTGCATTAATTTTTGTCCTTAGGAAGCTCACCTCAATTCCTCCATGTTAGCTTTCTAGCAGAGGACCATACCATTCTAGTCCTCATCCTTGTATTCTAGAAGGTGTTTGGGAATACAACAAGTTAACTGTCTACCAGCTTAACAAAACAAAAACGCTGTAGCACTTTAAAGACTAACTTATATTTTAATGTTAGTTTTTGTGGATAAAGTCCACTTCGTCAGACATGGGAGAGAGGCTTCATGGCATCGATTTATACACATAAGGTACAGAGGTACAGAGTGATTGGTTAGCATAACAGATAAGTATACAAATCAATATGGCTTTATATAATTCGTAATGGCAGATGATTTCTGGTTATTATTCAGATTAGTTGTAAGATTCCTTTTTTTCAGTTGCAAATAGTGGGAAGATTGGGAAGATACTATTTCAATTGCAAATAGTGGGAAGGTACAAAACTGTCTACCAGTTGCTACTGATAATAAATATATCTAATTTGGCAACTGCTATTGATGGTATTTAAAAGTATACTTAGTGGTTAAGACTCTGAGCTTGATGACTGGAAGTTCAGCAGGTCAGAAGTTCAAGACCTAAGTGCTGCATGACAGAGTGAGTGCCCGTCATATCCCAGCTCCTGCCAACCTAGCAGTTTGAAAGCAAGAAATTGCAAGTAAACAAATAGGTGCGTGAAATGTAAGTGTGCTGGGCGCTCTGGTCATGCCTGCTACATAACCATGAAAACTTCTGCAGACACCAGCAACACTGGCTCTTTGGCTGTAAACAGAGATGAGCACCAAACCCTAGTCAGACACGACTGGCTTTCAAGCAAGGGAGACATTTTTTTATATCTATATAAGATTTTTATTGAATTTTTAACAATAATACAACTTACAAAAAACATAACAATTATAAATGAAAATACAGACAACAAACCTACAATTACCAATACAACACTCATAACATTAATTTGAAGATCTGATTCTAAAAATTAGAAAGGGAGATAAAAATACTAAGGGATTAGTCAGGAAATTGTATACAATATTAAATAGGGAAGGTGATCCACAAGAGGATTTGAAATTAAGGTGGGAGCAAGAGTTGAATATAAAGATAGAAAAGGATACTATGTCGGTTAGAATAAAAGAACACAATTATAAAATGTTATGGAGATGGTATCTGACTCCAGTGAAGTTGTATCAAATGGATAATAAAAAAGATAAAATGTGTTGGAGATGTAAGGATACAATTGGAACGTATGTGCACATGTGGTGGGGTTGTAACTTGGTAAAAGATTTTTGGAAAAGAATTGAAAAAGAGATTGGAGAATTACTGGGTAAGACAATTAAACTGGATTCGGGTACCACTCTGTTAACAAATGTGGATGGTATTAATTTAAATAAGGATGAGAAAGAATTATTAGAAATAATGCTTACGACGGCTAGACAGTGTATTGCTAGAAACTGGAGAAATGATGTAACTATACAAACTGAAGAATGGTATAAAGAAATGTGGAATTTAGCATTGAACGATAAATTGACTTGGGAGATTAAGAAAAAAAGGGATAATTTAAAAGTGAATAGATCTTGGAATATTTGGAAACCTTTTGTGGATCACTCCCTTATGGGGGAGGATAGAAACAGACCTGTACCTGAACAAAGTGAATTTTGGAAATAAAATAAGGAGATATTCTGAGCTCTCCAGGGCAATGTAAATAGACACTGGGTGATGATTATTTATAATTGTATTATTGTATTTTTTCTTTTGTTTTTCCCATCCTATCCATAATTGCATATTATGACTTTATGGGGAAATGAGTATTGGAACATTAGTTAATGTTAGAGAATAACCATTAAGTCAAAATTTAAGAGATTTTTTATTATTATTTTTTTAGGATGGTGTTAAGATTTTGATTTTAAAAAGATAGGTATAAAAATGTATTAGGATAGGTGTGTATATATTCTTTTTTTCATTGTTTGTGTATATTGATTTTTTTGTTTCTTTAGTATGTTGTTTTTCTCTTGTATTGTGTTTTGTATTTTGTTAAAAAAATTAATAAAAAGTATTTTTAAAAAATATAAAGAAAAAATAATAATACAAAAAAAACCATAAAATACATAAAGTATACCTAAACTACGGCTCAATAATTTGTTAAATTCCCCTTTCATCCATACAGCTTTAATTACATTTCCAAAAAATAATAATACATTGTAACACTCTTTTAACTCTTATACATTTCCAAACTCTTTCATTAAACCCATCAATTTAATATACCTATTAGGTCATAGTAAAAATAAACTATTCAAAATACAATTTCCAAATAATACACCCAGTGTTATTTACAATGCCCTGGAGAAAACAGAGGGTCACAGTTATTCTCTATCTCCAAAAACTCTTTTGTTCCAGTACTGGCCTATTCCTTTCATCCCCCTTCAATGAGTAATCCACAAATAATTGCCATACTTTCCAAAATCTATTTTCTTTAACTATACACTTTTTCTTATTCAATTCCCATGTTAACTTAGCAAGGGAGACCTTTACCATTATTAATGGTAATTGCCACGTTAGTGTGCTGTTGTTATTCTGTATTATTAAAGCAAGGGTTCCCAAACTATGGCCCACAGGCTGCCCCCTCCCCCCAATGCCATTCAATCTGGCCCATCACTGTCTTCCCCGGACCTGGAAGTGAAAGCGGGTGCATTTATGTCAGCCGTAAAATGCGTCTGCGGCTGGCATAAATGTGCAAGTGAGCGCATTTATGACAGTGCCCGCTTCTGATTTGGGGGCGTGGTCCAGCCCACTCAGCTGTTCTGGGTGGCGTGGTCTGGCTCATGGTGCAAAAAGGTTGGCCACCCCTGAATTAAAGATTCCATTATTATTTTTACAATTTAACAATTTAAGTGTTTTGTTCCTTAAAAGCAAGATGAAAATCAAAGAAATGATTACACAGTAATAGAGGCATTACTTTATTATTATTTTCTGGTAAGAGTTTAGGTCTTTATATTTTCAAGTTGTTCTTTATTCAGAGATGTTATGTGTCTTTCTAAAGGGACGCGCAAAATGGATTGTTTTATGTCAGAGCGTAACTGAACAAAAAGAGACCAGATGTTTCACACAACTTTTGACTACCACTGTAAGCTTGCTTACATTCAGCTTAAATACTCTCAGCACGCTACCTCTAAAAGAAACTGAAGGGGGGGAAAATACATGCTCAGTTTTTACTTTGTGGTTCTAAACAGCCCATACCCTCCAAGGACGCATCATTCTTGCCAACATTTACAGCCAAGATATTGGACGAGACACTGCAAAACAGGACACAGTGACTACTTAGGCACAAAGATATCAAAGACTGTCTGTTCACTTCCCTCTGAGTCTGAGCTTAGTCTGCTTATCTGTGCAACTGAGTAGGGGGGAGGCAGAGCTATGATTTCCAAGAGACAATGTTTTAAAATGCCTGGGATTTGTCATCTCGAACTAGTAAATGTCAGCCTGCTTGCTAATTACCAAGTTCAGTTGACTCCTACTTGTGTATTCTTTTCTTAATAAAGCCAAAATTTCGAGGGAGGGTGTCAAACACATTACATAAGCCCATTCATTCTTTAATTGGCTTTATTATGTCGTGCATAACTTTTATAAAGATCACTTTTAAATAGCAAGTTGAATACTCTGGGATTTCAACAAGACATATGGAAATGTAGATTGTTGGACACACATCACTGGTAAAAAAATTAAATGTGCCTTTTAAAAAATGGTGTTTATTGCTAAATCCCCTTTTTTCTTGACATTCCAAAGATGCATTGTTTTGCCCTTTGGTATGAGAAAATTATTCCATTAATAACAGTATTTCTAGATACCGTAAGTCTTTTTTATTATCTTTGTTCTTTGTTTTATGCAGTTGTTAAAAAGTTTCGATTACATCCGAAAGTAAAATTTTCACTCAGTACCTTTATGCTCACCTACAATATATGTTATAATGTGTGTTGAATGAAATGCATTCAGATTTAAGCTCATTCAATGATCCATAGGGTCCCTTCCATCTCTAATTTGATGTTGCAGTTGTTGATGATGTTGCTGTTGTTGTTAATGATGAGTCAAACATACAAACACAAATAATATTATAAAAACTTTGACTATTATTATATAGCAAATACAAATTTTAACCAAAAACCCAAGTATCTGTTAAATATTATTATACAAATCAACGATTTGATTCCCAGTTGAGGACTGGAATAAAATTAACAGTTTTAAGCCCTAACCAAGGACTGTTAAGGTAACTTCTGAGTATATATGCAGTTCCTAGTAGAGTTGTTTTTGGAAAGTTCGGATGTTCATGTCCAATAAGTCCAAAATTTCAAAAAACCTAGGTCAGAGATTCTCAACCTGCAAACCATGGGCTGGATATGACCCACGGCACCACTTCATGTGCCCCCACCACCACACCAGGAAGTGTCATGTGGTGGAGGAAGGGCAAAGTGGCTGTCTGGCCCCCGAAGCTGCCTGAGGGAGTGTGACCCGGCCCCTGGCTTAAAAAAGTAGAAAACTCCTGATCTAGGGAGTCCTAAGGTAATTCTCCAAGAGCTCCGATCAACAACAGATTTCTTCCTCCATAGACGCTTGACTTCAATTTGCAAATCACGATATTTTGTCTTTTTTCTCCAGTTGTTTGTCTTCAATTCATGCATCTCCAGGTATAGCAATGTCAATAAACAGGATCTTCTTATTTTCCATAACAGTTATATTGGGTGTGTTGTGAGGCAGATGACTATCCATTTGAATTTTAAAGTCCCACAGGATCTTGACTCTCTCATTCACTCACCCTGAGTTCCTTGACTTAGCTCTGTCTTGGAGATGTCTTGGGGATATTTTGCACTTTTAAAAAAAGACATATTTTTGTAAATCATGCATTTCAAAGAATGAATAGGAGCCACTTGCACAAGGGTGGTACCATTCTGATGATATCAGCAATGCACTCACACACTAATAATAATTTTGTGTCAGAAATTATTCTGGGTTGAAAGGATTTTTGTAGAAGAAACTCCGCTAGGGAAATGCCCAAATGAGGCTCCTTTCATGTCCCCAAGAGCAGGGACAAAGACAGGTGCTCAATCCGTCATGCAGTACCCAGGTCTCGAACTGCCAACTTGCCAGCCATCCACCTAGCAAGGCGAGCTTCTTAACCACTGAGACACCACAGCCACCACACTCACAAACTAAAAGTCATAAATAGAAGCAAGCCATATATACAATGGCATTTACAGCCTAGGGTACACAGAAAGATTGTGGTATTTGTGACCTGCAATCAGGTACACCCCGGGCAAAGGCAACCTTGTGCCAGCTAATGTTTCTCACACTAGGCCAGGTGAAAGGAACTGGCAGGATACATTCCCCAAGAAGTGGCTTCAATTTGGCAGTTGTACATTTGGCCTAGATACGGAAGAAGAATTTACAGCCTGACAATAAAAAAATTAGAAAAAAAAGATAACGAATATACTCAAAGATGGTGGAAATAAAAGAAATGTAAGTATACCTCGACTGAGAAATCAGTGTCAGTGCTAAAAATACAGAATAAGAAAAGAAATGAGGAAAGGAAAAGAGATGGAAAGTCTAAAGGTAAAGATTTATAATACTTCATTTCTTTTGGAATACAATATATTTAAACCTGCTGACATTAGTGTGGCCCTTGAGCATGGTACACAGAATTTGACAGAAGCTTAGCATTTGCTACAATACCCAACTGTCCTCAAGAGCCCTTTTATCTCACTCTATTAATAAAATACAAAATGTGAATATTCAAGAAATGCATCAGGTACTATTCTCCAAGGGACAAAACAGAAGACTGTAGAAACTAAAGACAAGAAGTGTATTTTTCTTTTCAGTCACTTGCACTGCCATTCTAAACATACTTGTTTGAGAATAAATCCCTCTGAACTGAAATGACTTTCTTCTGAGTAACTGTAGTGTAGCCAGTGGTGGGCTCCAGCAGGTCCGGACAGGTTCGGGAGAACCGGTAGTAAAACTGGCTGGCCCCACCCAATGCCCTGCCCCGCCCTGCCCACCACTTCCTCCTTTCTCCCCACTCTGGACGCGACCCCAACATCCTTGCTGCTGGGTCCGGGTGCCCTGAGTGGGGTGAAGCTGAGCCAGTAGTTACTCTGCTGCAGTTACTCTTTAAAGGAAAATTAGAGCATCAAAGTCTTATTGCTAACTAATGATCTGACGAAGTGAACTCGATCCACAAAACTTCACATTAAAATACAGCAGTTTAACCACGCCCACTCAGTCACCTGGCCACACCCACAGATTTGGCCACACCCGCAGTGTGGTAGTAAAAAAATTGAAGCCCACCACTGAGTGTAGCTGCAACTGCAGTCATATTGCTATACTGTTAACAGCAGAATGCTGCATATGTCTACTCAGATATACATAGACAAAGAATAATGATGAGTTTGTTTTTAAATTTTTTAACACATAGCCTTTTTAACTCCTAGCTGGTTTTAAAAGCTTCAGAATTCAAGCCAGTAATAACAAATACAAACAAAAAATAAGCACTATTCAGCCCTACTCTTTATAGCCTGAAACCATACAGGCTTTAAACAGGACAGGGATGTACATAAATGTGTAACTTCTGCCTATGACATTTCCCCTTGCAGAAAACTTCACCAGATGGTTAAAGCCCAACATAGTCTCGGCATATAATACCTGAACTGGGCTCCAAACAAAGGGCAAAGCAGGGCTGTGAAAATCAGTCAGTGCCATTCTCATCATATTCCCGAGAAATCCACAGGCATTTTCACTCTAATCTACTTCCTTAGTGATTTGAGAAACTTTGACTTCTCTTTTCTGCATGAAAATCAGTGTGTATGGCTGTATGTATGTATGTATAGTATTTCTCCCATCTACACCTTTTCCCACTAATGAAATATTCTCTATCAACATTTTTTCACCATGCATATGTTTTAAATACACGTGTGTTATTGTGTACATTTTCTCTGTCCCAAAACCTACAGATGTCAGAGGTATGCAGATTTCCAGGAAAGATACGTCTGTCCGTCCAACCAGAGCGGACCGGAGGGGCTCTCTAATTGTGCCATCGGCCAGGGGGGCTCGCCTCTCTGGCACAAGGAGGAGAGCCTTCTCTGTGTCCGCACCGGCCCTTTGGAACCTCCTGCCTGTGGAACTGCGTCTCCAGACGGAGTTGTTGCCCTTTAGAAAAGAACTAAAAACCTGGCTGGCGGGCCAAGTTTGGGGTGCAGGTGGAGGGGTGGCTTCCATTGGGTGGTTAATATAGGGGAGGATGCCTGCCCCACGGTTTCTTCAGTTCCTGCACCCCTCTCTTTTTAGGGGTGGGTTCTTATTGCTGGTTTTTATCTGTTTTATTTGTTTTTATATGTTTTTACCCATTGTTGTGAACCGCCCGGAGTCGGCTTTGGCTGAGTGGGCGGTATAGAAATTTGACAATAAAATAAAATAAAATAAAATATACTCTGTTTCATTCCCAGCCTCAGGAGGCCCTTTTTTCAATAAGGAAATGCAAACTGTTTTGTTTCCCATTTCTAGTCAGTATTAATTACTTTAGAGAAAAGCACTCTTGTTGCAAAGCCAGTCTGGGATGACAATTATTTTATTATATGAAACCATGGAGATGTGGTTTCAGGTATCCACTAAGTTACCTACAGGGAAACATTGAGCTAGTTGCTCTTTCAGACTCAGCAATCTTACATGGCTATTGTGAGGATAAAATGACACATTTGTCACCTTACAGGAGGTGTGGAAACATGTGTAACAAATACAGCCAGAAAAGAAGGCCAAAAACCATTTTACCTGTAAGAATAAGTCATCGCATTCATTCATTTATTACTTTTTCAATTTAACAAGCAAGTTTCCAAAACATGTCATGTGTCAGAGAGGTAAACAGTGTGTATGTATTACTCCGAAATGGGAAAAAAATCTGTCCTGTTTGCTACTCATTGTACCTCTGAACCAGAAAGTAAATATGGATGTGCCCACACATGCGTAGATGCGTCTGTATTCACTTCCTGGTTTGGCAAGGGCGTCGTGGGTCTGATGGAATGGCTTTGGGGGCCACATCTGACCCACAGGCCGTAGTTTGGGCATGCCTGCTTCAGATGATAAGGAGGAGAAACACATTCACACAATGCTGACTACCCATCATCCGGTACTATAATTATATTAACAACCTTGGGCTCCCAGGTGTTCTTGGACTACAGCTTCCAGAAATCTTGGCCAACACAACCAATGGTGAAGGATTACAGGTGTTTTAGAACATTTGGGGGGACAAGATTGGGAGCCATTGACATAGTAGTACATGACACTGAACATCTTCAAAATATTTTCCTCACAGATGAGGCTTAAAAATTTTGTGGTTTCTTTCAGTTTTCTCCACTGAATTTAAAAACTGCACTTGCCAGAATGTTTGTTTGCATTACAAACAGCTGCTATCTACTTTTTGTTCCACTCTATCAGCTAGCAGTTCTCCACATAAATAGAATGAGCTAGGCTCAAAGGGAATTGAAGCCTTACATACAGAAATACAATAAACCTTTGAGAAAAAAACCTGTCACAGAGTTCAAAGCAATAAACCGGCATTAATGTACATGTTTAAATCTGGTAGTGAACCTAAATCAAATTCTTAATAAGAAATAAAGGTCGCAATAAATGAATTTAAGCATTTAAGGTTTTAAAGCTTGGACATTCTATATATTAATAGGTGATAAAATACGACAGCATTTCTCTATTCTTATTCAAGATTTTGAAAAATGGAATAAAGTCATATTGAACAGATGTTGTCAGCGTAACCTTTTCATATCAGCCAAAGAAATCAACACAGTGGAATCTACATTCAGTAGTCTCATATTTGTTAGCAGAGTTGCATGCCTACGCAACATGATGCATGAAAACATATACACTCTGGGATTCATAATAAAACAAATTAATAAGAGCTTGCAGATGTTTGGAGCCCTCAAGTAGGATGGGAGAACAGGCAACCCTCTCGTTTGTTGGTTGGTTGCATTTTTCTACCGACCATTTGGGATATACAATACAATACAATACAATTTTAATTTATACCCCACCTTTCTCAGCTGAGGCCGACTCAAGGCGGCTACAACATATCAATGTCAATACAATATAACAACAAAATGATACAATATATAGGGAAATAAATAAATGATAATACAAAAATACAATACAATAGTCATCATTATACCCCAGTAATCCTCTGGGTGAAAAAATACTTTCTCTTATTTGTTTGAGAACTAATACCCAAAAGTTTCATGGAGTGTCCCCTAGTTCTAGTGTTATGCGATAGGGAAAACATTTTTTCCTTATCTACTTTGTCCACACCGTGCATGATTTTATAAACTTCAATCAGGTCACCTCTTAGACGCCGTCGTTCAAGAGTGAAAAGGCCCAACCGTTGCAGCCTCAGATGGTAAGGAAGGTGTTCCAGTCCCCTAATCATTCTGGTTGCCCTCTTCTGCATTTTTCCCAGCTCCATAATATCCTTCTGGAGGTATGGCGACCAGAACTGTAAACAGTATTCCAGGTGGGGTCTCACAATAGATTTATAAAGAGGCAAAATGACACTTGCTGACTTATTTTCTATACCCTTCCTAATGATCCCTAGCATTGAGTTTGCTTTTTTCAGTGCTGAGGCATACTGGGTTGACACCTTCATTCAGCTGTCCACCAGGACACCAAGTTCCCTCTTCTGGTTTGTCGCAGAGAAACAAGTTTACTCACGAGTAGGACTTCTTGCCCACCAGTGATTCTTCCTGCTTTTGAGCTGCCACCTCCTGGCTAAGCAACCCAGGCAATTAGATTAGTGTAGATAAGGTAGTGCTGAGCCAAGTAAATACTCCGGGCATCTTCAGGTGTTTTAAAAGTATGTTGTAATCAAAGTAAGTTACAGAAGAAAGTTCATCACAACATTCAAAATAAAGAAAGCCGATCAAATGGGAAAGCCCAGAGGGCCCCCTTCTGGCTTAAGCAGCTACATGATTGCAGTTCACCCTTAGTTCCAAGCATCGGATCAAGAGAGCTTCTTGGCCCCCACCTTCTATTACAACTCCTCCCTACCCCCAACCTCTCTAGCTGCTGCACTGACCGAAAGAGCAATACTGAAGGCTTCTGGAGGGGTGATTTTCCTGTTTGGACTGGTTGGTTTTTAATGGTATTGACTGGTTTGCATTGCATTGGGGTGTATGCAGATTGTACTTCACTTGCCTTGTGCTGCACATCTTTAACATATTTCAAATAGGTCTAGGAAAGATGCATTTTTTAAGCAAGAGAAAAAGAAGATGTTAGAAGATTTCATACTCCTTCCATACTTCAAATCGTAATCTAACCAGTCAGTTACCGTGTAATATTTGTTCTATGTCCAACTGTTTATGCATTTATTCAAATTACGATCTCTGCAACTGGACCCACAGCCGTAGACAAATTCATGAAAATAAACCTGTGCCTATTTAATAGGGTATGTTGCATTCCTCCGAACCAACGAGGGAAAGATTGTAAAATTTTATAACAATAGTAATAATAATTACTAAAAGAACTACATGAATAGCAACAATACCGTAATATGTCAAGGTTGACTCAGCCTTCCATCCTTCCGATGTTGGTAAAATGAGTACTCAGCAAGTTGGGGGCAAAATGCTAATTAAATTGTGAACTGCCCAGAGAGTGCACTAAGTGCTATGGGGAAATATATAAGTGTAATTGCTATTGCTATTGCCTTTGCTAACTAATGCTGAAATTAATACTGTGAATTACAGCCACAGTGAAACGATGCCGCACAAGTAGGAATTTCCAATGTTGATGTCACATATCCGTCTCCAACAATGCAGAGGCTACCTCAAAGAACAAAAGGGCCTTTGACCAGACCTACCTTGAAAACCTGAAGCGCTCGGCTAGTAAGAATAAATAGTATTAAGCTGGACAGAAAAATAGTCTGATCTGGTGTAAGGAAAACACATATGTTCCTAAATCTGTTTGGTGAATGTAATATGAATACAGCTCTCGATCTTGATAGCTCTTTTTCTCATGCATACTCTTCCATTATGTGTTTCCAATTGCAAACTGCAGCCCTTGATACATTTTTCTCATTTTTCATCTCAAACTCTGGGTAAAAATATTTTCCCCAAATTTGGCTATGTGTGAGGCATCAAGGTTCCTTGCATCAAGGTTAACTTTAGTGCATCTGCTGTTTGCAAACAGAAGTAGTAATAATAATAATGAAACTTATAATTCAATCCCCTCTGTTACATTATAGCAGAAAATTAAAAATGATGGATGGAGATACATATTGAAAGGGATGCTATCATCAGTTTGGTACAAAATTATGGCATAAACATCTGTTAGACTAAAAAAGACTATAGATTTAAGAAATGTGTTCAAAATCTGTTGCTTCTGACAAACTGCATCAGTTACAAAGAATTGGGTCCTAACTTACCAGTATATATATAAAGCTACACAAGGGAATTAAATCGCTCCCCTTTCCAAATAAGCCACCCACCCAAAACCACCTCATTACAAACACAAAATCAATACCTGCCCGGCATGGCCGGGCAAAAAATACTACTTTACAAATAACAAGAAGGGGAAAGGGACAGGTTGCTTCTCTCAGTGGTCACTTGTGAATTCACACAAATGGGTTAAATCCTGAGTGGTCTGCACATGCGCAGGATTTTACCCATTGGTGTGATTTCACAGGGACCATGAAGAACACATCCAAACTAGATCATCCAGCTGTCTATCTGCAAACCTCCTATCTCCAATTCTTGTTAAAATAATTTGCTGCCTTTCTTAGCGCTCCATTCCCAACAGGGACACGGAAAGAAGGCAGCATGGACAGGTGTCTTCAGCATGGGCAGGTGTCATTGAGCTGCTTTCCTCTTCAAGATATGGGATTGGAATTTCCACTAGGGCCAACCCTACTATTAGGCAGAGTGACATGAATGCAACAGGTCAAGTTTTAGATGTCATAAAAATTACTCTTTACTTTTACTGCCAGAAATGGGAGAAAGCAATGTACAGGATTTTTTTGTATTGGGGATCAAAATACTTAACTTTTCACTTTTAAAAAAAGAGCAAGTGATGTAAAAAGAAGGGGAAATTATCTGAATAGAGCAATCTAACCAAGAGAGGAGAAATAGTGAGGTCTCCAAATATCACTACTTTCATGACAGACAAAAAGGAACTGAGGTAAGATGGAGGAAAACTCTCATGCACAGTGTGAAGGCCCCACAAACATTTAGGCTCAGCCGGAAATGTCCCAAAATGTACCGTATCACAGAGACTAAAAAGAAGAACATATACATTTAAACTTAGGATCAGTTTTTTTCCCATTTATGCCTCAAGTCACTGGAAAAGATAAAAATATCTCTAAATATAGACAATTCAGAATAAACACAGGTGACTAGAAGAGAAAGAAGCGATGTGACTTAAAAGAAATGAGGGCATCAAAGCTTCACAGCCCTCAAGTCTGCATTATATTTCTTTTACAACCACCAAATATTGTGAAAATAGTTTTGAAAACAATATCAGTGTTCCCAGCTCGCAGGCTGGAGTCTCACCAATTACTCTGGTTCCATCGCCTCACTGCACAGAATTGCCTAAGTCACAAATTCAGCCCATAAACCTAATCTAAGCAAATCATTCTGAATGTGTTTGCTCTGAGTTTGTCTAGTGTTCCCAGATTTGTAGCTCTCCAGGCATCATCATCAAGCACAACAAAACTGAGGTTTTCCACATCTCCTGCACACTGTTTAAGACTAGCATGTTATGTCGCAGTGGAAGGGCAGACAAATCAGATGAACAAAATCTACCGATGACTTTGAAAGCATTTCCTCAAGGTTCTCTAGCAGATTCTATTCCAAAAATTTGCTCTGAAAACTAAAGAGTCTAATTTTCTAGTTTAATTTTTAATTAGAAATCATATTGACAAGTGAAACTGCACTTTTTTAAAAGAAAAAAAGGGAAAGTTTTAAAATGTGAGTTTGTTTTTAATATATTTATTTTAAAAATTCTAGAATCAATGATATTTTAATATTTCCCCCCAACACATGGCAGTCCTAGTAGAGTTGTCAAGGTACATGAGATATCCAAGGCATGGTTTACCATTGCCACACACACACCTAGTGAGTTTCCATGGCCAAGCAAGGATGTGAATCCAGGCCTCCTAACTGCACCACTGTCACTCTCCTTTTAGTATCATTACTGTATAGCTAATATCATTATGGCTAGATAGTATTGTTGATGCAATGGGCACAGAGCTGGGCGGGTTGAGGAGGATGGTAGAGGATGGGGTGCCTGGCATGCAATGGTTCATGGGTTGCAAAGGGTCGGACTCGACTATGCAACTGAACAACAACAACAGCAACAAAACAACAAAAACAGTAGCTTTAATTGCATTTTTAATACAATTATATATGTATCTCTGTTTCCTCCCTCCCCCATTTTGTAATCTGTCTCACATAGCAGGTGAATATCATAGCCAGACGGGAATTTGAATCTAGATCACTCATGCCCATGCTGGCTCCCTGTACCATAATATGCAGAAGATATGGAACAAGCTGCCCCTTCATACTTGCTTTTTAAAAAAACTAATAACTGCTAACAAATTAACTTCAGGTGAACAGCATTCCAGAAAAAGAGGAACACAGATCTTGGAAATACAGTTAAACCTCACATAAAGAGTGCCTCGCTTAGAGACTAACTCGCTTAAAGAGCAGAATTTTCTCTGAATGGCGGCCTCACTTAACAACTAAAACCAACCAAAAACTCGCTTAACAACTAAATGACGGTTTGCAATTCCCCCCCCCCCCAGAAGTCACAATTGGTAACTTACAATGGTGTTTCGCTTACAGAGCAAACTCACTTAAAGAGCAATCCCGTGGAACACATTATGCTCTTTATTTTTATTTATTTATTTTTTAAATTCGTACCGCCGCCCCCTTGCCGAAGCAACTCCAGGCGGCTCACAACAAGACATAAAAACATAAAAACATACCCAATAAAAAATCATCTAAAAACACTCCATTAAAACCGATTGTTATGTATGTTAACTGTGCTTGTAACTGTCAAGGCGATTCAAACCGCCATGTTCCCGCACTTTCCTAGCTGTCAAACAGTGTCCCTGTTTGACAGCTATGAAATCTTGCCAGACAGCATAGTCTCGCGAGATTTCGATGTGGTGCGCAAATTGGAATCTGACAGGAGCAGAATGTATCTTTTCTCATGTATCTTTTCTTATGCAAATAAGTGGATCGAAAAATGTGCACACGCTCTTAGCCAATGGACTTGTGTTATTGCTGTTACTGTTTATAGTGTATATAAGTCTGAGTTTTGCCCCATCCAAACTGTGTTCAAACCCCACTAATAAAGAGCTGAATTTCACTACTTCATACAACTCGTCTTCATTCCTTGAACACTAAACCCACCTACCCCAACTGCAGAAGAGGGGAAAATTTATATGAACCAGCGGGCGAGGGTCACATCCCCATTGGTGCCCCACACCTGCCTTGCCAGCCAGGTTTTAAGTTCTTTCCTGAAGGGCAGCAATTCCGTCTGTAGCCGTAGCTCTATCGCCAGGAGGTTCCATAGGGCTGGAGCAGACACGGAGAAGGCCCTCCTCCTTGTGCTAGAGAGAGTCTTTAAGGGAGGTACCACTGTATATATTTTTTGAAACTCTAGTTCCCAGAATCCTTTGGCCAATATAACTGCTCTTTGTAACTCACTTTTATGGAATTAAAATCAAACCCTTCTCTTTTGCTTAGGCCATTCACTGGGAGGTATTGGGTCATGGATAGACTGGGCGAAGGATCTGGGGGCAATTCCCCCCCCTTCTCTACACCCTATCCTATTTTAATGGCAAGGGCCTCCATCTTCTGTGAGGCTGTATAGCAGGTGAAATAAGCTACAAGCTGGAAGAAGCAACCTATGGGTATTATTTGGTAAGAGCCCTGGTGGCCCAGTGGTTAAACTGCTATAATTCAGCCAAAATGTTGCAAGTTTATTCCTGATGAGGGGATCAAGGTGGACTCAGCCTTCCATCCTTCCGAGATCAGTAAAATGAGTACACAGCTTGTTGGGGGCAAAATGCTAATTAAGTTGTGAACCGCCCAAAGAGTGCACTTAGTGCTATGGTGCGGTATATAAGTATAATTGCTATTGCTATTAATTGCTATTACTGTTTATTTTTAAAAATTATTTTAGGATTTCACTCAATGCATCGAGACTCAGAGTGCCAGTATTAAGTATCAATGGTGCTGAAATAAACGACTTGTTCAGACTCATTAGAAACAAAGACAGAGGTCACAAGTCCTTGATTTTATGTCCGAGACGGGAGGCTCTAAACGCGATTGAATTGCTTCATTCTTGACATCAACTAGCTTTTGCTCTGGCCCCAGAACACCAATATTAAAAGGAAATGAAGACAAACTTGGATATATTTCTTAATATATGACCTTTGCTATTATTTTGACAGTCCAAAAACTGAAAAAGGAGACCTGGCATAAAAGTGAAACTCCCAACAGAGTACAGAAAAAGAAAACCAAGCAGTGAACCATGTAAATCTCCTTGCAACAAAATATCTTCACATATAACATGCCCATCAAAAGAAAAACTTCCAAGGAAACATTCCACCTTTGGGAAACAAAAGTTTGGTGTAAGTGTATGGTTATTATAAAGCCAGCTTCATGTATCACCACGATCGTTCTCGTTAGTTCTGAGGGCAACACAGAGTCCCTTGGTCTACAGAGACACTCAGTCTACAACCACCAGATTTAGAGTTGCCATCTTCTCTCTCCCGAGTAGTGGGGCTCCAGCTTCTTTGAATGATACACGGACCATAAAAGCAGCTAATGAAACCTTCCTCCAGCAGCCACAAATACAGCTAGAGGAAGGAAAAATACTTTCACTCATAGAATCTCTACATATTACAGAATCATTAAGAGAGAGAGAAGCCAGAAGTATCCATATCAGAGAGTAAACAAAACAAATCAAAAAGACAAAAAAAATGTGGTTAGTAAGGACCAGGCCAATCACACAATAGATGCTAGGCCTGAAGGATAAACTCATAAGCAAATGTGTAATGCAATGTTTGAATGCAGTGGCTCAAGTGGCTAAGACGCTGACTGGAAAGCAGGATGTCAGCAGCTCGATTCCCGAGTACTGCAGGACAGAATGAGCTCCCGTCTTTGTCCCAGCTCCTGCCAACCTAGCACTTCAAAAGCCAGAAATTGCAAGGAGATAAATAGGGACCACTTCGGTGGGAAGGTAAACAGAGTTCCGTGTGCTCTGGTGTCTAGTCATGCCTGCCACACGACCATGGGAATGTCTGCAGAAGCAGACAGTGCTGGCTGGCTGTACCTGATGTGTATAAACTGATGCCATGAAGTCCCACTCAAGTCTGGTGAAGTGGACTTGATCCATGAAAGCTAACATTAAAATACAGCAGTTAGACTTTAAAGTGCCACATTTTTGTCTTTTTGTTTTGTTTACTTTCTGCTATGCTTGAAACACAGACTAACACAGCTATCATTTCATAAGTATCCCGACAAAGGTGGCATTGACAGGTGGTCAAATCATAACTATAAAACATGCCGTGCACACACATGGCCGAATCAGGTCCAGCCTTCCTAAGAAGTGTGGTGAATTCTGTGCCTTACATGGCAAGAGGGAGAGTGGCAAATTTGAAACAGACCCCTTTATTGCACCAGAGAAATAGCACCACAGCAAGGGCTATGAAAAGTCTCACCAGCCTAACTCCCCTTTCTGCCCCAAATGCCTCCCTAAAACAACAGTCAGGATGAAGCAAAGGCTTCTTTCCCCAGAGCTAACCCGGATTAAATACTTGCTTCTGAGATAGTCTTTTCTCAGAGCTCTGTCATTGAACAGTGTCTGGCAGTGGCTTTGGTGAAGGGTAGGGGTGAGGGCGCAGTTGCCACCAAGCTAGGTCTGACACAAGGAGGGGGCCTCATTGGGAAATCTAGAAATTCAATCTTCAATTAGATACAGTTTGACCTTCTTCTCTGACAAGACAAATTTGTAATCAAAATCACAAGGAAGCTTGTCTACGTGTCCTAATCAAAATGAGGAACCCTCAGTCTCACCCATGAGTTTATGTGTCCTACCCAGAAGCAAGGGTAATGACCAATCAGAGAACGGCAGCTTAGTTTAAGGCAGGGGTTGCCAGCTTTTTCGTGCCGCAGGCCGGATCACGTCTCCTGGACAGCTGAGATGGCTGGTCACGTGGTTCCTTGTGGGTTGCCCACGTGAATAATTGGACAAACCTTTCCCAAGGGGTTCACCCGGCCTTCAACAGATCTGGGGACCAACCGGACTTTGCTGGAAAGGCAATTGGGGTACCGGCTAGTTAGCTAGTTTGGGGGGCAAATCATAAAGCCTTGGCTGATGGCTACGATAGAAATAGGGCAAAAACCAAAGATGATGACTCTAAAGGAAATACACAATCCTCCACTTCTGGCTGCAGATTAAGTTGGGAAAACAAGCCATACCAGACAGCAGAACAAGCTAGGTACCCGGAGTCAATACACATAGACTCCGAGATTAGGGCAGGAACAATGGGTTTCGCCAACCCAATGCAATTAGGTGTGAGTTGTCCATTAACCCCAGGGTAACTTCCAAGAGCTGGCATTGTAGCTGGACCACCAGAAAATGCCACATATGCAAGCCTTCTGTATTAGGGGTCACGCGCATCCTAGGCGCGCATCACCCCAAGGCAGGGTAATAAATACATGCCACCCGACCCAGATCGGGGCTGGACTTCACCGCACGATTGTCTCGCGTGCCTTCCTTGCGGCCAGCCACTCCAACACCTGGGAGCCATTGTAACAGTTCCTCCCATCATAAACACTGCTGTAAAATGCGTCCGTGGCTGTCGTTAATGCATTTTCAACAGCTGCAGTTGCATTTAAGGTAGTGTTTACGGCAGGTGCAGGCACATTTATGCAGGCATGGGTGTGTTTTACGGCTGTCATAAACGTGTTCACTTCAGCTTCCAGTAGCGGCGAGGGCGGTGGCAGGCCACATATTTATTTAAAAGGTACATAGGCTCCTTCCTATAATATTACAATAGTCAAACAATATATTAAAAACCTTAAATGTATAATATGCAGAAATATGACTATATAATTTTTAATGTGGCAATATTCATTCATTCATTCATTCATTTATTCGATTTATACCCCGCCCTACTCGACCAGGGCCGACTCTGGGCGGCTTACAACAAGTAAATCAAATACAGTATACAAAAATTACAAATGGTACAGTGTTGCAATACAGCAAATTAACAATAAATATTAGAAATACAAGATCCATAAAACACAGTATAACAGCAATAGCAACAATGTGATCAATATAATCAAAGGATATAATTTCAAAAATACCAAAAAATACAGAAATGCAATAAAAACATAAGCAGCAATAGTAATACAATAATTAATCAAAAAATACAGTTAAAACGATCAATACAAAAATACATACATAGGCCAGAGGGCACGAAAGGAAAGTCCTCAATTCCAACTGCACAACAGTTACAAGTAGCCTAAAAACCCCAGAACAGTGTAAGAGTTCCAGGGTAGGCAGGAATCCCTCCTCGCACCGTCATCTCCACCGGCGGGGAGAGCGCAGCTGCGGCTCCGGCGGCGTTTTCGGAGCCTCCCGGGCCACGGGAGGCTCCCTTTATCCCCCCGCCGGTGGTGGGGGCGGGGAGAGCGCGGCTGCGGCTCCGGCGGCGTTTTCGGGGCCTCCCGGGCCACGGGAGGCTCCCTTTATCTCCCCGCCGGTGGTGGGGGCGGGGAGAGCGCGGCTGCGGCTCCGGCGGCGTTTTCGGAGCCTCCCGGGCCACGGGAGGCTCCCTTTATCTCCCCGCCGGTGGTGGGGGCGGGGAGAGCGCGGCTGCGGCTGCGGCGGCGTTTTCGGGGCCTCCCGGGCCACGGGAGGCTCCCTTTATCTCCCCGCCGGTGGTGGGGGCGGGGAGAGCGCGGCTGCGGCTCCGGCGGCGTTTTCGGAGCCTCCCGGGCCACGGGAGGCTCCCTTTATCTCCCCGCCGGTGGTGGGGGCGGGGAGAGCGCGGCTGCGGCTGCGGCGGCGTTTTCGGGGCCTCCCGGGCCACGGGAGGCTCCCTTTATCTCCCCGCCGGTGGTGGGGGCGGGGAGAGCGCGGCTGCGGCTCCGGCGGCGTTTTCGGAGCCTCCCGGGCCACGGGAGGCTCCCTTTATCTCCCCGCCGGTGGTGGGGGCGGGGAGAGCGCGGCTGCGGCTCCGGCGGCGTTTTCGGGGCCTCCCGGGCCACGGGAGGCTCCCTTTATCTCCCCGCCGGTGGTGGGGGCGGGGAGAGCGCGGCTGCGGCTCCGGCGGCGTTTTCGGAGCCTCCCGGGCCACGGGAGGCTCCCTTTATCCTCCCGCCGGTGGTGGGGGCGGGGAGAGCGCGGCTGCGGCTCCGGCGGCGTTTTCGGGGCCTCCCGGGCCACGGGAGGCTCCCTTTATCTCCCCGCCGGTGGTGGGGGCGGGGAGAGCGCGGCTGCGGCTCCGGCGGCGTTTTCCATATCTCATTTGTTTCTTCTTATCAGAAGTACAACAGAGCAATTTATAAATATATCAGATAATTTCCACCAAATAATGGACGTCAAGAGCATTTGTGGCATCCAACATCAAGTCTTCCACTATACATGCACAAAGTGCTCTCACATAGGTCTCCTTCTCCACACTTGCAAAGGGATGCAAAAATCCCTCCCCATTTTTTAAGGTTCATCGTGGTTCTGCCAACTCCAGTTTATAGCCTGCTAAGTGACTTTTAAGAAATTCCCGTTCTTCATGAGGCAGGGGCCTAGACTTTCCTGGGATTTTCATTTTATGAGGAGAGTAGTTATTTCTCTTGACATTACAATCTTATGAAAAGGTACCACTGAAAATCATTTAAAAGAGGTAGCTTTAAAAACATACATCCCTTAAAGAGGGAGTTTTCTTGAGCAAGAGGACACTATTGAGGATACTGCCTACTCAATATTTGGTTTGAGACCTTTCTATCTTTTGGAGCCTCTCAACCAGCATTACCCACACATCTCAATCAGAGTTGCTCCAGGTCCTGACACAGATAATGAGGAAGGTGCCAATGAGGAATAAAGTCTTCTTGGTGGTAACACCAACACTATGAAATGTTCTACTAGTGGAGTTATGCCAGGCCCCATCATGGGATGTTTTTGAGAAAGATCTAAGAACTGCACTCTTTAAGAGCCTTTTGGATATCATCGTGCGTGTGTGTGTATGTGTGTGTGTGTGTGTGTGTGTGTGTGTGGTTTTTTCCTGGTTTTAATTGTTGTACACTGCCCAGAGTGAGAAAATACCCCAGATGAGCAGTATAGAAAATACTTGCATGCATGCATGCATACATACATACATAATGCCCTTCAATCTGACACTTCTTAAAGATGTCAGCAAGCAACGTTAATTTTAAAACTCAAGCTAAGAGCCAACTGAGGGTGTGGTAGGTTTTCTTAAAACTGGACAGTATTAAAATATGTATTTTGATGTTGTATTTGGAGGTTATTTTGACAGTTCCTCTAAGAACTATGTGAGAGCCAGTGTGGTGTTGGGGGTGAAGTACTGAAGTACCAGACTCAGGAGAGCTGATCCCCATTGGCTATGGAACCTCTTGGGGTGAGGAGGCAGCAATGATACTTCACACTCTATGAATATCGCACATACCTTGAAACACTATGAGGGTCATGAAGAGACTTCACCGGCTTGTCAGAATATCAGTAGATATTATATTTTCTAACTGTTACTGTATATGCATCAGTTTGTGAGACCTAGAGTAACAGCCAATTATTCTCAGAAAGGACAACTCTAATTACTTTTTGAAAGTTTAATTAGGAGTAAAAACAAATTTATGGCGTGGTAACACCACATTGTCAGCAAATAATAATAACGACATAAACTTCCACCAAGCATTATCATCACTTGGAAACAATCATCTTACAAAATGCCTGAAGAAACTTCGCACCATAAGGCACGTCATCCCACAAGATGCTATTTGCAACACTGAGACTGTATTTAACTTGTTCTTTTGTTGGGTAATTTGAAATATGTCAGCTATGTTCTTTTTCCTTTTCTTTTTTTCCCTCTGACATATGGGCAAAGTTTACAGTCTATCCTAAAAGAAAAGAATTGTATTTGCCTTGAGCAAACACAGCACCGTCAGTTTTCGAGAGAAGCACAGGTATTGGCAGATGAAAAATTACTCCTGCTCAAAATCCACTGACAGATGTGAAGTTCGCAAGGGGATTTCTAGAAAAGTTTCTTCCTGCTGAGATGTTTATTTAAATCCACTAAACTATGGTACTATCCAGCACTATGTTGTATTAAGAAACCTACAAGATGGTACCATTTTAAAAAAGTAATTACAATATCTCCCATTGTATCAGAAGGTAGAGTTTTGTGCTATAAAATAATAAATTTAGGAGCTTCAAAGAAAAGCAATCACACTTTCAGGGCAGTTCACAAGGTAAGTAACATTTTGCCCCCAACATGCTGGGTACTCATTTTACCAACCTTGGAAGGGTAGAGGGCTGAGTCAACCTTGTGCCCCACTAGTCAGGAATGAACTCACAACCTTTTGGCTGCAGTACACCAGCTTAATCACTGCGCCACGACGGATCTTGGGGACATGAGCCTCATTCGAGCATCCCCTGAATGGAGTTTCTCCAGCACAAAATCCTTTCAACCCAAAGTAATTTCTGACACAACATTTATTTATCACTGAGCTACCAGGGCTCATAAGGATTATAGGGGGAACTCTCTCTTTTGTTCACCATAGAATAGATGTTGTTCCTATTCATACTGCATCCACTACCAGACTGTTGAAAAATTAAAACAAAGGGAAGGGGAATGTATTTTTGGCAGGCTTACAGTAACATTTGGGAGAGAATTAGGAATTATTTTCTGTCTTAAACTTTAAGGACAGCTTGTAATAAATGGCAAAACATTGGAATCTTGTCTCTTTATAATCTTCCCTCTCTCTTTTTAAGGCAAAACTTTTAAATCCCTGCATGCCTTGCGCCCAAGTCCAATCTTAAAAAACAATACAGTAGAACCCCGTATAACGAATGCCTTGTACAGCAATTAAATCATACAACGAGGATTTAAAAAAACATTGTGCCCCGTATAACAACTAAAATTGTTATACGATGCAATGCATCTCTATGGCAAAAATCGTACAATAATTTTTTGTCGTTGTACGATTTTTCCCATAGAGATATTCGTTGTACGATGCAACCCATAGGGAAAATCGCTATACGATGCATGTATCGTATAGCAATTTTTTCGTACAACGAGCCCCATGGAACGGATTAAAATCGTTGTGCAAGGTACCACTGTACCAGCGTTGCTAATGTAGTCTCATACACTGCAAGCCATCTCACCGCTACCTATCACATTTTAAGTGCATTGCTTGAAACCGAGATCTACGTCTATCAGTGCTCTGTTTAGCGGCATTGGATTTTTTAAAATGCTGATTGCAATCTGATCTCTTATGATAGAATCTGTTGACTGTTCCTAGTTACAACTTCAGGTCTGTTCAAAATTCTGTAGATGACTCAACTCCCTGCTGGCTCCTCTT
Organism: Bradypodion pumilum; assembly: GCA_035047305.1. NCBI lineage: Eukaryota > Metazoa > Chordata > Lepidosauria > Squamata > Chamaeleonidae > Bradypodion > Bradypodion pumilum. Next base: position 431,191,304 of record JAWDJD010000002.1, on the reverse strand, counting down.
GTGAATTCTTCTCTCTCCCTCTCACAATCAAATGTTTCACTTTTCTTTGCAATGAGAAGCTCTTCAGGCTTCTTCCTAACTGTGTCATCCGTTGCCCTCTTAGCCTCTCTCGCCTGCACACTTTAAAAATCATCAACTGTTTCCAGTCCTACAATGTTCAGGAACATAGCTGCTTTTCTGCTATCATTGAATCAGAGACTCAAGGGAAGAACACAGCAAGCTGTAGAAGCAAAAAGCATCTGTAAGTTCCTAAAAATTCTAAAGTTCTCAGGTAACACTGCAGAATCTTGGGAAAGATACAAATAAATGTGAGTAATTTTCAAAGAGGCACCACTGTTCATCTGTTTCAGCAGATGTAACAAAAATAAAAAAACCAAATATTTAAAGATTAACAGGCTCACATTAACATAAGTTTGAGAGAAAAATGAAAGGTTCAGGGTATGATTCTTCTTCTTTTGTGTCTCGGTCAAACCGTGCGCTGCCAAAATGAAGCCACTTTCTTGGCTTTGTCGTTGGCCAAACTTAAGTTCTCATCGGTACATGTTTCTGGCAGTAATCGGCAGACCAATAAATGAGCCGGATTCTGTATCTCTCCACATTCACAATGTGTGTTGTTGTCTGCCAGCAGCTCCTACCTGAACATGTTGGTCTTGCATTTAGGGACTCCAATCCACAGCCTATTCAGGGTCCTCCAAGTGACGTAAGGGAGACTGCGTTCTTCAGTCATATCCTTATGATTATAAGATTATGATATATGATAAGATTATGGCTATGATAAAAGGAGGGATAAGCAAAGTCCCCTAGCCAGCATGGCCATTAGGATTTCCAGGCTTAGCACATGTGATCTTTGCTTAATCATGCTAAATTTACATCTAATAATTGTCTTTATTCTTTTCTGAATCAGCCCAGCCTTTTTCTGGTCATGCTGGCTATAATTAAGTGGATACTGTATGTGAGCAGAAACTGCCTTCCATACAAATGTTCTAGCGTTGTTGTTTTTAAGCTCAACCTCTTTCCAAATAAATTTCCTAATTTCCTCAAAAATGGTCTGAAACAATATTGTCCCCAAATGGTACTAGCCAAATTCAATAGGTACCTTCTTCTTCTTCTTCCTCAGGTACCCTATCTGTTCTGGATGTTGGCTATAATAATAATAATAATAATAATAATAATAATAATAATAATAATAATAATAATAATAATAATAATAATAATAATAATAATAATAATAATAATAATAATAATAATAATAATAATAATAATAATAATAATAATAATAATTTTATTTATATCCCGCTTTCCTCAACCCAATGGGCGACCCAAAGCAGCTTACAGGCATCCAAGGATACAATGTCATGGCAATAGTCTTCCTGTACTTAATTCTGTGCAACAGATCTTCCGAGGACATGCCACACCAGTCTCTCAGGTCCTTCAGCCATGAAGTCCATCTACATCCACGGCCAATATTCCCAGCAGGGATCTTTCCTTGCAGAGCGAGTTGGAGTATTCTATATTTTATGTGGTTCCTGATGATATGGGCAAGGTATTGGAGCTTTCTTTGCTTAATGGTCTTAAAGAGTACCTTTTCTTTATCCATTCGGCACAATACTTCCATGTTAGTCACATGGTCAACCCATGATATCTTGAGCAGCCGTCTGTAGATCCACATTTCAAAAGCTTCGATTCTCTTCTCAGATGCTTTAGTCAATGTCCAAGCTTTGACTCCATATAGCAACACTGGGAATAAGTAACATCTCACTATTTGGATTTGTGTAGCAAGAGTTAGACCTTTACTGCATAACAAATATCGCATTTTTATGAAGGTGAATCTTGCTTTTTCTATTCGTATTTTAATCTCTACCAAATAGGTTGTACAAAAAAGGGAAAGGGCCATGTTGCTCCTTTCTGCCATGCAGACGTTAAGGTTGAGGAGGCTTTCAGTCAAAAAGAGGTTGCACCCCTAAGTCAGACTAGGGCAGAATATATAAGGAATGAAGCACAAGAGTTGGAGAATGAAGCATTCAGCATCCTAGGCCTGAATGGCCAAATCTGTCACTCTGATATATACTGTTTGTTTGTTTGTTTGTTTGTTTGTTTGTTTGTTTGTTTGTTTGTTTGTTTGTTTGTTTGTTTGTTTGTTTGTTTGTTTGTTTGTTTGTTTGTTTGTTTGTTTGTTTGTTTGTTTGTTTGTTTGTTTGTTTGTTTGTTTGTAATACTGATTCCGTAATTACAAGGGTAGGAATAAAATCAAATTAAAAATAAATTAAATGTATGTTCACCCATTCCCTAACAGGAATGTAAATCTTGATCTGTCTTATCCTCAATACAAAGATAATTATTCTCATCTTACGAAAAGACCAAGAATGTTGTGGAACTCTCAAGGAGGCAAGGGAAGAGAATTGTTCCAACTAATGCTTAAATGCAAACAATGCAAATGGTGCAAAATCATTATGGCTGTTAGACTTTTTGACAGGATTTGAAAATTACTCATTGAGGTGTCTCATCAAATCAAAATGAATTATAGGAGCTCTCTTTAGATCTCCATTCTCAAAGGAAAGTTCAATTTTTAACAGCCCCAGAACTACACCTTAGCCCCTCATATTAAAAAATGAAACCCTTTATTCTTTGATTCAGCTCATATATTGATTGTCTCCATGGTTCCGTTCCTAACTTTATGTGTTCCAACAAATCCTACATACAGATATGCACACACAAATATTGCGCCGCTGCCCCGCAAGACCTCCAGCCATCTTCCACCTGGTCGGAGGTTAAAAAGGAAACAGCTGCAGAGGGCGGACGGGGAGAAGAATTGTGCCACCACCCCGCAAGACCCCCAACCATCTCCCACCTGGCCGGAGGCTGAAAAGACAGCAGCCGCAGAGGGCGGACGGGGAGGAAGAACTGCGCCACTGCCCCATGAGACCTCTGCTGCTGGTGGTGGTGGAGGCAGCAGCGGTAGCAGTGGCTTTCTACTTCCAGCTGCGGCTGGGTCAGCATCAGGTGTGGCGGGCACAGTGTTGGTTTGAGCTGCCGCAGAGTGGGCAGCGGCGGAATGGGTGGCTCAGCCACACAGGGGCCGGTGGCAGGGGCCGTGGTGTGGTGGAATTCTTGCCGTTTATGCTGGCTGGTGCCATGGCTGGTACCATGGACTTGACCATGGACTTGGCCGCTGGGGCGGGGGCGGACATCGCCTGCTGGGCTTGGACTCTTTTGCGGGCAACTTGTTGAAATGAATGGCTTTTTAAATGTTTTATGATGGTACTTGATTTGTGATGTTTTGACTTATGTGATGTGTTAATACTGTGGTTTATTTCTATTATTGTATGCTAATTGTATCTTATTTTACTGTATTGTGATATATGTATAATGTATTAGATGTGGTATTGTTGTGAGCCACCATGAGTCGCATTGTTGAGTAAGCACCATACAAGTCCAAATATAATAATAATAATAATAATAATAATAATAATAATAATAATAATAATAATAATAATAATAATAATAATAATAATAATAATAATAATAATAATAATAATAATAATAATAATAATAATAATAATAAGAAGAAGAAGAAGAAGAAGAAGAAGAAGAAGAAGAAGAAGAAGAAGAAGAACAACAACAACAACAACAACAACAACAACAACAACAACAACAACAACAACAACAACAACAACATGCAAGTGGTGGTGACAGAACCAGAAGGGTAGGAGGTAGAGTCAGTTATCACAGCTCTGCTTCCTTCTAACGTGTTTAACCAGTGTGGAAACAGGAATTCCATCCTTCAGATGAGTACTTATGAACACTAAACCCCAAACTTTGTCCTAAATATTTCAACCCCTCTGCATTAAGTGCCCTCTCACCCCACCACCACAACAGTGCCTAAGTTTAACACAATAGCCAGACTACCAGTCTTAACAACCAATGAGCCCTTTTGACCAATCAAACCAGACATTTGGATGACTCATCTTTCAATGTCTCCACAGAGGCCACATAATTTTTCTATTCTCCATAGGGTGCCTTGGCAACAAAACCACAGAAAGTCAATAACTCCCACACTACTTTAATAAAACATAGTTCAGAGGGAAAATGGAAGACAGAAGATCAAGGCACATCAAAGGCAATCACCAAGCTTCACACTAGAGTTAACATGACACTCACTAGGTCGACAGAAAGACTTTTTAATGTTACAAGCCATGACTTCACAGACATGCAAACGAACTTTATGTGCTATACATCCCATTTCGGGAACAGTCTTCCCTCTCTGCACAGCAAGACCGGAAAATCTCAGAGAAGAATGAGAAAGCAGCCTCTGGCAGCACACTCTTGATTCCCCCCCCCCCCCCGCTCCCTGTGTTAAAGGGAACAAAAAGGAGTGAAGATAGCAGCTCTGTATCCCAATGAGAACAGTACATTATTTAGCTTCACCTAAGATTTTTCTTGCAACTACTGTTACTAAAGTTTATTTGCCTTTGCTATCAGTGAATAAAGCTTTTCATCAGAGGGCTACAATGGTTGGCAAGGAGTTCTGATCTATTCTACATAACATGAGCATTGGGGGGTGGGGGGAGGCATACAAAATTAGCCCATCTTCTCCCTCACATCTACCTTCTCCTTCAAAGTACCCCAACAGAAAGAAAAGAAATTAGCTATAGCTTTTACCACAAAGAAAAATTAAGGAAGGCTTTGCATTTGGGTGGTAGGTGAGGAGAAAGAGAACAAAGTGCAGTAGTTAAGAGGATTGTCCAAACAGCTAGATCAGGGGTTCCCAACCTAAGGCCCGTGGGCCAAATCTGGCCCATGACACCATTTCATGTGGCACCCCACCCCTCCAAGGGCATTCAAGAAACAAAATGGCCATCCCTTTGAAAATGTTGGGACAAAATGGCCACCCCCCATCATGCAGGCACGGCAAAATGGCCCAGCCCCCTGGCTTGAAAAGGCTATGAACCCCTAAGCTAGATCATCTGCTCAATCATGAATTTCTTGGATGATCTCCCACTAGTTAAAACCTCTAAGACCAACCTACCTACATCACAAAGTTGTTGCAAGAATAATGTTTGGGGGACCAAGAACCACGTGTTATTTTCCTTTACTTGTTTCCCAGGAAAAGTGGTAGAGGAGGGAATCTACAAATAATAAGAGTAAGTAATTAAGATTAAGAATTTAAATATGAAAGAAAAAGTGGACACTGGTAACCATGGACCAGTAACAGGTTCTCAGTCTGCTTACCTCACAGTTTTGTGAAGAAAAGTGGTATGGATGTGGAACTCTGGCTAAATTTGTGAAGTAGATTGTCTACTAAACATCACTGTGCCTTCAAAAATCACTTGGTGTACCTGATGCTGTCACTAATTAAACCAAGACAATGAAGAAATCTAACAATATTTTTTTAAAAAAAAAAACCAACAACCGTCACTGATGTATTTGCAATGGGGCAAAGGTTGTTTCCATCATCTGTTGTTGACAAGTCAGATTTTTTTCAGGATGCACCTAATAATGGTTTCCTTTAGTATTGAAGGAAGACAGCCTTCCATTAAGGAGGCATTAATGGTGGAAGTGACCCATTAAATCGTGAGCAACTTGGCAGCTTTTAAAAATTAAGCCAAAGATGGGTCAAGTGACTAGGGGATATCTCTGCAGCATATAAGTGCCTTGTCGAACTCTGATGGTGCAATGAGACTGACATGAGCACCAGGCATCTCAAATGAACTGCATTAAAGAAATAAGATGGCCAATATCTTATTTCTCAAATGGGTTAGGACAAGTATTTGGGGTCCATTGAGATGACCAGGGATACTGAGGTCATGCAGAACTCAACATAGCTCTGCTTGTTGATTTGAGGCCTCATTAATCCTCCTTGTTATAGTGCCTCCTCACCCTTCTTAAAGTGGCTACATATTTCTCAGATATGTCTCTAACATTAGCCAAGATCTCTACCATTGGGGCTCATCTCTAAATGATCTCCAGAATTCCCTCTTTTGCTTCATCACCCAGAGGCCATCTGTAAACCAAAAGACAGTCCAGGCTCTGCTATGGAGATCGCATTTAAGAGCAGTCATGTCAACGAACCTGTTTTCACCTCAGCCTACCATTTTGTGACCTGGGCTTTGATAGGAGCACCAAACAATTGGCCTGCCAAGTGCAGAGGGCCAGTGGCATGTTGGAATAATCTTACGGATGCCATAGTATCCAATAACTCTAGTGCTGGGTCAGACAATAACGCCTCAGCATGGATTTTGAAGACCTCAAAACTGACGCTGAGGCAAGTTCCACCAGTTCCAGTAGGGAGGGAGGGAGGGAGAGCAGCAAGCCACCAGAATCACAACAGATTCTAAGGCCCATAGTCAAGGCCATGGAATGTGCAAAGAATTTGGTCTGGTGGACATTCTATGCAAATTTACCTCAGTTCATACTCCCTGGAATGGACATATTTGGCATCCTAACACCCATGCAGTCTTGGACTGCTGTGGATACATTGGATAGATCCCATGTACAGTGGAGCCTCGGTTAACAAACGCCTCAGTTAACATAAAAATCGCATAACAAAAGGAAATCCATAGAAAATAGTGGCTCGGTTTACAGAATTTTTTTCGGAACTGATTAACTGGTTTTCAGTGCATTCTGTTTCGGTTAACGTACAGTATTTTGGTTTTCAATGCATTCCTATGGGAAATTGCATTCAATGTATTTCTATGGGAATTTGGTTAAAGTAATTTTCGCTGTAAGAAACGTCCTGGAAAACGCATTAATTTCATTAACCAAGGTTCCACTTTATTTGACAACTGTGAACAAAAAAATGTTTCAAAGCAGCACAAATATGTTTCTGTCAATGGAGGAAATGAGAACAAACAATGTGTACAGAAATATTCTTGTGAAATTTTAAAAAAAGAAAAGAAAGCGTGGTTGGAATTGGATAGATTATCATCTCATTTTAAAAAAATAATAATTATCAGGCCTAGATAGATACGGAACACTAAAAGGAATGAGGAAGTCCAAAGATGTTGAAATGACAGTTATGCTAACGTTACTGGCGTACAAAACACAGTGGTTACTTTATTCATTATTTATGTTTGTCTGTTTGCTTGCTTGCTTGTTTGATTTATATACAGCCTCATTAGTACAAGCACTCTGGGCAGTTTACAGATTAAAACTAAAACCCTACAGGACACCACATAACAACATAATCAGCAGGGTCAAGGGTCCCTCCAGACATACACTGTGCCAATGGCACAATCAATCCTTTAAGTATCACTACTGGTTTACTAGAGTTATTACTGTTCTTTTTGGACTAAAGTTACAAAGATATTTTTAGGGATCATGAAATAAATCAGACAGATATTTTTGAACATTACTAATTCATAACATTGTCTCACCTTCAGCTATAAGGGGGAGGACTTGCATAAAATGAGTTATCAAGTATTTTATGACCTCATGAGATTTCAAGGTTAGCAGTAGGGTTAGAGTTAAGGTTAGAATGTAGGTTAGATGTGCATGTATTTTACTCCCTGAACACTGGAAATTTTTTGGTCTACAATCAATAAAATATGAAAATGCAGCATGGGATTGTAGATTTTGTTTCCTTTTACAAAACTCCTCCCAAAGAATCAGAATCATTGGAGCATTTTTACCAACAGCCCTGAAAGGATATACCAGATATTGGTCTGTGTGGAGACATTTTGGCGAGCTGCCCTTGTGGTATCCTTAGCTCTGTCAGACAGTTTCTGCTCATCTTCAGAAAATGACACAAATGTTTTATAATTATTACTGGATAAGTTCAGATGCAGTATTTCTGACTTTATAAATCACAGTTTAATCATTTGTAAATTAACATTGGGCACCCTAAATTTTCCCATTTATGTGCTCGTTTCAGCATTTCAGTCCCAGTCTGTGTACTGTATCCATGTTTCGATGCTGGTCTTAAAATGTCATTAAACCAATCTTCCATTCAAATTTAATATGGAACTTCAGTTTGCAGATTGGGATTGAAGTGCCACAGCCATATGGAAGAAAGAGAGTGGGTGTATATGAGCCAAACTCTTGTTCTCTGCTTAATTAACTATAGCTTATTAAGCTAAGAACATTATATTCAAAATGAACTCTCATAATGTCATTCACAAAACCTTATATTCATTCATATGCAGCAGCTGAACTTCTGAGTTTTTTATTCCTTGCATTTTCAATGTGCTTTACCTATTTTTTGACCAAAGTCTTGCTGAGAGAAAAGCATAATCATCATCATAATCATCTTAAAATTACAGAGCTGGAAGGGACACTATGGATCATCAAGTCTATGTCAATAGTGTACAGCATAGAATGGGACTCCCAACCTCTCCTCCCAGAGGAAGATAAACTAAGGCAGGGATTCTCAACTTAAGGCCCATGGGCCACATCCGGCCTGTGGTACCAAATCAACCAGCCCACACTCTCGCACCAGCTACTGCTTCCACAGCTGCCAGAAATGTGTCAGTGGGTGCCAGAAATGTGACAGTGGGTACCAGAAATGCATCAGCGGAACCCGGAACCCTCCTGCCGGGAACACATTTGCAGAGGCATTCCTGGCGGCTGCGGTGGGGTTTCTGCATAGCTGTCAAGTATCCCTTCTTGGCCAGGAAAACCCCTTATTTTACCCTCTTCCCTGCCGTCATCCCGTATTAATTAGACTGCAATGTCCTATTGCCGCCATTGGAGGGCAGCAAAGGAAATTTCCCTTATTTCCAAATCCAAAACTTGACAGGTGTGGGTTTCTGTCGCCTGCTGGCACGTTCCCAGCGCCCACTAACATGGTTTTCTGTTTATAGCCAAAGAGCCAGCACTGTCTGTGTCTGCAAATGTTTCCATGGACATGTGGCATGCATGACTAGATAACAGAGTGCACGGGACACTGTTTACCTTCCCACCAAAGTAGTTCCTATTTATCTACTTGCAATTTCTTGCTTTTGAACTGCTAGGTTGGTAGGAGCAAAGACAGGAGCTCATTCCATCCTGCAGTACTCAGGAATCGAACTGCTGACCTCCTGTCTTCCAGTCACACTAGCTCTCTTGTAATGTTATGGATTTGAGTTTAAAAAAAACAGCTGGGAGGACTCGAGTATTAAGGATGCCTGCCTAGTGGATGAAAAGAAAATGCTGCAATTTCTTGCTTTTGAACTGTTAGGTTGCCAGGAGCTGGAACAAAGATGGGAGCTCAATCCATCGTGCAGTACTGAGGTCTCCCAACTGCTGACCTGCCAAACTTCCAGTCATCAAGTTCAGCGTCTTAACCACTCAGCCACTGCAGTCCCTCAGATAAACTAAACCACTGAGCTATTCAGCAGTTCTATGCATAATGGCTAGTACTGTATAGGGAGTTTCCTCTGTCCTGCTAGTCCCCTTCAATTGACCAGGCACATGACCTATTTCCCAGCCAGTGTTTCTTTGTAAAAAGAATATGTATGTGATCGCACTTAATGTGATCATGTAACACAGCAGCATTCAGGGCTTTGTGTTGTCTGATCACCAACATCCCTGCACATTACATGCATTCAGAAATATGAGCAGTGTTGCCCTGGATTTATGTATTATTAAATGTAATGCATAAAATGCAATGCATTTTTCTCAGCATTGCTTCCCATCAAAATATTTCTTTTTTCATCTTACACAATGGGGAAGCATTTTGCTCCTATGAGCTTTCACTCTCACACTTTCAATTGTGTTAACTAATTAGCTTTCATTACTTCACAATACTCCATATCAATCTTGATTAACTGGTTCTTATTTTAACAAAGGTAGGCTCTCGCTCACCTTGCATAAACCCCAACCATGTCCTTCAGCAACCTAGTTAAGACATCTAAAAAGATCTGCCATCAAAAAAGCAGAATAATCTCTGAATGGAAGAAATGCCAAGTGAGTGATATGATTCTGTAACACAGCATTCACATCTTTGGGACAGAACACTTCCTGAATTTAGTAAAATATATGAAATGTCTTTCCTTCAAGATGCTTTGAAATTTTGTGTCTCTGAGAACCAAAAAATCATATGAAAATTCTGCTTTAGTAGTTCCTTTGCTAATGATCTATGCAGCGATGCACTAAAGCGGGTTATGCCCTGTTCGGGAGAACCAGTAGCGGAAATTCCCACAGGCCATGCCCACTTGGCCAGCCATGCCCACCTCCCTTCCCCATTGAGTTCCCTTAGGGGGGAAAAAGCGGTATAGAAATATAAGTATAAATAAATAAATAAAATTGTGCAGGATGTTCTGGACGAATGCAAAAATTATGCAATTTGTAATACTTTTAGATGAAGTTTGGTATTTTATTTATTTGTGTGTATATCCTAACACTTTTTGGATCAAATGGATTTCCTATAAGGGAAAACAAAGCCAAAAACAATGCCCACAGATTTTGCCTCGCCCACAGATTTGGCCCTACCCACAGTGTGGGTAGTAAAAATAAATAAATAGAGTGCATCATTCGATCTATGGGGAGATTTTCCTGAGTTTATATTGGTGAAAGGGAAGCCAAATGCCACAAAAGAGGCACAGTAATTACTTTTGGGAAGAGGTATGGGTGATTCTCAAATCTGTTCTCAAAATTGAAAGTTCCCAGTGGTGAGTGAACTATTAAGTTTGTTGTTGTATGAGCTTTTTTGCCATATTGTGATTTTTTTTCTTAATCTGTAGTGTTTATGTATGTGTGTTTGTTGTTTCACTTAATTTTTTAAAAATAAAAAGTCGCTCATTTGCTAAAGAATGACAGGCTGAACCAACAGCTCTTCTCTTAACATTGCTGATATCTTGAAAATGGCTCTTCATGGACATTATTACAAGGAATGACAAGTATTCTTTATGGGAAGAGAAGACCTACCATTCAGGCAAGGTTTCATTACATGGTAAATTAACCCTCCTGTAACATTGACTGTTTTTGTAATTGAACACAAGCAAGGTTATTTAGGCTTTACAGTGAGGAATCATACACTTTCAATGCTTTATATTACCTACAAATGACACCAAAGTTACCATAGCAACAGCACAGTATGCCTTACTACAGGGTGGGTGCCAGATACACCAAATATGAATATAAAACTGAAACATGGAGCAGGCCCTTAGCCTGTCTTGTGCTGCCTTGTGCAACCAAAATTTTTCCTCTAGGCCAGATGCGAAAAAGTGTCAGGACCTAGGAAACATCTTCTCAGGTTGAAGCTCTAAGAGACCAGAGGTCTGAGGAAAAAGCCATCAACAATTAAAGGCAGCAGAAGGAGAGACACATTTGACACTCTGAGGAGTTTAAGACAGCAAATATAATTCTCCTCTCTGCTCTTATCTTCAAACCAACCCTGGAAATTTACAGTGAGAGACAATGGCATAAGGCTGTGAGCTTCAGATTGCTAAAGGAAAAGGTACTTTGTCTGAATCTTCCAAGCCTAGTCCAACATGCTTACACCACATTAAAGGTAAAGGTAAATGTTTCCCTTGCTTGAAAGCCAGTCATATCCGATTCTAGGGTTCAATGCTCAGCTCTGTTTCAAAGCCATAGAGCCAGCGCTGTTTGCTTCTGCACACGTTTCCGTGGTCATGTAGCAGACATGACTAGACACCGGAGCGCACAGAATGCTGGTTACCTTCCCACCGAAGTAGTCCCTATTTATCTACTTGCAATTTCTTGCTTTCAAACTGCTAGGTTGGCAGAAGCTGGGACAAAGATGGGAGCTCATTCCGTCCTGCAGTACTCGGGAATCGAACTGCTGACCTCCTGTCTTCCAGTCACACTAGCTCTCTTGTAATGTTATAGATTTGAGTCAAAAAGAACCTGAGAGGACTCAAGTATTAAGGATGCCTGCCTGGTGGACGAAAAGAAAATGCTTTGAAATGGATATTTGAATTTAATATGCAGGGTGTTTTATTTAAAAATATATGTAGATACCAACACTTGGGTAGAAGCTACTAATTCCTGGCAGCAGTTATGGAAGGGTATTTTAAGCCTTTCCTCTTTTCTGTATCTCACCTATCTAAAAAGTGGGGTGTTGAATAAAATGGGGAGAAAATCCTTGTATCTTCCTTGAAGTCCTTGGACAAAAAAGGAATATACAGGTCTTCCCACATTCGGAGACCTTCCATGGATACATGAAATAGCATATATCAGTGAACCCTATATTTAACACATAGACCTGAGTCAAAGAAGTGGGAGAGGAGTTTCAAATGCTTCCATCATTCTACATGAGAGCTACTGCAACATCTGCCTTCATTCTTTGTAAACATTCTATTGGAAACAATGGCCTCTAGTGGCCAACTCTGGTAACGTGCCATAGAAATATATATACATTATATATTTCTGAGATCTTTAATCAAATATTTTTAGACCCACAGACAACTGAAACTGCAGATACTAGACCCGCAGATATGGGAGGTGACCTGTTCAAGTGTAACTAGCAAACAGATAAATGGATAGTGAACTACAAAGCCACTTAACACATCACTAAAAAGAAAACACTGATTTTTAAAAATGCATATGCTAATTGATACAATCAGATGCCTAACTGGAGATTATTTTTAAAAAATTGAAACCCAGTTATGGTGCTTATTGAATGGGAAAGACTGTGACCAGGTGACTTGTTTGTCTACATGCTAATTGAGGAAAGTGCAACAACAATGTCCCTGATATCCCTCCATACAGTTTATTTTTAAATCAGACTTGGACTGGTTAGCACTTCAAATAGACAATACCATACCTGTCAAGTATCCTGTATTGGCCGGGATTTTCCATATTCCAGTGCCGATTTTCCTTCTTTCCCGCCCGGAGCCGCCGCCATCCCGTAATTTGACGATGGGGGAAAGTAGTTACTGCGCATCCCCTTCTGCGCAGAACCCTTCTATGCATGCGTAGAACCCTGCTGCACATACGTAGAACCCTTCTATGCATGCGTAGAACCCTTCTATGCATGTGCAGAAGGGGATGCGCAGAAGGCTTATACGCATGCGTAGAAAGGACCTGCACAGAATGGTTCTGCGCAGGTCCCATATTGTCCGGAGCCATGCTTGACAGGTATGGACAATACCATCAAAAAAAGATGATTGCTCTCTGGCAGTGCCCTTCCTAAAAGTCACACACATGACTAATGGGTCTGCATTTGGATGAGCATCCATAACTTAGATAGTCTTCATTTGGGGCTTAAGGTGGATCTGCTCTATTACAGATAGTGTTTCATCACCAATCCATGTCTCTAAGTAGTGAGTGGGAGAATTGAGATTCATACATACTCCTTGCGGAATAATCCACCAACAATAAGCAGATTTGCAGCTGAGGACACTACAAGCACCAAGCTTCCAAAGTGCTACATTCACTGACAAGAAGCCCTCCAGATAGCACACCTATTTAAGCACAATAAGCATTGCCTCCTCTCAGGCGTCGTTCCAGCTCTTTTGCTAAGATGAATTTTTCTTGCTCCTTCCACGATGAGCTCTAAAACCATTTTCTGCTTTTTCTTGCAGATAAGTAGTGAACCTGCTTCCCAAACCATCCCATCGCCTTCCCTTTCGAGATATATATGAAATATGCTGAGCCACGCTTCCATGGCCCATTTAACCATTCTCCCTTCAACAAAATTTATATTCTGTTAAAGAATTATTTGTTACTTCTGAAGTGGGAGAACAGTTTCAGTAAATGTCACTAGCTTAGATATCCCAAATGGTATTAACTCTTCTAATGTTTTACCATTTGGTTTTGCAAGGGAAGACAGAAGTCTGCTTCCTAACAGATAGGGACTGTTTCGGACGACAGTTTTAACCCAATAGGCCCTCTGTTGTGCCACCAACATCCACCAAGTTCCATAGAGGTAGTGTTTGGCACCAACTATTACACAGCTTTCTTACTGCAACCACATCGCTTATTGGAGGGGTCCATTAAGATAAAGTTTTTAATAGCTGTGATCTTCTCACATTTTGAGAATGAGTAAATATGGAAAGCCCATAATTAAAGTGATTTTGTTCCTGCTGTCCTTGACTAAACTATGCTTATTAAAATAATATTTGGACATCTACATTGACAAAATATTAGGGAATTTGTCCTAACTAATAATCAAGTTATACATCTGAAACTGATTATTCTTACTTATTTGCATTTAATAACAAAGTATGCTTAAAACAAGATTAATTATTCTTTTCTGTTCTTATTCATACAAGAACGGATATATAAATATGCTGAAGAGGGCCTATTTGACTCCACTTCTTGTATAAGCAGTTCTGCCATGTACCACTTATGACATAAAAACTAATCCCCTTGTAATTTGCTCAAATTAATTCATTGTCTATTTCCTGCCTAATCAACTCCTACTTAGTGTCAAGAGTTAAGTACTGTAGAAAAACACCACCTTCATTCTGTAGTTCTACATTTATGACAGCTATCACATAACTTTCTGACACACAATATTTGCATCCTACAACTCTTCCAGGTGTGAAGACAATGGCACTACAACAGATACAAAGACATGCCAGTTGTGTCAGTAGTAAAGGTCAATGTCTATACTGTATTTGATGCTCCTTATCTAGGTGCATATCCTGAGAGACAAAAACAGCTTTAGCAATTCATTGAATAATTGAGAATAGAAGACAAAATTAGAGTTAAACCTCACTGAAGTCACAAATTCATTTTTCCCAAGATTTTATGTTTATTTTTATTTAGGAAGGGGGTGTGGTTGATGTTGGGTTTGGTTTTTAGATACAGGAGTAATTCTCACACCATGCATTTTTGGAAAATTCACATGCAAAAATACATAACACAAAGCTCATATAGAGATAAATAAATGAAATGCTTTGTTTCAAATTTTTTTTTCCATACGTCATAGCCCTGTGAATGAATGAAATCTGCAAAAACAACAACACCCAGAAACAGAGGTGGAAGAATATGTCTTAGTGCTAATATGAAGTTTGATTATTATTTTTTTGCAGTGGAAGCTGGTTAGGTTTTGGTTCAGGCTGCACTAGGTCCTGTAACCAAACTGTCCCTTGCCTTTGAAAATCCTGATTTGTAGAACTATTAGCATCATTCATTCAAAAGGCCATCTGCTTCTTAGCAATCAGTTATTGTAAGAGCAACCATTTGGAAATATCTACCATTAAAGCATGACATTTGAGAACCATTTTGCATTGCCTATAGGCTCCAGAGATATACATTGAAGCAGAAATAAAGAACTATTCCAGAAATTGTACCTGCATGTTTGTGTCTCCCATCATTCAGATATGAATGAGCTAAACTAGTTGAGGCTCTCCAACTAGCTATTTTTCTACTTTTCTTCTTCTTTGAATGGACATTCAAAAAATTTCAATAAACGATATTCTAAATGTATTTTTTTCTCTTTACTTTTGAATATACTTTTATCTTCTTGTTGTCTGATGGCTTTCTGCATACGGTTTCTAAATGTACACATTTTTGTTATGCCCAATCTTCAAAAGTATCTTCAGAACACATTTTTAGTGTCTGGATAAGATTGCATTATCTTACATTTTCAACTCTTTGTTCATCAATTATGTTCATGTACATATGCAGTTCTGGCTAGTACAAATCTTACATAAGACAAGGCCAAAACCAAACTAGAAAAACATTTATTCCCTTCTCACACTGCCAACAACCCTCCTATCAGTCTTATATGTTTTGTACATTGTTGCTCAGTAGCCTCCAGCAAAACTGGGGGTGAGAAGGCAGAACAAGTTTAGCTAAGCTATAATTCAAATCATGGCACCCACTAATCTTTTCGTCATACCAGCGGTGCCCAAACTACATCCCGTGGGCCGGATCCAGGCCATGGGATGTCATAATCCAGCCTGCAGGCTGAATTACCGCTGGTACCAGAAGTGCCCTGTTGCTGCCAGAAGTGCCGAAATCACACAAAAAATGCACGAAAATGTGCTGCCCTCAGTTCCTCCTCCAAGGGAATCAGCGGAGGTGGGGGAAATGCCTGAAAATGAATGGTGAATTCACATGTCGCCGCCGCCGCCGCTGCCACTGGGAGGAACCATGTGACTGGCCCAGTCACCTGTTTGAGGGGGCATGGTCAGGCCCCTGGCGGGAACAGTTTGAGCACCCCTGGTCAAAAGGATAATTTGTGTTTCATAAAGAGGACTACAGAAAGAACTATCTACTTCTTTTGCTGATAAAAATCTGGGATTTGTAGATGGTGCAAAGAATGAGCATTTATCATAGCATTATGCAGTACACTCACATGAGAATTGGCTCTACGGCTTTTCATACAAGCAATGTTGCTATAGTTAAGTTGAAGAAAGCAGCCTTTAGCGATCACGGCTGCTCTAGTGAACATGTTTTGTTTCAGTTATGATGGAGTGCCCCCAACCCACTCTGTCAGTAGGAACTTTCTTCAGCTCCCGAGTTCCACTCAGACAGGTAGTTCTCTTTTAGAAGTGTCTCTGTTCGCTTTCATTCTCAGAAGGCACAAGGGGGAACTACAGAAGCAGTGCCTGAAGCAAAACTGTCTGGCTACAGTCATAAAAAAATGGTCTCAGGTTAACACAGCTCTTTTCCAGAAACAACACAGCTTGCTTTCATTCCTATAGAAAAGCTGGCACTTCTGTGCAATACATGGGTCTGTTTGTTTGCTATCATAATTAGACATCCAATACTTCTTGCAACAAATAGAACTGAGACTTCTTATACTGTACATGGAATGACAAAAAGAAACTTTTATTTTGCCCGCCATTATTATGAACGCCACACTGTAGAAGACTATGAAAGAAAAATACTAAGAATTTACACTTAAACTAGGCACCTAACACTGCTGTGGGTGCTTCTAATTCTTTCTGTCTGCAATATCCTAAAGCCAAAAAATGGGGAACCTATGGCTTTTTATACATTGCTGAAGTCTCACTCCTACTTGCCCAGCAAGTAAGTTAATGGGTTATGGAAGGTATTGTTCAGCATCACTGAAAAGATAAAAGATGCATCATTCCTGTTATATGAAGAACATAAATTGTTTGATTCTTGACAGATCAGAGATCAACAATAATATTCTTAAATACCTTGAAGAGTAGTGGGAAAGTTAATCAGTTTCATTGATTACATTTTATTTAAACTTAGGTGAATAGATTAACTATTAGAAATAAATTAGACCTTAAACTGGTTCCAAATTTAGCTGGGATATAAATTGGTTTATATTAACGCATTACACTGAAGAAACACTTGAGAAGTAGCAACGATTGCTGTAAAATCCCCCTTTATCCAGTGGCTCTTCACTTCATCTCACCTCATCTTATCCCTTTGAGAAACAAAGGTTGTAGGTAGATAGATATGTTCTCTTTTCCTTCCTAAACAGTTTGCCTCCCAGAGGAAGGGGAAACAGGAGGAAGAATTCACCTCTCTTCCATCCCTGGGCCTGGCTTTTGCATGCATAGGAAATCTTTGTATGATCAAAACAATTGGATTAAAAATTGTCACTAGAGGAGCAGAAATTTACATTTTTGGAAGAGAGCACCCACAATTTCCCAAGCGACATTACTCTCTGGAGCAGGAGTGCCCAAACAACAGCCTGTGGGCCAGATCTGGCCCTCAATGCAATTCATCTGGCCCACGAAGCCCTCATCACTCCCAGGCATGTTTTACTTCCGTTTCCAGGAGTGACAAAGGCTTTGTGGGCCGAATGAATTAGCGTTGGGGGCCGGATCCAGCCTATGAGCCAAAGTGACCGGCCCCCTGAACCACATAACCAGCCTATGGCCCAAAAAGCCTATGGCCCCTGCTCTAGAGGAATTCTAGATGCTGTGATCCAAAAATACAAATCTGCACCCCTCTAGTTGACACTGAAGCAGAAATGTTTAAGTTGAATGCTTTGTACATGGGCACAGCCCATGTTGGGGAAATGAACCCCACAAAGTGTGTCTGGGCTGCTGATGGGTTCTCTTTTTGAAGTCATGTTGCTCATCAACCATCCCTTTTGATTCAATGGCGTTCTTCCTACACAGCAAATCTCTTGCTACAATCAGTCCTTCTAATACATTCCTGCTAATCATGGCTTCTGGGAACTGAAGTTCAAGAACACCTGGAGTGTCAAGGTTCACCATCACTGTTCTAATGTCACATGCTTAATCTCACACTGATGGCTAACCTTGGCACTCCAGCTGTTTCTTGGACTTCAATCACCAGAAGCCCAAGTTAGCACTCCTGCTGATCAGGGCTTCTGGAAATTGAAGTTCATGAAACTTGGAGTGCAAAGGTTAGCCTATTGCAGTCAATTGTCACAGAAATGTTGCATTTCTGTCTGAGAACAGAATGTGTGCAGACATATCTTTAGCATTTGTTATGCTCATATCTGAGTGATTAAAAAAAGATGTTCCCTCACTTTTTAAAATTTCCTCTTCCACAGGACAAGCACAGGAGACCAACCCTCCATTTCATAGGGTGTTGTGTTCTGTAAAGCTGTGCCTTTAACAATGTACCCTTGCCATGTGTTAACAATGTAACCTTTCTGTGTGCAACATTATAACCATCAGCTGCATCAATGTAAACCTAATAAGGGGACACGAGCTAGCGGCCACTAGATGGCAATAGCGAGCGTCCAGCTCTCATGGCTCAGATTCACCTGGTTCAGCAGCGCGGGAAGATTCCCCGCCACCTCTTCACCTGGTCAAGAAGGGCGTGACCTTCTACGACGTCACGCAAGCAGCAACCAATAGTCTGTCGACGAGCCACATTCAAATGTATAGCCAGCTGTATATATTGAGCAACTCATCCGCCATTACCACATGTTCCTCCGGATCATCATGCAATAAACCTGTGTTAAGCCAACCCTTCGGCTGTTTCATTGTCTTTGTCCCTTACACTAAATTGGTGACGAGGATGGGATAATGGCAGCCCACGGGACCAAGACATGCGCCGGTTTCGAAATCAGGAAACCGGGCGACTGGGAGATCTTCAAGATGGACTTCCAGGCAGCACTGATCGAGTCCGAAGTCACGGAAGAGGCAAAGAAAAGGGCCATCTTCACCAGGATGCTCGGACAAGAAACCAAAAGGACCTTGGTGGACCTGATTGCACCGAGGAGGGTGAGCGAATTCAAGGCCAAGGAACTCATGCAGATGCTGCGTGAGCACGTCCGGCCCGCCACGGCGATGTTTCCCGCTCGGAGTGCGTTCTGGAGGCGAGTCCAAGCGCCCGGGGAGACGGTCGCCGCATTCGTGGCGGCCCTGCGGCTGGCGGCCGGCCCGTGCAAATGGGAGAATGCCGAAATCACCCTCCGGGTCTGTGTGCTGTGCGGCCTGAATGACGCCGAGACCCAGCGCACATTAATGAACCAAGAGCCGCCTCCCACGTTGCAGGAGGTCGTCAGAGCGGCCCAGGCCGCAGAAGCTACAAAGGCTGGGGTCCAAGAACTCCAGGACTGGCGGCCGAAGTCGAGCAAGGCAGAGGCTCCGGTACAGGCGGCCCGGCGAACTTCGAGGTCGTCCACAGAGAGCAGCGACGACGAGGACGTCCGGAGGGTCCGGAAGGAGAGCCGGCGATGCGACGGCTGTGGAGCGGCCCACGACCGCGTAAAGTGCCCGTTCCGGAAGGCCGAGTGCCACAACTGCGGCCGCCGCGGGCACATCGCCAAGGTGTGCAGGAAGAAGCGCGAGACCCGGAGGAGCTCCGCAGACCGTTCCGCGGGACAAGACCGCTCAACGAGACCCAAGGACGGCGCCCAGGCCACGCGGAAGCAGGACGGCGTGGGCCGCATCTCCGACGGCAGCGAGGACGATGCCCCAGTGTTCAGCGTGTCTGCAGGACACCCCCGCTATTTTGTTGAGGTACTAGTCCAAGGGGTTCCCATTAGGATGGAAATTGACTCGGGGTCCTCATATTCAATCATTTCCCAGAGGGAGTTTTTGGGAATTGCCCCCCATAAGCGACCCAAGCTCAAAGCATTGAGGTCCACACTACGGGACGTGCAAGGGAACAGCATTCCAGTATTGGGGGTTGGAGAATTTCAGGTTAAATTCAAGAATCACGCCGCGTCCCTGCCCCTAGTCGTGCTCAAAGGGGGAGATTGCAGCCTCCTCGGGACTCAATGGTTCCAGCCCCTGGGCTTGTTTATTGGGGGGGTGCACGCCATTGGGATGCACGCCGTTGGGACTGATCCAATTCTGGAGGTGTGCGAGGCGCACCCCGAAGTTTTCAAAAAAGGACTGGGGAAATTCAAGGGGCCCCCAGTGACATTCGACCTGGACCCGGAGGTCCGCCCAATTCGTCTTAAACCACGCCGGGCGCCGTTCGCACTTAAGGACAAGATAGAGGCGGAACTGGACAAATTGGTGGGCCAGGGAATCCTTGTGCCTGTTGATTCCGCGGAGTGGGAAACTCCAATTGTAACCGCACTAAAGGCCAATGGGGAGGTCCGCATATGCGCCGACTACAAGTGCACCATCAACAAGGCGATCCGCCCGAATGCATATCCGGTGCCGGTAGTCAGCCATCTGCTGGCCAGGTTACACGGGGGAAAGTGTTTCGCTAAGCTCGACTTAGCACAGGCCTACCAGCAGCTTACGGTGTCCCCTGCCGCAGCTGCTGCGCAGACCATAGTCACCCATAAGGGGGCGTTCCAGGTGACGCGCCTCCAGTTCGGCGTGAATTCGGCGCCTGGAATTTTCCAATCACTCGTGGAACGCCTCCTGAAGGGACTGGAGGGGGTGTTGCCTTATTTTGATGACGTGTTAATAACGGGGGGGAGTCGGGTTGAATTGGCCAAGAGTTTGGGGAAGGTCCTGACAATATTCGAAAAAGCGGGGCTCAGACTGCGAAAGGACAAATGCGTCTTCTTCGCAACCGAGGTTGAGTTCCTAGGGTTTTGTGTGACTCCTGAGGGAATAAAACCATCCAAGTCCAAGGTGGCAGCCATTAAGAAAGCCCCCCGCCCCACCTCCAAGCCCGAGCTGCAGTCGTTCCTAGGGCTGCTCAACTTTTACCACTCCTTCCTCCCCCGGAAGGCAGCGGTGGCTGAACCGCTACACAAACTGCTAAAGAAAGACAAGGCATGGAAGTGGGGCGATGACCAAGAAAGGGCATTTAGCGAGCGAAAAAGCCTCCTGGCGTCCGACGCCATACTGACCCACTTCAACCCCAAACACCCAGTAGTTCTGACCTGTGATGCATCTCCAGTGGGGGTGGGGGCGGTGCTGTGCCACGTGTTGGAAAACGGAAGGGAGGCCCCAATAGCATTTTACTCCAGGTCCCTGTCCCAAGCGGAGAGAAACTACGCACAGACAGACAGGGAGGCACTAGCAATAGTCGCGGGGACGAAAAAATTTCACGATTTTCTCTACGGCCGCCCCTTCACAATTGTAACAGACCACAGGCCCCTGCTAGGCATCTTTACCGCAGATAAGCCCACCCCACAGATCCTGTCCCCGAGGATGCTCAGGTGGGCCATTTTTCTCAACGCGTATCAGCACGCGTTGGTCTACCGGCCCGGGAAAGAGATCAGCCATGCGGACACTCTATCAAGGTCTCCCCTCCCCCTAACGCCCAGCCAGGTGAGCATGGGGGAGCGGGACCATCAGGTTCTTATGATAGAGGTGCTGGATTCGCCCCCCGTAATGCCCGCCGACATTGCCAAAGCGACAGAGAAGGACAAGACGTTAGCGGCAGTTAGCTCCTGGGTGCAGAAAGGGTGGCCGGTGTCCTCCCCAGCGGAGGAGTTCGCCCCATTTTTCAGAAAAAAGCTAGAACTGTCCCTAGAGAGGGGGTGCCTCTTGTGGGGGCAGCGGGTGGTGGTTCCCACTTCCCTTCGGCCGCGGGTGCTCAAACTGCTGCACGTCAGCCACCCCGGCATCGTGCGATCCAAGGCGCTGGCCCGGAGTTACTTCTGGTGGCCCCAGCTAGACGCCGACATCGAGCACATGGTCGGCACTGTGAAAGTTGCCAATGCTCCAGACCAGAGGAGGCCCGCCTTCCCCACAGGGAATGGGACGCGGCTAAGGGGCCGTGGTCCCGGGTGCACGTTGATTTCGCGGGCCCGTTCAGAGGCACCCTGTTCCTTCTTGTAGTGGACGCCTTCTCCAAATGGTTGGAGGTTATCCCAGTCACGAGCACCTCCTCGGCCCAGACCATTAGGCATTTGCGGAGGCTCTTTTCCACGTTTGGCATACCCGACACAGTAATTAGCGACAACGCTAGTTGTTTCACGTCCTCCGAGTTTAGGGCATTCATGGAGATTAACGCCGTTCGGCACATCACCTCCGCCCCGTTTCACCCGGCCACCAATGGCCAAGTAGAGCGCCTCGTCCGCACCACGAACGACGTGTTGCGGCGCATGGGCCCAGGGGATCTGAACCTACAAGTGTGTCAGTTTCTGCTAGGGTACAGGGTGACCCCGTTGGCGTCAGGATACTCCCCCGCAGAGCTCTTAATGCGTAGGAAACTGACCACCATCCTTACTAGGCTAGACCCCACGAGGGTAGAGGACAAAGGAAGGAACATCGGGCTGGAGGCCACAAAGAGTTTCAGTGTAGGCGCCCCCGTGCATTGCAGGAATTACGCCAGCTCGGGCCCAGCCTGGGTGCCGGGTGTAGTTGTGGAGCAAACCGGCCCCGTGTCGTACCGCGTGGAAACCAGCACAGGGCTCCTGTGGAGGCGGCACGCGGACCAGCTCCGACGCAGGGTCTCCGATGAGCAGGGCACAGACCAAACAGAGAAAAAATCAGCATTAGGGTTCTCCCCCACCCGTTCAGCCCAAGGGGGAGGAAGAGGGCACCGCGGGCCCCCACCAAGGGGGGAGGAGGATGTTCTCGTAGATATCCTAGGGGATCTTTCTGATGGGGGGGAGGAACCCAACCCCATACATATCTCGCCGAATGTCCCCACAAATGCGGATGCCCCTACTAAGTTAGATTTTGATTTTCAGAACCGGGGGGTTTTTTCGGAGTGGTCCCCCACCCGTCCAAGCGAGAAGAGGGGTTTTTCGTTAGCCCCGATTGCCCCCGGTCTGCCCACAATGGAGTTTTTCCCTTCCCCTAAGGCCGCCAGACCGCGGCAAGCCACTAACAAGTCTCCCTCTCCCATTTCAGGACAAGGGACCGGGGAACAAAGAAGCAGTAGCGCCCCCGGGGGGGGTCAGCCCTCTTCACGGCCCAAACGCACATGCAACAAGCCATCTTGGCTGAGAGACTTCGTCTCATCCTAGGGGGGGAGGGATGTTGTGTTCTGTAAAGCTGTGCCTTTAACAATGTACCCTTGCCATGTGTTAACAATGTAACCTTTCTGTGTGCAACATTATAACCATCAGCTGCATCAATGTAAACCTAATAAGGGGACGCGAGCTAGCGGCCACTAGATGGCAATAGCGAGCGTCCAGCTCTCATGGCTCAGATTCACCTGGTTCAGCAGCGCGGGAAGATTCCCCGCCACCTCTTCACCTGGTCAAGAAGGGCGTGACCTTCTACGACGTCACGCAGGCAGCAACCAATAGTCTGTCGACGAGCCACATTCAAATGTATAGCCAGCTGTATATATTGAGCTACTCATCTGCCATTACCACATGTTCCTCCGGATCATCATGCAATAAACCTGTGTTAAGCCAACCCTTCCGCTGTTTCATTGTCTTTGGTCCCTTACACTAAATAGGGCCACACTACTTGAGAGCCACACATTTTAAACTTACAGGAACTACTTAAAATATCTCCACCTTTATGCATTTAAAGCTTCAGCTCTCTAGGACTCCAGATCAACGTGTTCCATCCATTTGTCCTCGTCAAACGCCCATGGGAGTATTTCATGCTATACTATCTTCCCATAGATATTCCAGAAAGCCAAGAAAAACCATGGTATGCTTAGTACAAAAGTCTTATTTCCATAAGAACAAAACATATGTGGGATAGTCACTGGTTTAAGACCATTGCCATGCCCTGCATGAATTCAGTCTCTATTCTTAGCCACTCAACTATACTACAGGGCTGCAGTGGCTCAGTGCTGGAAAGCCAGCAAGTTGCCAGTTCAAGACCCGGGTACTGCATGACAGTTTGAGTGCCCATCTCTATCCCAGCTCCTGCCAACCTAGCAGTTTGAAAGCAAGAAATTGCAAGTAGAGAAACAGGGACCACTTGGTGGTAAAAGATCTTGGGAACATGAAAAGAGCCTCATTCAAGCGTCCCCTGAGCAGAGTTTCTTCAGCAAAAATCCTTTCAACCCAGAATAATTTTTGACATGAAATTATTAATAACTATACTACACCATCCTGTTACTTGACTAGTTAGAATTAAGAAATCATAGTTAGGAAAAGTGCAAATATACATTTCTGATTGAAACAAGACTGTTCCTTTTCTTATGAGGAAGTCTAGACATCAGACTAGCATTTTAGGAAGGCATGGACCGTTTCATATTATGGGATAGATGGCACAGCCCAGGGACTGCATGTGCTCCTAAGACAGGGATTCTCAACCTGCAGCCTGTAGGCCAGATGTGGCACATGGCCCCATTTCATGTGGCCCTCCACCGCCTCCACCACACCAGGAAGTGCCATGTGGTGGGGGAAGGGCAAAATGGCCGTCCAGCCCCCAAAGCTGCCTGAGGGACTGTGACCTGGCCCCCGAACTCCTGTCCTAAGAGCTCCAAATGTATGTGGCACTTATACAAAAAAAAAGTCTCTTCCTGCTAGGGGGTGGCAATTTTGGCAATAATAACAATATTGGAGTAATTTTTTAAAGTTTGCTTATAAATTGTTTTTGGCCAACAAAGGGAGTAAAAGCACATTTTTAGCAAAAGCCTCACTTGTTAAAAAAAAGGATGGGGGGGGAGGTGGATGTTGCAGGAACAAATGACACCTGACTCAGGAATTTTATGTGCAACTCTCAGATCTATGCAGGTTGTCCACCTCTGCTTATAGAAAATTGTCAGAGAAATTTTTGTCTCTCAGATGCCCCTTTACACTGTAGGATATACACATAAGAAGACCTAGACTGCAGCCCCTTCTAGGACACTGTCAACTATCTCATACTAAACAACAATCTCAGTTTGAACATAATGGAAAACTATCTGGAAGTGGACAGAGATGCTTTCATACTGTTTCTTGGGCTGCGCCAGAAAAGCAACCTGAAAATAGCTATGGTTCTGTTGCTACTGTTCAATCTAACAGTGGCTCTCCAGGAATTTTAGGCACAATTTTTTCCTAGCCCTTCCTAGATTTCCTGGTATTCCCTGATCCAAGTCTGAGCCAGGTTCAGCCTTGCTTCCTAATTCAGACAAGCCCAGATCTGTTCAAAGCAGACTCTATTACTTTTGTATATTGAAATGCATTTGGACAAAAAAAGAAAGAAGTCCATTCATTTCATTTAAGCATAGAAAATCTGAAATGGCATCCTCTGTGAATAGGATGGTCATATCAAGGAATCATTAAACATTTCTTTCTTACTGGCAGTGGAATTTATTGATGTAAGAAAAATTCCCTTGATATGAGCAATGTACGTTCAATATACAGTTTGTTTGTTGTTCAGTCGCACAGTCGATTCCGACCCTTTGCGACCCTATGGACCATCGTTCTCCAGGCGCCTCTGTCCTCCACCATCCCCCTCAGTCCTCCCAGTTTTGTGCCCATTGTGTCTACAATACCATCTATCCATCTCATCCTTGGCCTCCCCCTTCTTCTTTTGCCCTCCACCTTTCCCAACATCACGGCCTTCTCAAGTGAATCCTCCCTTCTCATTTGATGCCCAAAGTACTTTAGCCTCATCTTTACTATTTGACCTTCCAATGAGCAGTCAGTGTTGATTTCTTCTAAGATTGACCTATTTGTTCTCCTCGCTGTCCAAGGTACCCTCAAAACTCTCCTCCAACACCACATTTCAAAGGCATCTATTCTTCTGCGTTCAGCTTTCCTAATTGTCCAGCTCTCACATCCGTACATTACCACTGGGAATACCATTGCTTTGACTATTCTAATTTTTGTTTTCAAGGTGATGTCTCTGCTTTTCACTATGTTCCCCAGGTTTCTCATGGCTTGTCTCCCTAGAATCAGCCGCCTCTTTATTTCATGGCTGCAATCTCCATCTGCAGTGATCTTAGATCCTAAGAAAGTAAAATCTGTCACTGCTTCTACTTCTTCCCCGTCTATTTTCCAGGAACTGATCGGGCCTGTTGCCATTATCTTGGTTTTCTTGATATTGAGTCTCAAGCCAGCTTTTGCACTCTCTTCCTTCAAACCGATCAAGAGATTCTTTAGGTCTTCCTCACTTTCTGCCATTAGGGTGGTGTCGTCTGCATATCTCAGATTGTTGATGTTTCTCCCAGCAATTTTGATCCCATATTGTGATTCCTCCATCCCTGCATTGCACATTATGTGCTCTGTGTATAAGTTGAATAAGCAGGGTGACAAAATGCAGCCTTGTCTTACTCCTTTTCCTATTCCAAACCACTCGGTCATTCCGTGTTCTGTCCTAACTGTTGCTTCTTGGTTCATGTACAGATTTCTCAGGAGGCATATGAGGTGTTCTGGTATTCCCATCTCTTTAATCACTTGCCACATCTTGTTGTGATCCACACAATCAAATGCCTTAGTGTAGTCAATAAAGCAAAAATAAACTTGTTTCTGGTATTCCTTTGTTTTCTCCATGATCCAACGTATGTTGGCAATGTGGTCTCTAGTCCCCCTGCCTCTTCTGAAACCAGCCTGCACCTCTGGTAATTCTCTTTCCACATGCTGCTGAAGTCTATCCTGTATTATCTTGAGCATCACCTTGCTGGCGTGTGGGATGAGCGCAATTGTTCGATAGT
Source organism: Bradypodion pumilum (assembly GCA_035047305.1). NCBI lineage: Eukaryota > Metazoa > Chordata > Lepidosauria > Squamata > Chamaeleonidae > Bradypodion > Bradypodion pumilum. The sequence goes on along the minus strand of JAWDJD010000002.1, from coordinate 431,164,592 downwards.
TTGAACATTCTTTGGCATTGCCCTTTTTTGGGATTGGAACATATACTGATCTTTTCCAGTCCTGTGGCCACTGTTTTGTTTTCCAAATCTGCTGGCATATTGAATGCAGTAATTTGATGCCATCATCTTTTAGAGCTTTGAAAAATTCAACTGGGATACCATCATCTCCACTAGCTTTGTTGTTTGCAGTGCTCTTTAGGGCCTTTCTGACTTCACTATACAGTATTCTACTCCAATGTACAATGGTACCTCATACAAGGATTTTAATCCATTCCACAGGGCTCGTTGTTGTATGAAATAATTGCTATATGATGCATGCATCGTATAGCGATTTCCCCTATGGGAAGCATTGCACGACGGTTTGTTTGTTTTTTTTTTTGCTAAGTGGTATTTTCCATTGAAAAATTGTTGTACAATGTTTTCCATAGGGAAAATTGTTATGCAATTTCGTTGCTATACAGGGCGATTGTTATATGAGGTTCCACTGTATAGTAAAACCCCTACTTACTAAAAAAAAGTCTGTTCCGTAGGCTTTTGCTTAAATCTAAAAAAATTTGTAACTCGAAGCAAACCCATAGGAAAAATTATTTTTTACGTAACTCAAAGCAAACTCATAGGAAAAATGAAATTTTATGTAAATCGAAGCAAACCCATAGGGAAATGAATTTTTGCGTAACTTGAAGCAAACCCATAGGAAAAAGAATCTTTATGTAACTCGAAGCAAACCCATAGGAAATCATGTAAATCGAGACATGGTTTTAGCACAAAATCATTATGTAAGTCGAATTTTATGTGACTCGAGGCATATGTAAGTCGGGTTTTTACTGTATTTGATTTTATTCCATGTTCTTTTGACTTTGTGATTCTTCGTTCTGGGTGTTTGCACTGAAAGTATCACACAACAAGTACAGTGTAAAAATGTCATCCTAGTCTGACCTAGTGCATGAAGAACAAACTAACTTCAAAATTTCAGAGATAAATAAAAGGTAGAAGATATCAAGACATGTTTTATACAAGGGGTGGGTGGGAATGAAAGTGGCCATTTCCCCATATCAGTTTTACCTCCTTAAAACCCCATGATGATAAAGTGAAATTCTAAAGTTCCTAAGTCTTAATGAATCCAGTTTTCCTGTCCCAACTCTTCCATTTCTGCTGTCACACATATAAAGATTCACATGCTAAGTTGCCACCAGCAGAGTAATAAAGTAATTACCATTTACATGTTTATGTACATTTGATGTCATAAAGAATTATGAAATCTCCTTTTTGCCATGGATGACTTGTCTGAGACAATTTTCCAGTTTTGATTAGTGCCAGAAGTCTCAATGCTTAAGTATCACTCTTGAATACACACCAACAAATCTAAAAGTTTTTGTCACACTTCCATTCTTCTCTTCAGTTAGCAAACCACCATAAGCATGTTTAAGACAGAAAAATGAAAACAAAAATAAAACAGGTTGAGTGTTCTTAAAAAGGTCCAGTGTTTACTGAACCCATATTCTTACAAAGTATTTCTCTTAAAAAGTAAATAAACAATATTTTACAAGCTCCTGAGAAAACATGGAGAAGTAAATTTTGGATAAATAGCCTTGTTGTCTAGAAAAAGAGAACTGAAAATGTGAGTTCGTCAACATAAATTGATCCACAGTACTAACCTTTTCCAATATGCTCCAGAATTTAAAGAAATGTTACTATAGTATTTTCAACCTAGATCTATATCATAAATTGTAAAAGGAAAGAAATCTTTCTTGTCCCCCAGTCCAATGGCTACATTTTTCACCACATTCACAAATAGATGGGACTATTCCAAGGGAAAATAAACAGATGGCAAAATGTCTTCATTTCTTGGCTAGTGATTTAGGTTTTTTTTAATCATATTTCTTTCTTTAGGTAATATGACTTTTTCCCAGGAAAAAAAAGAAATTTTAATTAATCCTCAGGGAGACGTAATAATAAGCACTCAGTCTTTCATCTCCAATGGCCTTGTTCAAAGCTAATACCCCGGTGAAATCCATCCTAAATCGGCAGGAAACCACCCACCTCTACATGGCCAAGGGACAGTTCTGTATGAAGAAAAGACCCAAGTTAATCAACATCCACTGAAACCCTCTACTTAATTGTGGACCTTCAAGGAATTAAGTACTCATTCAAAAACTGTTAGTTTTCCAAAGGTAAATCTTGGAAATGCAAAAAAAAAAAGAACAGCTATGTGGTTCATGAACAAACAAACAAAAACATATAAAAATGAACTTTTATATTCTCCAGAATGCTTCATTGATTTAATTTAATTTAATAGATTTATATACCACCCTATACAATGGACTCTGGGCGGTGTTCACAAGTTAAAACCAATATAAAACAATTAAAAACCCTTAAAAACATAGCAATATTACCCCCGCTGTGCTATTTACTATCTAAAAACAAATATAAAATCTACAAAACCTTAACATTAAAAAAATTAATTACAGGAGGGAGGAGCCTCAGACAAGCCTGAAAGGGGAGCTTGTTGGCAATCCTGGCCCCCAGACCCATTTTGTCAACCACATCTTCAATTGTTTCCTAAATGGTAGCAGCTGAGCCTGGAGGCATAGTTCTACTGGAAGGAGGTTCCATAGTGTGGGGGCTACAACCGAGAAGGCCCTTTTCCTTGTGCTGGAGAGGCGAGCCTCCCCAACAGATATCTGAAGGGTGCCCTCTCGGTTTGCTCTTGTGGGACAGGTCGATGTCCTAGGGACAATGTGGTTCCTGAGGTATCCTGGTCCGCTACCATGAAGGGCTTTAAAGGTAACAACAAGCACCTTGAATTGCACCCGGAGGCATATAGGCAGTCTGTGCATTAGGCTGGGTGCCCAAACTAAGTTCTCAAATGCTAAGCTAAGGAAGCATTCTGCACAACCAGCGAGCTTACCTGTTTTGTAATATTTTGGTACTCAAGTAAAAACATTGTATGGTCCTGAATCTAGAGACACAAACATTCACAAGCACATCTGTATCTTCCCTTTTTCAAAGAGCTGTCACAGATTCTATTTCGATAACTTCTGATTTTGTGTTTAATGCCGTTAAGATCAACGTATCCCACTATTCCCGCTCTACTGAATCATCAGTTGAGAGTTACTGATGAGCAATATGTATCTCTTTCCACTTACCTATTTTTCATGTAGCACTCAGTATATTTAACAGTGTCACCAAGAATCTATCTTGTTTTTTAAAAAGACAACTGATAAAGTTTAAAAGAAGGTAAACAAGCCACCATTGGAAGGAGGCATTCACTATGACAGAAGCCGACTAAAAGGGCAAAATGGTAAACTGAACTAGAGGGGCTATTTGCTTCCCAGAATTTATTATTTAATAACTTCTACTGCAATATTTCTGGGGCACATCAAAGGACAATAACAGGCTGATGCTGGTAATCCCTCTCACATATAAAAGGTTTTCATTACTGGGTGTTAAAGGCAATGTTCTGCCTCAGAAATGGGAACTGATAGGGTTCTGCCTTTCTTCCCCCTATCCTGGGGAAACATCTAAAACCGTCCTTTCTCCTCACAGTGACGCTGAGTGCTTTTGCCAGAATTTGCTCTGAAAGCTGCAGATGTATAATATGATGGAAAATATCTTTGATGAATGGGAAAAGGAGCAAGGATAGGGGAGGCAGTGAAGTTCAGCAGATCACTATTTTGTACCAGCCCAGCAACTGTTTTCCATTCTACTTGACTGGCTTCTTGTAAACATGTATTTATTTGTTTTCTTTTATAAAGTTTCTAAAGGAAGTCAAAAGAAATGACATACTGTACTTCCCTTGCATATCCCATGCAATCGGAATAAAATCCTATTAATTTATTTTTGTAAAAAAAATTGACACAAGTAACAAAAGCAGCCATAATATTAATAATATAATCTTGTAGCTCAAAAATGATTGTAATTGGCTGTGCATTGGTAACATTTTCATGACCTACTTCCACCAAGTCTGTAATAAATGCCTAATATCTGTACTATGAAAAGGTACATTTTCAATTTGTTACTTAGGTAATAAATAAAAAGTGTTTGCCTAACAATAACATATATATGAGGATGATATTGGTTTTGCTACACGTGTTCAAGGCCATATTTACTAGAAAGAATAATATTTTTATTATGACTAGCATTCTGTATTGATCATACATTTGGCATACAGAAGTCATCCTACAGATGCAGGGGTGGGCTTCAAAAGTTTTTACTACCACACTGTGGGTGTGGCCTACTTTGTGGGTGTGGCCTACTTTGTGGGCATGGCCTACTTGTGGGTGTGGCCTACTCTGTGGGTGTGGCCATGTGACTAGTTGGGTGATCTAGTTATGCCTGCCACATGACCATTAAAACGTCTGCAAACACAGACAGCACTGGCTCTTTGGCTATAAATGGAGATGCACTGCACGCTAGAGTCGTATACGACTGGCTTTTGAGCAAGGGCGACCTTTACCTTTACTAACCACTTGCAACTAAACAGGGTCAAACTTCACAGCAAATTTGAATTCCCATCAAGGGGTCTTCTGTTATTAGGTAAAGGTAAAGGTTGCCCTTGCTCGAAAGCCAGTCGTATCCAACTCTAGGGTTCAGTGCTCATCTCTGTTTATAGCCAAAGAGCCAGTGCAGTTTTCTGTGGTCATGTGGCAGGCATGACTAGATACTTGAGCACACGGAACAGTGGATTTCAATCACATGCACACAGAATATATACAGTATATAGCATGAGAGAGGGGGAAATGCTTTAAGCAACTTTTTCATATACTCTTATGACCTGGAATATACTTGCATGCTGGAATTGTTTCCCCACTGAACTGTCATTTCCAATGAATGAGCAGCAGGTGTTCTTCTTTTCCTTTTTTAGAATGAGAGTTGTACTTTATAGAATACTAGAAGAGGTTGCCCGGCGTTGCCGGGCTGTTTAAATGGTGTTGGAAAGTTTTTGTTGTTGTTGTTAATGTTTGTAAAGAAGAGGTTAGTCTATAATTGAAATTTATACAAATTTTGTACTTATACAAAAATTTTATTTATACAAAATTTATACAAATTTTTTTGATGGCCTGTTATAAACTGTGATGAGTTTTGTTTGGTGTTTTGGTTTTGTGGGTGAAAAAAAAGAATAAAGGATGATATACTTTTTCCAAAAAAATTTTTAACCCAATATTTTTAAGTATGTATTTTTTTAAATTGTTGTACCGTAGGTAATAATTTAAAAAATGTGAAAGTACATGTTTTTCACAATAAATGTTTTTAAACTGTGTATTGATGTTTTAGTTTTCAGCACAGGATTTTTTAATAGTTTTTATTTTAATTTTTTTACATCTGTTTTTGATTTGTGTAAAATTGTGATTTTGTGTTATTTGTTTTTACTTGTTTTTACTCTTGGGGCCTTTTGTGTGGGGCTATTTGTCTTTTTGAATTTTTTTTACTATTGTGGGCAACAAGTGGTGCTGGTAGGGGTTATCTTGTATTTTGACTGTTTTTTCTCTCATGGCCTCTGGGTGGAGCTTCTTCCAGTAAGTAGTCTCTTTCTTTATTCATTTCTTTTCCAGTCGTTGTGGTGTGAGGTCGTGTGGTGGTGAGTTGGCTGTTTTTCTTCATTTGGGGTGGTGGTGGTGGTTGGATTTTGTGGTGTTTGGCTGGGTGCTGGGTGTGTTTGGAAATGTTTGTTGCTGTTTACTTTGTGTTGTTTTTTGATGTTATTTTTGTTTGTTTTTGTGTATTTTTGAATTTTTTTGATTGTTTGTTTTTGTGTTTTTTGGTGTCCTGTGGGGGGATCCCCTCTCTGCCATCTCCCCTGGATCTGGAAGGCTTGGGGGGACAGGCTCCTTTTGTCCCCCCAAACCTTCCAGACTCATGGGACCCAGGAGAGGGGATCGAATCCAGGCCACCTTCTGATATTAAAAGGGAAATATCAATTGTGGTTTCCCCTTTAATATCAGTGGGGGGGGGGTTGTGATCCCCCTCTCCGCTGGCTTCCTTGGGTTTGGGAGGGTTGGGTGAGAAAAGGGGTCTGTCTCCCCAACCCTTCCGGACCCAGGAGAGCCATCGGAGAGGGGGATTCCCCCCCCCCGCAAACTCCGTTTTTAAAGAGAAGTAACCGTTTGGTTTCTTCTCTTTAATATGGGGCGTGTGTGTGTGTGTGTGTGTGTGTGTGTGTGTGTGTGTGTGTGTGTGTGTGTGTGTGTGTGTGTGTGTGTGTGTGTATGTGTGTGGAGGGGAATCCCCTCTCTGCCAGGTCCCCTGGGGTCAGGAGGGTTGGGGAGACAGGCTCCTTTTGTCCCCCCAAAACCTTCCAGACTCATGGGACCCAGGAGAGGGGATAGAATCCAGGCTACCCTCTGATATTAAAAGGGAAATCTCAATTGGGGTTTCCCCTTTAATATCGGGGTGGTTGTGATCCCCCTCTCCGCTGGCTTCCTTGGGTTTGGGAGGGTTGGGTTGAGAACTGTTTGTTCAGATACGTTACAGAGTTCATGATTCCACCCTATGGAATCCTGGGGTTTGTAGTTTGGTGAAGGACCTAGAAGAAACTTTCATAGATACTTTCAAACTAATGCAAGGAAAAGTTGATGGCAACAGGAAAAGAAAAAACCTGAATATGAAATGGGCTAACTCAGTAAAGGAAACTACGGCCTGTTGTTTGCAAGTACTTTTTGAAGGCCTTCAGTCCAAATAGATTGAAAACACAACAACAGCAACAAATCTATAAGTGAATTCTAAGCCTCTCACCAAACTAGAGATCCCATGATTCTGTAGGAAAATAATAATATTTTTCATCTCAGAAATTTCTCTGGGTTGAAAGGATTTTTGCTGGAGAAACTCTGCTCAGGTGACGCCCGAATGAGGCTCCTTTCATGTCTCCAAGATCTTTTTCCACCGAAGTGTTCTCTATTTATCTACTTGCAATGTCTTGCTTTCAAACTGCTAGGTTGGCAGGAGCTGGGACAGAGATGGAAACTCACTCCCGTTGTGCAGTACTCTGGAGTCAAACTCCGACCTTCCAGTTGTCACTTACCAGCCCAGAAGGTGCAGGAGTGGAGGATGTGGACCACAGCGAGGGAGCCAAAGTTGCTGCCAGAGCTGCAGCCAGAGCCGGAGCCAGCCTCCCCTCCTCCTGCGGCGGCGACCCGAGGCCACAGTGGAAAATGGCGGGCGTCAGCGGTGGTGGCAGCTTCGGCAGCAAAAGGGGCACTCTGAAGGCGGCGGCTGGGGCAGCAGCATTGGCTAGCTAAGCTCAGGGTCTGCACAGGTTGGAGCGGCGTCTTCCCCGCGATGCGAACCGGGGCCTTTGCTGCCGCTGCTGCTGCCTCCTGCTCCAAGTGCAGGACTCGGAGCAAGGGGCAGCAATTGTGGCGGCCCCGGCTCGCATCGCAGGGAAGGCACAGCTCCAACCTGTGCAGATCCTGGGCTTAGTTAGCCTATGCTGGTGCCCCAGCCACCACAGCAGTTGCAGCCATGATGGTTCGGCTGGGTTCTCTGACCGCAGTCGCCGGTTAGCCCTGCTGCACTGCTCCGGCCGTGGTGCCTGGCCCGCCATTGCCTCCCTGCTCCGCCTGCCCGTAGTAACGCACGCGTGATGGTATGCAGTTGCGCATGTGTGCATAGGGAAGTGGTCATGGCCACAGGGGATTTTTAGTACCCCTGCCCGAACCGGTCCAATACTGTCAGTGCCCACCACTGTACAAATAGCCTTAAAGGAGTATTTGACAAGAGTATCTATGCTGTTGAGATGGGCTTAAGAGTATTTGACAAGCGTATCTATGTTGTTGTAGATGGCCTTAAAAGGACTACTGATAAATTCATGGAGTATATGGCTATGACGTTACACTACTGTTAGGATGAAAGGCAACATGCTTCTGAATACAAAATGTTGGAGTACAGGACTGTGTTAGAAGTCAGCAATTTCCCATGTCGTGAAATGTCAGGGCCAAACCTCACATAAAAGTGTGACCCCATTTGATACGTACCAACACTGATGAACTGATGAACAAAGTGGAAACAATTTAACTGGTAGATGGGAAACGACCATTATGGATGTCCCATTTGTATTTTTTTGGTCTCCAGCTATCACTAGGACATTTTCCCTTAAAGCAAGCCAAAGCTAGTCCATGAAGTCTTCAAGTTAGGCCTTTCTCCCGGTAACTGAAATTTAAGTGTGTATAAGTGTGGGTGTATCAGCGAGGGCAAAAAAAATATCAAAATATGGTCTGCCAGTACCATGAAGTCTGTCCTGAGAATATTATGCAGTGGCCCTTCATCTGCCTTCCGCATTGCAGCATGAAACTTGTACCACTAATCCAGTTCCACAAATCACTTTCTGATCCTGAACCCTTTTGGCATGCAAAGTCTTCATCGGTCCCAGGCAAGTATTGGTGAAGCTACTGCCCTCCATCCAGATGGATTCAAGTGGGAATTAATCCACTTGGGACCATCACCCTTCCCTGTGGACTTCGGCACCCAAGGCCATTAGTCCTAAAGGTTGTCAGGTTAGTTAACTGCTGTCTGGCACTCGGCGTTGGGTCGCTGGCAGTATGGTCAACTCTATTACCACAGCAGGATAACCTGGCCAGACCAACAATACTATAGTGTGCACTCTAGACTTTAAGGAAAGCTGATCTCCAAAAGCCTCGGAAAATACTGGGTGACATCCCATAGTCATAAATATAATCAAAAAGAAGTCACTCCATGATGAATGGGAGATTCTTAAAGGTGAGATATCGAGGCACTCTCCCAAGCAGTTCCCATGAGAAAGAAATGCAGAAGATATCTAAAGAAACCAGGATGGCTGTATAAGGAGCTTTCAGATGAGCTAATATTTAAAAGGAGCATGTAGAAAGAATGGGAAAAAGAGACAAATTACCAGGGAAAAGTCAAAACAAGAAGCCAATATTTGTAGGTTGAAGGTCAGGAGGGCTAAAACTCAGAATGACCTCACATTTTACAAAAGAGATTAAAAATAACAAACAAGGTTTTTCAGTTCTACTTAGGAAAAGAGAAAGATGTGGAAGTGATAGGCCTGCTGTGTAGAGAGGAAAAAATACTAATGGGAAATTGAGCGAAGGCAGAACTGCTGAACACATACTTTGCCTCTTTTCTTCCAGAAAGAAGAAAAAAGGGCCAGCCTGGTGCAAATGGACAAAAAGAGGCAGTGTGTGTAGGCCAGGGGTTCTTAGTGTTTTCGTACCATGGGCCAGACATACCCCCCTCACACAGGTGGGGGTTCCAGAGGCGTGGAGGCTCCCTTGACGAACATTTGTCATCATCGGTGTGTGGCAGTGGCAGCGCCGATCATGCCATTATTGCGCCTTTGTCCACAGCCTCCACCACTTCCCAGAGTGGCAGAAGGCTGTTTGGAGCAATTTCACTCTGTCTGGATGACTTTTTGATGCTTCCCCACTTTGCTACGGCCGCCTGAATGCGCCACCGGGCATTTACAAAATAACATGGAGATTAGTAATATCTAGCATGGGTTTCTCAAAAACAAATCAGGTCACATTATTCATGTCTTTTTGTAACAGTCTCTGATTTGGCAGTCAAGGGAAACAATAGTGATATAGTATATCATAATTTCCGCAAAACTTTTGATGAGATCCTTTACAATACAGTAAAACCCCTACTTATGTAAAAAGTATTTTATGTAAATCAGTTTTTTACTTAACTCGAAGCAAACCCATAGGAAAATGAAATTTATGTAAATTGAAGCAACCCCATAGGAAAACAATTTTTTATTTAACTCGAAGCAAACTCATAGGAAATTATGTTATGTAAATCTAGACATTTATGTAAATCGGGACATGGTTTTAGTACAAAAATCATTATGCAAGTCGAATTTTATGTAACTCGAGGCATATGTAAGTTGGGGTTTAACTGTATTTTTGTGGCCTAAGTGGTAAAATGAAAGCCAGATGATGCAACCATTGAAAGGATTTGTAGTTAATTGACAGGCTGTACCCAAAGTACCGTTCATTGGTTCCTGGTCATCCTGGAGAAATGTATCAAATGAGGTGCTGCATTGCTCTGTCCTGGGCTAAGTGTTGTCCAATATCTTTGTAAATAAATTATGTTATTATGCTCTACATGGGTTTCCTCTGGTACGTCCTAAGTAAATATTGGTCAAATTCCTTTTGCATAAACTATGCTGGTGTTAGAGCAGAGGCGCCCAAACTATGGCCTGTGGGCCCAATTAGGCTCGTGCATATCATTAATGAGGATCGCGGTGAATACCCGGACTCCCTACGGACTGCCCCTCCACCCACCCCCACTGTCTGACATCAGCGGCGGTGATCACGCTTTGTCCCAGCTGCTCTGAGCAGCCTGTCTCGGTCCCATCCCCTCTGCAGCCTTTGCAAAGCCGATCGCCACACCGGGGAAATTTTCAGAGCCTCCTCTTGTTTCAAAATCCGCTGCGCTAGGAGAGCCACTTGGTGCACCCAGGATGATGTCACTGCAGTGCACCAAGTTTACCCTTCCAGCACTGCAGATTTTGAAACAGAGGAGGCTCCGGAAATTTCCCCGATGTGGCGATCGGCTTTGGCAAAGGCTGCAGAGGGGATGGGACCGAGCCAGAAGCTGCTCCGAGCAGCCAGGACTAAGCATGATCGCCACCAACACTGCTGATGTCAAAACTGTAAGCAGCAGGAGAAGCCTGCTTCCCCCCCCCCCCCCCGACAGGTGTGTGTCGGGGGCAGGACCAGCCTGTGGAAAAAAGTTTGGGCACCACTGTGTTAGAGAAATGACATCAGCAGCAGGTGCACACTGTCACTAAATTTAGAGAGTCCTGGCTTCAATTCTTGGTCATGTACAATAATATGACATTGAAACGCTGATAAATCAATCTAAGGACTTTTTAATAAGCAGCACTCTGCTGTTGCTGGCAATGTCATTTTCTCTATACTGGAGTGAAATATGGAACAGAATTTTTGCCAGTTATGTGTGTGATAGGTGAAAAAATACCTTCACGCTGATCCACTGAACTCTAAAGCCATTTGGGAGTAGAAGCTGAAGACAGGTGATCAGGCAATAAAGCCACCACATACAAGAAAATCAAGCTTTCTCCTCCAGCACCATTCCTTGCTCAGGAGAACCAGACAAGCACAGCAATTCTTTGAGACTTAAAACAGCACTTCGAGACTTGGCAAACTTAGAAGTGGGAGAGGTGTCAGCATATATTAAGTAATAAATGGTGGCCTGAAAACATTTACTTTTTAAAAGCAATGTGTGAGGCCTTAAGTCAGTTAAAGCAGGAAAAAACAGCTCAGTAAAGCAATTAGAGAAAAATAAAAAGTTGTTAGAAGGAGGAGGGGCCACAAGAAATTGCAGATAGATAAATAGGAGCCACTTCAGTGGGAAAAGATCTTGGGGACATGAAAAGAGCCTCATTCAGGCATCCGCTAAGTGGAGTTTCTCCAGCAAAAACCCTTTCAACCCAGAATAATTACTACATAATAATTACTACACCTACTATAGGTAATAGGATAAAGGGGGCTCCCGAGGCCAGGTGAGCCCCAAAGATGCCGCTACCACCACAAATGCTGCCTGCCTTGCCCCAGGACCCACGCCATCAGTCCTGGGGAGTCGAGGCAGGTAGGAGCCGCCAAAGTCCACCGTTACGGGCGCCTGAGACTCCCCCCCCATGCCATTGGTAAGAATTTTGGACTTGGATCTTGGTAGCAGGGGTCCATTGTTCCTGTTACCCTTCATCCTTGGGGGTTTTGGGGGGGGGTGAAATTGGGGCGAGTGCTGGGTGTCATCTGTGTTTTTTTTCTATCAGTGGGGCAATTATTGTCTATTATATATTATCGTTACTGTATTGCATTGCATTGTATTGTTCTTGTATTATTCGATTTGTGATTTTGTAATGCTTTTGGATAATATGCATTATTATTTTTTTGCTCTTGTACTTTGTATTTGTATTGTATTTATTGGTTGTAATATAATAGTATGTATATTGAACTGTTGTAGCCGCTCTGAGTCAGCCTTGGCTTGAGTAGAGCAGTGTAAAAATTCAATAAATAAAAAGCTGTGCCAGGAGGTGAAGGCATGCTTAGTTCCCAGGCTATTTCTGACTCAAAGCACAAGTTCAAAGCGGGGAATGAAATATGTCACCCCTCAAGATATAAATACAGGCCTCTTTACAGTTAAACCTTAGCATCTGGCTGCAGCCAGTTCCGCTTGAAGATGACCTGCTGTCTATGCACCCTTCCAAGGAAGGGTATGTTTTGAAAACAACAAGGCTTCACTGAAAACAGAGACAGAGTACTTTGAATTTAAGTAATTGTTACATGATTCAGTTTGCTTCTGTGTTTTACAGTATTGATGTATTCTGCATTATTTGAAATAAGCTAAGATGCTTTCTTTGTGGTTTAAGTACAGTATTGGGAAGATTGTTCTCTTGTTCAAAGAGTGTTCTTTTCTACTTTTGAATTTTAAAATATATAGAAGCTGTGTTAACTCTTTTACTCAGAAATACAGATTTTGATAGTGGCATATTTGAAGTGTCATATTGTTTTACTGCTTTTCTCACTCTGCTAAAATAAAAGCAAAAGGCAAGCATGCCTCAGTACAGAAGTTGTATTGATAAATCTGCTATGTTTTATTCACCATAAATTATCTCGATCTCTATTATTGGTATAAGTAATAGGCACCTTAAGTGCTATTTTTGCCTATTCATAGAAAGCTTATTTTAACCCAGTTTCTGATAACTTTATTGTAACATTAAGAATTGCCTCAGTGTATTGTACTGAAGAAAGTATAGGTTTTGTTATTTACCTTAAGTACAAAGTTGCCTTATATCAGTTGCCCTGTATTCTAATAAAGCTATCTATCTGCCTGTCTGTCTGCCTGTCTGCCTGACACTAAAGTGAAAAAAGGAGAGACTGTGTTGTCCTTGTACACAATCCAAAAGCAGGGGGATGGGGTAATATCTCCAATTTGCTCTTATGTGCTGTTAAGTCATCTCTGCCCATGGAAACCCTTTGGACATCACCAAACTACCCTATCCTCAACAATCCTGCTTAGCTTTTGGATTTCTGTACAGTAAGTCATCAATGAGTGAATCATGACAATGACGATGACAATGACGACGACGACGATGTCACACACCATCAAGATGTCCTGGCTTATGCCAACCCTATGAATGAATGATCTCCAAAGTTTTTTTGAACTCAACAGCCCTGCTCAGCTCAAACCTGTGCATTCCTTTTGGATTCAATCCATCTCCTATCAGGTCTTCCTCTTTACGTGCTGTCTTCAAACTTTCCCAACATTATTGTCTTTCCCAATGAAGCTTTCCTTCTCACGATGTGCCTATATCATGCCCAGTTTTTATTAAATAATTTTTTACTACAATCAACAGAAAATCTTCAAAAGCACAGCCAAAGTCAAAATAAAAAACCCCAAAACACAAGAACATGTGTGACACCTTAAAAGAATAGCTTTCATATTCCAGTGTAAGCTTTAGTGGGTTGATCTACTTCATCAGACACACTAGAGCAGTGATGCCAAACCTTCTAGAGACCAAGTGCCCAAACCACCATCCACACTGCACCCTCATGCCGCACGTGAGCTGGCCACCAGACAGGGAGGAAGCGCTCTCATTGGGCTGCGGGGTAGAGGGGCAGGGTGAACTCTTGTGTTGGGGGGAGGGAGGAAGCACTCCTATTGGGCTTCTGGGCAGAAGAACAGGGCGAAGTCTGTGCTGGGGCGAAAGAAAGCAAACCAACAGAGAGGGCTCTGAGTGCCCCCTCTGGCACATGTGCCATGGGTTTGCCACCACTGCAATAGTGTTAAGTGAATCAAAGGGACAAATATATATAAGCAAGCATAGGTAGATGATAATGGCATTATACTAATACCTCATACAACATCCAAACTTGGTTCCACAAGTTTGGACGTTGTATGAATTCCGACTTTGTATGAGGCATGCAAAATCCTATCCGCGATGCCTCATACAACGTCCAAATTATTGCCACTGATGCTTTGTATAACGTCGTTCCCCTTGTGAGAGCGGGGAGGCGGGGGGCTAAAGTCTGGCCCCAGCTGTGAGGCGGCCAGAGAAGCAACCGTGGGGGAATCCCCCAAAATATCCAAGCGACCCCGAGTACCCTCACCCGAAGACAGGAGGAATGGGGCGAGGAGGAGGAATGGCGCTTCCGGGGCGGCGGTGGGAGACCTGCTGTGAGGCGGCCAGAGAAGCAACCGTGGGGGAATCCCCCAAAATATCCAAGCGCCCCCGAGCACCCTCACCCGAGGACAGGAGGAATGGGGTGAGGAGGAGGAATGGCGCTTCCGGAACGGCGGCAGGAGACCCGACGATTCTCCTCCTCTTCGGGCCCTGGTTGTTTCTCTTGCTCCGCCAGCGAGTCTCGCTCCCACCTACCCGCTCTCAACCATGGGTCGCTTCCCTGGCGAGAGCGGGGAAGGGAAGCAAGAGGCAGCGTGGCGCATAAGAAGACCAGCCACGCCGGAGTCTCGCTTCCCTTCACCGTTCTCAACCAAGGGACGCTTCCCTGGCAAGAGCGGGGAAGCGATTGAGACTCCGGTGTGGCTGGTTTTCTTATGCGCCACACTGCCCACCTCACAGCTGAAGCCAGTCTCCAAGGGACGCTTCCCTGGCGAGAGCAGGGAAGGGAAGCGAGACTGGCTTCAGTTGTATGATTGCCATTCCTCCTGTCCTCGGGCGAGGGTGCTCGGGGCCGCTTGGATATTTTGGGGGATTCCCCCATGGTCGCTTCTCTGGCTGCCTCATAGCTGGGGCCAGTTTTGCTCCAACCCGGCTCCTAATGTCTCATACAACGTCCGACGGCGGTGTATGAGGCATCTTTTCCCCCAGAATTGGGCGACGTTGTATGGATCCGACGTTCTATGAAGCGGACGTTGTATGAGGCATTACTGTATTGACAAAGTGAAGCTTACATTTTAATATAAAAGTTAGTCTTTAAGGGACCACCACATTGTTGTGTGTTTTCTTTTTAAAAAAAAATGTCTTGGCTTTACCTGGATATGCTTACACAGACTAGCACGTCTATGACTTTGAGAACTACCTCAACAGCATGTGAGGTTTCATGTTCTGAAGAACTCTTCATCAGTTTGCTGCCTCTCGAATGGTGGAGGCAGCCGTCTCACTATGCCCAATATAAGGGCCATCATGGGGCAGGATGAGGAACTCAGAAAAGCTGTCCTTGCCTCATTAAAAATGTCTGAATAATTGCTGTTGCTGCTCTATGCCATTCACAAATGGGTAGTTCAGCTACTCTCCCTATTTCCCACTCTGCCCATTAAAAATAAAAAATGACCTAATAAACTCTTTGAATTCAAGTACAAAACCAGACGTCTCTCCCTAGCAAGATGTTACTAGAGGAAATAACAAATGTCTTCCTTCTAGCTGGTCTTCGTAAGGTCACCATCTCAAGATTTGTGTTCTCTGTGTCTACCTTTGATGTAATCATCAATAATATCTCACTATTGCCTGTCTGTCATCCAGTGCGCTATCTGTCTAAACTATTGTTAGCTTCCTGTGTGGTGCAGTGTCAAAGGCCTCGCTGCTACTCAAGACATATTATGTGCACAGTGTCTGATTTCTCCACCCACTCGGTGACTGTATTGGGAAAGGCTCTCAGGTTTCTTTGACGTGATCTGTAGTTTGCAAATCCGCGTTGACTGTAATTCAATAAGCAACTCCACGACATATTCTACGGATCGATGCTCTCATTATGGTTCAGAGCATTCAAGCTGCAATATGAAGCAAGTCTATGAAATACTTCACGTCATAAGCCCTGGCCTACCGAACAGGTACACTGATCTCATTGATATCTGCAAAAATCTCATGGCACTGCTGTGACTGCCCAAAGACTAGGTGTTTAAAAACACACACCGCATGTCCATTTTTTTCCAGACAGCAGTGTTGGGCATCTCCTACCTAGAACAGAAAATGCCTGTATAAAAGAAATGTCTGGCCAGGTTATCCTGCTATGGTAATAGAGTAGACCATACTGCCAGTGACTCAATGGCAGGTGTCAGGTGGGGGTTAAGTAATCTGACAGCCTTGAGGACTAACAGCTTGGGTGCCGAAGTCCACAGGGAAGGTTGATGGACCCCACTTGAATCCATCTGGATGGAGGGAAGCAGTTTCATCCATACTGGCCTGGGGCTGAGGAGGACTTTGCTTGCCCAAAGGGCTCAGGACCAGAAAGTGACTCACAGAACTGGTTTAGTGGTAGGGGTGTCATGCTGAGATGTAGAAGGCAGATGAAAGGCCACTGTATTATATTCTCAGGAGTCTTCAAGGCTGATCACCATGATCGCCAATATTCTGATTAAGATACGGCTGAAGAAGAAGAAAAGAAGAAGCTTGTGTGGGCAGATTGTCAAGAATCAATAAGAAATGTTGGAATACGTTCAGTTCTAAAACTATTTGTTCTAATTCTTTAAAAAGGGATGCTGCTGAATGAGTAAGAATATATATACATCAGTTCATTTTCTAGAATTGAGGAAAATTTGCCAGTTTATACAACTTATGATCTGGAAAACCCTTGAGAATTAAAGGGGGGAGGAACCCAACAAATAACTCCTATGGAAAAGAAACCAGAAACCACCAGATTCACCCATGCAAGAAGAGAGCTTTTTGTGCCTAGCTTTTATAAGTTTGGCTTTAAGTCTCTACATATTCTTCTTTACAAGGCTGAATTAAGGTTACTTTCTGTCCTAAAATGCGCCTTGTCCTTAACAGTTCAGTGGAATTTCATAGTGTAAATTCCAAAATAAGGCCACAAATGAAATGGGAGAAATCTTTCAATTTCACTTTCTTCCATAGCTCAGTTTCTTGAACTGCATGTTCTTTCTACCCAAAATATTCAATATGAAAACTGCTTTACATTCTTAAAAATCAAAAAAATTATCTGGCTTACTTTTGTATGTACAGCAGATCTTGTGACGGAGCTGACCTTTTTGCATCTGCCTTCCATAAAGTCATTCCATAACATGACTTTCTACACCGCAATGCAGTTACACAATTTTTCATTTTTTAGGAATCCTTGTACATTATTTTCATATCATCTTCAGAGTCACAAATCTTTTTTATTATTATTTTAATTCGTTAATCTTACGTTAAGGGAAGGATTTAGGGAACTACCCTTCAAGACTGTGCTTATACCCTCTTTTCCATACATGGACATGGATCCTTATGGAACCAATCCAACAACTTTATTGGCTCTGAGTCGTAAACCAATTGGAGCAAAATATCTCAAAAGTTATTGCTACAAGTTGTGCATATGGTGAATTGATCTGATTGCTTTATTTGCTTTACAGTGGAACCTTGCATAACGACGTGCTTGTATAGAGTCATATTCGCATAACGCCGCATCCGTCATGCCCCACGTGATCCCCTGCATAATGATGTTTAATTTCAAAAAAAGCCGTTATGCCGGTTATCCCCGGATAATGACATTGTTATGTGGGGTGACCCCCGGATAACGACGTTTTTTCATCATTATGCGGGGAATCTCCCATAGGGATCACATAACGACGAAAATTGCATAACAACGCTACTTGGGGAACCAAGTAATGTCGTTATACAAGGTTCTACTGTATTTACTTTTTCTCTTCTTTTTAGTGAATTGATGAACATTCTAAGAACTCAATGTAATGAAACTGAATGAGATACAGCACACACAACAAACATCTCTTTGTCTTCACTCTTCCATGCTTTACAAGTCCTTTTATACCAGTGTTTCCTAACATAGACGATGACAACATGAATAGGAGCACTTTCTTATACTTATTTTTAATTCACCTACCATAGCATCACCCTTCCTCCAAAAAAACAATGGAGTTTGCATCTTCTTTTGCACTGCACATGTTTACTTCGCAATAAATATCATTTAGCTGTGGAAAGGGATACTATATTTCCCAAAGCAAAAGCAGGAAAGAAGCGCATGTAAAGAAAGATCTGCTCAGCTAGTTAGTCTCTGGCTATAAAACATGCCTCGCCACTGCTTCGGGAGCTGCACTGGTTACCAGTTTGCTTCCGAGTGCAATTCAAGGTGCTGGTTTTGACCTTTAAACCCCTACATGACAGTGGGCCAGGATACCTAAGAGACCACATCGCCCTAAGGACATCTGTCCATCCAACCAGGGCTGACCAGAGGCGCTCTCTTATTGTACCATCCGCTAGAGGGGCTCGGCTCTCTAGCACAAGGAGGAGGGCCTTCTCTGTGTCCCCACCGGCTCTCTGGAACCTCTTACCAACAGAGCTACGTCTCCAGAAGGAATTGCTGCCCTTCAGAAAAGAACTTATGGGGTGCAGGTGGGTGACTTCCGTTGGGTAGCTAGTATAGTGAAATTCCGGCACCCTCGGTACCTGCACCCTTTTTTAGGGGGAGGGTAGTTTTTAAAGTAGTTTTTAATCATGTTTTTATTATGATTGTGAACCACCCTGAGTTGGCCTTGGGCAAGTGGGCGGTATAGAAATCTAAATAATAAATAAATAATAATAAATAAATTCCTTAAAAAATAAACACAGTGGACCCACTGCACAATTTATAATTATGGGCATATATATATATATATGACAGGTAAAATTCAAAGAAGTCCACTTTTGAACAGAAGTGGGTGCTAGCAGGCCCCAAGCAGGTGTAATGACATCACATTATCTCTATTACCTGCAACTCTTGATTAGCCACGACATGCCTCTTAATTTCAATCCTGAAGTTCAGTGATATCTGAGCCTTTGTTTTCTGGGAGACTCCATAATAGAGGATGTAAAAACAAGAAAGGCACAGAATAGACTTTTCCTGCTGTACCTTCACAATTAGAAGTGGAGCTGATATGATAAGTAAGAGATATGTGATTACTCTTCAGCAGGCATGGGATTTTTGGATTTCATTCACTACAGCTACCAAAATTCACCAGGAATTTCCCCCATCAAGTTTTGCCAAAATACCTCAAGTTTTCAGAGTTCAAGGATATACACCTGTTCCTTGCCAAAATTCTCCCTGTAGCGACTGTCATTTAAGCATAGAGAAAAAGATGAGTGCAACTTTTTAAGTTCAACAGTAACTGCAAAGCATTAGGGGACAGTAGTCTCTCTGTACTTTAGGCTTTGTGGAGGGTGCCCCTCAAAAAAAAGACCAATTCTCTGTGCATTGGGCACAGGGCAACTGTCAAGAATCCACTCTATCTAACTGAAAAACTGCCGTATATGTTTATGCCAAGGTAGCCTTTCTAATTTTGAACCCAATGCACAAGATTACAACACACGTCTTAAAAATGATTTTGGTTGCTCTCCTCCTGCTGTTTACAATTAAGTGGGTCTTTCTATTATCACCTCTATTTTTTGTTTCAGCAACTGCTTCAAAATATGCATGCTATTTTGTGAACAGCTTAGACCTTGTGTAAATTAGCATGGACTGTTTTGCAAAAGTACTATACTTTGAAGGAGCTGGTTGGGTGCAGCAGCAGAAAACATCTTTTATTGGAGTGAGGAGCACCACACATCCCAAGATCACAATCCATTTGTGGATATTTTGCAAAGCAAGAGGCAACATCTCTCTTACTCATTTTTCTCCTTAAAAGAGGGCAAAGAAAACATCACAAGCTAAAAGACACCCCAGTTCCTTGATCCTGCCTATTAAAGAATTAACAAAGTTTTAAAAACTGGTGAAGAGGCTGCACAGATTATACTTTGACTTCCTGGATCTGTTTCCTTATTGTCCTTCAAGCCCCATAATGAGTACATTAAATTCATCTCTCCCCTTTTCCCAACAATAAGAGGGAGATTGCTTGAATTCTGTTTTGGCTGCTGGTAATTAATGGAAGCAAATGTCATTAAGCCCTCTGTACTGCGACAGGATGGAGCCAGCTTCCTATTTTCATTTTTTCAATGGATAGATTATTGGACAAAACCCAAAGGTAATAAAAAACACCAGGACTTATATGTCCTGCTTTTTAAAGGTAGCATCCCAGAAGTTTGTGAGCATGGCGATCACTTTCCTAAGAAGTTTTTGTAAAAAAAAAGATTCCGTATATCAAATGCTGTGAGAGGAACAAAGAAAAAATTAAAGCAGAATCTGTCAAAGCCACTCTCAAAACAAAACAAAACAAACAAAATAGTATTCAAAACCTCGTCTTTACTACTGGGAACTTGGTTGGGTTCACCTAACTGCTTTTCTCTTTATTCTGTCTCTCTTCAGATTCTCTGGTTTTAACTTTTTTTTTTTGAGCTATGCAGTTGCAGTATGCAACTAAAATAAGAGTGAGCAATAGGCAGCCCCCAACTAACTTATTTCCCCTTCGGGGTATTTTTTCTGTCCTGATGCTGCTTCTTTTGTGTCCTGATCAAACTCTGGACTGCCAAAATGAAGCCACCTACTTGGCTTTGTTGTTGGCTAAACGTAAATCCTCATTGGTACATGTTATTGATAGTAATCAGCAGATTAGCAAATGAGCCGGATTCTGTATCTCTCCACATTCACACAGCGTGTTTGATTTGATTTGAATTTATTTTTGTATACCGCTTTCCTCATCTTGTGGACAACCCATAGCGGGCCTTCTGCGGGCCTACCTGCCCTGGCGTCGGTGGTGTTGCTGTCTGCCAACAACCCCCACTTTAGCATGTTGGCCTTACATTTAGGGACTCTGACCCTCAGCTTATTCTGGGTCCTCCAATTGACAGAAGGGAGGTCGAGTTCCTCAGCCATATCCTCCTTTAATGTTATTCTTTGTTCGGTGAGCTCCTTCCTCCAATGCTAAAACCTATGGAGTGATGCTGCTATAAATTTTCTGTTCCTTTTCATTCTGCCCTGCTTAACACCTAGGTTCCATAGTGCAGGAAAGTACTGTACTTCTATAAGCATCTCTCTTGTTGCTTGTCCCTATTCCCATCCTTAGTTCAGCAAACCAGCTCCTCAGTTCTTCTACTGGATTCATTTCAAACTCACCTAACCTGTCTGCCTACCTGTGCTAGATTTTGAATTCAGCTTCTGACACAAAAGCTTTTCTCCTCTAGTGTATTTTGTCACACAGGCTGACACTTCTGGGGTGCACAGTGGGGAATCAAACTCCCCACCTTTGACTCTCCAGCCAGATACCAGCTATCCAACCAGAAAACAATTTCTATGCTCTCATCGGTTTCAGACAATCTGTTCAGCACTCAAAGCAGAAGCAGAAACTCTATATGTTGCTTTCTCCAAAGCAGTGATTCATCTCTGTTTTCAGTCCGCGCCGTAGCCAGGATTCTAGATTTATTTATTTATTGGGGGGGGGGGTGTTCAGGAGGGGCAACAATCTCACACACCCATATGTACCACTAGCATTTTTTTGCCCAGCAAGCCGGGCATGTTAAATTGAGACTGAGAGAATGAGAGAGAGAAGAGGCTGGATTTGTGGAGGCTGTGCTGAGGTGAATAGGGAGAGATGGGGGGGAGGTGAACCTTTATTTTCCTTTCCCTGCCTTGGGTGGGGGGCAGGTTGGGGGGCAGAGGGATTTTTTCCCTTTCCCTGTCGGGTGCTGGGGGGAAGCAGGGAAAGTTTGCTTTCTCCATCTTTCTTTCTCTCCCCCCCCCCTTTGTCTTCCACCCCCTCTCTCTATTCCACCCTCCTCTCTCTCTCCCCCCCTCCCTATTTCTGGCGTGTGCTTTCCCCGTATCTGTCTTTTACTTACCTTTTTTCTCTCTCTCTCTTTCCCACCCACTTTCTCTTTCTCTTCCTCCCTCCTCTCTTCCCCCCTCCTTTCTCTCTCTTTCGTGCACTTGCCCTGTCTCTCTCTCTTCACCCACTCTCTATCTTTCACTCTATTCCACCCCTCCTATCTCTCTTTCCCCACCCTCTATCCCCTCCTCTCTTTCTTTTCTTTCCTCTCTCTCTCTTTCCCCTCTTCCCCCCTTTTCTCCCCCCCCGGGGGGATAGGTGGCCTCGCTCGCCGGGGTTGCAGGAAGATAAGGGCCTACCCCCTCCTTTCTGCAACCCCGCCGAAGCCTTGCGAGGCCAGCGCTGGCCTCGCTCGCAGGCGCTATGGGGAGATGAGGGGCTCCCTCTGCTTCCCACAACCCTGCTGAAGCCATTGCGAGGCCAGCCCTGGCTTCGCTCGCCAGTGCTGCTCAAAGATGAGGGGCTCCCTCTGCTTCCTGCAACCCCGCCGAAGCCGGGGTGAGGCCAGCACCAGCCTTGCTTGCCAGGATGGCGGTGATGGCTTCCCTGAGGAGCTGTGGTGCCACGGCGGAGATTTTTTAGTGCGCACGCCAGCTTTCCCAGCCTCCTCCATGCTCACATCCCTCAGCCTGATTGGCTGAGGGGTCACGGCGCATAGGACACTGGGAGTTGTTTGTTTTTGCTGTTCATGTTCGTGGGGCGGTTGCCCCACTCTCGGAGGTCAGACCCTTGCGGCGATGCTCTAAGGGTCTTCAGGTAAGTGCAGGCGGCTCAGTACGGGATAGTAGGGACAGGTGTGGGCGTACTTTCTCTTATTTGTTTGAGAACTAGTACCCAAAAGTTTCATGGAGTGTCCCTTAGTTCTAGTGTTGTGCGATAGGGAAAACAGTTTTTCCTTATCTACTTTGTCCACACCGTGCATGATTTTATAAACTTCAATCAGGTCACCTCTTAGACGCCGTCGTTCAAGAGTGAAAAGGCCCAACCGTTGCAGCCTCAGATGGAAACTAAAGTTGGTATTAAAGTTTACATTCAACATTCATCTACAGCCAGAAAATGGTAGATCTGGCCAGAATTCTTCTGGTCATAACTTTCAAAAATGCTTACCTTTAAAAAAAAGTTAAACATTGTGTGTTAAGTCATCCCAACCTATCAGGAGAGATGACTTGAGCAGAGCAATAACTAGTTAAATCATCAGCTAGGAACCTGCAACTTGTCAGATGTTGCTAAATATCAACTTCTGCCTTTCCCAGATAGTGTGGCCAAGGGTCTGGATGGACCATTAGATGACAATGGAAGGCAAGGGGTTATTAAAGAAGAAACAGAGATTGCAGAGAGACTCAATGAATTCTTTGCTTCAGTATTCACTGAAGAAGACAGAGGCCACATGCCCAAAACAGAGCCTATCTTCGTAGGGAGGGAAACCGAAGAATTAAGCCAGATAGAAATAACCAGGGAGGAGGTCCTTGCATGTCTTGTTAAACTAAACACTAACAAATCACCAGAACCAGATGGCATCCATCCACGAGTTCTCAGGGAACTTAAAGATGAAATTGCTGATCTCCTAGCCAAAATATATAATCTTTCCCTCAAATCAGGCTTTGTGCCTGATGACTGGAAGGTAGCGAATGTAACACCAATTTTCAAAAAAGGATCCAGGGGTGATCCAGGAAATTACCGACCTGTCAGTTTGACATGTGTCCCAGGTAAAGTGATGGAAACCATCCTAAAAGATAGAATTAATAGGCACATAGAAGAGAAGGCGCTGCTAAAGGAGAGCCAACATGGCTTTTGCAAGGGCAAATCATGCCTCACTAATCTGTTGGAATTTTTTGAGAGTGTCAACAAGCATGTGGACAAGGGGGATCCAGTTGACATTGTTTATCTGGACTTTCAGAAGGCTTTTGACAAGGTCCCACACCAAAGGCTCTTGAATAAACTTACCAGTCATGGAATAAAGGGACAGGTCTTGTCCTGGATCAGCAACTGGCTAAGGGACAGGAAACAGAGGGTAGCACTAAATGGACACTTCTCCAAGTGGAGGGAAGTAAAGAGTGGGGTCCCCCAAGGTTCAGTACTGGGACCCCTGCTTTTCAACCTCTTCATAAATGATCTAGAGGTATGAGTAAAAAGCAAGGTAGCCAAATTTGCTGACGGCACTAAATTATACAGGGTAGTGAAAACTGTGAGAGATTGTGAGGAGCTCCAGAGGGATCTCTCGACACTGCGGGAGTGGGCAAAACAGTGGCAAATGAGTTTCAACATTAGTAAGTGCAGAGTGATGTATGTTGGGGCAAAGAACCCCAATTACATTTATAAACTGATGGGGTCTGAACTCTCTGCGACAAACCAGGAAAGGGACCTTGGTGTCCTGGTGGACAACTCAATGAAGGTGTCAACCCAGTGTGCCTCAGCAGTGAAAAAAGCAAACTCAATGCTAGGGATCATTAGGAAGGGTATAGAAAATAAATCAGCAAGTGTCATTTTGCCTCTTTATAAATCTATGGTGAGGCCCCATCTGGAATACTGTGTACAGTTCTGGTCGCCATACCTCCAGAAGGATATTATGGAGCTGGAAAAAGTGCAGAGGAGGGCAACCAGAATGATTAGGGGACAGGAACACCTTCCTTACCATCTGAGACTGCAACGGTTGGGCCTCTTCACTCTTGAACGACGACGTCTAAGAGGTGACCTGATTGAAGTTTATAAAATCATGCACGGTGTGGACAAAGTAGATAAGGAAAAACTGTTTTCCCTATCGCATAACACTAGAACTAGGGGACACTCCATGAAACTTTTGGGTACTAGTTCTCAAACAAATAAGAGAAAGTACTTTTTCACCCAGAGGATTACTGGTCTATGGAACTCCCTGCCAGAAGAAGTGGTGACAGCTGTCAGTCTTGACAGCTTTAATAAAGGATTAGACAAGTTCATGGAGGACAAGAGTATCAATGGCTATAATTATGGATACTTAAGGACAACCTCCGGGTTGGAGAGATAGGCAGGATATCTCTCAACATCATTTCCAGGGAATCCTAAGCAGGTGAAGGCATCTGCTTGGGAATACCCTGAAGGAAATGGTGAGCCACTGTGTGAGACAGAATGCTGGACTGGATGGGCTGTGGCCTGTTCCAGCAAGGCTGTTCTTATGTTCTATGGGTGGGGAATTATGGGAACTGTTGTCCCACTCCATTCAGCTAAATAAAAAGAGCATGAGGGCTCACAGCACTAGCGTAGACCTACCACCCCCACCCCCAGATACACTTTGCAGTTTGTTTTGATGGGGAGGTTGGTACCTAACTACACTAATACCTCATACAACGTCCAAACTTGGTTCCACAAGTTAGGACGTTGTATGAATTCCGACTTTGTATGAGGCATGCAAAATCCTAGCTGCGATGCCTCATACAACGTCCAAATTATTGCCACCGAAGCTTTGTATAACATCATTCCCATAGATGAGAGAGGGGAGGTGGGGGCAAGAGGGTGGCCCCAGGTGTAAGGCGGCCGGCGTGGTCCATAAGAAGACTTGCCACGCCGGAGTCTCGCCCCCACCTCCCCGCTCTAACCAGGGGAAGCGACCCTTGGTTGTGAGCAGACTGCCCCCAGCTGTGAAGCGGCCAGCGTGAGCGTGGGGGAACACCCCAAAATATCCAATGCCAACCACCGACTCACCCTTGGTCCACTGCTTGTTGTTGCCTCCCCATGGCTGCTACCGATGGAGCCAAGCGGCCCCGACCTCCCTCGCCCGGTGGCAAACAGGACAGGAGGAACGGGCGAGGAGGAGGAATTGAAGCAAGTTCCGAGGTGGAAGGAAGTTGGAGAACGCGGCGGCGGGAGACCCGACCAGTCACCTCCTCTTCGGCCACGACGATAGCAATGCCGCCCCGCTTGAGAGGAGCGGTCCCTGCGAAGAGCTGCAAAGAAAGGCCGTGGCTGGCTGGCCTGCAAATTAGCGCTTTCTTTCTTTCTCTCTCTCTCTCTCTCTTCCTTTGGTGAGAGCGGGGACCACTTCGGTGGGAAGGTAACAGCGTTCCGTGTGCTCGTGTCTAGTCATGGCTGCCACATAACCACGGAAACGTCTGCAAAAGCCTCCCCGCTCTCACCAAGTGAAGTGTCCGGTTGCAGTTGCAGTCAAAACAAATCTGCGTGTCTAGTTGTAGCCCATAACTTCTGATGCTATCATCGTGGCTGAAGAAGAGCAGACTGGTCGGGTCTCCCGCCGCCGCGTTCTCCAACTCCCTTCCACCCCGGAACTTGCTTCAATTCCTCCTCCTCGCCCGTTTCTCCTGTCCTGTTTGCCACCGGGCGAGGGAGGTCGGGGCTGCTTGGCTCCATCGGTAGCAGCCATGGGGAGGCAACAACAAGCAGCGGACCAAGGGTGAGTCAGTGGTCGGCATTGGATATTTTGGGGGGTTCCCCCACGCTCACGCCGGCCGCCTCACAGCTGGGGGCAGTCTGCTCACAACCAAGGGTCGCTTCTCCTGGTTAGAGCGGGGAGGTGGGGGCGAGACTCCGGCGTGGCAAGTCTTCTTGTGGGCCACGCCGGCCGCCTTACAGCTGGGGCCAGCCTCTAGCCCCCGCCTCCCAGCTCACAACCAAGGGAAGCGTAAAAACCCTAATGCCTCATATAACGTCCGGCGACGGTGTATGAGGTATCTTTTTTCCAGAAATTGGGCGACGTTGTATGGATTCGACGTTCTATGAAGCGGACGTTGTATGAGGTATTACTGTATTACGGAAAGAGAAGAAGACTGCCACATGAAGGTAATTTTTGCCAGCAGTCTTGAATCAAGAACAACACCTAGCCCAATCCTAAATAAAAGAACAGGTGAATGATAGCAGCACACAAGCTTCTGGTGTTAAATATTTAGATCAGGGGTTCCCAACCTTTTCAAGCCAGGGGCCGGGTCACGCTTTCTCAGTCAGCTTCGAGGGCTGGATGGTCATTCTGCCCTGCCTGCATGATGGGTGTGGCCATTTTGTCCCAACAGCTTCAAAGGGATGGCCATTTTGTTTCTTGAATGCCCTTGGAGGGGTGGGGAGCCACATGAAATGGCACTGTGGGCCGGATCCGGCCTGTGGGCCTTAGGTTGGGAGCCCCTGATTTAGATAATAGGTGTTATTATGCCAGTAGTGATCTCTGATGGCACAAGACACTTTTGTTCCCTGTGAAAAGTAACAACGCTTAATACCAGCCATGTGATTGGAAATGTTGCCTTCAAAATGTCTACAACAGAGAAGAAAAGAATGTGTGTGACTATTCTTAACTGCATCACTGAGAATATTTCATTATACTTTTTTTAAAAATTGCCAGATTCAACACCTGATTAAGAATAGGTTACCAAGATATGACATTCACTCATCTGTATTCACACTGCTAGAAACAAGTCAGGTAAAAACCAACATATATGTCGACTTGATTCCATGTATAGTGGAACCTCAGTTAACGGAATTAATGCGTTCTCAAGAACGTTTCTCACAACGAAAATTACTTAAATTGAATTTCCCATAGGAATGTATTGAATGCAATGTCCCATAGGAATGCATTGAAAACCAAAATACGTTAACCAAAACAGTTTCCCATAGGAATGCATTGAAAACCAATTAATCCGTTAAATTTTTTTGTTAACCGAGGTTCCTCTATACTTGGTTTTAACTATCTCTGAATGAATTTGCATGAGAACTGAATTGGGCTACATGTTTCATTTTTCTCTCTCTCTCCTAAATTGCAGCATTTAATTTTACATCAACATGCTGAGACTTTACCAACAAGGAAAATTGGAAGCATAATTTAGATGAGGAAGAGCGGTAAAGTTATGCAGCTCTTTCCTCCGCAAGCCAACTGCTCTAGCTGAAAAGACTTAGTTGGCAGTTTTGGAAAGGGCAGCCAGCAGTTCCACCCATCCTGCCAAGGAGAAAGTGGGGAAAGAAAAAAACTGTGAAAATCGAAGCAAAAGCAATGTTGGTGTTGGTGGGTGTTGGGGGGAGCGCTTGCTGTTAGCCTGAAGAGGAACTAGAAAACAAGCTAGCCATCCCTTCTAAGAACAAATCCATTTCTTTACCTTGGAAATTCTCAGAAGGCTTTTAAAAAATATGCATTGCAATATATTGATTTTCTTCAAACACATGCTGCACATTGAGACAAAGTTCTCTGAGTATTTTTGCTTGTAGAAGTCTATCAATGAGAACTCTGCAATGAGAAGGCCTTGGGGAGTTGTGGTTTGCTTATGTTGTGGGGAGAGAAATGAAAGCTGTGAAACATCAGGGGTAGAACACCCCATTATTTTGAACTGGACCCACAAATAGATAAGAGCACCAGTGTAGATGATATTGTACAACGTAGGCATAATATGACTAAATACTCAGCCTCAGTTAGAAGTCTAGAAATCACACTCTGCACTAACTGTAGACTCTCTCTAGGCCCATGATGGCAAACCTTTGCACTCCAGGTGTTCTTGTATTTCAATTTCCAGAAGCCCAAGTCTCTGTGAATCTACATGTATGGGTTTACTGTGCATACCCATTCGTGTAGATTCACAGAGACTTGGGATTCTGGGAAATGAGGTCCAAAAACACCTGGAGTGCCAGTAAACCCATTCATGTGGATTCACAGAGATTTGGGCTTCTGGGAATTGAAGTCCAAGAACACCTGGAGTGCAAAGGTTCACCATCACTGCTCTAGGCAGTCTTCAAGGCCAGTCCCATGTGTAGAGCATCACAGCACACTAATCTGAATAAAGCCCATCCTTCTCTGTCTTGGAAGGACTGGAGCTCACACCTCAGTATAAGTTATTAAAAGGTACCCAATGTCACAAAAGCAACTGGAACCTTTAACAACAAAAATAGACCCAAGAGCGCCCCAAGCTGCAAACTTATTCTTCCAGGAGTGCAGTCTTACTCAACACATGATGCATAACACTTTCTTTGCACTAGTGTTGCAAACTACAGAAGTCAACATACATAACAATAGATATCTTAGAACCAATGATGCACTCTTAAAAAAATTACTTCCCACTTGGTGGGCGTGGTCAACTCAGTAGGTGTGGCCAACTCGGTGGGGATGGCCAACTCAGTGGGTATGGCTAGGTGGCCATGTGACTCCTCCTCAAGTGGTGCAGCCGTGCAGGGTCCCGCTCGCGCGGTGGCGCAAGGCAGGAGCTCTTCCCTTCCTTTCTCCCGGCATCAGCAGCAGCAGCACCGGACGGGTGGAGTTCGCGCCGGGCGGGCAGAAGGTCAGTTGAGGGCTGAGGGTAAGGCGGTATGTGTGGCTGGGAGGAGGGAAGATAGGAGCTTGCACCGCCTTGGCCTCAGCTCTTGACCGACCTTCCGCCTGATCAGCACAAACTCCACCCATCCAGCGCTGCTGTTGCTGGGGAGAGGGAAGGGAAGAGCTATCACCGCACACACACACCCTCCCCTACACACACACACAAGCACGCACAGACACACACACAGCCTCCCCACACACACAGACCCAGGCGAGGGACTCACTTACCCAAAAGGGGCAGGCGGCGGCG
Organism: Bradypodion pumilum; assembly: GCA_035047305.1. NCBI lineage: Eukaryota > Metazoa > Chordata > Lepidosauria > Squamata > Chamaeleonidae > Bradypodion > Bradypodion pumilum. The sequence goes on along the minus strand of JAWDJD010000002.1, from coordinate 431,135,427 downwards.
ATTCCTCCTCCTCACCCCCAGGGCCATGGAGGCTTGGGAGAGAAAACGGACTCCCAGCCGGGCAGTGGCGACAGCAGGGCCTCCCTGCCGAACCCAGCCTGGGCACTTTCTCCTCCGCTCTGCCCCTGGCTCTGGCAGCTCTTCCTCCTCGGCTCCTGGACATGCCCAGAGTGCAGGGAGAAGAGGAGGAGGTGGGCGGTGTGGGGAAGAGAGGTGGACATGGCCAGTCAGGTGGGCGTGGCCAGCCAGGTAGGCATGGCCGGCCAGGTGGGCATTGCCTGGGGAAATTTCCGCTACTGGTTCGCGAGAACCGGCCTCAGTGCATCACTGCTTGGAACAGAGGTTCGCAACCTACAGCCCACGCCACCATTTCATGTGACCCATGTTGCTGTCACCACCATTGAAAACAGAAGCTTGACGCATTTACGTAATTTGCATAATCTATGCAATTTACGGCAGTGTAAATGCACCCACGGCTGTTGTAAACATGTTTACAACAGCCATGGACGCGTTTTACAGCAGCATTTGCAGCAGGGGAAATACCAATCCAGCCCGCTCAGCTGAGGGGGCGTGGTCCGGTCCAGAACGTGAAAAGGTTAAGAACCCCTGTCTTAGAATGTGTTCACCATGAGTAGGGGTAGAAGACTTTGTATATGTGTGTAGAAAGAGGTGCCCAACACGTAGAGAATATTTTGTAAGATTTCCTAATAAATATTTTGTCAACAAAGGTACATCTAGGTACAATTTCCCATTTTCCCTGCGTGGGGTGGTTTCTGGGTCACCCTTTAGATAGAAACAAGGGTAACAAGAGCAAACAAATCAACAAAAAAAGGACAAAAATGTTGTGGCACCTTAAAGATTCCTGTATTTAAATGTGAGCTTTTACGGATCAAATCCACTTCACCAAACATCAGGATTTGATCCACGAAAGCACACATTTGAATACAGGAATTAGTCTTTAAGGTGACACATCTTTTGTCTTTTTTTGCTGTTTTGTTTATTCTCTGATATGCTTGCACAGACTAACACTTCAAACATTTCAAGGGTTGTTATGATTTCTCTTTACTAATTACTAATGCTCTGTTTGAAGGGGCTGACAGAACTCTGCCCTCCATTTAAAAGGCTAAATTCGGAGTTGAAGAAGGAAGAACATTGAGGGGCCTTCAAGTTTCTATGAGCAGCTACACCTACCTGAGCAGCCAATCCAGGAAACACAACTCACTCACAGTCCTCTTCCCTATTGCTGTTTGAGTTAATAGGGTTTATTTCCAAACCGGCATCTACACATGATGTATCAGCATCTGCCATTTTTAACAAAAACAGTGCCACATTTGTTGTGGTGATGTGCTTCCACTCTTTTGATAAAGAAATAAGTGAAATTTCTAATGGCTGCAGTGGTTCAATGGTTAAGAAGCTCATCTTGTTAGCTGGAAGGCCAGCAAGTCGGCAGTTTGAGACCAGGGTACTGCATGATGGTTTGAGCGCCTGTCTCTGTCCCAGCTCTTGGGGACATAAAAGGAGTCTCATTCAGGTGTCCCCTGAGTGCAGTTTCTCCAGCAAAAATCCTTTCAACCCAGAATAATTTCTGACACATAACAACTACTACTGCTGCTGCTGCTGCTACTACTACTACTGCTGCTGCTACTGCTGCTGCTACTGCTGCTACTGCTGCTACTACTACTACTGCTACTACTCGAGTTCGAGACCCGGGTACTGCATGACGGATTGAGCGCCCATTTCTGTCCCAGCTCTTGGGGACAGGAAAGGAGCCTCATTTGGGCATTCCTTGATCAGAGTTTCCTCCGCAAAAATCCTCTCAACCCAGAATAATTTCTGACATGAAATTATTATTTATCTTGAGCAATAGCCTATACACATGAAATTATTATTATTATTATTATTATTATTATTATTATTATTATTATTATTATTATTATTATTATTATTATTATTATTATTATTATTATTATTATTATTATTATTATTATTATTATTATTAAAGCACTGAGATACGACTGTGAAGCTGGAGGTAGCAGCAGAGAAAGGCTAGGAGCCCACGTTTGTCTCTCATATGTACATAGTGTTTTTGTTGTTATTTGTTTTCTGTTTGTTCACCGCCCAAATAGCTGGTATAGAAATACAATAAATAAATAAAAACAAATTCTTCTCCTGTGCTTCTCTGTTGAGCATGTTTTGGGAATGGAGAGTCTTTCTGATATTGAACAGTTCTGCTTCTACTGAGATGTGAAGTGAATTCCTGACTGCTTTTTAGGGGCTAGAGGCCACACGTCTACAACACAGCAACTGGTTGATGTTCAGGGACTTGGTTGCAAAGCCACAGCTTTCAGAAGTGCCATCTGCCACCTGGATGCCATTAGTAGGATAGTCCCAGGTGGACTGAAATCTTTCTCTCTTTTTTAAATCCCCCTGAATACATAAATGTGCTGTTAGTCTATAATCTTCTCCTCTTATGATACTGGGACTGGAATAGGTTCAGAGAGGTTCCGTTAGGCTCTGGGGTGGACCTTCTCCAGATTTGATGGGCTTGAGTGGTACAGATAAGAAATACATTGCCTTTGGCGAAAGGAAGGATACACATATAAAGGGCTGAGGAGGACTTTGTCCTATTTGTACCTAAAGGAGAGGAAGGAGAAGTCAAACCCTGAGAGAATAGTGTTTTCTTAAATGTAAACATCAGGTATAAAAGGGCTGCCTAAGCTCCGGGGAAGAGGGTAATTCTCTTTGAGGAAAGGAGGCAAGTTCAAAGGCAAGGCTGTTGGCGCTGTTTGAATTTCAGAGGAGATAAAAAGCAGCCGCTTCTTTGCCATCACGGAGCAAACGCTTACATGGCTTCTTGTGGAAAGCAATTTATTTTAGATTATGCCACAGCAACTATCATCTAAAAAGCTAGGGGGTGTAATTGAACTCTGAAGAACCACCACCACCCCGCTCCCCCAATCTCTGGCTGCCATACTAAGTTCCCTCAGGCTGATCTGAAGTAACAGCTGTGTCTTGCCGAGTTACAGGGCTAAAGACAGCCAGGGCATGACTGGCTGACAGCAAAGCTGCCCACAAGTCCACTTTGTGAGTCTGACTTGCTTCTTTTGTTTCCTGGACTCTGATGACTGGTGGGAACAGTCTGTAGTGTTGCGTGCTTTATAAGAAGCAAAACCCACAACTTTAAATAGTCTTTGATTACACTGCATCACCAAAAAAAGTCTACTACTTGGTGTCATCTGTGTGTCCTATACTAAATCAAGTGCGCTGAATCCAAATCTGAAGTCCGATTCTCCCTAGGACATCAGGATCTTAAGTAAGCAAATCACACCCTCTTGGTTAGGTTCTTGCGATGATCACACGGGGTAAATTAGCCACAAATGTAGCAAAAAAATTGTCCGGTTTATTAACACAGCTGTGTCTACTCATATTTAGCTCAAAACAGACTCACTGTGGCCTAGCTGTACTATCCAATAAGATGGTTTTGCACTAGATGCAAGCCCTTGGTCCATCTCACCTTATTCTAACGTCAGCTCACTGACTTGCCCAGACATGTCCGCTGCTACTGGAACACGCATGCCACCAGGGGACATGATTCAGCTGAGGCGGGGGCAGGCATAGTGGTAGCTGCAATTGTTATAATGTTCCCATGTAAAAATACATTACCCAATTACTGACTATTTGAACAGCTATAAAGGTAAAGGTTTCCCTTGCTCGAAAGCCAGTCGTATCCAATTCTAGGGTTCAGTGCTCATCTCTGTTCCAAAGCCGAAGAGCCATCGCTGTCTGCTTCTGCAGACGTTTCCGTGGTCATGTGGCAGGCATGACTAAACACCGGATCGCACGGAATGCTGTTTACCTTCCCACCACAGTGGTCCCTATTTATCTACTTGCAACTTCTTGCTTTCAAAGTGCTAGGTTGGCAGGAGCTGGGACAAAGACAGGAGCTCATTCCATCCTGCAGTACTCGGGAATCGAACTGCTGACCTCCCGCCTTCCAGTCTGTAGCTTAGCCACTTGAGCAGCTATAGCAAGCCTATAAATCTGTACATGATAGACAAATTCTGAGTTCAGATTTGGAATCAGCACACTCATGTAAATCACATGTTATTCCCAATAGCAAAGTCATTGTTGTGCAGTGTTATGTATTGGCTTGGCTGTTTAGCAGCTCTCCTTTTCTCTACGACAGCTGCACTCTCCCTCCTTCATTTCACTATCACAACAATCTGTGATGTAGATTAAAAGAGAATAGCTATGCTCTTTTATTCTTCAGCAGCTCTGGAGATTTTGCCATTATTCTACCTTGCACTTTCTTTGAAATGAAGGGTGGAAGTCCTGCCTCCCTTCATTTTTTATTTTCTCTCTCCCTGTGGCTCCCCTGTCATTTGTTGGGCAGCCCTTGTTATTTGACCTACGCTACCTTTTACAATGTTTGCGTGTGAAACTGCATGAAAACCAGTAACGTTGTGCTGACTCCAGTGTAATGCAGTAATCTTACAATATTTCAGGTTAATATAAAAGAATGGAAAGAGGCATAAAAGAGGAACAGGCTGGCAGGAGAACATGCGTAATGAGTGCAAAAGATTGCAGGGTCAACCTATGACAATGATGGCTAACCTCGGTACTCCAGCTGTTCTTGGACTTCAATTCCCAGAAGCCCTGATCAGCAGGAGTGCTGACTTGGGCTTCTGGGAAATGAAGTCCAAGAACAGCTGGAGTGCCAAGGTTGGCCATCACTGACCAATGATATCTCTAGGAACCTCTGCCATTGCAGCTGAAATCATTATCTCTGTTTTTGTGAAATCAGACTTGTAAACAAAATAATGCTTAGCTCCTAAAGCCCAGTCACAAAACACAGCAAGCTAATGATCACAATACAGATGATAAGAAAATTTCTCTGATAACCATATGTTTCTGCAGTCTCTTCTAGTGATGGATTATCTGTAACATACAGTTTGGCCTACGGTCAGTACTGAGTTAGATAGACCAGAAGTCTCACTTCTATAAGACCTTTTCCTAATTTAGGCTTAAACTGCACATACAGTATATCAGAATTAGCATCTGAGAGAGTGCTACATTGCTTTCCTTGAATAAGTGCTTCAACGCACATCTCCAATGTGTTTATTTGTCCAGATTCCAATACAGCTAACTAGACTTAAATACAGTATCTGTTTACACGAGTAAAGCTTGGGTGGGGTAAACATTGTTTCCCCCCCAAAAAAAAACATATTCTGTTTGTTAATATAGTGAAGATAAATAACAACAACCAACTCTTAGAAATCTAAAGGTAAGATTTGGTAAGCTAAATAGTGTCAACATTATGAAGAAACTACTCACATAATGAAACATAGCACAAGCAGTCTATGCTCACACAAGAAGGTAACCGAAGACTCCATGCAGAAGTAGAAGTCCTGTACAGTAAAACCCCTACTTACGAAAAAAGGCAGTTCCGTAGGCTTTTGCTTAAATAATTTTTTATGTAACTCGAAGCAAACCCATAGGGAAAAAATGAAATTTTTATGTAAATCGAAGCAAATCCATAGGAAATCGTGTATATCGGGACATGGTTTTAGCATAAAATCATTATGTAAGTCGAATTTTATGTAACTCGAGGCATTTCTAAGTCGAGGTTTTGACTTTAGAAAGCACAATGGAAAGTAAATAAAAGCAAACAAATGTATCTTTGGCTCTTCTGTGTTCTGCACAATACACACCATATTTACTATCTATCTTTTATCGCTCTCTCACTCCACTCCTTCCTGAATTATAGGAAACTGGCACATTTGAAGGACAGCGCACCCAATGCATTTTGCATTTGGTAGTCTGTGTTGTGTGTTGTTCATTAACATGAGGGACAAACAGCTTATACCGCAGGTATTGTCAAAACACATTTGTCACAATGCACTAGATGCAGATGTCATCTGAAGGCAACCCAACAACTACCCTGGCAGACAGAAAGCAGACTTGGACCTGAAGGGCTAGTAGTCTGCTGGAGCAAAGTAACAGCTTGGGAGTCTCTCACAATGGTGCAATGCCTATGAGAAGAGAGTATATCTGACATTCAAGTGTTCTAGAAAGCAGTGGCTCAGGATGGTGATATGGCCTGCCTACCCCCAGCTAGGATTCTAGGCTGCCATGTGAATATCTCGTCCTAAAACCACCTGTTAATACCTGCCTTCGACCTCAGCAGGCATGAGGAGTACAAAAGCCAGTAGCTCATGTTTAGACGTACTAATAGGAGTTTCACAACATCTTTTACCAGCCACAGATTTATATGGTAGGAGAATTTTGATTCATAGAATGTGCAAAGGTTCAGTGGAAAACCAAAGCTGTCCATCTGAAAAGACACTTGTCCAATACCTTCACATAAAAGAACATGAAACCAGATTTTGAGAATGATCTTTTTCCCGCCAAGAGTCTGGTCGGCCATTGCCAAATAGAGTAAACAATCCTAAACTATATGGGCAAATATTCTGACACAAGCTAAACCAGCTTCCTGTTTGACTATGGGAGTCATGGCCAAGTTGTATAATCACTATATTTCTTGACTATAAATTGCAGAAAGCTACGACATTCTAGAGAAGCTGTACATTTTTAAAAAGTAACATTTCCAATCTCTGATGGCACCTAACCTAAATTCCAACACAAATATCCCATAAGCTTTCTTGGTAGGATCATATGTTAGCAGGGTACAATCAAGTGAATTATCTCATTTCAATTTGGAGTTGGTTTTTCCGTTCCAGTGAGCAATGACCTTCATCAGAATATCTCCACTTTGTTTGTGACTTATACATGATAATGCATCACCAAAAAGGAAAATGATGAGGGGAACTAACCCTCCCCCCTGCAAGGCTCTCATTTGCATGCCAAATCCCGTTTGTCACTTTTAATTTGCATTCCACTGAATTTGATTTCTGTCTTTCCTTACTATTCAAAAGACACACAAAAAGCCCACCCAACAAACAACAACAAAAGCCCTCAACAGATGCTTTCATAATGAATATGCAAACAAAGCAAGAATATAAATTAGCAAAGTGAAATAGCAAGTTATAAGAATGGCAAATTAACATCTCTTCCCATTGCACTCAAGAGTTAATTGCTAGTATCTTCAGTCTTTGCCATGAACAGCCGCTTCTTGACCAAAGAAAAACTCCTTGACTTCCGAACTGCCACCCATTAGATCTAAAGTCCCACATCTTTTACCATGACACAATACAAGATAATTTTAGAAAACTGACTCCAGAAAAGAACAATCTGCCAGAACCAATTCATTAGAAAAAGAATGGTCTTATTTAAAATAGTACATGTGGGAGTAAATTATATATACTGCATTAGAATGTCATATATCTTGAAACATCACTGGAAGAAACCTATGTCCTCCTGAAAGAAGAGTTGAGAACCCTCTTTCAGACCAACAGCCAAATTCAGTTCCAGATAAGTTTTGGGGAGCCACTTTCCAGTGACACACTGAGGTAAAGGTGAAAGTGTGGATCCACAAAACACTTCCTTATTGATGAACATGCAAGGTGCTTGATTAAGAAGTGCCCTTCCTGAACGCATGCAAGTAGAAAAGGGTCAGGCATATCCAACTTGTTGGAAGAAGTCTTATAGCACCCATCAGCACACTCAACATAGCCAATCGTGAAATATAATGATGACAACCAGTTCAGCAACCTCCGGAAGCCAAACATTGTACATCCTTATTTTAGGGGAAGATGCACATAATTGGAAGAGGGAATTCCATTAATTTACAAAATAGATATACTGTATTATAAAAATCCAGGATGGGCCTACTTAGTGGCTGCTCCCAAACTACAGGGCATCCTTACAAGAGAGGTTACCATTGTCTTTCCAGTGGCATTCAAAAACCTTCCTATTCAGGCAGGAAACTGACAACCTGATAAAGCTCATGCGCTTTGCTTCTTGCATTTTAAATTGCAATCATTATTATTTATTTGGAGTACGTTAACTTTTTTTAGCTTAACTGTACCCTCAAATTATATTTAGTTTGATAATGTTTTAATACTTATAGCCGGATGTGTTTTATTAGTACTTTAAAATATATTGTTAGGTCCCCTTGCATCTTACTTCTGAAGAAAAGTAGAATACAAATCAAATAAATAATAAATACAGTAGAAGTAATATTTTTGGGGCAGGTGTGACACTGACATGTATCAGAAATGGATTGGATCCATCACACCTCCTGTCTCACCCAGGCCTCTGACACCACTTAAATAACTATTCTTCTTTCTGAAGTGCATAGGAGGGAGCCTTTGTCATGGCAGGCTGATAACACAGGAAATGGTATGTGGGCCATCTTCTCTCCCCAAACTAATCCACACTGCTAGAAGAGAGGTTAGCATCAAAATTTCATACCAGGATCCCAGATGAATCAGATACTGCCATTGCCTTTTACATCTGGCTTCTGGAAAACAGGAGAGGAATGGGGGATCACCCTCACCTTGGAGAGAGCCATTATTCATGGTGGCTGGAGGCTTCTGGGAGTTCCAGAACCATCTCCTCTCTTTTGTGTAGGTGTTTGCTTTGGTGGCTTAGTGATTAAGACACTGAATTTGACAACTGGAAGGCCAGCAGTTTGAGAACTCAGTACTGCATGACGGAGTGAGTTCCTGTCTCTGCCCCAGCTCCTGCCAACCAAGCAGTTCAAAAGCAAGAAATTGCAAGTAGATAAATAGATACCACTTTGGTGGGAAGGTAAACAGTGTTCTTTGCACCATGGTGTCTAGTCATGCCTACCACATGACCATGGAAATGTCTGCAGGTGCAGACAGCGCGGACTCTTTGGCTATAAACAGAGATGAACACCAAACCCTAGAGTCAGATACTACCGGCTTTTGAGCAAAGGTCATTTTTACCTTTACCTTGTTTTTTTCATTGTATCCATGCCCACTGCTGCCATGTGGGTCTCAGCAGCTCCAACCTGAAAGAACATGGCCCTTAGCAGAACTATTCCTGACCCCAAGTAGGGCATTATCCTGGACAGAAATGAAGGACACCAATCCAACTAAATGGACAGAAACTCAGGACACCCATCCAATTCTTTTCTTTAAAAGGAATTCAATTCAGGAATCCTATTCCTTTCCTTTCTGGAATTAACCTGCACCCTGTGGGAGTTTGCATCTACTTTTTGACACAAAGGGTGCAAACAAGTTGGCTTTGGACCTCCCCTATCAGAATCCTTGCTGCCCTTGACCCAGACTTGCAGGCTTGGGGGATTCTGGGAAATGAGGGATGCTGAATGTAAGTCAGAAGTTCTCAATCTTTTAAAGCCGGGGGCTGGACCACGCACCCTCAGACAGCTTCGGGGGCCGGATGGCCTTCCTCCTCCACATGGCACTTCCTGGTGTGATGGAGATGGGGGGGGGACATGTAATGGTGCCATGGGCCACATCTGGCCCACGTGCCACAGGTTGAGAATCCCTGGTGTAAGTGTTGCAATGACAATGCCTGGCACAGTCGAACCCTAAAAAGCACCTCCATTTGCCCATCAGTTCCTAGAGGTCCTCTGCCCACTGCTGAGTTCCTAGAGGCCCTCTGCCCAGCCAATCAGCTTTTCCTAGACCTCGCCATGCGAGGAGAAACAAGGTCCAAGCCAGACCTACCTTGGCTTGACTTCAATGGTCAGCGGACCTGACTTTTCCCACTCTTTCTAGTCCGGCACACAAGGGGTGGTTGTTGGGAGGCGTGGCCAAGAAGGGGCGAAAAAGCCTCTGAGAAGGCGGAAGTCGGCTTTTGCCCGGTCGCCTAGGCTCTACCAAGCGGCACCGGAAAAGTTCACCCAACAGCGCAGGGAGAGAGAGATCGACTTTCTCAGCGCAGCTGCTTCTGTCTGCAGGGTAGGTAAAGAGAGGAGTCCCATTCATAAAAGTTGCCCGCAGAGGCGGGTTAGTCCGCGCAGGTGTCTTGAAGGCAGGGATGCCAAAGCACCAGCTTTACTTGGGGAGGAGTCCCATTGAACTCAGTGGGATTTACTTCCGGGTAAAGGATTAAGGTTGCCTATCAGGACTGTCAGCACAACGTGATTTTTTTAAAAGGGAATCAGAAAGACTTGAAACAGCACCTTTGATCTCTTTCTCTTACACACACACACACACACACACACACACACACACACACACACACACGCGTTGTGCTAATAAAAGCAAATGTAGGGTTCCTGAAATAAGGCGTGAATTGAGAATTATTTGGATTTTAACTGATATGAAGTGCCTGACAGAGGTACCTGGGGTGCTGAGTGGATAAAGTGACGAACTAGAATTCAGGAGACCCGAGTTCAATTCCCCCAGGGTCTACCATGGAAATAGTAAAATCGCTCTTTAAATGCCTCACTTGGCGTGTAAATCCTATTAGGATCACTATAAGTCAGTTCTGACTTGAGAGCACATAACAGTACAAGTACCTCTCTGCCTTTTTGAAGCTACCTCTTTCCTAGAAAGATTATTTGCAAAGCATACACTGCTGCAAGTATATTGATTGATACTTTACATTAATGTTCATTACAGTACATAATTTAACCTTTCCTCTGCAGTCATACTCTAGTAAAGATAAAGGTATCCCTTGCTCGAAAGCCAGTCGTGTCCAACTCTATGGAGTGGTGCTCATCTCCGTTTACAGTCAAAGAGCCAGCGCTGCCTGCGTCTGCAGGCATTTCCATGGTCATGTGGCAGGCATGACTAGACACAGTGCACAGAATACTATTGCCTTTCCTGCCAAAGCAATATCTATTTACTTGCAGTTTCTTGCTTTCTAGCTGCTAGATTGGCTGGAGCTGGGACAGACGATAGAACAGAAGCTCACTCTGTCATGCAACACTCAGATCTCGAACTGCTGGCCTGCCGTCCTTCCGGTCGTCAAGCTCAGCATCTTAACCACTAAGCCACACATTCCAAGGAGGCATATCACACATCTTAAAATTCACTAGGGCAACAGAAGACAAGACAGCTTCATTGGATCTCACTATTCTTTATACAGTACATACCATTAGCTTCACGTACTTTGAACTTTATTTTTATTGTCAAGGAATTTTAAAGCACTTTTTTCTAAATTTGGGGAGGAGATCACCATTTTCTAATATGAAATAAGAGCTAGAAGTGCAGTCTTCATTTTTGCTGCTATTTTCTGCTTTGGAATGAAAAAAAACCCACTATTATCCACTTGTTGCTATTGTTTCTCAATTGTTTTATAAGAGCACTTCAGTTAACAGATCCAAACACATACAAACACCAGAATTATATAAATCTAGTCAGAGGTTGAAAACACATTTTTCAAAGTAATGTGCTAGCTGTTACTTTTTAAATATGTTGTTATTCATTCATCATCCCTCAAATAGTTAGACGATGCAGTTGGGCATTATTATTTGTAATAAGTTGCTTCCAGATTTTCAATCTAGGGTACTCAATGTTGGAAAGGGAATGAACTAAAAATGAATTTCATACTAAGCTATTGTTTACTGCATTAAAAAATAAACAACACAGTTGTTTAAATCTATGTGTAAATCTGTACTTTGTCATTCTGATTTATATTCCTATAATTCTTTTTAAGTCCTGCAAATAGGAAATTATCCTTGTCAGGGACACAAGTCTAATAATTAACAAGAAACAGATGTTTCAGTTCAGTGCTTTACAGATTCAGCAAAGAGGCTTTGAAGCCTAGGGTTAAGACAAGATTTCTTTAATTTAAAAGACAGAGGACAAAAATAAAAGGCAAATGAAATGTCTCGCTATAAAGAAGTTTGTCCTTGAATGTCTTTCACCCACTGTCTCCTCTGCTGGTTACTTAGCCTTAGTGGACTCACACATCCACTTAAAACACACTGTCAGCTTTAAAACACCAAAGTAAAATATCTAACACAAAGACTTACACATTGCCAGTCTCAAAATGTATTTCAGCTTCGTACTACTCAACATGTTCACACACACACACAAATACACTTTGATACATACACACAATGCAAAGACCTGGAGAAACAGGTTCTATAGACGTGGTTTATAATAAGGGAAAGAAAAGAGTTCATAAAATGTCCAAAGCCTTATCCAGGTGTATTTAAAGACCATGTAGCATACTGACAGGAGCAGGGGAATCTTCTAGCCCCATGATGGCAAACCTTGGCACTCCATTTGTTCTTGGACTTCAATTCCCAGAAGCCCAAGTCAGCATTCCTGCTGATTAGGGCTTCTGGGAATTGAAGTTCAAAAACAGCTGGAGTGCCAAGGTTCGCCACCACTATTCTAGCCCATCTGTCACCATTTCTGTCATCTTCCTACATGTGGATGAGGTAGCAACTCTGAAAAGTCTCCATTACTATGGGGCTAGACTATCTGGCTTATGGTCATGTGGAGACTGTCCATAGATAGCTGATCTTTCCCTCCTCATACTTGCTAACTCTGACATGTAGGAGGGCACCAGAAACTAGAATGAAGGAAGAAGGGCCGGAGAGCTGGCCTTTTAGTATGAATACTCTACATTAAGAGTCCCCAACCTTTTTTACACCATTGACTGGTTTTATGTTAAACAATTTTTCCAAGGACCAGTATTGCACTGCACAGAGGCACGGGGCATAGCCCTGCCATAGTTAAGCAATGTGGAGGAGGGGCCCGGCCCCGTGCGTATCTGCTGTGTCTGAAGCCTGAGCTCTCGCTCCATTCACTGGGCAGACCCAGCCAGAGCACATTGAGGGCAGAAGGCCGCCCTTGGAGCCCCCAGTGCCAACCACTCCTGTGGCCCAGTTTGGTACAGCCTGTGGCCCAGTACTTGTCCATGGCCCAGTGACTGGGGACCCCTGCTCTACATAGTTTCTAATGCCTAAACAGGACTCCAAAGAAAGGCTAAGACCCCGTTATCTGTATTCTTCTTTGCCGTAGGATAGCTAAACTTAGGGAAATGGCAGATGCCATTGGCATCATTATTGTTGTTATGTGCCATCAAGTCATCTCTGACTTATGGTGACCCTATGAATAAGAGATCTCTAAAATGACACTATGGATCATTTTAATTAAACAGCCCCAGCTGGGGTTCACAGAAAAAGACTCCTTGAAGACTGTGGTATTTTTTGAACCACACTCAGGCGTACCCTGGACAATGGCAACCTTGTGCCAGCTAATCTTTCTCACAATAGGTCAGGCAAAGGGAACTACAGGATGAATTCACCAAAAGGTTGCTTCAGTTTGGCATTCTCAGACAGGCAAGAAGAAGAAGCAGCAGGAGGAGGAGGAGCCACCCCAGATGTTAGGCCTGAAACAAAGGGCTGACCTGGCACAATTTGATGACACTTTTTAAAGTTATATTCAGGACCCTGAAGGGTTATTGTGATGATAAAATGACAGAGGGCATGTCCGTGGACTTGTGGTCTTTGGAAAAAAATAGACTACAAATCTAATTATAGAGGTTTAGTATATGAGAGTCAAGACACAAGGCACAGCCAAAGGCTGGGTTAACTCAGGTTTATTGCATGGTGGACAGAGGGAACATGAGGTAATGGCGGACGAACAGCTCTATATATACGGTAGTAACGTATTTGAATGTGGCTCCACGGTAGCCCGTTGGCTACTGGTCCGCGTGACGTCATGGCTGGTCACGCCCTTCTTGTCCAGGTGTAGGTAGCGGCGGGAAACTTCCCGCGCTGCGGTCTTTGATGGGTTTGAACCAAGAGAGCTTGGACGCTCGCTGCTGCCAGCTGGTGGTCATTAGCTCGCGTCCTATTACCGGGTTTATGTGATACAGCTGAAGGTTACATTGTTACTCATAGGCAAGGTTACATTGGTTCAGATACATTGATATCACATGTGGAAGGTTACACTATTAGAACACAACACTCCTCCCCCCTAGGATGAGACGAAGTCTCTCAGCCAAGGTGGCTTATTTCGAACACGCTGGGGTCTCGGCGCGGGCTGCCCTGCCCTGGCTTCGCTCCCTCCTCCTTGCTCCCTGGCTGCCTGCCCTGTAACGGGAGAGGATGACTTGTTAGTGGTTTGCCGCGGTTCTGCGGCTTTGTTGGAAGGTGTGTGCTTTGTTTGGGGCGAACCGGGGGCACTAGGGGCTAACGAAAAACCCCTCTTCTCGCTTGGATGGGTGGGGGAACACTCCAAAAAACCCCCCCGGCTAGCAAAATCAAAATCAAAATCGGCTTCGGGGGAAGCGGCAGCGGCGGCCGCACACTCCTTTTCCCTCCCCCCGGGCTCGGATAGGACTGGGGTATCAAAAGGATATGAGTCGGGCTCACCGCTTTCCCTCCTGGCTTCGGACTGGTGTCCCTCTCTGTCTCCCCCTTGGGCTAAACGGGTGGGGGAGAACCCTATCGCTGAATCCTGTCGCTGAGCCCCACTGATCGGCCCCTCACTCACTCGGTGCCTCAGTTGGTCCGCGTGCCTCCTCCAGAGGAGGCCAGTGCTAGTTTCCACCCGATATGACACTGGCCCCGTCTGTTCTATTATCGTCCCTGGTACCCAGGCTGGGCCTGCGTTGGCATAGTTCCTGCAGTGTACAGGGTCGCCTACGCCGAAACCTTTCGAGACCGCTAAACCTATGTTCTTCCCTTTGTCCTCGACCCTCGACGGGTCCAACCTGGACAAAAGCGTCGTCAGTTTCCTCCGCATCAGCAGCTCAGCCGGCGAGTATCCAGACGCTAAGGGGGTCACTCTGTACGCTAATAGAAATTGACAAACTTGATGATTTAGATCTCCCGAGCCCATTCGCCGCAGCGCATCCTTTGTGGTGCGCACCAACCGTTCCACTTGGCCATTCGTGGCCGGGTGAAACGGCGCGGATGTGACATGCCGAATTGCATTTGTCTCCATGAATGCTGCGAACTCAGCGGACGTGAAACAACTAGCGTTATCGCTGACCAAAGTGTCGGGTAAACCGAACGTGGAAAAGACCCTCCTTAGCTGGCGAATGGTAGTGGCGGAGGATGTGCTCTTTACCGGAATGACCTCCAGCCACTTTGAATATGCATCCACCACCAGGAGAAACATGGTTCCTCGGAACGGGCCAGCAAAATCTACGTGCACCCTGGACCACGGTCCCCTTGCTGCGTCCCATTCCCTATGCGGGAGGCGGGCCACCTCCGGTCGGGAGCACTGACATGCCTCACAAGTGCCCACCATATGCTCTATGTCGGCGTCCAGCTGGGGCCACCAGAAGTAACTCCGGGCCAACGCCTTGGAACGGACGATCCCCGGGTGGCTGACGTGCAACAGCTTTAGCACCTTCGGCCGCAGGGACGTAGGAACCACCACCCGTTGGCCCCACAAAAGGCACCCCCTCTCTAAAGACAACTCTACTCGCTTTCGGAAAAATGGGTCGAATTCCGCGCCTGGGGATGACGCCGGCCACCCCTTCTGCACCCACGAGCATACTTTCTCTAGTGTTCTATCCTTTCCGGTCGCCCTGGCAACGTCGGCCGGTACTATCGGGGGTGACTCCAAAACCTCTATTAATAATACCTGGCGGTCTCTTCTTGCCCCTGCCTTCTGGTCGTCCGACAAGGGTAACGGCGACCGTGAGAGCGCGTCTGCATGGCTGATTTCCTTCCCTGGCCGGTATTCTAACTCATGTTGATATGCGTTAAGAAAAATAGCCCACCGCAGCATCCTCGGGGACAGGATCTGTGGCGTGGGCTTATTTGCAGTGAATATTCCTAACAGGGGCTTGTGATCAGTAACGACCTTGAACGGCCGACCATACAGAAAATCGTGAAATTTCTTGGTTCCCGCTACTATCGCTAGTGCCTCCCTATCGGTCTGTGCATAATTCCGCTCTGCTTGGGACAGGGACCTTGAATAAAATGCTATCGGGGCCTCCCTTCCGTCGTTTAACACGTGGCAAAGCACCGCTCCCACCCCCACCGGGGATGCATCGCAGACTAAAACTATGGGCCGTTTGGGGTCGAAATGAGTCAGGATTGCCTCGGATGTGAGGAGTTGCTTTAACTCTGAGAACGCCCTTTCTTGCTCGTCACCCCACAGCCATTTTTCCTCTTTTTTAAGTAACCGATGGAGCGGCTCGGCAACAGACGCCTTCCGTGGAAGGAAGGTATGGTAGAAATTGAGAAGCCCCAGAAACGACTGTAGCTCGGTTTTGGAAGTGGGGCGAGGGGCTTTCTTAATGGCGGCTACCTTAGATTTGGACGGCCTAATTCCCTCGGGCGTGACACGGAACCCTAAAAACTCAACCTCTGTTTCGAAAAATACACATTTGTCTTTTCGCAGTCGCAGCCCCGCTTTCTCGAACGCGGTCAGGACCTTATCCAATCTGTGAGCCAGCTCGGCCTTACTCCCCCCCCCGTTATCAACACGTCATCAAAATATGGCAACACCCCCTCCAGCCCCTTCAGGAGGCGTTCCACTAGCGACTGAAAAATGCCAGGTGCCGAGTTCACGCCGAACTGTAACCTCGACACCTGGAACGCCCCCTTATGTGTGACTATTGTTTGTGCCGCCGCTGTGGCGGGGGTTACCGGGAGTTGCTGGTAGGCCTGTGCTAAATCGAGTTTAGCGAAACACTTTCCCCCATTTAGCCTGGCCAGAAGGTGGCTGACCACTGGCACCGGGTATGCATTAGGGCGGATTGCCTTATTAATGGTGCACTTATAATCAGCGCAGATGCGCACCTCCCCGTTAGCCTTCAGTGCTGTTACAATTGGAGTCTCCCACTCCGCGGAATCCACAGGAACAAGAATTCCTTGACCCACCAGTTTGTCCAGTTCCGCCTCTATTTTGTCCTTTAATGCGAACGGTACCCTGCGCGGTTTAAGTCTTATCGGGCGGACCTCCGGGTCTAAGTCGAAGGCTACAGGGGGTCCCTTGAACTTTCCCAGTCCACTTTTAAAGACAGCGGGGTGTGCGTCACACACCGCTTGTATTGGGTCCTCGCCTACGGCATGCACCCCCCCTATGAACAGGCCTAAGGGCTGAAACCACTGTGTTCCGAGGAGGCTACAACTCCCCCCTTTTAGCACCACTAGGGGAAGTTCCGCAGAATGTCTCTTAAAGCGAACCCGGAATGTCCCGACCCCCAACACTGGAATGCTGTTCCCCTGTACGTCTCGTAGTGTGGCCCTCAACGCTTTAAGTTTGGGCCGCACGTGGGGGTCGATTCTCAAGAACTCTCTCTGGGGAATTATCGAATAGGAGGACCCCGAGTCAACTTCCATCCTAATGGGGGTCCCTTGTACTAGTACCTCAACAAAGTAATGGGGCTGTCCCGCAGACACGCTGAATACAGGAGCGTCGCCCTCGCTGTCGTCCGAGATGCGGCCCACGCCGTCCTGCTTCCTCGTGGCCCGGGCGCCATCTTTGGACCTCGCTGGACGGTCCGGTCTGGCTGAACGGTCTTGCGACTGTCTCCGGCCCTCTTTCCATTTCCTGCACGCCTTGGCGATGTGCCCCTGACGTCCACAGTTGAAACACTCGGCTTTCCTGAATGGGCACTTCACGCGCTCATGGGCCGCTCCGCAACCATCGCAGCGGCGCCCGCCTCTCCGGACCTTCTGGACCTCCTCGCCATCGCTGCTTTCTGAGGACGATTTCGAGGTCGGTCGGGTTGCATGCACCGACTGACCGGACTTCCCGTGCGACGAGTTTTCCGCTTTGCCGGCCCTCGGACGCCACTCACGCCACTTGTGCATCTCATCTACTCCAGCATTCGTGGATTCCGCGGCTTCCGCGGCCTCTACAACCTCTTCCAGTGTGGGTGGTGGCTCCTTGTTCATCAGGCTGCGCTGTACTTCCTTGTCCTTCAGGCCACACAGCACTCCGTCCCTGAGGGCCATCTCTAGGATGTGGTCCCATTTGCAGGGGGCGGCGGCTACCCTCATAGCCGTTACGAAGGCTTCTACCGACTCGTCCGGCGCTTGAACTCGCCTCCAAAACGCGCTCCGAGCGGGAAACATTGCCCTCGAGGGTCGGAAACGCTCACGCAGCAGTTTCATGATGTCACCGGCTTTGAAATCGCTCACCTTCTTCGGTGCAAGGATGCCCACCAGCGTCCGCTTGGTTTCCATCCCAAGCATGCGGGTGAGGATGGCCCTCTTCCTTTCCTCGTCGTCTTCTTTGACTTTGAGTTCCACCAGTGCCGCCTGGAAGTCCATCTCAAAAAGCTCCCAGTCTTGCGGTTTGGTGATGTTGAACCCGCTCTGTGTCCTGGCTCCATGGGGATCCATTATCCCACCTTCGTCGCCAATTTAGTATATGAGAGTCAAGACACAAGGCACAGCCAAAGGCTGGGTTAACTCAGGTTTATTGCATGGTGGACAGAGGGAACATGAGGTAATGGCGGACGAACAGCTCTATATATACGGTAGTAACGTATTTGAATGTGGCTCCACGGTAGCCCGTTGGCTACTGGTCCGCGTGACGTCATGGCTGGTCACGCCCTTCTTGTCCAGGTGTAGGTAGCGGCGGGAAACTTCCCGCGCTGCGGTCTTTGATGGGTTTGAACCAAGAGAGCTTGGACGCTCGCTGCTGCCAGCTGGTGGTCATTAGCTCGCGTCCTATTACCGGGTTTATGTGATACAGCTGAAGGTTACATTGTTACTCATAGGCAAGGTTACATTGGTTCAGATACATTGATATCACATGTGGAAGGTTACACTATTAGAACACAACAAGAGGTGACAATGTTAAGTGTAATCTAAACAGCACAAAAGCGTCTCTATGATACCCTTTTAGCAACGCTATAAGAAATGAAATTATGAAGAGGAAAACTGTTGTTAAAAAAACTACCATAGGGAGAAATCTCTCCGTTGCAAAACACGTCTCATTTTTTAATCTCTCACCCCTGCCTGACAATGGAGCTCATTTAACTGCCTTAGAAATCAGGAAGTATATTGCAACTATACAAAAGCTATACAAAAACATGCTAAGCAACTTGTACTTATGCAGTGAGGGGCCCAGCTTATGACGTGCAGACCTTCCAGCAACTTTTGTCAAGGCACAGCGAAGCTGTAATCACAAGCACACAATGGCAATGACAGAAGTTAAGTCATTGTGTAGGGGTTTTCTTTCGCCCATTCAAAACAATATGAAATAATGAGCTGTAATCTGATCTGTATTTTCAGTACTTCTTCTAGGGCAGATGGGACATCAGACCATGTAATTCTCCCTCCTCCTCTCCCCCACCATTGACATAGAGATGGAAATTGGGTTAGAAAGTGCTGAGCCTATAAACTATCAAAAGTCTTGTGTGCAGTCCTTGAACTTTTGTAGAGAGCAAACAAGTCTTCATAAAAAAAGGTTCAGTGTAAGCATTTGTTTTTTAATCTAGTACTAGATTTTCCACAGTTATTTTATCCTTCAGATCTGCCAATAATGAACACATATAAGTAAGATGTGTAATGGATCAAGCTGTGCAAGATTTCCAGTATACCACACCATTATGTGCCATTTTTAGCATCCCATTATCCCTTTGCTGCCTCTGGGGTACGCCGTACATATTACTGGAGAACTTCCAAACATTACAGAGCTTACATGACACTGAATCTAGTCTTGTCTTCCATGTGGAAAATGGTAAGTGCTGAAGCCAGAATCAAGTTCAGGGACAGAATAGAATGGTTATGTGCAAAGTTGACCCTAGATCAGTGGTGGCAAGCCTATGGCATGTGTGCCAGAGGGGGCACTCAGAGCCCTCTCTGTGGATACGTGCACTGATCAACCCAGCACAGAGTTCACCCCAGCAGCCCAATGAGAGCACTTCCTTCCTCCCCCAGCACAGAGTTTTCCCCACCCCTCTATGGTGTGAACAGCAGCCTGCTGAGTTTGGGCACTCGGTCTCTAAAAGGTTCGCCATCACTGCCCTAGATGAATGGCAAGAAATAACAGGCTCTTGATTGGTTAAAACTTGCTATGGGAAATTCAAATACTGTAAGTGTATTTTCACAGTGTCTTCAGCAAAAGAACACCTGTTCCATTCAGCATGTACTCCTTCCCATCACCTTGACACTCACAAGAAAGCACAAAGCAGTAACATGAGCCAGTAGCTGAACCATGTGATGATATTCCTCCTCTATCATTTAGTGAAGGCCATTCCACGTAATTAGATTTACCATCTCACAACATGGAGATGGATGTCTCCAGAAATTGTCTCCAGACAGAGAGAGAATACTCAAAGCAAGTGGTGGTAAAGAAAAAAGTTTGATGTTACTGTATTTGCTGGCTTTAATACCTGACCTCCCATCTTCTCCCAGCCCCAAACTGACATCTGGTCTCACTTGTTCCACATAAATCTACACATGATATTTTTAAGAGGTCATGCACAAAATATACATTATCAGCCTCACTCTTTCACACAGAGAAACATATATTATTATTATTTTCAATTATTACATAATTTGCTTCCCCTAGGGTCAGATTTTGCTCTTGAAATCTCAAGGAGTGGAAAATTCCAGACTGGTTATATATTCTGCTTTCGAAAAGTAGTATATAAATATCTAAAAAAAATCTTAAAAGCTCAAATTTTAAGGTACTCCTTTTTTTGTGCTCTTCATATTACACTTAACATTGTCACAAAGCAGACTAAAACCTTCTCCAAAATTTCTAAACCACCTTTAATGATGCAAGAGAGCGAGCTAATCATCAACAGAGTTGTGGTAGTCCAACATTTGAAACACTTCACCACATTAGTTCTAATGTAACTATTGTAATGTAATATCAAGGGTTGTTTCAGTGCAGCAGGGCTCTCAAACTGCTAGGGTCAGTTGAAATTGCCATTTACAGTGATACCTCATACAACGTCCAAACTTGGTTCCACAAGTTTAGACTTTATACGGATTTGGACTTTGTATGAGGCAAGCAAAATCCTAGCCACGATGCCTCATACAACGTCCAAATCCTTGCTGCGATGCCTCATACAACGTTGTTTCCATAGAGATACATTGTACTGTAACAGCACAGACTTCAGGGCAAAGTCAAGGAAACAGACCGGAAACTGACAGCACTTTAAGAAATCATTGTCTAAAGGCTAAATACATTACAAAAACATGTCAAACAACCCTGATTGTCCAAGAACCTAAAGAATGCTGCAAAAATCCCAGGAATGCTTCTAAAAATTCTGACGAAAAAATTCAAAAAAATCCAAAATCGCGCTCAAAACCACTCCTAAACACTCTTCACCTCATGCAAAACCCACAAGAGCAATGCACACATGTGTCCCGACTTTTATACTGCCCAGGCACAATGCAACCTGGGAAAAACCCCAATGCCTCATACAAAGTCGCAGCGACTTTGTATGAGGCAACTTTTTTCCAAGGAATTAGACGATGTTGTATGAATTCGATGTTGTATGAAGCATACTTTGTATGAGGTATTACTGTATCTGTGTTGAGGGAGGGGTGCTGATCTATTCATGCAGCTGTTTGATCAGTTGGACTCTCGCATTCAGTCTCTCCCTTAACTTCACTGGCATAACTCGCCTTCCAGGAGCAAGCCTTAAACACAGATAATGCTATTCATTACTAGGATAAGGCAGACACAGTGGAGCCCTTTCCTTAATCTATTTTATTGTTGATGCTTCAGGTTCTTGTTGTTTAAAAAAAAGGGGGGATAAAATTTGTTTTCTGGATGAGCTCATCAGTGCTTCATTATTACCATCATTAGTGCTTTCTTATCTCCTGCTTTTTGAGAAGCTGCTGAAGTGAATGGGTGAAGCTGGGATTTCTGGTGCTTTCTTATCTCCTTCCTTTTGTTTGTGTAAGTGTCAGATTACTGTCACACTGACAGCGCAACCTTGTGTATGTTTAATCTGAAGAAAGTCCCTCAGAGTTCCAAGAGGTTCATTCACAGGTAAACAAGCACAGCCTGACTGTCACATTCTCAAACCTATATTCGTTTATTCAGTTGATATTCTGGCACATATGTGCTTTGCTTTGTGCAGCGTATCAGAGAGAGGGCTTATAGCAGGCATGCCAAAACTACGACCCATGGGCCAGATGCGGCCCATGGCACCATTCCATCCAGCCCACACTGTCTGCACTGTCCCCAGAAGCGGAAGTAAAACACCCCCGCGCATGCACAAAACGCGTTTACAGCAGCTGTAGATGCATTTACGGCAGCATTATGCGCATGTGCAGGTGCATTTTACTTCCGCTTCCAGTGGAAGGAACCATGTGACCAGCCCGCTCAACCGCATGACCGGCCCATGGCCCAAAAAGTTTGGGCACCCCTGGCTTATAGGGACCCTAATTGGGCTTTCAATGCAAGTGAGATATTTAAGTAGTAGTTTTACCAGTTCCACACTCACAGTGAGCTTCCATGGTGGAGCAGGGCCTCCTGAGTCCTAGTCCCTCACTCTATCCACTATACCACACTGAGTATCCCATATATGCTATAGGTAAATGTAAAGGTCTCCGTTGTTCAAAAGCTAGTTGTGTCCGATTCTAGGGAGCAGTGCTTATCTCAATTTACAGCCAGAGAGCCAGTACTGTCTACAGCCATTTTCGTGGCAATGTAGTAGGTGTGACTAGATGTCAGAACACATGGGCAGCTGTTACCTTTCCCGCTGAAGCATTACCTATTTATCTATTTGCAATTTCTTGTTTTCGATCTGCTAGATTGGTAGGAGCTGGGACAGACGACAGGAGCTCACTTCATTGTGCAGCACTCAGGTCTCAAACTACTGACCTTCCAACCTTCTGGTCATCAAGATCAGTATCTTAACCAATAAACAACCGTGGCCATCCTATATATGCTATAGGATACCTCAAAGTGTCTAAGATAGCAGGGCAGCTTGCACCTGTGAGAATGTATGAGAACACCATAGAGGAACAGCCCAAGAGAATCTTCAGTTGGTGGACAAAAAACAGAAGGTCATAATTCTGCCACCAAGGCAATTTTGAGCCCAAAATATAGGCAAACTACTGTAGCAGTTGTGTCAAGCCATTGATTAAAAAAGCACTCCTGCCCCTACCACAATAATCTGAAATTGACTATTGTTTCGTTTTATTACTGCAAGATGTAGGACTTTCTTTCATTTAAAAAGCCTATGTCTAAGCTCTCTAAAATGTTGTATCCCTTTGTTAACTTTTGCCTTTGGCTTGTTTATTTCTTGAAGAGATCAATTGGACGTTGAAGAGTCAGGAAGCCCTGTTCAAATTAATTGTTCTTGTCATACACAGTCACAAGCAGAGAAGTTTGAACTGTCCCAAGTGAACTGTCCCCGTTTATGGTATCAGCATACTAATCGTTCGTGTCCCCTTCCATATAATAAACACACACCTATTACTTGTATGGGACTGTGGTGGCTTAGTGGTTAAGATGCTGAACTTGATGACGGGAAGTTCAGCAGGTCAGCAGTTCGAGACCTGAGTGCTGCACGATGGAGTGAGCTTCTGTCTGTCCCATTTCCTGCCAACCCAGCAGTTTGAAAGCAAGAATTTACAAGTAGATAAATAGGTACCACTTCAGTGGGAAGGTAAACAGCATTTCATGCACTCTGGTGTTTAGTCATACGTGCCATGTGTCCACAGAAACATCTGCAGACACAGAGAGAGCTGGCTCATTGGCTATAAACAGAGGTGAACACTGAACTCTAGAGTCGATATGACTGGCTTTCAAGCAAGGAAGACCTTTACTATTACCTGTATAGATGCTGCTTGTTTAGACGCACACACACGTATGCACGCACGCACGCACACACAGTACATTTTGTTATTGAATGAAAAATGATTTCTTTATTTTTAACCAAGGTGCCATGTATCCTAAGCTAGTTGAGTTATTTTGGCACCTGAGGCAGCAAGTCTCACAAATGTCTCTCCCCTTGACTGGCAATGAAAATGCCAGATTAATAAAGGTGACATACCATTTGCTGTGTTTTAATGACACTTCTGTCTGCTGCCTGAGAACAGTGAGCTGTCTTACTGTGTGCACTAATAGAACTAGCCCTGCACATATACATAATAGACAATGACTAGACTCACTTCTGTCCATTTTCATAGTGAGAAGACGACAGGAAAAGGCATGAACATTTGGACCATAATAATTCCCTTTTTAATTCTGTGCCTTACTCACCCGTCTAGCTCACCTTTTAAGTACTTTCAAGAGGCCTGGATCTGCATGTTTATATCCTGTGCATTATAAAGTCTTTTATGGTGGCACAGTTTGAGTTTGTTATACAAATCCACAGTTGCTACCCTTGATGGAAATGCAGCAGCTGAATTTCTTAGGCAAAAACAGTGACCTTTATGTGATAACAGCCAGCAATGGTAATCATTCAAAACCAGCCTCAAGCTGTTCTCCCAGGGATACAAGAGTTGTTCTCAGCAAGTTATACTGCAACTTCTAAGTCTTTCAGTATATAAACAAGCCTCTGAAGAATGACTCATACATCTTTTGATCCAGGCTGTAAGAGGGGAGAGAAAGAAAATGAGAGTGCACACAATTCTCTCACAGAAAGCCTCTCTACAACACACACACAGAGTTACAAAATAAGCAGGTCAAAATGTTTTAGTCTATGGGGTGTTAAGGGGGGAGGCTGAGGAACAGTATAACGATACGGTGCCTTACTCTCAGGTAGACTCGGTAATCCTCCGGCCTCCCCAGGTAGGCCCTATTGTTCTTCTGAGTTGCACCTCCCTTAGCTGGACAACCCAGGCATCTAGACACGTGTAGATAAGGTAACGTCGAGACGAATAACAACTCCAGTCCTTCAGGTATTTTAAAAATATATTGAAAGCATAGCAATATGCAGGATACAGTCCAGCAATAGCATTTAAAAGCAGAAATAAAGCAAGCTGCATGTTCCAGGGATAACCCATAGACCATAGGCCTTCTTTCTCCCAAGCCATACCTGTCAAGTTTTGGATTTGGAAATAAGGGAAATTTCCTGGCAAATAAGGGATACTTGACAGCTATGCTTATCCTGTGCTGCCCTCCAATGGCGGTAATAGGGCATTGCAGTCTAATTAATAAGGGATGACAGAGGGAAAGAGAGTAAAATAAGGGGTTTTCCTGGCCAATAAAGGATACTTGACAGCTACGTCCCAAGTGTCTACATCTTGGCAAGCTTAAAAGCACAGCATTCCAGAGAATGTCTCTATGTCGGTTTGTGTGTGTGTGTGTGTGTGTGTGTGTGTGTGTGTGTGCTTCTCTGTGTTACATCTCCTCCCACAGTGTCCATCTTCTCCTTAAGAATTCCAACCAATGATTTTACAGCAAGACATGTCAATCACATCTTAGGTTTCATTTCTTCTACACCATGAGGCTCACATTGTTTACATACCATTCTCTCTTCCCCTGATTTGAAATCACCATATTGAATGAGAAAACAGAACAGAGTATACCTACACATCCGTGCAAAATGTATCCTCTGATACAAAATTTTTCCTCTGATCCCCATTAAACTCCTGCGAACTAGCAGTTCGAAAGCAAGAAATTGCTAGTAGATAAACAGGGACCACTTTGACGGGAAGGTAAACAGCGTTCCGTGCTGAGGCATGCCTGCCACATTTATTTATTTATTTATTTGCAGCAGAATCAAGTAAGAACATCAGATAAAACAAGTAAAATCCCTATCTAAGAATCAAATTAAAAACTGCATAAAATTGTCTTTAAAACATCCATAGCCTCCCTCTGGCCACTTTTAAAAGGACTATCAGGTAAAATTCGCTCCTGCGCGGGCTAAACAAGCCAGCAGGATTGGGAAGTGGAGCCAGTCGTTGTGCCCCACACCTGCTGGCATAGACATGCAGACAGTGCTGGCTCGTTGGCTATAAACAGAGATGAGCACTGAACCCTAGAGTTGGATATGACTGGCTTTCGAGCAAGAGTGACCTTACACTTTTTCAACCACAATGGAATAGTAGCTGAGTAAATTCAATTTAATCTTCCCACCTCTGAGGTTATGAGTTGGAGATGCACGTAGTGACAAGTTAAGTGTGATGCCATTCAAGTGAGAACAAAGATTCAGAAGCATGGTTGGGCTTTCAACTTCCTCCAATGGTCCCAATCATAAGCCAAAATCCTGTTGAATAAACTAGGCCTGCATAATGTGAAGTTGCACAAGCTATTGCAAAATGTGCATCAAGGCAGAAGTCTGATCCAGGAAGCAGTTTTGTAGGTGCAGTTGCACAACTAGTGTGCAATCAGTTATGTAACTGAATGTGCTATTAGTTGTGCAACTAGTTATATAATGAGACTCATGAACTGCCTGGACATAACTCCTTGTGAACATCTGCTGGTATAACCTTCCACTCCACCAAGTCCAACGGGATTTCAGCCCTGCACCAATGGGAGCTTTCTCTTCATTATAAACAGTACGTACCAGGAAACAATTCGGATTGGAATAGTAGTGAGACTGGAAGGTGAAAGTCCACTTTCCTTTATGTCATAGTCTTAATCTGGTCTGTTTCCCCAACCAATGGCCACCATGATAATAATAATCACGCATAGGTCATTTCCTAACAGATATCACAATGTTTTGTTAAGACTGTAGGAAGAGTACCTTTACTGACCCCATCCGTTTAGTCTCTCTGTTACAAGAACAGACCTGGTCTCTTGCAAACCATAGGCATGTTCCTGTGTTAAGTGAATGTAGATGTCATCTGCATTCTGTTTATCAACATCCTAGTAAGACTTCTCCAACATAAAACACATTTGTTGCGGGGTGTGTGTGTGTGTGTGAGGAGGAAAATAGCATGAGTATGTTTTCAATAGAAACAAAGGAAAGAAGGCAATTAGATCATAGAACACTTCCCTTTTATACTGTGATTCCAGATCCACGTTCAAGCTAGCATGGCAACTGGGATCCTTCGAGTTGAAGCCCAAACTTTTCCAAGTTATGGTGGCAACAATCCAAATCATCGTGGGTAACAACATGCTTGAATGGTGTAAAACTCCAATTAAAGAGCAGTTTGCTTCCTTATGGTCAGAAGCCACAGCTTTTGAAGGCTGGCAGAGGTATCTTTTATTTATGCCACAGAGTTAGCAGTAGGGGGTGGGACAGAAAGCTTCAAGATGCAAGACATCTATACTGTACTTGAATAATCCACCTACAATCTCTTTAATAAATGTGCCAACTGGATAATCAAGTATTTCACAGTTTGCCAGCTGTTTGGATTCTTTTTTGTTAATTTCACAAATGGGTGGGTGAAAGAGAGATCAATATGACCAATCTGCTGAGCTACCAGATATGCTGTGTTTTACTAACAGAAATGTTCTTTTGAAGATTCGGAAAGAGAAATCTTTGATGAGACCACAAGAGGTTGGCAGCAACCCTTTACGATGTCACGCCATGGCAGCCTGTGCCTTCTTCTTCTTTCATGTCCCGATCAAACCCTGGACTGCTAAAATGAAACCACCTTCTTGAGTTTGTGTTGTGTATTGAACATATTTGTAACCACACAGATGAGTGGATGTAACAATCTCTAATAGTAACACTGTAACCTTCTGTATGAGGACGTGAGCTAGTGGCCACCGGGGGGCAGTAGCGAGCGCCCAGCTCACATGGTACACATTCCTCAAATGCCTTCAGCTGCGCGGGAAAGATTCCCGCGCTCACCTCACCTGGATAAGAAAGGCGTGACTAAGGATGATGTCACTTGGACCGTAGCCAATGCCCTGTCGAAGAGCCATATTCAATTGTATAGCCACCGCATAAAAGGAGCTGTTTGTCCGCCATTACCACATGTTCGTACTGTACTCCATGCAATAAAGATGTGCTAGGCTAGCCTACAACCGTTTCCATTGTCTTGATTCCCAAACACTAAAGTTTGTTGTTGGCCAAACCTAAGTCCTCATTGGTGCATGTTTCTCATAGTAGTCAACAGATTAGCAAATGAGCTGGATTCTGTACACATTCACACAGCATGTTGTTATCTGCCAGCAGCCCCCACTTGAGCATGTTGGTCTTACATTTAGACACTCTGACCCTGAATCTATTCAGGATCCTCCAAGTGACATAGGGGAGATTTTCCTCAGCTATATACTCCTTTAATGTTGTTCCTTGCCCAATGAGCTCGCGCTTACCAAAGTGGTAATTAATGTGAACGAGTAAAATGAAAAAATTTTAAAGTGGTATTTTTTACTGATAAGACTCCTGCTTGCCTATTTGGAAAGTTTTGAGTAGGGCGGTCGAAGTTTGGGAGGTTTCCTGGGTAGGAGAGGCGCGCGACGGAAGCCGCGGCTTCTCCTGCCGAGGAACCGAGAACGGGACCTGCGAGACAGCGGAGATCTGAGATTCGAGGCAGCAGTAAAATCGGCAAGAAAGCGACTCTACGTAAGTTTATGAAAGTCTATGTGGAAAAGCTAAAGGCAGTTGGGGATTCTGCTTAGAAGAGCCTGGACTTGGAAGCGGGTGTGGAAGTGGATAAAATCGGGTTGTCGATCCGTTAATGGCGGCGGTCCTGGAAAACGAAAGTGGTTGTGTTTTGGTCTAAGGCTCTTTTGCGCCCCAGGAGAACCACGACGTGCTTTGGCGACAGTAAAATGGTTAAAGAAGTTTTTGTCTGGGCTCCAGTTTCCGAAGGCTTCAGTGTTTTTTTAGGCTAAGGAGTGTTGGGAAAGCCTGCCGACTTACAGAGGAAGAAGGGGGGTCTCCCCCTGAAGTTAACGTGCCCGCTGGAAAAGGGCGCTTTGATTCGCTCGCCCTAGGAGAAAGATTAAATTTTTTTCTCTTATCCCTTCACCGTGTGGATTACAACTAACACTTTTTTCTTTGGAAATATTGCTCCTCTTTCTTGCCTTTTATTACACAGCTTGGAATTTGGGTTTTTTCTTCTTCTCTCATTCCTCTCCCTGGCGGCTTTGATTCAAATGGAAAAATCTGGGTGACCGCTTCCTTGGAGTTTATATTTTTGAGATTTGGAGGGCGAATATTTGGGTTGTTTACTTTGGGGAAACGGGCCAGTTGTGGATTACTTCTTTTTTTCTTTTTGTTTGGATCGTTTTCCGGATCCTGCTTCTTTGTGGATTACAACAATTAATTCTTCGCTGGATTTCTTTCTCTCTACAAGCTCCGTTAGAAGGGTCTGGATAGGCGTTACTAGTGGCTGCAGCGGTACAGGCTTGAGTGGATTGATTACGATTTTGCAACGCTCTGCAACACTGGACTTTTTTAGTGGGTGTCATCATGGATAAAGGCACAAGAGGGAAAGCAAAAGAGGAAGAACCAGTTGTGAAGTCTAAGAGGAAAGAAAAAGCACCAATGGAAGAGGTCCCTCAGTCTTCATCACCACCACCTGAACCCTATGATCATACTCAAATTATGGTGGAAATTGGTAAATTGTTCCAGAAATTGGAGAAAAATGAGGAATCAAGGGTGAAAGATAGAAATGAAATGATGAAAAAACAAGATAAGGTGGTATCATCTGTTATGGATTTCTCAAAAAAAGTGGTTTTAAGTTTGCAAAAAATAGAGGGAAATGTGAAATTGGTCCAAAATGAGGTAAATGTTATAAAAAAGGAAATAAAAGGGACTCAGGAGGCGGTGTGGGAGAATAAGCTGAAATTGGAAGAGCATGAGAAAAGGATTGATGCTGTGGAAGATATGATGAGAAAGCAGAACATTGTGATCCGTCAGGTGGTTGAACGGACGCCAGACCAGCTAAGAGAAAGAGCGGTTCAGTGGTTAAATGGTTTGAATATGGGAAAGAAATTGTACAGGAAGATATTGTAAGTGCATTCAGGGTGGGTCCAAGAAGAGGGAAGGCGGTTCAAAGAAATGTTTTGGTAAAATTTGCAAATTGGGGAGATAAGCTTAGAGTAATGGCCTTTTTGAAACAAGCTGGTTCTGGCGCCCTGAAATTTGATGGTTCTGATGTAGAAGTATACAATGATATTTCAATGAAAGAAAGAATGTGGAGATATAATATGAGACCTGTAACTAAATTGTTGATGAGTAAAAGCATAAGGTATAATTGGAGATTTCCACAGCAATTGCGCTTTTTTATGAGAAAAGAATGCAAGTAATTGATGAAGGGACCGATCCACTGGAGTATTTGAGTTTGCTGGAGCTGGTAAAAACAGGTATGGAAGAGTGGATAAATTTTAAGAAAGAACTGTTGGAATCGGGTGCTCTAGGGAGGGAGTATGAGAGGGCAGAGGCTGGTGGTGCTATAGGTGGAACACCACAGGGAAAAGAAGAAGAGGAGCTGTCACTGATCATGGTGGAGGAGGAGGCAAGTAAGAAGCAATGAGAAATAGATTAACAAAAAACAAATTAGTCAAACACTATATAAGGGTGGGTAGTGCGTAGCACTGGTTGCTAGGCACATCTTGCATGTCTCCCCTTTTTGGTTCTTTTTCCGAAGAAAGTGGGGAGAGTGACATTGTGTGTTTTATGTAGAATTTTGTGTTTTTGGGGGAAGGGGTTGGTGGTGGCACGCCCAATGGAGAGTTTAGAAGTTAGAAAGGAAATAGATTATGGGAAATATTAAAATATTAACCTGGAATGTAAAGGGTACAGGTTCTGTTCTTAAGAGGCTGAGGTTGGAATTGGCTTTGAAGAAAGATAGACCCGATATAGTGTTCTTACAGGAAACGCACCAAAAGTCAAAAGATACAAACAAACTTTTTTTGGGATGGATTCAACACTATGAGATGGCGTTTGGTACTTCAAAAGCGAGAGGAGTAGCAATCATGATTTCTAAAAGATTAGGATTTGAGATAATAAAAAGTGTTGCCGATCAAGAAGGTAGATATTTGATTGTAAGAGGAAAAATAGAAGACGAGGAAATAATGTTGGTAAACATATATGCTCCAAATGAACATCAAGCAGATTTCTTAGAAAAGGTCCGGAAAGTAGTGGAGCTAGAAAATGTTGCAAAAACCATTGTGGCTGGAGACTTTAACTTGATAAGGTCAAACTTAGACTGTACGAATTTAGCAAGATGTGGAATTGGCTTGAAAGGGAAGGTTTAAGACAAATGGATGGTTGCGATGGGTTTGAAGGATTCGTGGAGAGAGATCAAGGGCTCGGAAAGGGCATATTCTTTTTTTTCACACGTCCATGGGACCTACTCTAGAATAGACTATGTTTTTCTTACAGAAAATTTGATTAAAAATATTGAGGGAATGGAAATAGGGATTTTTAAGGAATCAGATCACGCTAAAGTATTTTTGGAATTGAAATTACAAAAAGATAACCGAAGAGGAAGAAGTTGGAGGTATGATCCTAACCTATTTAAAGATCAAAAATGTAAAGAACAAATTATGGAAAGGTGGAGGGAAAGTTGGCAGTGGAACGACAATAATGAAGTAAACTTTAACGTTGTTTGGGATACCATGAAGTCGGTTTTCAGAGGGGAAAGTGTAAAGCTGGCGAGTACTAAGTATAAAAAATATAAGGCAGACCAGATGGAAAAAGAAAAAGAAATAAAGCAGCTACAGGAAGAGCATTAAAAAAGTAAAGATAAAAAAACTTTTGCCAAACTGCAAAGACTTAAGGCAGAATTAATGGGTAAGGATATTGATAAAGTTAAAAGAGATTTGATTTACCTAAATAGAGAGTATTTTGAATTCAGTAATAGAAACTCAAGATTATTAGCAAGAGCAGCTAAGGCAAAAAAAGAAAAAAGAGAAATAGGGGTGTTGGTTAATAAACAAGGGGTAAAATGTAATAAGAATAGGGACAAATGTAAAATTGTGAAGGAATTTTATCAAACATTATATGCAAAAAAGGAGGTAGATGTGGAGAGGCTTAAAGGGATTTTGGAGAGACAGTTAGGGAACGGAATAAAACAGGAACATCGAGAAAAAATGGAGGAATGGGTTACTGACAAAGAGGTAAATGAGGTAATCAGTGGTTTGAAGATGGGGAAAGCCCCTGGAGATGATGGACTATCGACAGAGTTCTATAAAGAATTTAAAGATGTTGTGGTTCCAAAATTAGTGAAGCTATATAATTATATTTTAGATGGAGGACAAATTCCGACTTCATGGTATAGTACCATAATCGTTCTGCTGCCAAAACCGGGAAAGAATTTGGAAAAGGTGGAATCATACAGACCAATTTCTCTTATAAATCAGGATGCCAAGATCTTCACAGCAATATTGGCTAACCGCTTAAACAGCTTTATGGGGGAATATATAAATGTTGATCAAGTAGGTTTTTTAAAAGGTAGGCACATGGCTGACTTGACTAGAAGGGTATTAGATCTAATTGACAATGTTAATCAAACAAAGGAAAAGGTGGGTTTATTATCATTAGACATTTTTAAGGCATTTGATTCATTACAATGGTCTTCGATTAAGGAAATAGTCAGAAACTACGGATTTGGGGATAGATTTAGAAGGGTAATTGATCTACTATACCAAAAAGGGAGTGCTAGGATTAGAGTAAATGAAGAGGTTACGGATGAGGTAAAGCTCGAGGCAGGTACCAGGCAGGGTTGTCCGCTATCTCCTATCTTGTTCATTATGGCAATGGAAATCTTAGCTAAAAATATAAGGGAGGATCCAAACATAGAAGGGATATTGGGTAATAAAGTGAGTATGTATGCAGATGATACGTTGTTAATGGTGAAAAATCCAGAGGTGGTAATGGATAGGATTAAAGACCAACTTCAGGAATTTGAGGTTATAACTGGACTGATGATAAACTGGGACAAATCAGAATTGATGCTGTGCAACATGGGGGTGAAGGAGATGGGAAGGATAGTGAGGACATCTAATATACAAATTAAAGAAAAGCTGAAATATTTAGGGATAACCATTTCAAATAAATTGGAAGAACTTAAAAGACTGAATTATGACAGTTTGAAAGCAGAATTTAAGAACAAATTACAAGGGTTTCAGAGGTTGAATCTGTCATGGTTTGGGAGGATTGCAATTTGCAAAATGATGTTGCTGCCGAAGATTAATTTCTTATTTGATGCACTTGCAATCCATTTGAAGGAGAAGGAAATCAATGAGTTTCAAAAGATGTTCAATAATTTTTGTAATGGAGGTAAAAAATCTAGACTTCCAAAGAAGCTTTGGTACCTGCCACAGAAAGAAGGGGGTTTGGGTATGCCAAATTTGTTAGCATATTATCGAGCATTCAAATTAAGAATGTTGTGAAGATCTTGGCAAGAGAAAAGGTAATTTGGGAGGAATTGGAGATGAAAGAATATAGGAATATTGGCAAAATGATCTTTTTGGGAACTAAGGATAAAACGATAAAGACAAGCAATACTATGATGAGAGGCCTCATGAAGGTGTGGAAAAGAGTAAAGAAAGACTTGGTCCCAGATCTCTCTCCAATTTTGGAATTGACTGATATGGTGTGTTTTCCGATAAAAATAGATAAGGAAAAAAAGGAAATATTGGATAAAAATGAAGTGTCTTTACTGAAGGAATGGTTAAAAGTTTGTGAAGATGAAACCAAGAGGAAAAAAATATTTGAAAAGTTAAAATTGGATTGGTTTCAGAAACTGAAGGTTGATAATTGGAACAAAAAATATAGAAGAGAAGTAGGTATAGATAGAACAAAGACCGAATTTGAAGAATTGGTATTAAAGATCAGAAAAGGGGAAAAGAACATTAAGGGTCTAGTAAGCAAACTCTATACTATATTGAACAAGGGTAATGATCCACAGGAAGATTTGAAACGGAAGTGGGAACAAAATTTGAATATAAAAATAGGAGGTATTGAATGGAGAAATAAGTGGAAAAAGAGGATAATGAGAACAATGTCAGTAAGAGTCAAGGAACATAATTTTAAAATGTTGTGGCAATGGTACTTGACACCACTGAGGCTGCATCAGATGGATAATAAAAGGGATAATTTATGTTGGAGATGCAAATAAACGGTTGGAACTTATGAACATATGTGGTGGAGTTGCAAAAAAAAAATGAATTTTGGAGAAGAATAGAAGGAGAGATTGGGGAAATATTGGGTAAAAGAATTAAGTTGGTGTCAGGTACCATTTTATTAACAGATGTGGAAGGTATGGGTTTGAACAAGGTGGAAAAAGAATTATTGGAAATTATGTTAACCACAGGTAGACAATGTATCGCCAGAAATTGGAAAAATGATGTATTTATACAGACTGGAGAGTGGTATAAGGAAATGTGGAGTTTAGCATTGAATGACAAACTGACATGGGAGATAAAAGTAAAAAGGGATAATTTGAAAGAAAATAGGTTTTGGAATATTTGGAAGCCGTTCGTGGATCACTCTCTTATGGCTAGGGACAGTTCTGGACCTGTACTATTTCAAAGTGGGTTTTGGAGATGATATAGACACTAAACTCTCCGGGCATTGTAAATATTCACTGGGTGTTGTGTAACCAGTAAAGAAATAATAAAAAAGTTGTAATACTGAAAGCTCATATGAATGCTATGGTTATAGTGATAACCTATAATGTGGGTATTTAATACTGTGGGTTATACTGCAAACAACTAGTTTAACCATTATGTATGTGTTAATGAGCTTGCTGTAATATTGCATTGTATTGTTATTGTTCTTTCTGTATGTTTGTTATTTTTATTTTGTTTCTTTGAAAATAAATTAAAAAAATAGCAGAGGAAAGAAGGAATGCAAAAGTCCAAGGAGAAAGGAAAAAATACATCCACCTAAATACAGAATTTCAAAGAAAAACAAGGAGAGATAAGGAAAAATACCTGAACAAACAGTGCAAAGAAATGGAGGAAAACAACAAAAGAGGCAGGACTAGAGATCTTTTCAAAAAAATTGGGGAAATCAAGGGAACATTTAAAGCAAAAATGAACATGATAAGGGACAAAGATGGAAAAGAGTTAGCTGAAGCAGAAGAGATAAAAAAGATGGCAAGAGTACACAGAGGAACTCTACAAAAAGGACCTCAACACTCTTGATAATAACAATAATGAGAAATTTGAATTTGAACCAGACATTCTGGAAAGTGAAGTCAGAAAGGCCCTAAAAAGCACTGCAAACAATAAAGCTATTGGAAATGATGGCATCCCAGTTGAATTTTTCAAAGCCCTAAAAGATGATGGAATCAAACTACTGCATTCAATGTGCCAGCAAATTTGGAAAACAAAACAGTGGCCACAGGATTGGAAAAGATCAGTGTACGTTCCAATCCCCAAAAAAGGCAATGCCAAAGAATGCTCAAATTACCGAATAATTATGCTCATCCCACATGCCAGCAAGGTGATGCTCAAGATAATACAGGATAGACTTCAACAACATGTGGAGAGAGAACTACCAGAGGTGCAGGCCGAAGAGGCAGGGGGACTAGAGACCACATTGCCAACATACGTTGGATCATGGAGAAAACAAAAGAATACCAGAAACGAGTCTACTTTTGTTTTATTGACTACACCAAGGCTTTTGACTGTGTGGACCACAACAAAATGTGGCAAGTAATTAAAGAGATGGGAATACCAGAACACCTCATATGCCTCATGAGAAATCTGTACACAAACCAAGAAGCAACAGTTAGGACAGAACACGGAAGGACAGAGTGGTTTGGAATAGGAAAAGGAGTAAGACAAGGCTGCATTTTATCACCCTACTTATTCAATCTATACACAGAGCACATAATGCGCAATGCAGGGATGGAGGTATCACAATATGGGATCGAAATTGCTGGGAGAAACATTAACAATTTGAGATATGCAGACGATACCACCCTAATGGCAGAAAGTGAGGAAGACCTAAAGAACCTCTTGTTTGGATTGAAGGAGGAGAGTGCAAAAGCTGGCTTGAGACTCAATATCAAGAAAACCAAGATAATGGCAACAGGTCTGATCAGTCCCTGGAAAATAGATGGGGAAGAAGTAGAAGCAGTGACAGATTTTACTTTCCTGGGATCTAAGATCACTGCAGATGGCGACTGTAGCCATGAAATAAAAAGACGACTGATTATGGGGAGACAAGCTATGAGAAACCTGGGGAATATAGTGAAGAGCAGAGACATCACCTTGAAAACAAAAATTCGCATAGTCAAAGCAATGGTATTCCCAGTGGTAATATATGGATATGAAAGCTGGACCATTAGGAAGGCTAAGCGCAGAAGAATAGATGCCTTTGAGATGTGGTGTTGGAGGAGAGTCCTGAGAGTCCCTTGGACAGCAAAGAGAACAATAGGTCAATACTGGAAGAAATCAATCCTGACTGTTCATTGGAGGGACAAATAGTGAAGATGAAGCTAAAGTACTTTGGACATCAAATGAGAAGAGAGGACTCACTTGAGGAGGCCTTCATGCTGGGAAAGGTAAAGAGAAGAAGGGGGCGTCCAAAGATGAAATGGATAGACAGTATTGTGGACACAATGGGCACAGAGCTTTGTGGGCTGAGGAGAATGGTGGAGGATAGAGGTGCCTGGAGGAAAATGGTCCATGGGGTCGTAAAGGGTCGGAATCGACTGTGCGACTGAACAACAACAACAACCCTCAAGAGTGTTTCTTCTTGCCATAAAGCTGTTCCTGGATCTGAGCCAGCAGACTGGAGGCAGATCTCCTTTCAGAGGAGTCGAGGGTCCTTCTCTTGCTTAGTTTTCTCAGCATCTGTACTGAGGAATAGAGAGCAACTTATCCTCAAATTCTATCAACTTCAAACAAGCCGACTGGAAGAGCAAACCATAAATCAGTTACACATAAAATTAATATTATTATTATTATTACCAACCTAGGGGCAACTCATGAACAACATCAGGAGAGTACCACAGCCCAAATTAGAATGGGGGGGAGGGGTGGCCTAAGTTTCTTTGGTCCCTCTTAAGATTTTTCTATAGTAAATTCATCTGCTGATCTGGAATGTTAGAAAATAAGAGAGACAAACATATAGATAAACAGAAACAAAAATACTCCCTATTAAATTCAGGTACCGTATAGGCATTCCAACGAGTACGTGTTTTAATTGTGATTTACTTTGGCATAAGAAGTAAGAGTCAGAGTATACCCACTTGAATCAATGGAATTTACAGACGAGTTGATTCACCAAATCCCCATTGATCCAATGGGTTGACTCTATGTGCAATTTACTATGCTAAACAAGAGGATTTGGGCCAGTGAGTATTATTACTAACATACTGAGTCATGTATTGATTAACATCACGTTGAAACAAGGAGATAATCACAATTTAACAAACTGTACTCCAGGCTGCAGGCAGCTTTGTGGTGTTGTCACAAAAGAAACAGATAAGGGTGTCCTAGAAAAGGTACCAAATGGAATTAGGATTCCATTTTGCATATGATTGCTGACATTCTCTAATAAGAAGCCTTAATTGACAGACAAGAACTGGGAATGTGACCATTTGCCCTCTAATCCATGATTATGGCTGGTAATGAAAAGGCATTGCTTGAGTCAGTTTCCAAAATCTAAACATGGGATAATGAATGTGATGACAATCTGAAAAGAGGACCACAGGATGCCGGTCTGATAATGGCTTTTATTTGAATGCCAACAAGAACAAGCCATTAACGTCTGGGACACAAAAGATGCTCACGGTGTGATTATGAGAATATTGTGATTTAGCTGAATTATGCAGAGCCGTTGTTCCTACGCTGTTTGCGCTTAATGGACAGAAAAGCAGCGGGGCTTGGTTCTTTTGTACAAAGCAGGTTTTGGGATAAAGTCCAACTGTATGCTAAGACAATAAATTCTAGTCATCTTAAGTGGTTGAAGAAAGAGTGTGCACTGCTGGCTTTCATTCCCTGTGGTGAAAATGAGGAAATCCCTTTGGTGCTGAATTTGTTAAAAGCTAAGAATTTATATTTCTTTCTTTTTTCTGTTACTAGGGCAAGCATGACTAACCTCTTAATCCTGGGAGGAAATATATTTTAGCATGCAATTAGTTACAAAAGATTTTATTAAAAGTGGCAATGGCATCTTAAACTATCGTCAATTCTCAAAGGGCAGACATGGGTCCTACTTCACTGAGAGCAGACTTTTACTAGAAGGTGGTTAAAATATAGTTCTCTGTTCAGGTAGCACAGTCAGAGCTATATTTCAGTGACTGTCTAGGACAATTTAGGTTTAAAGAGAAAGAAGTGGGCAAATATAAGCCATCACGGCCTTGATTGCACCAAGGAGGACCTTATATTGGAAAGAGGAAATGCAGTTGATGTGGCCCGATATTGGGCAGATGTCATCTAGTCCTTTTAATTCCTTTTTGTTTTAGACATGTTAATTTTAGATTTGTATGTTATTATATGCTGGTTGTTTCCCTGTCACAAAGAAAGAAAGAAAGAAAGAAAGAAAGAAAGAAAGAAAGAAAGAAAGAAAGAAAGAAAGAAAGAAAGAAAGAAAGAAAGAAAGAAAGAAAGAAAGAAAGAAAGAAAGAAAGAAAGAAAGAAAGAAAGAAAGAAAGAAAGAAAGAAAGAAAGAAAGAAAGAAAGAAAGAAAGAAAGAAAGAAAGAAAGAAAGAAAGAAAGAAAGAAAGAAAGAAAGAAAGAAAGAAAGAAAGAAAGAAAGAAAGAAAGAAAGAAAGAAAGAAAGAAAGAAAGAAAGAAAGAAAGAAAGAAAGAAAGAAAGAAAGAAAGAAAGAAAGAAAGAAAGAAAGAAAGAAAGAAAGAAAGAAAGAAAGAAAGAAAGAAAGAAAGAAAGAAAGAAAGAAAGAAAGAAAGAAAGAAAGAAAGAAAGAAAGAAAGAAAGAAAGAAAGAAAGAAAGAAAGGGTGTTATACTACTGCTTCTTAATTTGATTTTCTCCATCTTTGTTGTCATATACATATGGTAGCAATAGCAATTGCAGTACACTAATATACCACTCCATAGGGCTTAGTGTACTCTCACAAGTTAATTAGCATTTTGCTCCCAACATTCTGGGTACACATTTAACCAACTTCATAAGGATGGAAGGTTGAGTCAACCTTGACCCCCAACATTTTGGCTGCAGTACAGCACTTTAACCACCGCGCCACAATGTCTCGAGTACTGCTCAAGCGTAGAATATCTTGACCAACATTTTTTCTTGTCATCCTCACTGTAAACTTTTTCAGTCTTTTTTTTCTTCCTAAACCCATCCTATGCATGACTTCGTTGGCTTCCTGTTAGATTCCATGCCAATTCCAAGGTGCTGATCATGACCAATATAATTCTTAATGGTTTAGGACAGGAACTCTCAACCTTTTAAAGCCGGGGGCCGGGTCACGCTCCCTCAGACAGCTTCAGGGGCCAGATGGCTATTTTCCCCTTCCTCCACCACATGGCACTTCCTGGTGTGGGAGTGGGACCACATGAAATGGTGCCACTGTCTGCAGGTTGAGAATGCCTGGTTAAGGACCTTGATACTTCTCAGAATCTCTTTCTCCTACAAATCAGCTAGCCTTCCCATCCTCTCCTTGCAGTCCAAGATGTTATAAATGGTGAAATCTAAGCAGGGCCATAGCCAGGATTCTAGATGGGTATGTGTGTGAATTTTTTTCAGGAGGGGCAACAATGTTACACATACACACATATATAACATTGGCATGCTGGGGTGGGGTTGGGGACAGCTGTTAGCTCAGGAGGGTTTTCGCTACCCCCCTGGCTACGACCCTGAATCTAAGCACTGGTGGGATTCAAAAAAATTTACTACCTACTCTGTGGCCGTGGTATGGTGGATGTGGCCAAGGGGAAAAGCCCTGCATTATTTCAAAACTTGGATGGGCGGGGCCAGCCAGAATTTTTGCTACTGGTTCTGATGAACTGGGGTGAACCTGAATCCCACCACTGAATCTAAGGATGCCAAAAGAATGAACATCAGGAACTGTGCTTTCTTAGTCATGGCCCCATCTCTCTCGAACAAGGTACAATAGAAGTCCATCGTGTGCCTTCCCTCTCAGGGTTTAAGAAATTAGAAAAAAATAGTAAAATTATTTTTTAATTTTTTTATTATTTTAAGATGCTTTTTGTTATTACTTTCTACTTCAGATCTCCATATTTGTTTTAATTTGTTTAATTCAATCTAAAGACGGATTTTAGCAAGTGACAGGGGTGGTATACAAGA
The DNA here is from genome assembly GCA_035047305.1 of Bradypodion pumilum. Taxonomy (NCBI): domain Eukaryota; kingdom Metazoa; phylum Chordata; class Lepidosauria; order Squamata; family Chamaeleonidae; genus Bradypodion; species Bradypodion pumilum. Next base: position 431,095,588 of record JAWDJD010000002.1, on the reverse strand, counting down.
TTAATTAATTAATTGTTACTAAACAGTGGCAAGGCAATACAGTATTATTTTGAGTGGTTGAGATTTAAAAAGAAATACTTGCATGAATAAATAAGGAGCGAGAGAAAGGCTTTACTCTTCCTATACATATGAACATTCAAAGGCCTTTTTATAGATAAGGCCCAAGACAGCCTAAGACATGCCAAATACACACAAAATTCATAATGGTTCGGAACTAGTCTTACCTGGTTCCCTTATCACATACCAGGCAAGTTTTTTTACCCGATTCCGCCGTTGCCAACATGTACAGTAATTACCATACAGTACGGTAATTTGGCCCTCCATACAATGTACGACTACCGTACAGAGATGTACGGTAATTTCAGTAATTTTTGAAAAATATAACAAAAAAAGATTATTTCCAGTTCCGCCCTGGGTTAAAATGAAAAAAAAATCCGTTTTCTCCCCTCATAAATATCCAAACAAAATGCTCACCCAGGCTCCACCCATAGCTCTGCCCAGGCTCCGCCCGGGCTCCGCCCAGTATGCACATGCAGAAATGGATCTGCGCATGCGCGAACCCCATACAGTAATGTACGGTAATTTTTGTGCAGCACCGTACAGTAATTACGGTTTCCAGGTTGGCAACACCTTCACTTTAAGTTCAAAATAGCTTTTCTCTGGTTACAGAATGAATGAATGGCCTACCCCAGGGGCTCCCAAACTAAGGCCTGTGGGCTGGATCTGGCCTGTGGCACCATTTCATATGCCCCCACTCCTCCAAGGGCATTTGAGAAACAAAATGGCCACCCCTTTGAAGCTGTTGGGACAAAATGGCCATCCCCATTGTACAGGCAGGGCAAAATGATAGTTTAGTGAGTAGAGTGTTTGTCTGTAGAGCTAGAATCTGAATGTTCAGTCCCCCATCATCCATCCCAAAAGAACCAGTGTTGGATTGGGGCCGTGAAGCGGCCCTTAGGGTCCTGGAGGAGACTGGTCGAGGAACGACACGAGACAAGATGGAGCGAAGACCAGTGGTTTATTGAGGGAAAAGCATCACCTGAACTGTGACTCATAGGGGCGGAGCCACACTAGCCTTTAAAAGCTCTGAGCTCTTTCAGGGTCAGCCATTTTGACTCTGCATGTGCTCTTAAGCAGAGCTGCTGCTGAGGAGAGCCAAACAAAGGAAGTGAGCACTGGTAAGTTTTGCAGTTGGAGTAGAGCTGCTTTAGAGGCCTCTACTAATTTAAATTGATAATTGAAACTGCTGAGAGCCACCTCTGTTCAAACAGAGGAAGCAGTTTGAAGCTTCCAGAAGCAGGGGGGCAGGGCCACACCAGGCCCTTCCCTGAACTGTGACTCATAGGGGCGGAGCCACACTAGCCTTTAAAAGCTCTGAGCTCTTTCAGGGTCAGCCATTTTGACTCTGCATGTGCTCTTAAGCAGAGCTGCTGCTGAGGAGAGCCAAACAAAGGAAGTGAGCACTGGTAAGTTTTGCAGTTGGAGTAGAGCTGCTTTAGAGGCCTCTACTAATTTAAATTGATAATTGAAACTGCTGAGAGCCACCTCTGTTCAAACAGAGGAAGCAGTTTGAAGCTTCCAGAAGCAGGGGGGCAGGGCCACACCAGGCCCTTCCCTGAACTGTGACTCATAGGGGCGGAGCCACACTAGCCTTTAAAAGCTCTGAGCTCTTTCAGGGTCAGCCATTTTGACTCTGCATGTGCTCTTAAGCAGAGCTGCTGCTGAGGAGAGCCAAACAAAGGAAGTGAGCACTGGTAAGTTTTGCAGTTGGAGTAGAGCTGCTTTAGAGGCCTCTACTAATTTAAATTGATAATTGAAACTGCTGAGAGCCACCTCTGTTCAAACAGAGGAAGCAGTTTGAAGCTTCCAGAAGCAGGGGGGCAGGGCCACACCAGGCCCTTCCCTGAACTGTGACTCATAGGGGCGGAGCCACACTAGCCTTTAAAAGCTCTGAGCTCTTTCAGGGTCAGCCATTTTGACTCTGCATGTGCTCTTAAGCAGAGCTGCTGCTGAGGAGAGCCAAACAAAGGAAGTGAGCACTGGTAAGTTTTGCAGTTGGAGTAGAGCTGCTTTAGAGGCCTCTACTAATTTAAATTGATAATTGAAACTGCTGAGAGCCACCTCTGTTCAAACAGAGGAAGCAGTTTGAAGCTTCCAGAAGCAGGGGGGCAGGGCCACACCAGGCCCTTCCCTGAACTGTGACTCATAGGGGCGGAGCCACACTAGCCTTTAAAAGCTCTGAGCTCTTTCAGGGTCAGCCATTTTGACTCTGCATGTGCTCTTAAGCAGAGCTGCTGCTGAGGAGAGCCAAACAAAGGAAGTGAGCACTGGTAAGTTTTGCAGTTGGAGTAGAGCTGCTTTAGAGGCCTCTACTAATTTAAATTGATAATTGAAACTGCTGAGAGCCACCTCTGTTCAAACAGAGGAAGCAGTTTGAAGCTTCCAGAAGCAGGGGGGCAGGGCCACACCAGGCCCTTCCCTGAACTGTGACTCATAGGGGCGGAGCCACACTAGCCTTTAAAAGCTCTGAGCTCTTTCAGGGTCAGCCATTTTGACTCTGCATGTGCTCTTAAGCAGAGCTGCTGCTGAGGAGAGCCAAACAAAGGAAGTGAGCACTGGTAAGTTTTGCAGTTGGAGTAGAGCTGCTTTAGAGGCCTCTACTAATTTAAATTGATAATTGAAACTGCTGAGAGCCACCTCTGTTCAAACAGAGGAAGCAGTTTGAAGCTTCCAGAAGCAGGGGGGCAGGGCCACACCAGGCCCTTCCCTGAACTGTGACTCATAGGGGCGGAGCCACACTAGCCTTTAAAAGCTCTGAGCTCTTTCAGGGTCAGCCATTTTGACTCTGCATGTGCTCTTAAGCAGAGCTGCTGCTGAGGAGAGCCAAACAAAGGAAGTGAGCACTGGTAAGTTTTGCAGTTGGAGTAGAGCTGCTTTAGAGGCCCGCGCGCCTAACGGCGCGTGAGATTACAAACTAGGAAAAAAAATTATAGTCTTACTAGGTAGAAAGGTAGTAAACGTGTACATTTTTGAGGCCCAGAATACTGCACTTGTTAAAATGGATTCTGAGGGAACAGCTGTAGTTACCTGCAATTCTTGTGCCATGTTTGTGTTCTTGCCAAAGCATATGGAGAACTACACTTGCAGCAAGTGCAAGCTGGTTGCACTACTAGAAGAGAAGGTCCAGCAGCTAGAGGCCCGCATATCTAACCACCAACAAATTAAGGAGCTTGAGCTGTTCTTGGACAGAGCGGAGCAGACTATGCTGGACAAAGAAGTGACAGGGCACAGTTCTGAGAGAAAAGGCCCTTCACTAACTCAGGAGGGAGATGGTTGGAGGAATGTGACTCAAAGGAGGAGAAGAGTAGCGGATCACTCTGAGAGTCTGAAATTACAGAATAAATTTGAGGCTCTTTCCCTTATCACACCTGATGAGGAACACACAGAGGAACAACTGGTTCCACCTGATGATCTCTCCTTCATCACACTTGATGAGATCCAGGAAGATGAACAACAGGAACAAACTGAGGTTCTCTCCCTTAATATGGTTGATGAGGTGCATGTAGATGAACAGATTGCAGGAGAGAGGCTCCTTGTACTAGGCGATTCAATAATTAGAAATACAGAGAAATGGATTTGTGATGCACATGATAACCGTATGGTGACTTGCCTGCCAGGTGCAAAAGTTGCAGACATCACAAGAAATCTAGATAGATTGTTAGAGAGAACTGGGAATGAGCCAGTTGTCATGGTACACGTTGGTACTAATGATGTTGGGAAGGCCAAGCGGTCTGTCCTGGAAGCCAAATTTAGGTTGTTAGGAAGAAGATTGAAGTCCCGGACTTCCAAGGTAGCATTTTCAGAAGTGCTGCCTGTCCCTCGCGCAGGACCTACCAGGCAGGCAGAGCTCAGAAGCCTCAACGCGTGGATGAGGCGGTGGTGTCGAGAGGAGGGCTTCAGATTTGTCAGGAACTGGAGAACATTTTGGGACAAGCCAAATCTGTTCAGGAGGGATGGGTTGCATTTAAACCATGATGGGACCAGATTGCTGGCACTCAACATCAAAAAGGCTGCAGAGCAGCTTTTAAACTGATAACTGGGGGAAAGCCGACAGGAGCTGGGCAGCATCCGGTTCGGGAAAGTGTGTACTTGAGTAGTGAGGAGGATGCAAAAATTACTGAGCAGAGCAAGGAGCTAGTCACTAGCATTCTAGCAGAAGGATGCAAGAGGCAGTCTAACAATGCAACTGGACTCAAAAGACTGTATCAGGAAAGTATATATAAATGCTTGTATACAAATGCCAGAAGCCTCCGGAACAAAACAGGGGAGCTGGAATACTTAGCAATAGATAAGAATATTGATATTATTGGTATCACTGAAACCTGGTGGACGGATGATAACCAATGGGATACAGTTATCCCAGGCTACAAACTGTACAGGAAGGATAGGAAGGGGCAAACAGGAGGTGGTGTAGCCTTGTATGTCAAAGAAGTGATAAAATCGTATGAATTGGAATATCTAGGTGATTTGGAGTCACCATTAGAAGCTCTGTGGGTAAGAGTACCAGGCCACAAGGATGGTCTAACAGTAGGCATATACTATCGGCCTCCGACCCAAACTCTTGAGGGAGACTGGCAGTTGGAGAATGTTGTAAAGGAGGCATCCAAGAAGGGAAGCCTGGTTATAATGGGGGACTTCAATTACCCTCACATAGACTGGGTGAACTGTTGTTCAGCACATGATAAAGAGATAAAGTTCCTAGATATGCTCAATGATTGTTCCCTGGGACAGATGGTTGAAGACCCAACTAGAGGTACAAGAATCCTTGACTTGATCCTGAGTAATACTCAGGATCTGGTGCAAGATGTTAATGTGACTGATCCAATAGGGAACAGTGACCACAACTCAATTATGTTTAACTTGATCATAGACCGCAAGTCACTGATAAAATCTAACACAGAGACCTTAAATTTTCAAAAAGGAAATTTCCCAAAGATGAGGAAACTAGTAAAAAAGAAACTGAAAGGGAAAATTGAGAGAGTCCAAACACTCCAAGAGGCATGGAGGCTGTTTACAAAAACAATAACAGAGGCTCAATTGGAATGCATACCCAAAAGGAAAAAGGGCACTGCCAGGTCCAAGAGGACTCCGATGTGGCTTACAGGAGCTGTTCGGGAAGTGATCAAGAGCAAGAAAAGCTCATTTAGAAGATGGAAGGCTTGTCCAAATGAGGACAGCAGGCAGAAACATAAATTCTGGCAGAACAAATGCAAGGCAACAATCAGGAAAGCAAAGCAAGACTTTGAGGAGCGTATAGCTAAAAATACTCAGAGAAATAACAAAGACTTCTTTAAGTACATTAGAAGTAAGAACCCAACTAGGAAGGCCATTGGACCATTATATGACAATGGAAGGCAAGGGATTATTAAAGAGGAAACAGAGATTGCAGAGAGACTCAATGAATTCTTTGCTTCAGTATTCACTGAAGAAGACAGAGACCACATGCCAAAAACAGAGCCTATCTTCGTAGGGAGGGAAACCGAAGAATTAAGCAAGATAGAAATAACCAGGGAGGAGGTCCTTGCATGTCTTGTTAAGCTAAACACTAACAAATCCCCAGGACCAGATGGCATCCATCCACGAGTTCTCAGGGAACTTAAAGATGAAATTGCTGATATCCTAGCCAAAATATATAATCTTTCCCTCAAATCAGGCTTTGTGCCTGATGACTGGAAGGTAGCGAATGTAACACCAATTTTCAAAAAAGGATCCAGGGGTGATCCAGGAAATTACCAGCCTGTCAGTTTGACATGTGTCCCAGGTAAAGTGATGGAAACCATCCTAAAAGATAGAATTAATAGTTACGTAGAAGAGAAGGCGCTGCTAAAGGAGAGCCAACATGGCTTTTGCAAGGGCAAATCATGCCTCACTAATCTGTTGGAATTTTTTGAGAGTGTCAACAAGCATGTGGATAAGGGGGATCCAGTTGACATTGTTTATCTGGACTTTCAGAAGGCTTTTGACAAGGTCCCACACCAAAGGCTCTTGAATAAACTTACCAGTCATGGAATAAAGGGACAGGTCTTGTCCTGGATCAGCAACTGGCTAAGGGACAGGAAACAGAGGGTAGCACTAAATGGACACTTCTCCAAGTGGAGGGAAGTAAAGAGTGGGGTCCCCCAAGGTTCAGTACTGGGACCCCTGCTTTTCAACCTCTTCATAAATGATATAGAGGTAGAAGTAAAAAGCAAGGTAGCCAAATTTGCTGACGACACTAAATTATACAGGGTAGTGAAAACTGTGAGAGATTGTGAAGAGCTCCAGAGGGATCTCTTGACACTGGGGGAGTGGGCAAAACAGTGGCAAATGAGCTTCAACATCAGTAAGTGCAGAGTGATGCATGTTGGGGCAAAAAACCCCAATTACATTTATAAACTGATGGGGTCTGAACTCTCTGCGACAAACCAGGAAAGGGACCTTGGTGTCCTGGTGGACAGCTCAATGAAGGTGTCAACCCAGTGTGCCTCAGCAGTGAAAAAAGCAAACTCAATGTTAGGGATCATTAGGAAGGGTATAGAAAATAAGTCAGCAAGTGTCATTTTGCCTCTTTATAAATCTATGGTGAGGCCCCATCTGGAATATTGTGTACAGTTCTGGTCGCCATACCTCCAGAAGGATATTATGGAGTTGGAGAAAGTACAGAGGAGGGCAACCAGAATGATTAGGGGACTGGAACACCTTCCTTACCATCTGAGGCTGCAACGGTTGGGCCTTTTCACTCTTGAACGACGGCGTCTAAGAGGTGACCTGATTGAAGTTTATAAAATCATGCACGGTGTGGACAAGGTAGATAAGGAAAAACTGTTTTCCCTATCGCACAACACTAGAACTAGGGGACACTCCATGAAACTTTTGGGTACTAGTTCTCAAACAAATAAGAGAAAGTACTTTTTCACCCAGAGGATTACTGGTCTATGGAACTCCCTGCCAGAAGAAGTGGTGAAAGCTGTCAGTCTTGACAGCTTTAAGAAAGGATTAGACAAGTTCATGGAGGACAAGGCTATCAATGGCTATAATTATGGCTACCTAAGGACAACCTTGGGGTTGGAGAGATAGGCAGGATATCTCTCAATGCCATTACCAGGGAATCCTAAGCAGGTGAAGGCATCTCCTTGGGAATACCCTGAAGGAAATGGCGAGCCACTGTGTGAGACAGAATGCTGGACTGGATGGGCTGTGGCCTGTTCCAGCAAGGCTGTTCTTATGTTCTTATGTTCTTATCATATATAGGAATTCAAGGCAGCGTGTGATAGAATCGTCATCTGACAGAAAATCATATCACCCATTTACCCTGGTTAATGGGAAATCTCTCTGGGGGAAGTTAATTAACTGGGGCAAACACTGACAGGGGAAATCCATTGTTCGGGGCTTACACCAGGGTAAATATGGCCACTATTTGCACTAGAGCTTGGGCTGATCTGTGAGTCAGTAATTGCCTAATACGTAACGGAGGTTAGCGATTTGCTTCTCTCAGCAGGGCTGTCGGTCAGGTCAGATGCGGGTGAATCAACCCTATGATTATTAATCGGCTCCCCAATTTCCATACTGGCAAGGGCCAGTGACCAGGGGTCTTCCTCATCCGGTGTAACCTCTGCCAGGGGCATTATGCCAATTGTGCATGCGGAATCCGCATCCCCCCTTTTTCTGTTATTTATGGACCTGACAGGCGACCCTGCGCAAGAGGGGCATCAGCTGATGTACGGGAACGACACTTCGGGGTTCCCCCCACGGGGGGCATCTCGATAGCAGCGAGGGAATACATTGCATGAAACAGCATCCTGCTATGTCCAGTATAATCACCCCCGCAACCACCTTGAGCGTTGTCTGGAGCCACCCCCATGGGAGCCATGACCACAAGGAATCCCACCACCCCCATGAAGAATCCTCCTTGATGTTCTTGACTAGGGTGTGGAGGTCTGTGAGCTGGCTCTGTACTTTACGGGTATTGTCTGTGAGATTAAAACAACACATGCTGTGGACAGATTCGCAACCCAAATGATGTAACAACAGAAGGTAGTCGATAGCTGCTCGATTGTCTAGGATGGCATGGCGAAGCTCTGCCTGCTCCTGGTTGATCAGCGCTATCGCTGAGGAGGTATGGTTGATGGCCTTTGCTAATCCGCAAGCCAATTGACCAATTCTCTGAGCGTTGCCGACGGCTAAACCTGGCACGCCAAGTATGCTGACTGCCAGCGAGACGTACTCAGCTGGACTCAGAACCCTAATGTTGCTATCACATGAGCTGTCTAACTGGGTGGCACGAGTGCGCCGTATGGGTGCGGAAACATTTGTGCTTGGAGCAATCATATCCCTAGTGGGGAGTAACAATGTCAAGCGACTGATACAACATATGGAATCTGATACATTTGCGGGAATGTAGTTCCAAGTGTACTGATTGCATGTAAAGAACCAACCTGAAGGTAGGGTAACATGAGCATACATTGAACCAAGTGTCTCTGGGTTATTGCAAGTCCAGTTGCCGCGGCCAGCGTCAAGGCAGCGGCGTCGAGTCCGGCCGGCTGCGGAGCAACCGGTCATTCGAGCACAAGTAGAGTTCGGGCTGACCGCCACTCGAGGGGTGTGGAGAGTGGCTGCATCAGCCGGCAAAGTCATAGTCATCTGCATTCCCCAGCGAGCGTATGCTGTGAAGCTCATAGGGAGATACGGACCGAAAATCCGCCTCACCAGCCAGTCGCCATCCCTGGTGTGCGCGTCGGGAGTGTGGCACACTGGGATGAGACAGGTGCTCAGGATTGAGGCAGAACCAATGTCCTGCTTCAGGCAAAAATCGGACTGGTTGACGAGACCCGCCAACCTTTCCCATAGATTGTAGTGTATCCGGGCAGAGAGATCTCCGCCTGGCATCAGGTCGCTGGCCTTTAGTGAGGCTGCCTGAACGCCTCCCCCCGCAAGTAGGGAGAGGGTCAGGATGATGGTGACTGCCACGGAGTTGGCGGTGATCAGGGCAAAGACGGCAGACACGATGTTCTCCGGTGTGGGTTCCCCGCCCTCGTGTTGGATGAGGTCCTTGGCCTCACTGCAAAGGGTCTTGACCATCCCCCAGGTGACCCTCGGCGCTGCCAGCTGCTGTCGCCATTTCCTCCGCTGGGTCTCCTCGGTCAGGGTGAGGTCCTCCATCTCTGGGATCAGGCTCGGGTCGGTCTGGGTCCCCACCGTGTGGTTCCAAGTGAGGCTTAACGCACCGAGCTGGAATCCAGATGACACCTGTAGGAGACATAACTGCAGCATACCCTCTTCCCCAGGTTACGAGTGGCGCCGGGCCCCTCCAGGAAGGGTCCGGTGGCACCCGGTAATGGACCAGCGGTCGCGGGGGAGCTTCCGAACGGCGGAAGTGTTTCTCCTGCGGTGTGCAATCGGAAAAAACATTAAGGTGATTGTACGTGAACAACACCTTGTTCAGACCATGCTGTGCCTGACCCTGTGACTTGGGGAGGGCTGGTGGCTCCCCCCTTTCTGTTTGTTTGTCAATGTAGAACTTGAGCATCCGATTGACTCGTTCCACAATCGCTTGCCCCTGCGGATTGTAAGGAACGCCAAAGGTATACTTAATGTCCCAGGTGGCCATGAAGTTAGCTAACTGCCTAGAGCTGTAGGACGGGGCGTTATCGGTTTTCACGTGGCGAGGTTTGCCCATTGCCGCGAATCAGGCAAGGAGGTACTGCTCCACGTGGGAAGCAGTCTCCCCTTTTTGCGCTGTCGCCCAAACGAATTGCGAGAAGGTATCAATGCAAACGTGCATGTACTGCCATCTGCCAAACTGCGGGACATGTGTGACGTCCATTTTGCCACACCTGGTTAGCCTCTGTCCCTCGTGGGTTGACCCCCCACGAGCCCCCCCCCCCGGTGCCCCTGCACAATGCTGACAAGAGCGAACTATGCCTTGGGCTTGAGAAAGTGGCAGGTTAAACTGTCTGGCGAGCGCTTTGGCATTCTGATGAAAGAATACATGACTCTGAATTGGAGTAGTGAAAACACCCAACACTGACCGTTGCTGAATTTCCTTTGCGGCCGCATCCGCTCTGATATTGCCCGCAGAAATCGGACCCGGTAGGTCCTGGTGACTTCAGATGTGGGCAATATAGAGCGCTTCCGTGCGGTTCCGCAAGTGAAATTGAGCTGTGAGGAACAGACTCAGCAAATTTTTGTCTATCGCGGGAGTGATGTACACTCCCGGTAGACTGTGAAGCAAATTCCTAACATACTGACTGTCAGTAATAATGTTGAGGCGCTCTTTGGCGAAGGTGCGCAAAGCAAGGTTCACTGCTGCCAACTCTGCCCGTTGTGCGGACTTCTGTGGAAGAGTTAGCAGCGTGCGCCAAGCCTGACCCTCCTGCCAAGTCAAGACACCATATGTGCGACCCCCATCTGTAAAAACTGTTATGGCCCCCTGAAGTGGAACCAGCGAGATCAATTCATACAAGCTGACTGTCTGCGTTTGAAGTGAGACGAGTCTGGGGTCCTTTGGCAAATGGTATGCCAAGCATCCAAGGCAATTGGAAGCGAGTCACCGAGCTGCATCAGCTGCTGGATTTGCTCTTTGGTGAACGGGACCACGATTTTTGCTAAGTCGTGCCCTGAGATGTCCCTAGCTCTCAGCCTTCCGCGGTAGACCACCGCGGAGACCAACTCTTGGGGAGGAACGATATTTCGGGAAGAGGTGTTCGGCAAGTACACCCATTCCACGATACTCGCTCCTTTCTCGGAGTCCACTCCTAGGGCTCCGGTGAACATGGATCCGGCCCGAATGATGTACAAGTTCAGGATCGGGGCATATGGCCCCTGAGCAATCCTGTCCACCCACCTTTGACTGAGAATTTGGTTGACTTTCTCGAGAGCCAAGCGTGCTTCTCGAGGAATTTGTATCCGGTCTGCCGGCTGCTTACCTAGTGTTAGCAGCGAGAAGAGCGGTTTTAAAAGATCCGTATCCAATCTGAAATACGGTCTGGCCCAATTAATGTTACCCAAAACTTGCTGCAATTCTACCAAGGTGACTGAGTCTTTCAAATTGACCTGAGGCAAAACTGGTGCTGCGAAGGAACGGAGAAGCCGATGACCCAAGTATGAGAAGGACTCGGTTCTCTGCACCTTCTCTGGGGCAATGAGTAACCCTTTCTCCCCCAGGCTGGCCTGGAGGTCTGTAAACATTTCGCTGCCGAGTTGCGGCGCTGCGACCAAGATATCGTCCATGAAATGGCACACTAAAGCTGTGGGATGAAGGCTTCGAAACTTTGCCAGTGCGTTATGAACATAAATTTGGCACAGGGTGGGCGAATTGAGCATCCCCTGTGGCAAAAATTTCCACGCGTAACGCTGCGTGGGCTCGCTGTGGTTCACAACCGGCACCGTAAAGGCGAACCTTTCCCGGTCCCTGGGGTCTAAGGGAATGGTGTAAAAGCAATCCTTTAGGTCTACGACCAGGATCTCCCAACCCTCGGGAATCATATTTGGATTTGGGATGCCGCATTGAAGCGGACCCATTGGCTGTATACATTTATTGATCTCCCTGAGATCGTGGAGGAGTCGCCACTTCCCCGACTTCTTCTTAATGACAAAAATGGGCGAATTCCAAGGACTAGTGGACTGCTCTATGTGTCCTGCGTCTAGCTGCTCTTTAACCAGTTGCTTTAGGGCGACTAATTTCTCCCCCACTACTGGCCATTGTTCCACCCAGAATGGCGTGTTGGTAAGCCATTTAAGTGGCAATGCCATTACCCGAAGGTGAGAGTGGCACCGTATTGCTGTAAAATGTCTCGCCCCCAAAGGTTGATGTGCACGTCCAGAATGTGCGGCCGAATGACCGCTGTGCCGTCAGCCTTAGGGATCGTGACTTCCACCCACTCCCGGCTTCTAAACGCTTCTTGGATGCCGCCTACCCCCCACACATCGGAGACCGGCTCAATGGCCCATTCTCGTGGCCATTGGCTTCGGCTGACCACGCTGACGTCAGCTCTGGTATCGAGCAGCCCTGAGAATGATTTTTTATTCAAAGATACCTCAATCACTGGCCGCTGTTTCCACTCTATGTTGGTCTCCACTGTCGCTAAGACCTGGTATCCTTGTACTGCCTCACTTGCGCTCGAGCGGTCTTCTGACCCGGACCCTGCACTGTCCCTGAGCCTTCCCTGGCTGTCTGCTGGCGAGTGACAAGGAACCATAATCAGTTGCACTAGCGTGTCTCCCTTGTGAATGGTTTGGGGTAGGTGCGTCCAGAGTTGAACTTGGAGAACACCCGAAAAATTGGAGTCAATGACTCCCGGAATTACAAGAATTCCGCGTGCTCCTGCTACACTGCGAGGCAAAACTAAGCCTATGAAACCTTTGGGCAGGGGTCCCATGTACTGGGAATCCACCAGATAGACTGTGCCTGGCAAGTCGCATGTGACGTCCGCCTGGCAAGTCAATTCTAGCCCTGTACTACCCTTGGGGCTGGCCTGCGCCTTCGCAATGCCTGGAATGTGAATGGAATCTAATCCAGCTCTGGCTCGCCCAGAGCGAGGGAAGCCTCTGTTTGGACCGGGGCCAGAGACGTGCCCGCGTTCCGGTTTCCCGAATTCGGACAGAATCTGGACCAATGGTAGCCTTTCTTACACTTCGGACACGGGGTGGTTGGAGCCTTGGAACGGCCGGAATGTTGTCCGCCGCTCTTGGATCGGCACTCCCTAGCGAAGTGACCGACCTTGCCACAATTGTGACATGCCCCTTTGTTCTTTGGTCTTCTACCCCCTTGCACCGCCGCCGCCAGCAGACCCATTTTGTAGGAGTCTGTGCCAACGTCGGCGCAAGCTCTAATCATGTCCGTGAGCATCGATGGATTCGAAGGCACCTGAACCATATAATTGGTCAGGAAGTACTGCCCCTCCCATCCTGGCAGCCCTTGCCTGAGCCTCGAGGCGATACTCGCTGTCCCATAACATATACTGGCTGGGGTTGAGCATCATCCGCATGACGGCTTTCCAGTCGTGCAGGATGAACATGGTGTTCTCGCACACTTGCTGAAGCGTGCCCCTAGTGAACCGACTCTGTAGCCCTGTCTCTGAAATGGCCTTCCGTATAGCCATGAGGAGCTTATTCGGGACTGGTGAATGAACTACCTGCTGCTGCCCTGTGAGGGCATCCATTTCCAAGCAAATTGGACAAATCCGACTAAGCTCAGCTAGTTCTTCTACTGGCAATTCCCCCTTCTTGATCTCCTCCTCAACTGTACGCTGAAGGGCACTCTTTTTTTTTCCTTTTTTTTTATTAAATCTTTAATAAACATACAGAAAAAGAAAAGAAAACATTAACAATACATTAACAGTACATTACACTAACAAGTCCATAATATCATACTAACAAACATTACTATATGCTAGCACATACAATATCTATATTCATTAACTACTATTTAACCACCAAATATTAAGAACCTTTATTTCAAAATCCAAAATAATAGAAAGAAACTTTCTGTACTACCACTAATCTTTTTAACCAATTAAAAAAAAAACACCCTGTGAATATATACAATGCCCGGAGAGTTTATTTTTTACTCAAGTCCAGAAACTTCTTTGAGATGGTACTGGTCCTGAACTATCACCTGCCATAATAGAGTGATCCACGAACGGTTTCCATATATTCCAGAATCTATTCTCTTTTAAATTATCTCTTTTGACTTTAATCTCCCATGTCAATTTATCGTTCAATGCTAAACTCCACATTTCTTTATACCATTCTCCAACCTGAATGTCTACATCGTTTTTCCAATTTCTGGCTATACATTGTCTACCCGTTGTCAGTACAATTTCCAGTAGTTCTTTTTCCTCCTTGTTTAAACCCAGATCTTCCACATTCGTTAAAAGAATAGTACCCGACACCAACTTAACACTTTTACCCAATATTTCACCAAATTCATTTTCTATTCTTCCCCAAAAATCCCTTATTTTTTTACAACTCCACCACATATGTTCATATGTTCCATCAAATTCTTTACATCTCCAACATAACTTATCTCTTTTATTATCCATCTGGTAAAGTCTTAATGGTGTCAGGTACCATTGCCACAACATCTTGAAGTTATGTTCTTTAATTCTTACAGACATTGTTCTCATAATTCTCTTTTTCCATTTATTTTTCCATTCAGTCTCCCCAATTTTTATATTCAAATTTTGTTCCCACTTCCGTTTCAAATCCTCCTGTGGATCTGCACCTCTATTCAATATATTATAAAGCTTACTTACAAGACCCTTAATACTACTTTCGCCCTTTCTAATCTTCCTTACCAATTCCTCAAATTCCGTAAGTACTCTATCTGATCCTAGTTCTCTTTTATATTTTTTATTCCAATTGTCCACCTTTAACTTCTGAAACCAATTCAAATTTAATATCTCAAACATTTTTTTCCGCTCGGCATCAACATCACATGCTTTTAACCAATCCTTCAATAACAACGTCCCATTTTTATCCAATATTTCTATTTTTTCTTTGTCTAATTTTATTGGGAAACACATCATATCAGTCAATTCCAAGATTGGGGAGAGATTCGGAACCATATCTTTTTTTACCTTCTTCCACACCTCCACGAGACCTTTCATCATAGTATTATTTGACCTTTTCGCCTTATCCTTCATTCCCAGAAAATTCAAGTTTCCAATATTTCTGTATTCTTTCATTTCCAATTGTTCCCAAATTACCTTTTCTCTTGCCAAGATCTTCACAACATTCTTGACTTGAAATGCTCGGTAATATACTAAGAGGTTTGGCATACCCAACCCCCCTTTTTTCTGAGACAAATACCATAGTTTCTTTGGAAGCCTAGATTTTTTTCCTCCATTACAAAAGTCATTAAACATTTTTTGAAACTCATTGATTTCTTTCTCTTTTAAATGGATCGCGAGCGTATCAAATAAAAAGTTAATCTTTGGTAACAGTATCATTTTACACATAGCAATCCTTCCAAACCATGACAGCTTTAACTTCTGAAGTTCTCGTATTTTATTCCTAAATTCAATTCTCAAGCTGTCATAATTCAATCGTTTAAGTTCTTCTAATTTGTTTGAAATAATTATCCCTAAATACTTCAACTTATCTTTGATTTGTATATTAAGTGTCGACACCGTCCTACCCATCTCGCTCAATTTCAAATTACACAACATCAATTCAGATTTATCCCAGTTTATCTTTAATCCTGTTATAGCTTGAAATACTTGTAGATGATCTTTAATCCTGTCCATTACCTGTTCCGGGTGCTTCACCATAAGCAATGTATCATCAGCGTACATGCTCACTTTATTACCCATAATCCCTTCTATATTTGAATCCTCCCTTATACTTTTAGCTAAAATCTCCATTGCCATTATAAACAAAATAGGAGATAATGGGCAACCCTGCCTAGTACCTGCCTCTAGCTTTACCACATCCGTGAGCTCCTCGTTTACTCTAACCCTGGCATTTCCTTTTTGATATAGTAAATCTATAACCCTATTAAATTTATCTCCAAACCCATATTTTCTAACTATTTCCTTAATTGAAGACCACTGCAATGAATCAAATGCCTTAAAAATATCCAATGATAGTAATCCCACTTTTTCCTTTGTTTGATTAACACTGTCTATTAAATCTAATACCCTTCTAGTCAAATCCGCCATGTGTCGTCCTTTTAGAAACCCAACTTGATCAACATTTATATATTCCCCCATAAAACTATTTAAACGGTTAGCCAATATTGCCGTGAAGATCTTCGCATCTTGATTTATAAGCGAAATTGGTCTGTACGAATCCACTCTTTCCAAATTCTTACCAGGTTTTGGCAAAAGAACAATTGTAGTGTTATACCATGAAGTCGGGATTGATCCTCCATCTAGTATATAATTATATAACTTCACCAATTTCGGGACCACCACCTCTTTAAATTCTTTGTAAAACTCTGTTGATAATCCATCATCCCCCGGGGCTTTCCCTATCTTCAATCCGCTTATTACCCCCTTAACCTCTTTATCAGTTATCTTTTCCTCCATTTTCTCCCTATGCTCTTGCTTTATCCCATTCCCTAACTGCCTCTCCAATATCCTTTTAAGCTTTTCCCTATCTATTTCTTTTTCTGCATATAACACCTGGTAAAATTCCCTAACTATTTTACATTTATCGCTATTCTTATTACACCTTGAACCTTGCCTGTCAACTAACACCCCAATTTCTCTTTTTTCCCTTTTAACCTTAGCTGCTCTTGCTAATAGCTTTGAGTTCTTATTACTAAATTCAAAATATTCTCTATTTAAATAAATCAAATCTCGTTTAACTTTATCAATATCTTTACCCATTACTTCTGCCTTGAGTCCTTGTAGTTTCAAGTGAATTTTTTTATCTTTACTCTTTACGTGTTCTTCCTGTAATTGTTTTATTTCCCTTTCTTTTTCTATGTGTTCTGCTTTATACCTTTTATATTTGAGACTTGCCACTTTTATGCTTTCCCCCCTAAAAACTGACTTCATGGTATCCCATACAATGTTAAAATCAACCTCATTGTTATCATTCCATTGTCAACTTTCTTTCCAACTTTCCATAATTGCCTCTTTGCTTTTCTGATCTTTGAACA
Source organism: Bradypodion pumilum (assembly GCA_035047305.1). NCBI lineage: Eukaryota > Metazoa > Chordata > Lepidosauria > Squamata > Chamaeleonidae > Bradypodion > Bradypodion pumilum. Next base: position 431,078,940 of record JAWDJD010000002.1, on the reverse strand, counting down.
AATTAGGATCGTACCTCCAATTTCTAACTCTTTGAATATTTTTTGGTGCTTTCAATTCCAAATATACTTTAGCATGATCCGATTCCTTAATAATCCCAATTTCCGTACTTTCTATATCCCCAATTAAGTTTTCCGACAGAAAAACATAATCTATTCTCGAGTAGGTCCCATGTACATGCGAAAAAAAAGGAATATGCCCTTTCCAAGCCTTTGAACTCTCTCCACGAATCCTTCAAACCCATAACTTTCATCCATTTGTCCAACGCCTTCCCTTTCACTCCCATTCCTCTTCTAGCTATGTTTGTGCAATCCATTCCTGACCTGATCAAATTAAAATCACCAGCCACAATAATTTTTGCAACATTTTCCCCCTCCACTATTTTCCGAATTTTTTCAAGAAACACTACTTGGTGGTCATTCGGAGCATAAATATTTACCAACAATATTTCCTCATCCTCCAATTTTCCTCTTAACAACAGATACCTACCCTCTTGATCAGCAATCTTTTTTGTGATTTCAAATCCTAACTTCCTAGAAATCATAGTTGCCACCCCTCTTGCTTTAGATGTTCCAAACGCCATCTCATAGTGTTGCATCCAACCCAGATAAAGTTTATTCGTATCTTTTGATTTCTGATGTGTTTCCTGTAAAAATAAAATATCTGGTCTATCTTTTTTCAACGCCGATTCCACCCTCCGTCTCTTAAGAACAGAGCCTGTACCTTTCACATTCCACGATATTATTTTAATACTATCCATAACCAAATTCTTCTCCCAACTTTAAACTCTCCATCGGGCGTGCCACCAAAAACCCTTCACCATACCCACTACATAAAACACACATTTTTCACTCTCCCCACCTTCCAACGAAAAGTCGCCTCTGTCAACCAAAGAGGGGAGAGGGGGGACCTGCAAGATGCGCCCTACTGCCGGCGCTATGCGCTACTTACCCATTCTACCTCTATTAGATATTTAAGATTACTACTATCTAATGCTCATCCTTCCTTACCTATCTCCTCCTCCATCATAATCAAGGACGGCTCCTCCTCCTCCTCCCCTCGTTGTGGTGTTCCACCTGTTGCCCCACCGGGCTCCTCCCTCCCATATTCCCTCCCCAAAGCTCCAGAATCCATCATTTCCTTCTTAAGATTTTTCCATTCTTCCGAATCTACTTGTACCAATCCCAACAAACTCAGGTATTCCAATGGATTAGTGCCTTCATCAATAACTTGCATTCTTTTATCATAGAAAAAGCGCAATTGTTGTGGAAATCTCCAATTATACCTTATATTTTTACCCATCAATAATTTAGTAACAGGCCTCATCTTATATCTCCATGTTCTTTCTTTTAGTGAAATATCATTGTAGACTTCTACATCTGAGCCATCAAATTTCAACGCGTCTGAACCAACACTTTTCAGATGAGCCATTACTTTTAATTTATCTGCCCAATTTGCAAATTTAACCAACACATTTCTTTGAGCCACTCTCCCTCTTCTTGGACCCACCCGGAATACACTTCCTAAATCCTCTTGAACAAATTCCTTCCCCATTTTTAAACCATTTAACCACTGAACCACCCTCTCTCTTAACAGATCCGGAGTGCGTTCCGGTACCTGACGGATCAAAATGTTCTGCTTTCTCATCATATCTTCGACAGCATCTATCCTCATTTCTTGTTCCTGCAGTTTTAACTTACTGTCCCGCACCACCTCCTGAGTCCCTTTTACTTCCTTCTTTACCGCATCCACCTCGATTTGAACCACTTTCAGCATTCCCTCAAATTTATTCAAACTTAAGTCCACCTTTTTGGTATAATCTGTCAGTGTTGACATCATCTTTTCTTGCCTTTTAAACATTTCATTTTTATCTTTCACCCTTGAAGCCTCATTTTTCTCCATTTTTTGCGACAACTTGCCAATTTCCACCATAATTTGAGTCTGGTCCAATGACACTGTGGGCAGAGCTGTTGGCTGAACAGATTCATCCATTGGTGCTTTTTCAATCTTCTTAGGTTTTACAACCTGTTCTTCTTCTTTTGCTTTCGCTCTCGTACCTTTATCCATAGTGATGTAATATATTTCAAACCCAATGTTGCAGATCGCTGTAACAATTCCAATACAGTAAGGCTTACTACACTGCAGCCATAGGTTCCACCAATACAACCGGCAAGTTCTTATGTCAGCAGAAGATCCAAAATTTACTGTAATCCACAACAATGAAACAAAGGAAAACAGAAGAAAACAGCTCTCCAAACAGGCAGTTTAAAAGTAAAAATTGTTAACCACAAATAATCCTTTCCCACAAAGCCAGCAGTCAAATGACGTCTTCCAACCACAGCAAAAAGGCTTCAGAAAAACAGTTAATCAGGTTGCTGAGGGGGTGGGGGGAGCTCAGAAGGAAAGAAAAATCCAGCCACCAAGGGGTTAAGGTGAGAAGTTGAGCAGCTATTTGTAATCCACACAGTGATGGAACCCTTCAATCAAAGCCACATAATCTTTCCTTTGAAGTGGATAATCAAAGCACCCTTTTCCAGCGAGTGCCTTAACTTTGAAGTGAGAAGAGGCCCCCCCTCTTCCCCCTCTTCCCTAAATGAGCAGGCAGCTTAGGGAGAAGAGAAGAGAAAGAAAAAAAAAACAAACTCCCACAGCTTCTACTCTTTTCCAGTCCAGAGAGGAGGTGGAAAAAAAGAAAAAGGAAAATTAATCCACCTTATTGATTTCAGAATGTGGCGCGGTCCTCTGGTATGTAGAAAAAAAACACCACAGTCTATACACGATCACTTTCGTTTTCCCTGACCGTCGCCATTACAGTACCTCCAGCTCTTCCCCCCCTTCTTTTTCTTCTGAAAAACTCAGCCGGTTTTATAGCTTATAGCTAAGAATGTAGCTCCCTTCAGGCACTTACACACAAATTGCCTTCACTCCAGCCGCTTCATGCCACTTCCAAAACCAGTTCCAAAGCCTTCTCCTCACTCTCGCTGATCCCGTTCCTCGGCTCTCCAGCGGAAAAGCCCCGACTGCCGTCACAGCTCAACCGCCCAGAAAAACCTCCCGAACTTCGATCATCCAGCTTCAAAAGCTCAGCAAACTTTCCAAGGAGACAGGCAAGGATCTTAACTTTAAGCTTTACCACTTGAAAATTTTTCTATTCCGCTCCTTCACATCGTTCACCACTTTGTTGAGCGCGAGCGTCCGAAACTAGATGTTACACAGCGGCCATCTTAGCCAAACCCCCTGAAGGGCACTCTTAGTTCGGGAACCTGTAGCTGTCAGAGAAGCGCCTGCGCTTGCCATTCCATGCATTCCACCGGTGACGTCTGCAGCTGTCACCGAGGGAAAGCTCCCTATACTACTCTGCTTGAACTGAAATGACGGATAGAGCGCCGTGGGCGCCGATGGCTCTGCTGACGCTGGGGGTTCTTTAGCCTCTGCCCGGACTGGATCTACCTCTGCTAAAAGTTTCCTACATTTGCTCCATGTGCGAATTATGCCCTCTGGAGCTTTCGGGGGTTGCTGAATGCAGTCTCCTATCTGATCCCAGAGCTGAAGGGATAACGTACCTGCTTCTGGGTAAAGCAGGCAGTGTTCCCTCAAGAACACCAAAAGTCGCGCTAGTTCTCCACTGTGAAAGCCTAACTGATATACCCTGGCCAGGATTTTGAATTCCTCCTCATGAATTCTTTGACTAGCGGACGGACATTGCCGCTGAGGACAAGTCCCCATATTACCTGCGAGGGTCCTTTGAAGTCTCCTTCTCGGGACGAGTCGACGCGTCTGTAGTTCAGGCAATAGGTTTTGCGTGACGAATCTCTGGGTAGAGCTCGAGCGTGGCCTGCCGCCACGGGCCCTCGGTGGCCTCTGCGCTGTCAGGGGTTCACAGCCGACCCTGAGCGGAACGTGTTTTTCCGTGCTGCAGGCCACCGCGAAAGCCGGAGCAAGCTGTAGGATGCCTCTCTGAAATGCCTCGTCATGGAGCTGTCTTTCCGATCGGCTGGCTTTCCAACCGGCTGCCACGCTGTCCTCCGGGATGATCCGACACGGTTCTAGCATAGAACCGGACCGCGTTGATCGCTTACTCTTGGGTAAGATCACGTCTCGGGGTCACCAGATGTTGGATTGGGGCCGTGAAGCGGCCCTTAGGGTCCCGGAGGAGACTGGTCGAGGAACAACACGAGACACAATGGAGCGAAGACCAGTGGTTTATTGAGGGAAAAGCATCATCATATATAGGAATTCAAGGCAGCGTGTGATAGAATCGTCATCTGACAGAAAATCATATCACCCATTTACCCGGGTTAATGGGAAATCTCTCTGGGGGAAGTTAATTAACTGGGGCAAACACTGACAGGGGAAATCCATTGTTCGGGGCTTACACCAGGGTAAATATGGCCACTATTTGCACCAGAGCTTGGGCTGATCTGTGAGTCAGTAATTGCCTAATACGTAACGGAGGTTAGCGATTTGCTTCTCTCAGCAGGCTGTCGGTCAGGTCAGATGCGGGTGAATCAACCCTATGATTATTAATCGGCTCCCCAATTTCCATACTGGCAAGGGCCAGTGACCAGGGGTCTTCCTCATTCGGTGTAACCTCTGCCAGGGGCATTATGCCAATTGTGCATGCGGAATCAGCAAACCAGCCTGTCCCAGAAGAAACCAATTCTGAAGTATCAGATTCACAGTTTGTGTACACTAGAAAACTTTCCTTGTTACCTTTTTCCTCTGTGAGGCTAATGGCTAATTGAAATCCCGGATTTCTCAATTGATGCCTGTTTGTTCCTGGAAATATTTAAGAAAGAGCTTCAATCTGTCAGTCAAAAAAGAATTGTGTTCCAGCCTTTTGCCTACTTATGTGTCTCTTCCTCTGTTCTCTTTGACTTGATGCTCTAAGGATTAAATTAGATGATGCTCTACTTGGAAGTAAGTGTGGGAGGCGTTCTCCAGATTGGTCTTGCTGCAAACAGACAGAAGAGGTTTGAAATTTCTCCTGCCTTTTCCCACTAAATTAAAACATGGCTAACAGTTTAATTAACTGCTAGTGAGTTCAATATCTGTCTCAATAGGAACCTATTAACAGTTAAACAACTCTTGGATTGCCCCTACTACCTTTTCCATTCCCTTATTTCCTGCTCCAGGCTGTGACCAAAGTTACACAGCTTGGATAGCCTGGGCATCAGGCCCCCTTGTTTGAAATACTGTTGCTAACTGTCAGATATTATAAGAAATAAAGCAACAGAAAATCAAGATAAAGGTTGCACCAGCAGAATGGAATGGATCGCTCAAATGATGACAGCTAATGAGCAGCTACAGTAGAGGAATGGCAATAGCAATTACACCTTTATACTGCCGGTGTCGTCTCTGGGTGATCTACAGAGAATTAGCATTTTGCCCCCAACATGCTAGGTACTCATTTTACCAACCTCAAGGATAGAAGGCTGAGTCAACCTTGAGTGCCATGAGCTCAGAATGTTCTAGCTGCAGTACAGCCATTTAACCACTGAGTCAACAGGTCTGAAGGTGACACTGGTAGAGGAGGCAATAGCAGTGGCACGCAAACTAACTTTTGTCAGTACTATGAAGCAGGTTGCAATGGTAAAGTCCTGCTGAACTCTCCTTAGCATGAAAACCCTACATTGAGACAGTCTGAAATTGGGAAAAAAGGAAGCTGACAATTGATATGTTTGAAATATGATGCTGGAGGAGAGCTTTGTAGATACCCTGGACTGCCAAAAAGACCAAAATAAAAGTGGGCCCTAAAACAAATCAGTCCTGAACTGTCTCTGGAGGCAAAAATGATGAAATTGAGTCTGTCCTACTTTGGCCACATCATTAGAAGGCAAGACTCTTTGGAAAAGACAATAATGCTGGGTAAGATGGAAGAGAGCAGGAAAAGAGGAAGGCTAAAAAAGAAATGGATTGATTCTGTAAAGGAAACCACAGGTTGTAACTTGCAGGAGTTGAGCAGGGCTATTGAGAACATGTCATTTTAGAGCTTGCTCATTCCTAAACTCATCATAAATTGGAAATGACTTAGGGTATACAGAAAGAGCCTCCTCGAAGATTGTGCTATTTTTGAACCACAATTGGGCCATAGGTGTCAAGTATCCTGTTTTGCCCGGGAAAACCCCGTAATTTAGCCCTCTTTCCTGCCATCACGTACATTTAAACAATCTCCCGTATTTTTTAAAAAAATGCAGAGGGCATGTAGATCTCCCATATATTGTTGTATCTTTATTTATGAGGTATAGTCCTCTTACCAGAGCCAAAATGGAGTGTTGGGCTCCCCCTGATGGAGGAGGAATCACCTCCTAGGTACTGCCATTAGCACGACTGCTTCCCCTCAAGGGGAATAATGCAGCAGGCCAGCCTTAGTGTGATAATCTATATCTATAAAGCATGTCCCCGTGTGGGTCTTGTATGCAAATCCACACTCCTTAACTGTCCCCGTCCACACTGCACACATACTTACCTGGCATAACAGAGAATGTCAACGTCAGGAACTGGACCATAAAGGGGGGCCCCTGCGCACCGCAAAATGAGACACAAACAAAAAACTTCAACCCCCAGAAGCCACTGTGACACTCCGCCAATCATGGGAGCCAAAACAAGCAAGAAAGAACTTCAAAACCAATCACGGCTGCCGTAACAAGCAGGAAAAAAAACAGAGCAACAGCCACGTGAACATTCTACCAACTGCCACCGGACGCCAAAAAGACGGCTGGGAGGAGATCCTGCACAATGAAAATAAAAAAAAACCAGACCCTAGGGTTTAGTGCTCATCTCTGTTTCAAAGCCAAAGAGACAGCGCTGTCTGCTTCTGCAGACGTTTCCATGGTCATGTGGCAGGCATGACTAGACACCGGAGCACACGCTATAATTTAAAAGCTTTAATGTTTCAAAAGATAAAGGTTTCCCATGCTCAAAACCCAGTCGTATCTGACTCTAGGGTTCAGTGCTCATCTCTGTTTCAAAGCCAAAGAGCCAGTGCTGTCTGCTTCTGTAGATGTTTCCATGGTCATGTAGCAAGCATGACTAGACACCGGAGCGCACGCTATAATTTAAAAGCTTTAACATTTCAAAAGGTAAAGGTTTCCCTTGCTCAAAAGCCAGTCTTATCAGACTTTAGGGTTCAGTGCTCATCTCTGTTACAAAGCTTACAATAAATAAAAAGCCATAAAAAAGAACAAGACATCAACAGGAAAAAAACATTAAAGCATAAAACTACGAAACATCCACATGTGTTTCTGCGTATGTGTTTGTGGGAGAGGGAAAAGAAGGGGTTGGTATGTGTCAAAGGCCACTAAACCTATGTGACAGAGATTGAGAGCACCAAAAGGTAGGAAGGACAGCTGTAGAGATGGCTTTGGGCCCATACACCTGGTCCAATTAGATCATCTGGCTCAAATGCAAGTTATAATTACACTGTTGAAGCCAGCAGCAACATACAGGTGAAAAAACATCACTATGACCAGAATTTTGGAAAGTAACCATGGTGGTGCAGCAGGGCTGAGAATATTTTTGCTTCAGAGTTGACTAAGTAGGAGGCAAGTGGTTGTGGATGAACCTTCACTACATATGGTAGCACATCTCACACAGTTGTCACATTCCTGTTATCAGAGCTGCCAGGACTGTTGGTCTATTAGGCTAACAATATGAAACTTTTTTTCATCATGGCACACAAACAGATGTGATATTATGATCGATTTTATGAAATTTTCATAGAATCGGAGAAGAACTGAGTTGGAAGGGGCCTTTTAGGCCGTTGAGTCCAACCCCTTGCACGATACAGAAATCCAAATCAAAGCAGATCCCAAAGATGGTGGTCTATAATAATAATAATAATAATAATAATAATAATAATAATAATAATAATAATAATAATAATAATAATAATAATAATAATAATAATAATAATAATAATAATAATAATAATAATAATAATAATAATAATAATGTACAAATTATTGGGAACATCAAGTAGAGAAAGTTTTAGAGAATGAGAGAGTCAAGATAATATGATAATAATAATAATTTCATGTGTGTAGGCTATTGCTCAAGATAACTAATAATAATTTTATGTCAGAAATTATTCTGGGTTGAGAGGATTTTTGTGGAAAAAACTGCTCAGGGAATGCCAAAATAAGTCTCCCTTCATGTCCTCAAGAGCTGGGACAGAGACAGGCGCTCAATCTGTCATGCAGTACCTGGGTCTGAAACTGCTGACTTGCCAGCCTTCCAACTAACAAGGCGAGCTTCTTAACCACTGAGCCACCACAGCCCTGTGATGATGACAATGACTATTTATTATTATTATTATTATTATTATTATTATTATTATTATTATTATTATTATTATTATTATTATTATTATTATTATTATTATTATTATTATTATTATTATTATTATTATTATTATTATTATTTCCAGTGGTTAGATAAAGGCATTGCCCAACCTTTATTTTGGATTTAGCACATAGACTACACAGTGACTCTCTATTGATTCCTATGGAAAATGCCATCAACACACAAGATACCATCTGCCTGACCAAAGAGATTTACAATAAAGCTTGGGTCCAGAGGAGCCCACCTGGAGTGAGCTCACTGCCATCCTAGTCAAGGATGTGGTAAGAGAGTAAAAGATATTTACTCAATTCTCTTTTCCCAAGGATTATGTACTACATTAACCTTTGAATGCTGAATTGCTATATTCCCAACAGTATTGTATGGACACAAGAGAGAGCCTTTTCTGTGTCTTTTCCCACACTATGAAATACCTTCTCCTAGGCCAGGTTAGCTCTTTTTCTTTTGTCCTGGCAACATGCTAAACCTATATACAGTATCTAACAATTAATTGGGGAATGATGAGGTCTAATTTGGAATGCTGTACATTATATCACCGCAGAAGAGACTGCGGTGGCTTCGTGGTTAAGACGCTGAACTTGACAACTGGAAGGTTGGCAGGTCAGCAGTTTGAGACCAAAGTGCTGCATGATGGAGTTGAGCTCCTGTCTCTGTTCCATCTCCTGCCAACCTAGCAGTTTGAAAGCAAGAAATTGCAAGTAGATAAACAGGGACCACTTCACTGGGAAGGTAAACAGCATTCCTTGCAATCTGGCATCTAGTCATGACCACGGAAATGCCTGCAGATGCAGACAGCGCTGGCTCTTTGGCTATAAACAGAGATGAGCACTGAGCCTTAGAGTCAGATACAACTGGCTTTTTGAGCAAGGGCAACCTTTACCTATACCTATATTATTTTATGTATGTAATTGGGAAAAAGGTGGCATAGAAGTATACAGCTAGAAGAAAATTTTGGCTCCAGCTGCCTGTTTTTGCTTGGTTTCCTAAGTTTAATTACCACCTAAGTTTCTGACATGGGTGTTTCTGAGGTCCTGGAGCCCAAACAGTACCTGTGCACTTAGCATAACTTCCCCAGGCCTTGCTGGCCAGACCTATAGTCTGTGGATTAATCAGAGTGACCCTGAACAACAACTGCAATAAGAGATCATCCATAAATAGAAGACTTTTCTCCCCTTATGTAATAAGGCAGGGGTGCCCAAAGATTTCAGGCCGCGGACCGGTCACGTGGTTCAGGGAGCTGGTCACTATTGCCCAGGGACCAGATGCGGCCCCCAATGCCAATTCATCCGGCCCACAATGCCCTTGTTGCTCCTGGAAACGGAAGTAAAACTCGCCCATATGGGCGTGTTTTACTTCCGCTTCCAGGAGCAACGAGGGCTTCGTGGGCTGGATGAATTGGCGTTGGGGGCTGCATCCGTCCCCCGCATCCGTCCCCCCAGGGACACCCCTGTCATAAGGACTCCAAGACAACTGTGTAACAGAGAGAGAGAGAGAGAAGGGGTTCAATATATATATGGCAATTAATGGTATGGATCCGGCCAGGGATGCGAGGCAGCTGCCGCTGCAGACGACGTCTCTTTCCCTCCCAGCCTTGTTAGCAGGAAGGTTCAAAAGGACGCCCGTAACCATGGGCTGAAGAACTTCCATTTGGGTTTAGGTTGTGTTGCTTTATAATAACATGTTTTTTGTAATTGTAAGTTGAACAGTTAATTGTATTATTGACTTGACTTGATATTTTTATAAAGTTTATTGTGACTTGTATTATTTATTATATTTTGCACTGTTATTTCTGTATGTTGTTGTATTTCCCCCTCCCCCTCCCCTCCCCCTGTACTTATGATTTGCTTTGTATTTATTTGATTGTTTTGTCAACCGCTTTGAGTTGCCAGTAGACAAGTAAAGCGGTATATAAGCATACTAAATAATAATAATAATAATAATAATAATAATAATAATAATAATAATAATAATAATAATAATAATAATAATAATAATAATAATAGATCAAATATAATGGCTACATTTGTCATTTAAATGTGATTGTTAATATGCTTTATTTTTTGTTTTTGTTTTATTTTTATTTTATTTTTTATATTTATACTCCGCCCTACTGGTGCAAGCACCACTCAGGGCGGCTTACAGTGTGAAGCAAATACAACTTTATGAAAGATTTCATTGTGAAGAATGCACATTAAAGTTTTAAATGGTTGTATGTAATGAACATGTGACTGTGGTTGTTTAGTGGTTAAGACGCTGAACTTGATGACTGGAAGGTCGGCAGGTTAGCAGTTCAAGCAAGGGCAACCTTTACCTTTACTATGTAATGCACAAATATTAAAAATGGTAAAATGAGGTACAGGATTTGAATGTAATGATCACAATATCCATTTAATTTGTTATCCCTCCCTCCCCCTTGGTATAGCTCCTGAAAAAGGTCATAAACTGTTCACAGGCCGAAACATAAGAACATAAGAACATAAGAACATAAGAACAGCCTTGCTGGAACAGGCCACAGCCCATCCAGTCCAGCATTCTGTCTCACACAGTGGCTCACCATTTCCTTCAGGGTATTCCCAAGGAGATGCCTTCACCTGCTTAGGATTCCCTGGAAATGGCATTGAGAGATATCCTGCCTATCTCTCCAACCCGGAGGTTGTCCTTAGGTAGCCATAATTATAGCCATTGATAGCCTTGTCCTCAATGAACTTGTCTAATCCTTTCTTAAAGCTGTCAAGACTGACAGCTGTCACCACTTCTTCTGGCAGGGAGTTCCATAGACCAGTAATCCTCTGGGTGAAAAAGTACTTTCTCTTATTTGTTTGAGAACATATTGGTCAGTTTTTAAATTGTAACAGAGCTATATTTTTTATACATTCTTAGATATTTTACTCTCTTTGATAACTGGATCTGTTGTGTTACTGGTTCCTTTTTTAATGGTTCAGCTTTCTAGCCACAATGATTTTTAGATATTCACTTCTTCAAGAAACAACATCCCACCTCTAGTTTATAAATGTGAGACATTATTCTTCTGTATTCATAAATCAAAATGCAAGGAAATGGCCTAATAATATGTACCCATGTTGCCAGTGGGAAAAAGGATGCTGTGCTTTACATAGCAAAGAACAGCCTGAATATTGCCAATGCCAATGCCAGCAGTGAAGATGGTTTACAGCAGCAGTTCTCAACCTTTTTAAGCCAGGGGCCAGGTCATTCTCCCTCATGCAGCTTTGGGGGCCGGATATCCATTTTGCCCTTCCTCCACCACATGGCACTCCCTGCTGTGGTGGAGGTGGTGGTGGGCCACATGAAATGGTGCCACAGGCCGCATCTGGCCTGCGGGCTGCAGTTTGAGAATCCCTGGTCTACAGGTTACCCTCCTGTACTCACTAAGGACACAAAGCAAGGTAAAATTCCAGAAGTTGGCTCTCTCTTTAAACAGTTAGCCATTTCTAAACTAAATAAAAAGCAATTACCATGGCTGTTTTTGACAAGTGTGAATCGGTTTAAAGGAGAGGGTAAAGCAGCTTTACTTTTCAAAAATCTTAACTCAGGAACCCTTTGCTCAATCTTCCCCAAATTTAGCACAAGGTAAGTGCAAGCTGTCTGCTACACCTGTGCCAAATCTTGTGCTATTTTCAAAGATATGATGTGTTTTGTTTGAACTGCCCCATTTTTAGAATTGTAGAACAGTGCAATGTTGATTTACTCTGTTACTCTTAATAACATCACTGTAGTTCAAGATGGGGATTGTAGCCATGAAATAAAAAGGCGACTGATTCTTGGGAGACAAGCAATGAGAAACCTGGGGAACATAGTGAAAAGCAGAGACATCACATTGCAAACAAAAATTAGAATAGTCAAAGCAATGGTTTTCCCAGTGGTAATGTATGGATGTGAGAGCTGGACAATTAGGAAGGCTGAACGCAGAAGAATAGATGCCTTTGAAATGTGGTGTTGGAGGAGGGTTTTGAGAGTCCCCTGGACAGCGAGGAGAACAAATAGGTCAATCTTAGAAGAAATTAACCCTGACTGCTCATTGGAAGGTCAAATAGTAAAGATGAAGCTAAAATACTTTGGACATCAAATGAGAAGGATTCACTGGAGAAGGCATTGATGTTGGGAAAGGTGGAGGGCAAAAGAAGAAGGGGGAGGCCAAGGATGAGATGGCTAGATGGTATTGTAGACACAATGGGCACAGAGCTGGGAGGGTTGAGGGGGATGGTGGAGGACAGAGGCGCCTGGAGAACAATGGTCCATAGGGTCGCAAAGGGTCGGAACCGACTGTGTGACTGAACAACAACAGGTTCAAGCACTACAGCACCAATCCCACTGAGCAACGTACATTACCACTGGGCATACTGGCCAGAGTTTATGGGAACTACAGTCTCACAAGGTGTGAAAAGTGAAAAATGTATGCCCTTGTTCTTGAGATTGCCAAAACCACTAATTAGCATAACAGGGAACCATATTATCCTGCTATTGTTGTGTGCCAAAGCAGCTTTCCTGATTGTGACTTCAGAGATACACTCAAAGGAAATAATAATGACTAATCAAACTGGTACACAAAGCACAGACTAAGGGAACAACAACATTCAGCATGTTCCTCTCATTTTGCTGTCTTGACTGCTGCCAATTCAGTTCATTTCAGACAAAATGATTGTTGTCAGAGTTTTGGAGTTAATTATTAAGCAGATGTCTGTTATCACTCTTTTGTCTACAACTTTTATTGCAGGCCGTTCCTCCTGGATGTACAATACAAATATCTTAGAAGTGAAGTGTTTGATCAAACACATCTAGCATATTGAATTATCTACTTTTGCATTAAATAGGAGGGCAAGCAAACCTTCTAAAAGATACATTTGAAAGTAACATTTCAATGCTATTTTCAAAATCTTATTTTAATAATTTTATAAACATTATTCTTATCTTCCTAATTAGTGTTGTGGTAGCAAACACAATGTTCATGTGTTAAATCTCAAGAACATGGTATCTCCACATCTTTTCCATATGAGCTTGCGAAACATACACATTTCATGCACTAAATCAGGGGTTCCCAACCTAAGGACTGTGGGCTGGATCCGGCCCATGGCACCATTTCATCAGCCCCCTCCCCCCCTCCAAAGGCATTCAAGAAACAAAATGACCACCCCTTTGAAGCTGTCAGGACAAAATGGCCACCCCCATTGTGCAGGCGGGGCAAAATGGCCATCTTGCTCTCGAAACTGACAGAGAGCATGACCCGACCCACAGCTTGAAAAGGTTGGGAACTCCTGCACTAAATGGACAGGCGTCCCACAAGACAAGGTGACAGCTACCATCGCTGCCTTCTTCCCATTTTCCCATTGTTTAGCTCTTTCAATTTCTTCTCTCCGATTAGAAAGATTTCCCTCCTGCTGAAACCATTATAAAGCTACTTATGACTCTCTCAGTGTAAAGCAAAGGAGTACAGCGTGACACTGCTGTGTGTGTGGGGTGGGTGTGTTTAAAATTGTTCTTTGTTCTTTTGTGGAACAATAGAGAACTTTTTGCTATGCATCACAAGCAAAAAGGTTTTAGAATCGACAGACCTGTTGTTTGGACTGTGCATTAACTGCTTTAGGCAATCGAATATTATGCAAATGAGATTGAGTCGTTTTCCCTGGCATTAAAAAAAGACTCCAGACACATCTACTATTTCAATGATGTTCCAGTGGTTTCATATATGCATGTCTATTTCTGAATATAACATCTTGTGGTTACAGCAGTCACAAGATAGATGCCCCAACATCTGCTTAGCTGCTAACTTGAGTAGCCTATAGTACATAATTTATGTCAAGTGCAAATCAGCCCCTGATAGCAGGGTTCCTGTGTCCACCCTCTCAATCACTGTCCTTATCAATAACATGCCAAAGCAGGGGTCAAAGCAAGATTCTCGAAAACACACCTTCTATTTGATCACCAACCATGAAAGCAGACTGAAATCAAGGCATAACTTTCTCAAAACCTCTGCCCCCTCTGAAGAACCAACCCCCACAGACCACCTTCAAACTGTAGAAGCAAGCAAGGAGCTACCAGATAATTGGGCAGAACCACATGACTCTCTACTGCCTGGCCAAAAACAACTATGGCCTGTGTGGAAAGCTTTATACAGACTGTGTGCCGCAGTAGGACTAGAGAAGGTGGAGTTTCCCTGTAGATGACAACCTGTTTGAATCTCCCTTATGATACAGTGCACACAATACCCCTCAATGTGCACTGAGGAGGACCTTATGTTGGCAAGAGGAAATGCTGCTGATGTGGCCTGATATAGGGTGGATGTCATCTAGCCCTTTTTAATTCTATTTTGTTTTAGATGTGTTAATTTTAGCTTTGCATGTTATTATATGCAGGTGGTGCCTCTGAGACGAATATAGAAAAGAAAGTAATATGTACAATATGTAGACACTTTCCTTATGTTTAACTGCATCACAAAATGCAGGTGGTGTGTCTGACACGAATAAAGGAAAAGGCAGGGGTTGTTAGCCAGAAGAGCTCATGGTAACCCCTGGCCTAGAGGATGGGAATGAATGCCATGGAATCTTCTGGTTTCCACTTTGTCACAATGCAAAGTACACCTGTCAGCTTGAACACAGACATTGCCAGTTCACAAGGAATGCAACATGAAGAGACGTACGATTGTATGTGAATGGGTTCCATCACTGGAGGAACACACCAGAAAGGCTATGCATCTGTCATCAGAAGCAGCAGTTCCATTGGCCTTCTCCCCTTCTTCTGGTAATGTAGAAGGCATGAGGACTGCTTTCATTGGCCACCACACCTCAGCCGTAATGACTTGCTATAATTCTTGTGAACCAATGTGTGATTAGTTTGATAGATTTTATAGTTAGTTCTAGTTTGATTAATTATCCAGTGGAGTATTATCCATGTATTCTCCTTTTCTTATGATTTTGCTTAACACATTTTTTCTGTACTGAGATATTGTGTGGGTTTTTGCTTATGTTTTTATCAACTTTGGGGGGCAAACAGCCTTGAGCATAATGTACAGAGAGTTTATCTATTACGATGCAGTATTTATGGTGTGTAAGATTGTTGATATATAAAGCCTATATTGACATTGCTCTTGCCCAGACAAGAATACTTGAACTGAGACTCATCCCACTAAATAAAATAAAACTACTACTGCTAAAACTGCTTGGAAAGAGAAGCAATAACACTTCCAACAAATATGTAGATTTATGATACAAAAGCAGCTAAGCAACGATTGCTCATAATATAAGCTCTGAAGTGTTTGCAATCATACAGTCATTGTATTAGGAATGCATACTCTGAAATTGTAGCTGTACTGCTCCAACCTGCTGCATATGAAGAACAGCAGTTTGTTATTATTCTTGAGACAAAATAGGGGTCACTTGCATCCTACATTTGAAAAAAACTTTGGAAAACAGCATCATTTAAGTGGTGCTAGGCTTGCTACATTTCATTCTTCTTTTGCTTAGCAAGTCTCAAAAGTCATTTCTGTGGCTTTGTAGAAGTTGTTGTGACTAAAGCTAATTTCAAACAACAACCACAACCACCCAGCTCTGAACTATAGAAACTATTTAGAAATGCCAAGCTAGGTTCAAATCTGACATTATTCCATTTCAAATTCTAGTCTCCCCCTGCTCATGAGGCTCACTGGAGTAAAAGATAAAGGTAAAGGTCACACTTGCTTGAAAGCCAGTTGTATCTGACTCTAGGGTTCAGTGCTCATCTCTGTTTATAGCCAAAGAGCCAGAGCTGTCTGCATTTGCAGGTCTTTCCATGGACATGTGGTAGACATGCCTAGACACCAGAGTGCACGGAACGATGTTTACCTTGAAGTGGTCCCTATTTCTCTACTTGCAATTTCTTGCTTTCGAACTGCTAGGTTGGCAGGAGCAGGGACAGAGACAGATGCTCACCCGGTCGTGCAGTATCGAACTCCGACCTTCCAGTCTTCAAGTTCAGCATCTTAACCACTTGAGCCACTGCAGTTTCTTCACTCGAGCAAAAAACACATATGAAAATGGGACTAGAGGACTCAAATAAGACCATAGAAATGTTTGGGTTTTGCATGCCATTTCCAAAGAGAAAAATCCTGAATTTGTCTTATTAAAGTAGAATAGACAGAGCAAATAGTTACACTTGTGAACTAACTTAAAGAATGCAAGCGCGGCGCCAAAATGGCCGCCGCGCTCTTTGCGGGGGCCCCCCCACTGGACGAAGGCATCCGGGTATTTAGGGGCGTGGCGGGCTCCCTTATAAAAGGGGTGGCCACGAGGCAGCCGAGCTGCCATTTTGCGAAGCGACGGAGCGGAGAGGTTTTTCCCTCTTACCTCCGTCGCTTTTGCCTTGACTGGGAAGCCTTTTGGCTGCTGATTTTCTTCCTTCGGCTTCCCATAGGTTGGACTGAGATGCCTTCGAAGAAGAAGGTGGCCGCGAGCGCGGCTCGCGCGGTTCGGAGGCGCAATCCGGGTCGGAGGACCGCGGCTGCGCCTCCCCAGCTGCCGCCCTTGCCTGCACCCACCGGGGTCGGTGGGATGGGGTCTATTCCCCCTTGGCCGGAGGCGGGGGACGCAAGCATGGGTCCAGCAAGGGCTGCGGCCTGCGGCCCGCAAGCGGTGGACACCGCTCCTGGTGCTTCTCCTTCTTCTATAGGGGTGCAGCTCACCCCGGGGCCTTCCAGCCTTGGGGGGTGGTGTGGTCCCCTTCCCTGGCAGGTGCCTACATCGGCCCTACCGGGCCTGGGTGTGGGGTCATGGCCTTATTTGGGCCCCGGAGCACAGGGGCCTGTACCCACGCCTGTAGCAGGCGGGCCGGCCGGCCCTTGGCCCCTCGTCAGTGTTGAGGCCCTTGAGGCTTCCCTGGCTTGGGCCAGCCACGCTGGGGCTCCCCTTGGGGTTCATTTTGAGGCATCGTCTGCTGGGCAGCGGCAGGCGACGGGACGGGTTGAGCTGCTTGAGGCGCGTGGTGCGTCTTTGACCACTGCCTCGCAGCTCCCCAGCCAACAGGCCAGTGCGGGTCAGGCCCCAGCAACGAGCTCAACGGTGGTCGTGAGCTCCGACGCCCCCAGTGGGCCGGAACCCCCGGTGGGGGCGGCCCGTGGGGGTGCAGCATGTGAGTATGCGGTCCAAACTAGTGCACCTACACACGTGGCCACGTTGGGGGGGCGTTCCAATGGCCCTGGCCTCGCGTGGGTGGTGCGGCGGTCCAGCCACTGACGCCCCACCCGGCGACGACAACTACCACCCAGGGCCCCGGGGTGGGGGGTGTTTCCTACCCTGTGGGGAATGTTTTGGGGGTGGCTGGGCTAGTCCAAGCCCCTTTCCAGATGCCCGCAGTTTCTGCGGTGCCTGTCTCGGCCTTGCCGACAGCGGGGTATTCCTTGCCACTGGGCGACCACTTGGCAGAGGCCACCAAAGAGAAAATATGGCGGGGGGAGTATGTAGATATCTTCTCACTCCTAAATAGGGAGCCCACCAAGGAAGAGAGGGAGGGGCAGGATGAGAAGGATAAGGAACAGGCACGTCCGCAAGCCACCACGTACGTGGGCCAACTGGCTGCCGGCTTACCTCATCTACATGGCGGTGTACCTGAGGGCCCGGCCGGATTTGGCAATTCCGATGGTCCAGTATTTGGACAACATCTATCGGGCGATGGTTGACTTTCCGGGCCCGTCGTGGTTGGCTTATGACGAGGAATTCCGTATGCGAATTCCCCTGCACCCTGAGATGAGGTGGGAAGAATTGCAAGTACAGACATGAGTGTCCCACCTGTGCGGGCCCCCATGCAGCCTCTGCCTGTCCCAGGCCTGGAGGGATGCGGGGCAGAGGGAGGGGCGGACAGTGGGCTGGCAAGACTGCCGCAGATGGAGCTGGTTTACCGAAAGGCTCCCTCCCCAATTAATGTGGACATGTTGGAGCGTTGGCTCGCATTGTACCCGAAGGGGGAGGATGCGGATTATCTCCTTCAGGGCTTTAGGCAGGGGTTCCGTATACCTTTCATGGGTGATGGGTCCCCTCAGGATGCCCCCAACCTTTTGTCCCTTAGGGGGAGGGAGGAGGTGGCTGCCGCCAGCATTAATAAGGAGGTCAATGCGGGCAGGGTCGCTGGCCCTTTCCCTGCACCCCCGTTCACCAACCTTAAGGTATCGCCCCTGGGCTTGGTTCCCAAGAAGTCTCCAGGCGAGTTTCGCCTTATCCATCACTTGTCCTACCCAGCCGGCCGATCGGTCAACGATGCTATCCCTGATGACGTTTGCTCAGTCAGGTATACATCTTTTGACCACGCGCTGCGCATGGTGCGCTCATGTGGCCCGGGTGCACTGCTGGCTAAGTGCGACATTAAGTCGGCTTTTCACCTCTTGCCGGTGCACCCGGGTGACTTTGAATTGCTGGGTTTCAAATTTCGGGGCGAATATTACTTTGATAAGGCCATGCCTTTTGGCTGTTCCTTATCATGCTCGGCTTTCGAGCGTTTCAGTACCTTCCTAGAGTGGGCTTTCGTCCGCAGGTCAGGGTCCCGGTCTGTAGCCCATTACCTGGATGACTTTTTGTTCGGGGGTGAACGGGGCTGGGACACGTGTACACGTCTCCTCAACACATTTCAGACGCTAATGGAGGAACTCGGTGTCCCTTTAGCGCCCGAAAAGACCGAGGGCCCATCTACTCAGCTAGTCTTCCTGGGGGTGGAGATTGACACGATAGCGCAGGCTTCTAGGTTACCAGGGGAGAAAGTGTCAAGGATTGTGGCCCTTATCTCGGATTTGCTGGCCAAGCGCAAGGCATCACTGAGAGAACTGCAGGTGCTTCATGGTCACCTCAATTTCGCTTGCAGGGTGGTCGCACCGGGCAGGGCTTTTGCTCGGCGCTTGTGCGACGCCATGGCGGGATTATCCAGGCCTCACCATAGGGTTAGGCTTACCCGGGGTATCAGGGCAGACATGCTTGTCTGGTTACAGTTCCTGAGGGAGTTCAATGGGGTCTCATTTTGGAGGTATGACCTCCTGGCTTCCCCTCAATTTCAGATTCAGTCTGATGCCTCGGGATCCCTCGGTTATGGGATGTACTTCAATGGGAAGTGGGCCTATGGTGGGTGGCCACTGGCCTGGGCAGGCACGGGTCGCCTGCGTGATCTCACATATCTGGAGTTTTTCCCTATCCTGGGTGCTTTGATGCTATGGGGCGAGGAGTGGTCCAACTCGGTCGTGCATTTCTGGTGTGACAATGCGGCTGTGGTCCACATTGTCAATGCACAGACTTCTAAATCGCCCAGGGTTATGGACCTAGTGCGCCAATTTGTGTTGCGCAGCCTGCGCCTCAACGTACTGTTCAGGGCCAGGCATGTCCCAGGGGTTAATAATGATATTGCTGACGCTTTGTCCCGCCTACAGATCTCCCGGTTCCGTGCCTTGGCCCCGGATGCGGAGGAATTTCCCTCGCCACTCCCGGAGGAGATATGGACCATTGGCAAGGAGAGGTGAACCGGGCGATTGGCCTGTCGATAGCGCCACGCACGCGTAAGGCGTATCACCACGCAATTAATTCTTTCAGGGCATTCTGTACCCAATTTCAACTGCCAGGAACCTGGCCGATCCCAGTGACCCATGTTCTGCGGTTCATGGTTTACCTGCATTCTCAGGGCCTTGCACCTCGCACCATAGCATCTAAGCTTTCAGCGTTGGCTTTTATGGCCAAAGTGGGGGGTCATGTGGACAGCACCTCTGACTTCCGTGTGAGACATGTTTTGGAGGGGTGGGTGCGCGAGCGCGGGCGTTGCCCGGACGACCGCCACCCGATTTCCCCAGGGGTCCTTACCCAGTTGGCCCGGGGCTGGCCTTGCCTCTGTTTTGATGCATATGAGGCAGCCCTATTCCATGCAGCCACAACGGTGGCATTCTTTGGAGCGCTCCGCATCAACGAGCTTGTGATGCTGTCTAAGGCGGATGCAAGACGTAGGGCACTGGAACTCAAGGATGTCTGTGTTGCCAAAGACTGGGCTCAGTTGAGGATACGCTCCTCTAAGACGGATCAGCATGGCGTAGGCAGTGGTGTGCGACTGCTACGGTGTTCTTTGGCAGACATCTGTCCGGTTGGTGCCCTACAGGAGTTCCTGGCACTGCGTGGCACGCACCATGGCCCGTTTTTCTGTCACCAAGATGGGTCTCCCCTTACTAAATTTCAATTTTGGAAGGTGACGGGCAAAGCGCTGGCCAGTGTGGGCCTCCCAGGCGCCCGCTATGGCACCCATTCATTCCGTATAGGGGCGGCCTCAACCGCAGCTGCTTTTGGGTACTCCGGGGCTGACATACGCAGCATGGGACGGTGGGGTTCGCAGTGTTTTCAGTTTTATGTGCGCACACTCCCGCCGTGAGTACCAATCCAGTCACCTTACCTTCTTTTCCTCATTTTTCTTTACAGACCCGGGGTGTCGTATTACACTGGTGACAGTATGGCTGGTGGGCCATAGCTACGTGCACAGGGCAGCGCGTTACGCTGTGGCGACAGAGTGGGGACCCCGACTGGGACTGGGTGCATACGCAAGTCTCACATGGCATGGTAAGCCTGGGATGTTATGGCGGGAGCTGCTGCCTTTCCTTTTTTCAGGCCAGAATGCTGACCCGCCTGACATTCTGATCATACATCTGGGGGGCAATGATTTGGGCCAGGTCACCGGCTTATCGCTGAAGCATGTGATTTGCGAGGACCTCGCCTACCTGCATTACGTCTGGCCCGCCACAACCCTTGTTTGGTCGGACATGGTCCCGCGCCATTCCTACAGAGGGGGCGTTGACCTCCTGGCCCTTGACCGCGCTAGACGCATGGTGAATAGGGCAGTGGCGCGGTTCCTTGTCGACAGGGCTTGGGGGAGGGTCAGTCGTCACCCCGCTATTAGCCTACAAAGTTATGACTTGTATGCAGGGGATGGGGTCCATCTGTCGCGAGGAGGTATGGACCTCCTGTTGGGTGATTGGCAAGCAGGCCTGTTGACCAAGCTGACGGTCTGGGGGGGGGCGTCGAGCCTTCTTTGAAGCCCCTCCGTGTCGCGGGTAGCACTGGTAAGGTAAACATTATGACCCACAGGTATCCGGCAAGTTCGCAATTGACTGGACAACACTAGACAGGCATAAGTTGGTTAAACGTTGTCCGGTCAACGACGAACTAGGCGACGGGGTGATGGCTATAGCTAGACAGCATGCATCACCACGTGATTTTACGGATACGCGTCAGAGGGTGGGGTCATTAGTTAGATATTGACTACGGTCAACAATTTGTTTGTTGTCAACAAACAAATTGATACAAATGGATACATTGTAGCAATTGCCGTTGGCAATTTTGGGTGGTACCTTACCAGTGTTACTTCGGCCTGCTTGCCTTAAGAATTATGATTGGTCAATTACCAATAGAAATTTATAATTCGGACTAGGGCATGAATCAATAAATGTGGCCCAATGCCGTTATCCACTTTTATCAGTGTCTGAGTCCTTTATTGGGGGGTGCGCCTGCAATTTAAAATTGTGTGCCACCTCGAAACCCCCATTAGGAGAAAGTTGGCCTATATACAAGTCAATAAACAATAGCTGCCCAGAGTGGGAGTCCATGCCAGATGAGTGGGGTATAAGTGCAATCATCATCATCTTCATCTTCATCTTCATCTTCATCTTCATCTTCATCTTCATCTTCATCTTCATCTTCATCATCATCATCATCATCATCATCATCATCATCATCATCATTATCATTATTATTATTATTATTATTATTATTATTATTATTATTATTATTATTATTATTATTATTATTATTATTATTATTATTATTATTATTATTATTATTATTATTATTATTATTATTATTATTATTATTATTATTATTATTATTCCATGCAGAGAGGCCCACAGGGGAGGGGAGTAAAGGATCCAGCCCCTCCCTCCCCATCCAAAGACCTGGGCCTAGAGAGGAAGAAAAAGGAATCAGCAAGGCCCAGCTCTACTGCTCATTCCATGCAGAGAGGCCCTCAGGGGAGGGGAGTAAAGGATCCAGCCCCTCCCTCCCCATCCAAAGACCTGGGCCTAGAGAGGAAGAAAAGGAATCAGCAAGGCCCAGCTCTACTGCTCATTCCATGCAGAGAGGCCCACAGGGGAGGTGAGTAAAGGATCCAGCCCCTCCCTCCCCATCCAAAGACCTGGGCCTAGAGAGGAAGAAAAGGCTTCAGGAAGGCCCAGCTCTACTGCTCATTCCATGCAGAGGGGAGTAAAGGATCCAGCCCCTCCCTCCCCATCCAAAGACCTGGGGCCAGAGAGAAGGACACTTCCGGAGACCCCCAACCACCCCCAGGAGATACCATCCACAACCACCATCACAGCGAGGCCCGAGCCGGCGCCTTTGACCGACTCCATGCGGCCGAAGAGAGGCAAGAGCTGCTGTGTGCATGCAAAGGATAAGTAATCGAACTGAAATAATATAGCTGACTAAACATACCGTATTTTTTGCCGTATAAGACGCACTTTTTCTTCCCCAAAACTGGGGGGGAAGTTGGTGCGTCTTATACGGCAAATATACGGCAGCCGCGCTCTCCCCGCCCCCACCATCAGCGGGGAGATAAAGGGAGACGCGCCGCGCCACGCCGCGCCGCGCTGCGCCGCGCGAAGCCGTCCCTCCCTGCCACCGGGCGGGGAGGTTAAAAGGGCTCCCTGGCCGAGGGAGCCGAAGACGCCGCCGCCGCCGCCGCGCCGCGCCACGCCGTGCCGCGCGAAGCCGTCCCTCCCTGCCCCCTGCCACCAGGCGGGGAGGGACGGCTTCGCGCGGCGCCGCGGCGGCGGCGGCGGCATCTTCAGCTCCCTCGGACAGGGAGCCCTTTTAACCTCCCCGCCCAGTGGCAGGGGGCGGGGAGGGACGGCTTCACGCGGCGCGGTGCGGCGCGGCAGCGGCAGCGGCGGCGGCGGCGGTGGCGGTGGCGGCGTCTTCGGCTCCCTCGGCCAGGGAGCCCTTTTAACCTCCATGCCCGGTGGCAGGGGGCGGGGAGGGACGGCTTCGCGCGGCGCGGCGGCGGCGGCATCTTCAGCTCCCTCGGACAGGGAGCCCTTTTAACCTCCCCGCCCAGTGGCAGGGGGCGGGGAGGGACGGCTTCGCGCGGCGCGGCGCGTCGTCATCGTCGGCGTCGGCGTCTTCGGCTCCCTCGGCCAGGGAGCCCTTTTAACCTCCCCGCCCGGTGGCAGGGGGCGGGGAGGGACGGCTTTGCGCGGCGCGGCGTGGTGCGGCTGCCTTTATCGGCGGGGAGATAAAGGGAGCCGCGCCGCGCCGTGCCGCGCGATGCCGTCCCTCCCTGCCACCGGGCCGGGAGTTTAAAAGGGCTCCCTGGCCGAGGGAGCCGAAGACGCCGCCGCCGCAGCCGCCGCGCCGCGCGAAGCCGTCCCTCCCCGCCCCCTGCCACCGGGCGGGGAGGTTAAAAGGGCTCCCTGGCCGAGGGAGCCGAAGACACCGCCAACGCCGCCGCCGCCGCCGCCGCCGCGCCACGCCGCGCGAAGCCGTCCCTCCCCGCCCCCTGCCACCGGGCGGGGAGGTTAAAAGGGCTCCCTGGCCGAGGGAGCCGCCGCCACCGCCGCCGCCGCCGCCCCGCGCGAAGCCGTCCCTCCCCGCCCCCTGCCACCGGGCGGGGAGGTTAAAAGGGCTCCCTGGCCGAGGGAGCCGAAGACGCCGCCGCCGCCGCCGCCACCGCCGCGCCGCGCTACGCCACGCCGTGCCGCGCCATGCGAAGCCGTCCCTCACCGCCCCCTGCCACCGGGCGGGGAGGTTAAAAGGGCTCCCTGGCCGAGGGAGCCGAAGACGCTGCCGCCGCCGCGCTCTCCCCGCCCCCACCATCGGCGGGGAGATAAAGGGAGCCTTCCGTGGCCCGGGAGGCTCCGAAGACGCTGCCGCCGCCACGCTCTCCCCGCCCCCACCATCGGCGGGGAGATAAAGGGAGCCTTCCGTGGCCCGGGAGGCTCCAAAGACGCTGCCGCCGCCGCGCTCTCCCCGCCCCCACCATCGGCGGGGAGATAAAGGGAGCCTTCCGTGGCCCGGGAGGCTCCGAAGACACTGCCGCAGCCGCGCTCTCCCCGCCCCACCATCGGCGGGGAGATAAAGGGAGCCTTCCGTGGCTCCGAAGACGCCGCTGCTGCGAAGCATCATGCCCTCCCGGCCCTTTGTTCCTCTTGGAGGTTGACTAGGGCAGGTAGTTTTTGACTTTGAGTATTTTTGTGGTGGCTTTATTGTACCTGGACATGTGGGGTTTCTGAAAAGATGTGTTTTTTTCTTCCCTTTTAGTACAGTATTTGGTTCAGAATCTTTTTTTTCTAGATTTTCCTCCTTTAAAATTGGGTGCGTCTTATATGCCGGAGCGTCTTATAGGGCGAAAAATACGGTAGATGGCTTATGGCAACTGACATAGTGACTGTACAAGAAACTGACTTACATAGAGACCTGATATAGTGGACTCTTTCTTTTGTTCTTTCCCTCTCATTAATTAGTTCAACTTTTACTTTGATACTACGTGATAAACTGTGATATTGTGCATGATAATACTTTGTTTTAAAACTGTTTAAACTGTGATAACATGTGTGATGGGAAAAGACTGGCGTAGAGACCGGCAAGGCACGCCACAAAGTTTGCCAAGAGAACCCTATGGACCAAAACAAAAGGCAAAACAAGGGGATGCTCAGCACAGCAGATCTGAAAAGGGGGAGGGATACAAAAGGGGGAGGAGAAATACAGTGTTGCAGGGAACAATACTGCATAGGGACATGGAATGTGAGGTCTATGAATCAAGGAAAACTGGAAGTGGTAAAAAAATGAGATGGAAAGAATAAGCATTGACATCTTGGGCATCAGTGAGCTCAAATGGACAGGGATGGGTGAATTCAGGTCTGGAAACCATCATATCTACTACTGCGGGCAAGAAAACCTTAGAAGAAATGGAGTAGCCATAATTGTCAATAAAAGAGTGAGAAAAGCAGTAATGGGATACAATCTCAAAAATGACAGAATGATGTCAGTCAGATTTCAAGGCAAACCTTTCAATGTCACTGTGATCCAAATATACGCACCAACCACTGGTGCAGATGAAGCCACAATGGACCAGTTCTATGAGGACTTACAACACCTCATAGAACAGACACCAAGAAATGATGTCCAAATTATATTAGGAGACTGGAATGCCAAAGTAGGAAATCAAAAAGTGGAGGGAATAACAGGCAAATTTGGTCTTGGAACACAAAATGAAGCAGGGCAAAGATTGATAGAGTTCTGCCAAGAGAACGCACTGGTCATAGCAAACACTCTCTTCCAGCAACACAAGAGGCGACTTTACACATGGACATCACCAGATGGCCAACACCGAAACCAGATTGACTACATACTCTGCAGCCAAAGATGGAGAACCTCCATACAGTCAGCAAAAACAAGACCTGGAGCAGACTGTGGCTCAGATCACAACCTACTGATCTAAAGAAAATAGGGAAAACACGGAGACCAGAAAGATATCACCTAGACAGCATCCCTAAAGAATACACAGTGGAGGTGTGAACAGATTTAATGGCTTAGACTCGGTAGACAGAGTACCAGAAGAATTATGGATGGAGATGAGAGACATCATGCAGGAAGCAGCAAAGAAAACCATACCAAAAGAAAAGAAGAGTAAGAAAGCAAAGTGGTTGTCTGATGAGGCTCTTAAAATAGCAGAGGAAAGAAGGAACGCAAAAGTCAAAGGAGAAAGGAAAAACTACAACCATTTGAACACAGAATTTCAAAGAAAAGCAAGGAGAGATAAGGAAAACTACCTAAAAGAACAGTGCAGAGAAATGGAGGAAAACAACAAAAGAGGCAGAACCAGAGATATTTTCAAAAAAATTGGGGAAATCAAGGGAACATTTAAAGCAAAAATGACCATGATAAGGGACAAAGACGGAAAGGAGCTAGATGATGCAGAAGAAATTAAGAAAAGATGGAAAGAGTACACAGAGGAACTTTACAAAAAGGACCTCAACACTCCTGATAATCTCAATGATGAAGAAATTGAACTTGAGCCAGACATCCTGGAGAGCGAAGTCATAAAGGCCCTAAAGAGCACTGCAAACAACAAAGCTAGTGGAGATGATGGTATCCCAGTTGATTTTTTCAAAGCGCTAAAAGATGATGGCGTCAAATTACTGCATTCAATATGCCAGCAGATTTGGCAAACAAAACAGTGGCCACAGGATTGGAAAAGATCAGTATACGTCCCAATCCCAAAAAAGGGCAATGCCAAAGAATGTTCAAACTATCGAACAATCGCGCTCATCCCACATGCCAGCAAGGTGATGGTCAAGATAATACAGGACAGACTTCAGCAGCATGTGGAGAGAGAATTACCAGAGGTGCAGGCTGGTTTCAGAAGAGGCAGGGGGACTAGAGACCACATTGCCAACATACGCTGGATCATGGAGAAAACAAAGGAATACCAGAAACAAGTTTACTTTTGTTTTATTGACTACACTAAGGCATTTGACTGTGTGGACCACAACAAGATGTGGCAAGTAATTAAAGAGATGGGAATACCAGAGCACCTCATATGCCTCCTGAGAAATCTGTACATGAACCAAGAAGCAACAGTTAGGACAGAACATGGAATAACAGAGTGGTTTGGAATAGGAAAAGGAGTAGGACAAGGCTGCATTTTGTCACCATGCTTATTCAACCTATACACAGAGCACATAATGCGCAGTGAAGGGATGAAGGAATCACAATATGGGATTAAAATCGCTGGGAGAAACATCAATAATCTGAGATATGCAGACGATACCACCCTAATGGCAGAAAGTGAGGAAGACCTAAAGAATCTCTTGATTGGGCTGAAGGAGGAGAGTGCAAAAGCTGGCTTGAGACTCAATATCAAGAAAACCAAGATAATGGCAACAGGCCCCATCAGTTCCTGGAAAATAGACGGGGAAGAAGTAGAAGCAGTGACAGATTTTACTTTCTTAGGATCAAAGATCACTGCAGATGGGGATTGCAGCCATGAAATAAAAAGGCGACTGATTCTTGGGAGACAAGCGATGAGAAACCTGGGGAACATAGTGAAAAGCAGAGACATTACATTGCAAACAAAAATTAGAATAGTCAAAGCAATGGTTTTCCCAGTAGTAATGTATGGATGTGAGAGCTGGACAATTAGGAAGGCTGAACGCAGAAGAATAGATGCCTTTGAAATGTGGTGTTGGAGGAGGGTTTTGAGAGTCCCCTGGACAGCGAGGAGAAGAAATAGGTCAATCTTAGAAGAAATTAACCCTGACTGCTCATTGGAAGGTCAAATAGTAAAGATGAAGCTAAAGTACTTTGGACATCAAATGAGAAGGGAGGATTCACTTGAGAAGGCATTGATGTTGGGAAGGGTGGAGGGCAAAAGAAGAAGGGGGAGGCCAAGGATGAGATGGCTAGATGGTATTATAGACACAATGGGCACAGAGCTGGGAGGGTTGAGGGGGATGGTAGAGGACAGAGGCGCCTGGAGGAAAATGGTCCATGGGGTCGCAAAGGGTCGGAGTCGACTGTGCGACTGAACAAAAACAACAACAACAACAACAACAACAACAACAACAACAACAATAATAATAATAATAATAATAATAATGATAATGATAATGATAATAATAATAATAATAATAATAATAATAATAATAATAATAATAATAATAATAATAATAATAATAATAATAATAATAATAATTATTATTATTATTATTATTAAAAACTTCCTTCTGTATATCCAAGCATCGCAAGAGTTGTGCTGCTGCTGCTGCTGCTGCTGCTGCTGCTGCTGCTGCTAGAAAAAGCAGAGGCAGCATGGGTGCTGGTCCAGGCGGTGCAGCGCAAGCTCTTCCCTTCCCCCAGCGGCAGGATGTCCAGGTGGCATGAGCAGCGCAACATCTTGCATGAAGTTCTCTTCCTGCAGGATGTCTGGGCATCGCGAGAGTTTTGCTGCTAGAAGGAGCGGTGGCATGCAAGCTTGTCTGGGTGGCATGGTGTGAGCTCCCCCCGTCGCACACACTGCCGCCTCCACCACCCCCCAAGCGGCACCCGCAGCCTATTAAGGAGGCAGCAGCAGCAGCCACTGGAGGAAGAGGAGAAGAAGAGCCACTGCCACTTTGCCCTCCTCCTCCTCCTCCTCCTCCGTCCGTTGAGACCGCTGAAGTAGCCGTGGCTGGCCAGGTTGGCATGGCCTAGGGGGATTTTTGCTACCAGTACATCCATACTGGGTGTACTGGGAGAAGCACACCACTGATCCTAACTCTCCAAAAAACAACTCTACTGGGGACTACATATATACATATATACACAGACGTTACCTTAACAGCTCTTAGAGCTTGAACTGTTAATTTTATTCCAGTCCTCAACTGTGAACCAAATGGTTGATTTGTATAATAATAATAACCTTCATTATTGTTAACTGTGTCCTTTTTGCACAGATTAACAACAAACCTTTAGGAAAGTAATAAGGCAGTGCAGGGTGTGTGCCAGCTGACTCTGCTTGTATTATCTCTGATGGCTGCTTAATAACCACAAGACTAGCACTAGCCCGCTGCACTCTGCCAGTGCCAAAAGACCAATAATCCTAACACCTGCAGCCAGTTTGTCCTTCTTTAACCAATCTACAGCTGGAGCCAATGTAGCTTTCAGCTGGCGTGTAGACCCTGAGGAATTCAGCCGTAGCATGAGTGCACGACTGAGGTCAGAACTGGGATGTTTCTGCTGCTGATGCATTGAACTGTATTACTGGGTCTGAAAAGACCAGAGGTTAAGCATGCTTTCCCAGAAACTCGTTCTCATTAGCTTAATTTGTTTCCATATAAGTGTGTCGAGAATTGAGCTGTGCAGCCACGTGTGGGCCAGATTACTTGTTAACTTTGCAGCTGCATATCTACCTCTGCCTTTAGACACTGCCAGTTCAACTGGTACCTTCTGCAAGTGTTGTTTGCTTTAGTCATTTAACTGCCTTGACAAATGGAAAGCTCAAAATGACCTATTTCACAATTCCATCTCCAACACATCCCACATAACAGGTGAATCATAAATATGCAACAGTTCCCACTGTAGAAGCACACAGATATCTTCCTTTAAGCAAAAAGAGAATGCACCACCTGAGAATTTCCAAATTAAAATTATAGCATTTGGGCAGGTGAGGGGACAGGACAGTGGGAAGATTGAGATTTCTGCTTTTAAAGGGAAAAACAATAATCCTTGATTACAACAGTCTGGTTGATTACAACAGAGTGACACTAGCTTTCCCATTTTCTTAATTAACATTGCAAACCTATCAGGCTACTTGAAGCAACTACCTTAGAATTAGAAGTCCCCCCATGGCTGTTAATTTTTACACGCCTACAGCCAGCTCCAGTCTGGGTACACAAGAGAGTAAACTATAAAAGATAAATGCTTTTCCTTATGCAAGGGGAGCCAACAATGAGTAATAAAGGGATATCAATTATTCACAGGGTTTCCCAACAGCTTAGAATTTCAAGTGAAAAGCCCTTGATAAATAGGTTGTTAGATGAGCTTCAAGTAAAGAATAAGAAGTTTCTGGTGAGGGCCATTTAGCATAACAAGGGAGGAGCAGGTCCCAAATAAAAGAACAAAGCAAGAACCCCATGAGGGGTGGGTGGGTTTGCAAAAATTAATTCTCAGCTTACTCATGCCTTGTGCTTCCTACAGACATCTGCTGATACTCTGTAAAATCTGAATATATATAAATGTTTCACAGAGCATGATCACCGGTATGGCTAGCTTTTAACCATTGAGTCTAAATTGTAATACTGGGGTTCCCAACCATTTCAAGCCGGGGGCCAGGTCACTCTCTCTTAGTCAGCTTTGATGGCTGGACTGCCATTTTGCCCTGCCTGCACAATGGAGGTGGCCATTTTGTATCCAAAAGCTTCAAAGGGGAGGCCATTTTGTTTAAAGAATACCCTGGGAGGGGGTGGGGGCATATGAAATGGTGCCGTGGGCCATATCTGGGAACCCCTGTTGTAATAGATACCCATAGTCTCTGGCAAAAGTTTTCCCCATTTCCAACTACTAGGAAAAAACAAAAAACAAGCTGCTTATTATTATTATTATTATTATTATTATTATTATTATTATTATTATTATTATTATTATTATTATTATTATTATTATTATTATTATTATTATTATTATTATTATTATTATTATGATGATGATGATGCATGGTCAATATTTGAAAAACACAGAAGGCAAGGCTGACCCAAAGCTGACATGGGAATGGTTACGAGCAGGAGTTTTGAAGAAGGAAATGGAAGGATTTATCTTTGCAGCTCAGGAACAGGTTTTGTCAACAAATTTCATGAAGACAAAAATACAGCACATATACAACAATAGCAAGTGGTGACTTTGTAATCAAACGGATGAAACAGTAGATCATCTGATCAGTAGATGCAGCAACATTTCACAGACTGATTATTTGTAACTCCGTAACAGGGTTAGAAAAATTATCCTTTGGAGGAAGGAGGAGCCTAAGGTACCTGGTTGGAGTGATTTCTGTTGTCTCCTTCTCCAGATAAAGAAAAAAGGCAAAGTAGTAAGGAAATGGCTTCTTTTGCATAGCTTTAATGGTTTAGTCGCAATGCAGTGTGTCAGATGTAACAATGTACATGGTCCATCATTGTCACTGTAGAATTCCAGATATCTCTCTTGGATTCATTCTCCATTCCTCTCCATGCTAGTGTGCTGACCCACCCCAGCAGGCACGGTCGCCGCACAGCGGTGGTACATAGAGAGTCTATTTGAGGAGAGTCCAGATAGCAAAGTCCAAAGAGCAAGCCGAGTCTGGTTACCAGTAGTTCAAGCAAGTCTCTAGTCCAAAGGATGTCCAGGGGCGTTGTCAGGGTTGTCAGAGAAGTCAGGGTCATGGCAGGTAGGTCGGTCTAGGAAGGTTATCTGAAGTCAAGCAGGGTGCCGGTCTTTGCACCGAAGAATTGTACTGATGCTGGAAGACTGCAACAACCACGCTTATAAGTTTCCAGCTAATTGCTATCAGCTGGGAGCCTTCTCTGGTACTTAGTTCTAGCTTGTCTGTGTCTCAGTTGTAGCTGCCTTCTGCACTTTGCCCTTTGCTGATCACAGTCAGAGTCAGACCTGACAGGTCATCTGCCGGGGCCAACAGACTTGGGCCAGAAGCAGGCTGAGATTCCTGGCTCAGAACATTCTCAGGTTTGGGTGCAGGCAAAACTGGGCTTGGTATAGGGAGTGCCCCCTGATCCAGGCCATCCTCAGAGTCCGATGAAGACTGGATCACAACTCCCAGTCAGGCATTGGCCGTGGGAGAAGTGGGAGCAGGTGGAGGGGCGGCGGGGACTTTAAAAGCTGCCCCAATGCAGACACTGCCACAGCTCCTTCTCCCGGTCAGGCATTGGCTGTGGGAGAAGTGGGACCAGGTGGAGGGGCGGCGGGGACTTTAAAAACTGCCCCGAACACGGACGCCGCCACGGCTCCTTCTCCCGGTCAGGCATTGGCCGTGGGAGAAGTGGGAGCAGGTGGAGGGGCGGCGGGGACTTTAAAAACTGCCCCAACGCAGACGTTGCCACGGCTCCTTCTCCCGGTCAGGCATTGGCTGCGGGAGAAGTGGGAAGATGCCGATGTTTCTGCTCCTTGGGACTTACTATGGTTGAGAGGGGGCTATATTGTTCTGTGTAACTTTGTAATTGTTGTGCATTTGGATATATTGTATTTTAGATATTTCTATGTAGCCTTGCCTTCAGCTGAGACACATTGTATTATTGTATACTTATGTATTTTACTTGTATATTTTTTCTATATATTTTGTACTTTATATGTATTTGTTTTGCATTCCACATTTTGTATGTGGGTATGTATATGTTGTTAGCCGCCCTGAGTCGGCCTGTGCTGAATAGGGCGGGTATAAATCGAATAAACTAAACTAACTAAACTAACAGCTAGCCTGCTCAGAACGTTTTCTCACTTTCCTGTGTGATTCGCTTTAGTCTTATCTGGAGTCTGAAATCCTGGTGTGCCTCATTTCACTGTAATCACAGTATTCTGTAGACTGAAGAAAATAGGGAAAACTAATAGGCCGGATAGATATGATCTAGACAACATACCCAAGGAATACACAGTGGAGGCGAGGAACAGATTCAATGGTCTGGACCAGATAGACAGAGTACCAGAAGAATTATGGACAGAGATGAGAGACATTATGCAGGAAGCAGCAAGGAAAACTATACCAAAAGAAAAGAAGTGCAAGAAAGCAAAGTGGTTGTCGGATGAGGCTCTTAAAATAGCAGAGGAAAGAAGGAACGCAAAAGGCAAAGGAGAAATGAAAAAAAATACAATCACTTAAATAAAGAATTTCAAAGAAAAGCAAGGAGAGATAAGGAAAGCTACCTAAATGAACAGTGCAAAGAAATAGAGGAAAACAACACAAGAGGCAGGACTAGAGATCTCTTTAAAAAAATGGGGAAGTCAAGGGAATGTTCAAAGCAAAAATGACCACGATAAAAGACAAAGATGGCAAAGAGTTAGCGGACGCAGAAGAGATAAAGAAAAGATGGAAAGAGTACACAGAGGAACTTTACAAAAAAGACCTAAACACCCCAGATAATAACAATGAGGGAGACATTGAACTTGAAGCAGACATCCTAGAGAGTGAAATCAGAAAGGCCCTAAAAAGCACGGCAAATAACAAAGCCAGTGGAGTTGATGGTATCCCAGTTGAATTCTTCAAAGCCCTAAAAGATGATGGAATCAAGCTACTACATGCTATATGCCAGCAGATTTGGAAAACGAAACAGTGGCCACAGGATTGGAAAAGATCAGTATACGTCCCAATCCCAAAAAAGGGCAATGCCAAAGAATGTTCAAATTATCGAACAATTGCGCTCATCCCACAAGCTAACAAAGTGATGCTCAAGATAATACAGGATAGACTGCAGCAGCATGTAGAAAGAGAACTACCAGAGGTACAGGCTGGGATCAGAAGAGGCAGGGGGACCAGAGATCACATTGCCAACATACGTTGGATCATGGAGAAAACAAAGGAATACCAGAAACAAGCTTACTTCTGTTTCATTGACTATACCAAGGCCTTTGATTGTGTGGACCACAACAAAATGTGGCAAGTAATTAAAGAGATGGGAATACCAGAACACCTCATATGTCTCATGAGAAATCTGTACATGAGTCAAGAAGCAACAGTTAGGACAGAGTATGGAATGACGGAGTGGTTTGGAATAGGAAAAGGAGTAAGACAAGGCTGCATTCTGTCACCCTGCTTATTAAACTTATACACAGAGCACATAATGTGCAATGCAGGGATGGAGGAATCACAATATGGGATCAAAATTGCTGGGAGAAACATCAACAATTTGAGATATGCAGATGATACCACCCTAATGGCAGAAAGTGAAGAAGACCTAAAGAAGCTCCTGATTAGGTTGAAAGAAGAGAGTGCAAAAGCTGGACTGAGACTCAATATCAGGAAAACCAAGATAATAGAAACAGGCCCTATCAGTCCCTGGAAAATAGATGTGGAAGAAGTAGAAGCAGTAACAGATTTTGCTTTCTTAGGATCCAAGATCTCTGCAGATGGAGATTGCAGCCATGAAATAAAAAGGCGACTGATTCTTGGGAGACAAGCTATGAAAAACCTGGGGAACATAGTGAAAAGTAGAGATATCTCACTGCAAGCAAAGGTCTGCATAGTCAAAGCAATGGTATTTCCGGTGGTAATGTATGGCTGTGAGAGATGGACCATTAGAAAGGCTGAGCGAAGAAAAATAGATGCCTTTGAGATGTGGTGCTGGAGGAGAGTTTTGAGAGTCCCCTGGACAGCGAGGGGAACAAATAGGTCAATATTAGAAGAGATTAGCCCTGAGTGCTCATTAGAAGGCCAAATAACAAAGATGAAGTTGAAGTATTTTGGACATCAAATGAGAAGAGAGGATTCACTTGAGAAGGCCTTGATGCTGGGGAAGGTGGAGGGCAAAAGAAGAAGGGGACGGCCAAAGATGAGATGGCTAGATGGTATTGTAGACACAATGGGCATGGGGCTGTGTGGACTAAGGAGGATGGTGGAGGACAGAGGTGTCTGGAGAGCGATGGTCCATAGGGTCACAAAGAGTCGGAATCAACTGTGCGACTGAACAACAACAACAACAACAGCAACAGTATTCTAACCTTTGATCAAGCTCCCCCTCTTTTTTGGCCTCTTTCCAAGTCTTGAGTCTTTTCTATCTTACCTATTAGGTGGTTTTCCCCTCCTTATCTTGTATTGTTCCCTTTTATATCCTGTTAGGATAACATGGTGCCAGTTTTCTGGTTGAGCATCTCTTACTCATTCAGTTGAGACTTTATTGAGCATGTACTGATTACTTGCTTTAAGAATAAGCTGGGAAAGGGATTTAGGAGGCAATATTATAGAGGCAAAATGGGTTACTATGGAAACGATGAATTATGAAAAATATGTCAGTTAGAATTAAAGAGAATTGTTATAAAACAATATGGAGGTGTCATATGCCACCAAAACATTTAAGTTATTATGATGTAAAATATTCAAAAGACTGTTGGAGATGCACAACAAAAATTTTGGAGCATATTTCCATTAATTGTAGGAATGTAAGAATGTGAAGAAAATATGGAAAATGGCTTTTTATGGAAATTGAAATATTGTCTATGGAATTGGAGATTTGTCCAAAAATATTATTATTAATGGATTTTGGAAACATCCATATAGAATGGAAAAAAGAGATTATTATTATATTTGTAACAGCATTGGGACTGAATATTAATTTTTAAAACGGGAAGTAGATTGGGAATTTGCACTGGATGCCTGTACAAAAAGATATGGAACACAGATATAAATGTTGAGTTAATATGTGAGATAAAAGTAAAAAAAGTAATTAGCAAAAAACAACAACAAGATTTTAAAGAAATATGGGGAGATTTTTTTAGGCTATGTACAGTGGAACCTCAGTTAATGTAATTAATGTATTCTCAGGGACATTTCTTATAGCAAAAATTACTTTAACCGAATTTCCCATAGGAATGCATTGAATGCAATCTACATAGGAATGCACTGAAAACCAAAATACTTTAACCAAAACACAGTTTCCCATAGGAATGCATTGATAACCAATTATTCTGTTTCCAAAAAAATTGATTAAACGGAGCCACTATTTTCTATGGATTTCTTTTTGTTATGCTATTTTTATGTTAACCGAGCTGTTTGTTAATCAAGGTTCCACTGTACTGGCAAAAGGAAAAGGAGTAAAGCCAGAACAAGATGTACAATATTGCCTTTTAGGATGAGGAGGTGAATATAAAAATTTAATGATATGGAAAACACTTAATGGAGAAGTTTTACATGTCCCATGGGTGTTGGCTGCATGTAGAGAGTTATATGGTAATATATGTATGTTTCTTTAGGGTCATTTTTTGTTGTTTTGTATTTTTTCTGTCTTCTTTGCATATTAAAATAAAAATAAATACAAATCAACTTTAGTTTCAACTTGCAAAGAAAGAAAGAAACGGAACAAACAAACAAACAAACAAACAGTATGGGTGTTTGATATTATTTGTATTCTTCATGGGTTCTTTTAGCAGAATGCATTACCATGGCTTTCTTTCATCTCTCTAGCCATCTAATATGATAAGGATGGGCAACTGGGATGGCCCTCTAAATGTAGCATTTCCAAACATTGGCCGTGGATAGTTACAGATGAAAGTACAGGCTAATAACAGCCAGTGAATCACAGTTGTCCACCTTCTTCTGTGCCTGAAAGTTTGAGATGTTAGCAAGTACAATTTTCCTGCTACCATTATCATAACATCATCACCACCACAGTTGTGTATGCCCCGTTTTTCCAGATGCAAGTATTTTAAAGGTGCCTTACATATAAAGCCATCATTTTATTGTGTGTATATTTCTAGTTTTCTATGCTGATCTTGGACCATAATAAAGATTTGATTTGATAGTTCTAGTTTTAACTATTGTACACCTCCCAGAGTGAGAAAATATCACAGATGGTTGATATAGAGATTTAATCAATCAATCAACCAATTAATTATGAACACTATTTTTAAATGGCATAGTATTTCTTCAGGATACTTGGTGGCAAATGGCCTTGCAAGGAGTGCAGGGAAGAACACTGACAATCTTGACAAAAACATTTTCAATTTTCACACGTCCTGAGAGTTGTGGCACGAAAATTGCACATATTGCCTCAAAAATCTGCACACATGGAAAGCCTGTAAAGCACTATAGAGAAATAAAGCATGTACAAAACAACACATATCTTATAAAAAGC
The DNA here is from genome assembly GCA_035047305.1 of Bradypodion pumilum. Taxonomy (NCBI): domain Eukaryota; kingdom Metazoa; phylum Chordata; class Lepidosauria; order Squamata; family Chamaeleonidae; genus Bradypodion; species Bradypodion pumilum. The sequence goes on along the minus strand of JAWDJD010000002.1, from coordinate 431,042,233 downwards.
CAACAAATAAAGGGCACACTTGTGAAAAACTGTGCACAAGCACATGTTACTCTGTGGCAAAAGTTGTGTGAAGTTGGTAAAATTGATCAATAATTACATCCAAGAATGTGAGGACTGTGAACACATTTGGCCATCCTCTGGGCAACAACAGCATACTGTTGCCTGATATCTCCACTCTGGAAGTACCATCAGATTGGTACTGACACAAACAAAGTGTATATATTTTGTAAACTTCTTCTGCTCCTCCATGGAGAAGAAGAAGTGTTTAATTTCCCAGTATCATGAAATGGCTGTAGTTTTATACCATTTCACAATAAGAGAAATTGCAAATCAATAGTCCCAAGCTCTGGCCAGGTTATCCTGGTATGGTAAAAGAGTAGACTATACTGCCAGCGACACAACGCCAGGGGTTGTCAAATAACCCGACAACCCTGAGGACTAACAGCCTTGGGTGCCGAAGTCCATAGGGAAGGGTGATGGTCCCCAAGTGGATTAAATCCTACTTGAGTCCATCTTGATGGAGGGCAGCAGCTTCATCACTGGCTTGGGGCCAATGAGGACTTTGTGTGTCAAAAGGGCTCAGGACCAGAAAGTGACTCATGGAACTGATACAGGTGTCAGCTGCGACGCGGAAGGCAGATGAAAGGCCACTGCATTATATTCTCAGGACAGTCTTCATGGCTGATTGCCATGAGGATCACCAATATTTGGATTTGGATACAGCAGCAGAAGAAGAAGTCCCAGGCTCAAATTTGGTTCATTTCCATTTATCATGTTGCCAGCAAAACCCAAATTATGTGATCCCACCCAAGCAACAAAAGCAGTAGTCCCTGATAGGCTCGGAAAGTGCAGGTAGGAATTCTCTGGGTAAGGACTATTTTGTTCCAGTTAATATGTCATGTGATTGCTGGGGAAAAAGAAGTGAACAGCTGTTATGTATGTTAACTATGCTTAAACTGTCAAGGCGATTCAAACCGCCATGTTCCCGCGCTTTCTTAAGCTGTCAAACAGTGTCCCTGTTTGACAGCTACGAAATCTCACCAGACAGCATAATCTTGCGAGATTTAGATATGGCGCACAAATTAGAATCTGACAGGAGCGGAATGTATCTTTTCTCATGCATCTATTATTATGCAAATAAGTGGATCAAAAATGTGCACACTCTGTTAGACAATGGGCTTTTGTTATTATTGTTACTGTTATTGTTTATTGTGTATATAAGTCCGAGTTTTGCCCCATCCAAACTATGTTCAAGCCCCACTAATAAAGAGCTGAATTTCACTACTTCATTCGTCTTCTTTTTTATTCCTTGAACACTAAACAGGCGACGAAGGTGGGATGGCGTCCCCGCACAGCAGCAACATCAGCCCATTCAATCCTGTTCATCCAGAGAAATTGGCAACGTACAAATGCCGGTTTTGCCATGTGATGGCCTCACAGAAGATCACCAACGAAAACCAGAAGTGCTCCTGCTTCCTCGCACTGTGCGGATCTGAGACGCTTGAGCTGGCAACCCACCTCGTTCTTCCACGGGATGGGGATGTGGTGCTGCTCGCTGCTCATCTTCATCCTCCTCGGTATTGCCTGGTTCCACCTCTTCATCGGAGTCCAGTGACGCAGAGGGATAAGTCTGAGCGGTCTGATGAAAGCACTGGGAGCACCGTGACGATTGGGAGAAGAAATTCCTTTGCAAGTGTGATGGCTGCGGAACCCGGCATGACCACAGGAAGTACCCATTCTGTACCGCAGAATGCCACAACTTGCGGGCGAAGAGGGCACATAGCTAAGGTATGTCGGCAGCGGAAGCGGAGACCTCCAGCGCCTGAGGCCAAGAAGAGTAATCACCACAACGCGTCCATCGCCAAAGTGTCACCCGAACCTGAGCCGTGCCAAGTGAGCATAGTCAGCGAGCGTTTCTACGCAGACCTGAGCCTTCAGGACGTCCCCTTCAAGATGGAGGTGGATTCAGGTACTACCTTTTCCATAATTCCTCAGCGGGAGATTTTAAAGATTCCCCCTGCCTCTCGGCCCAAGCTTAAATCCCTTAAGACTTCCTTCTGGGATGTGCAAGGTTGCCAGATTCCAGTCCTGGGGGTGGGTAATTGTTAAATTCAAAAATATTTGCGTTTCCTTGCTGTTGGTTCTAGTTAAGCAGGGCATGAACTGCCTTATTGGAACCCAGTGGTTTAAGCCCCTGGGAATCCGGCTTTCTGGCATTCATGCAATAGACTCTGACTCAATCCGGGATGTTTGTGCTGCACATCCTGAGGTGTTCAAAAAGGGTTTAGGCTTATACAAAGGACCCCCTGTTGACTTTGAACTTGACCCTACCATCCGGATGAAGCCACGCCGGGTACCCTTTGCTTTAAAGGAGAAGATGGAAGCCGAGCTGGACAAACTGGTGGGGCACGGCATCCTAGTGCCAGTGGACTCCGCAGAGTGGGAGACACCAATTGTGACTGCTTTGAAAAGTAACAGGGAGGTCAGGATATGCACAGACTATAAGTGTACCATCAATAAAGCTATTTGTCTGAACGCATATCCTGTGCCCGTGGTAAGCAACCTTCTTGCCTCCTTGCATGGAGGAAATTGCTTTGCAAAACTTGACCTTGCCCAGGCTTACAAACAATTAACTGTGTCTCCTGCTGCTGCCATAGCCCAGACCATAGTAACGCATAAGGGGGCATTTAAGGTAACCAGACTACAATTCAGGGTGAATGCGGCCCCCGGAATATTTCAATCTCTTGTAGAACGTATTTTAAAAGTGTCCTGCCATATTTTGATGATGTCCTGATCACTGCTAAGGACACCGTCAAACTAGCGGCCAGGCTCAATCAAGTCCTGTCACGTTTCGAGCGGGCTGGTCTACGTCTCAGAAGAGACAAATGTGTGTTTTTGGCACAGGAAGTGGAGTTCATGGGGTACCGGATTACACCCCAAGGTATCATGCCCTCTGACTCCAAGGTGATGGCCGTGCGGAATGCACCCAGGCCAAAATGTATAGCCGAATTGCAATCATTTCTAGGATTGTTAAACTTCTGTCACACTTTCCTCCATCGCAAAGCCTCAGTTGCCAAACCATTACTTCAGCTTCTTAAGAAAGATACTGTTTGGCACTGGGGTCATTGCCAGGAGAAAGCGTTCCTAGAACTTAAAAGGCTACTATCTTTGGATGCTCTGTTAACTCACTTTGATCCTAATAAGAAAATTGTACTTGTGTGTGATGCATCCCCTGTGGGGGTGGGAGCTATGTTAGGCCATGTACTAAATGATGGGAGGGAAGCCCCCGTAGCATTCTATTCCTGTTCGCTCTCAAAGCCTGAGAAAAATTACGCTCAAACAGACAGGGAGACGTTGGCAATCGTGGCAGGCACTAAGAAATTCCACGATTACCTTTATGGAAGGCCTTTTACCATTGTAACTGACCACAAGCCCCTCCTTGGAATCTTTGTGAATGGGAAACCCACACCTCAAATTCTGTCCCCAAGGATGTTGCGTTGGGCAATTTTCCTAAATGCATACAATTTTACTTTGGTACACAGGCCCGGCAAGGACATCAGCCACGCTGATGCCCTGTCACGTTCTCCCCTGCCAGGGGTTGGGGAAGCAGATTGCAAGATCGAAAGCAACTACCACGTCTTCATGATTGAGGCATTCGACTCACCCCCAGTTGTCCCCTCAGATATAGCCAAAGCTAAGGCCAAGGATGTAACATTGACAAAAGTAATGTCTTGGGTACAAAAGGGCTGGCCTGTCTCTCCTCTAGCCGAGGAATTTAGAACATTCCACCACAAGCGTTTGGAATTGTCAGTGGAACGAGGTTGCCTTCTATGGGGCCAGCGGGTGGTCATTCCTGTCACTCTCAGGAAAAAGGTTTTACATTTACTTCACACAAGTCACCCGGAAATTGTACGTTCCAGAGCCCTTGCCCATAGCTAATTTTGGTGGCCTCAACTGGACCAAGACATAGAACAGATGGTTGGCACTTGTGCCAGCTGTCAATCCTCTCGCCCAGAGCTATCCCACCTTCCCTCTCGGGAATGGGATTCTGCTAGGGGCCCGTGGTCCAGGTTGCACATTGATTTTGCAGGTCCATTTAGGGGTGCCCTATTTTTGTTAGTTGTGGATTCATTCTCTAAGTGGTTGGAAGTGATTAGGGTGCCTAATACTTCAGCCACAACGATTATGCACCTGAGAAGGCTGTTCGCAGCATTTGGACTTCCAGATTGCTGGTGTCCAACAACGTGTCCACGTTCATATCTGCAGAATTCCAATCCTTCATGGAAAGGAATGCAATTAGGCATATCACTGCCACCCGATTCCACCCAGCCACCAATGGCCAGGTGGAGCGGCAGGTGCGCACAACTAAGGATGTGCTTTGGTGTATGGGTGAAGGGGATTTAGAGCTCCAGTTATGCCACTTTCTTTTCACATATAGGCTCACCCCCCTTGCCTCAGGGCTGTCCCCTGCTGAATTGCTCCAGCGAAGGAAACTGTCATCCTTGCTGGATAGATTGGATCCCTCTAGGGTGGAGGACAAAGACACAAATATTGCGATCCAACACCAGAAGGGTTTCTCATCCGGAGACCCTGTACATTGCCGCAATTATGCAGCTGGTGGTCCTACGTGGGTGCCTAGGTTTGTGATCGATCAAACTGGTCCTGTTTCTTACAGATTTGAAACAGCCACTGGTCTGATCTGGAGGAGACATGTGGATCAATTAAGACCCAGAATACGGGACCCACAGAACGAATACAGACACTCAACGTTAGGGTTGGCCCCCACCCGTTTAAATCCAGGGGGCAGAGGTAATAGTCAGCAGCAAGCTAACTTAGACCCAGAGGTGTGTTTTAGGGACAGGTTTCAAGGGGAAATTGTGGAATGCTCCCCTACTCCAGCTAGATGTACCCCTACACTGTCCCAGCCTAGCACTCTGGATTCTTTTATTGATGATGACCAATTTTGTTTAGAGTTGCCCTCCACTCTTAGTACACACAGGAGGGAGCCTGAGTTGTCTTTATCACCCACAGAATTAGATTTTGATTTTGAGCGATTCCCTGCTCCTCCATCGGATAAACGGGGCTTTAATTTGGGTTTACAATCTTCTCCCTCTAGTCAATCCCTCACTCCAGTCAGTTCGTCCTTCCTATGAGCCCCTGAGCCGGCTCAGCCAAGCGTCCGACCCAGAAGGGAAACTAAACCGCCATCCTGGTTAAAGGATTTTGTTTTTACCTAGGGGGGAAGAATGTTATGTATGTTAACTGTGCTTAAACTGTCAAGGTGATTCAAACTGCCATGTTTCCGCGCTTTCCTAAACTGTCAAACAGCGTCCCTGTTTGACAGCTTCGAAATCTCACCAGACTGCATAATCTCACGAGATTTTGTTATGGCGTGCAAATTAGAATCTGACAGAAGCGGAATGTATCTTTTCTCATGTATCTATTATTATGCAAATAAGTGGATCAAAAATGTGCACACTCTGTTAGCCAATGGGTTTTTGTTATTATTGTTACTGTTACTGTTTATTGTGTATATAAGTCTGAGTTTTGCCCCATCCAAACTGTGTTCAAACCCCACTAATAAAGAGCTGAATTTCACTACTTCATTCGTCTGCTTTTTTTCCCCTTGAACACTAAAACAGCCTGCCCCCACTGCAGATGAAACAGTGGGACAAACACCAATATGATCATACCTTATGGTCTAATTAAAATATTACCCACATTTGTTTATTAATTTTTTATTTAAATTATCACTTCCTGAATTTTCCACAGGAAATATATGATTCCTTTCCTTCTTCATTTTAGAAGAGAGCCACTTATTTCAAGAAATATTACAACTCCGCCAACTGTCGAAGTCAGCACACCAATCCATTCTGGTTCCAGGGTTCTCATTTTATTCCTAACATTTTGATCTGGCACCCTGAGATGACATGAAAGAAGCACCATAGAAGAATTAATGATTCATAAAGGTATATGAAGGTAGATAATACTTTGAGCTATAGAGGTCTTCTCAAAGAGGGTGTCTGTATATTTTGACTTCAGGCTGATCACCTGCATCTGTCAAAGCTAATTTACATCAAAATCTGCAATTTAATTATCTCACCTTCCTTGTATGAAGAATATTAGAAACAAAGGCTTATGCCTTACAACTAAATTAACTTTGAAATTCTGCTACACAAAGTAATATTATTATCTCTAGTCTCTTACTTATCTTCTTTTGAAAGAAATTAATTGCCAATCTCCCCCTCTTGCTTCATTTCTCTGTGTAATGCAGGGCTTTCCATTATTATTATTTTTGGCACTGCAGGCCTGACCTCGCCCCTGGACAGCTGAGCAGGCTGCTCATGTGGTTCTTCCCATTGTAAATGCTGCCGTAAAATGTGTCCACAGCTGTCGGAAACACGCCCACTTACACTTCCGGTAGCGGCGACGGTAGCGGGGACACATGAAATGGTGCTGTGGGCCAGATCTGACCCCCCAGGCCATAGTTTGGCCACCCCTGGTGTAATGGGTAACTGAACAAGATGTAGCTATTCCTGTTAGTGATTCCCATTTCTGAGATCCACCTGCACCTTGGCATTTGGTTTAAGAATGGACCTACTTTCCATTAAATTATTTGGATGCTTGATTCAAATTGGGTCCCAAAAAATGTGTTTAAGCTAAAGAGTGCAAGAAATAGAACCATATGGTTCTCTCTCAAAAGAACACGGTCATTGTTCAAGGCTCACCACCCCTTCTGGACTTTGCTTGCTCTGTGTTAGCTACAACAGCCACTGGCCGCTCCTTTCCACAGCGGGTGAATGGATGGGAGGCAAGCAGGCAAGAGGGATCTGGGTAAGCAAGTAAGACGGGAGGTGGAAGCAAACAAGAGGGAGGGAGGTGGCCAACCTGGAAAGGAAAGCAAGGAAGGAGAGAGGGAGGGGCAGAAGTGATCATGATGGGAGCCATCAGTGGCACTTTTCAGCTCAGTCAGTGGTCATGCCATTGTTGGGTGATAACGGATGCAACTGCTGGCAGAAAATCAATGTTTCCACAAAGAAAAAGCAAACTATGCTTTCCAAGTGGTTATCTTTGGACATTCCCATTTGTAACCAGAGCAAGTAACCTATTTTACTAAATTATGTGTTTTGAAGAACAATCAAAAACCAGAGTGTGCAAGCTCACTGAATGCTTTACACATTGTTATTCTGGCTGCACCATTTGCATAAAAGCTATTCAAATAATTTCCATCTATAAAGCTGGGAATAATGGGCAATTTCTTCTTCTTTTTCATACAAACTTCAAAAACAAATTCACAACCTTCATTTGAATTAGGTTTTGCATTGCTTGGGACATGATAATTAAAGCCATACAATGTGTCATGGTTTTATGAAATAAACCAGATTAGTCTAACTAACTTGGAAGACAAATTCAAAGCATGTTCTTCTTCTTTTGTGATGTTCGTGGAAATCAACAAAGCTGTAGAATTAACAGTTTAAAAAGAAAACAGGTTGCCAGTCATGGCATCATAGGAGATGCCTTCTTCATGTCTGGGTGCAGTGTTGAACAACAAAATCTTCAGGCTACATCCTCCCTGCGAATTTTTTTTGAAATAAATAAATAAAAATAAAATTAAAAAAAAAACAGATCTGTAACATCGTTGCATTAGAACTTATTTCAAGTTTTCAAACAAATTCCAAGTTTTTTTTATCATAATGGAGTCAATCCATAAAAAGACATATGTGATCAGACTCACTGATGCAGCTATCTCATTCCTAAAGGATTTGTCAGGGATCATGGGCAATATTTTTGAAGTTTTAAGATCTATGAAATGCTGGAGTTTTGCTCTCTTGATTTAACCTCATCTTTTGGTGGATTTGTAGCACATTAGGTTTTATGGTATGGGTTTATTGAAATACACCACCCATCTAACATACATGATGTTTCACACAGTTCATGCAAATAATAAATTGACTATTCATATTTAAAGCCCCAAACCTCAAAATATATTTAATAATAAGCATAAGACTGAAACATAAAATTAAAACTCAATGGTAATAACACATCCCAATCAGCAGAGGAGGAACATTCAAGATATGGCAAGATGTCACCAAATGCCTCCTTATATAATTCAGGCTTGGACAATTTAATGTTGGTTTGAAAAGTCACAACCTCTATCCCAGTCTTCACCTTTTATGTTCCACTGAGGGAGCAACATTTGTGGTAATTCAGGAGATAGTCTTCTCTGGTATGGCACCACACTTGTGGAATGTCCTTCCATAAAGGCTTGGCGGATTCTGATGTTTTCCTCATTTTAGCACCAAGTTAAAATTTGGTTTTCATCAAAGCTTTTGGAATTAGTGTCCATCTATTAGGTGCTGGAGTTTCTGATGACTTGCTCTAGACTTTAAATAGCTTTAAGTAGTTTTAAACTGTTTGTTGTTTTAATTTCTCTTGCCTGTAATTTGTCTCTTTTGATAGAGAGCAGAATATAAATATTTTAGCAAGCAAGCATTCTTTGATAGACCTTACTTCCCTCTACTTCTGTTCTATGACTGAAACAGAACATACCTTTAAACATGGCCAGAATCCTGTTGGGGATTTATAATAAAGTAATTGTGTGCCTTCAAATCAATTCTGCCTTATGGCAACCCTTTTTCAGGATTTTTAAAGTACCAAATACACAGAAGAGGTTTACTATCCCTTTCTTCTGGAGGACACCCTGGAACTGTGCAGGGTGTATGTTTGCATAAAAGTACAGTACTTCCATAAATCACAGTGGTGATATAGTATTAATTAATGAATTGCCACTCACATGCTTGATCACAAGCAAATGGCATAATTAGGAAGGTGAACAGCAACTCATTAATTAGGGGCAATTTGCTACCACAGTTTGTGCAATTATACTAACACCAGCATAAATCCCCAAAAGCATTCTGGCCAGAGTTGTTAATTTCTTCCAGCCAACTGACCTGGATGGAATTGCTGCATTCTCCAAATCATTGTTTCTTCATCTGTCACAAAAAGCTTCTGTTTTGAAGCCAACAAAAACTTTGTTTGACAGGTCCAGGGAAATGCTAATTGAAATGCAACCACCATCCACAATAGTGAAATGCATTCCAAAAATAGGGGAAGAAAAGTTATTATCACTAATAAAAAAAACTATAAATAATACTTTAAATTAACATTGCTCTTTCATCCATTAATTAATTAGCATATAATTTAGCTGGAAAGCAAATACATTTCTATCTTGGAAAGAGGGTGGGTGCGACCTAGGTATCTTATGCAAAGCAAGCCTTTGCAAATTTGTTTTAGATATTCAAATGTTTTAAAGCAATTTCCCTGTAGAGTTCTGTGCTAGTAAAACACAAACTAATAAAATACCCACCAAGTTTGTAGAAAGCTCAACTTTAAGAAGGAAAGAAAAACAAATTTTGAAAAGTGTTAATTACAACATCAACATTTTGCAAAAGATATAACAGCTGCCAAAATTATAATGTATGTAAATTATTTTCATTTGGGATTCCTTTTAAATATTAGGGTGGAGATAGTAACTTGAAAAAAGTGAAAAAGGAATCTCAAAGAGCATTTCCAAACTGGAGTCTCCTTCCACATTTCTCCTCCCTGCATAGAAACTGAACATGGGAAGTATAACCACAAAAATGATTAATGACCTCTGACATTAGAATTTAAAATGGCCTTCATGCAAATATCCTAGTTCTTCAATTCTTTTGTAATACAATAGGCAGGCAGGAATTAGAATTGCATAAAATAAAATAAAATAAAATAAAATGAAAGAGGCTGCATGGAAATTTCACAATGAAGTAGTTCCATTGTGATACTGAGAGAGCAAAATGAACTGAATGTAAGATAACACAGATAACAAGAGTCCTGTAGATTTGTTTCCTAAAACTACCCACTCATTAAGAACTGGACTCCTGAGAGGGAGAGAAATCTGACTACATGATTTGATCTTTCCCCAAGGGCCTTAAAATAGCCAGAAAATGTGATTAATTTTAATCAAGAAAAAGGGACAGCTCCAACTGAAAAAATACTTTAATTTGAAACAATGCATAAATGTGTAAAATGGTATTTGGAAAATACTTCAGTATAAAAGCAGATAATAGTATGAATCCTGACTTAAAACTGAACCCATATTTAGAGTATAGTAGGACTGGTTAGTACGGTGTAGTGGATAGAGTATGGACTAAACATAGGGGGCCTGGGTTCAAATCCTGCTGGGTGTGAAACCATCATTAACCATTTAAGTTACTCTGAAGATCCTGTCAGGGTTGCTGAAAGTCAGTTCTGACTTGTAGACACATTGCACACGTCTACTCAAAACATGACTAGGTCTAAATCCAACCTACTATCTGTATAATAATTTCAGGGGAAAGGGTAGTACAGATGCCACAAACAATTTAACAACATGTACAGTGTGTGAACTTTGGAGATAAGTAGATGTTCCCCCAATCTGCTCCATTATTTTTTGTGTCTAGGTTCTATCTTATATTTAATTCTGTTTGCCTTCTGGTTTCAGTTGGAGAATTTCTCAAATTAATGTTCTAACTATAGAAGATGGTAGGATTTTTAACTTTCTATTCTGTATGCTAACAGGCAGCTGATGAGCACCAGGATGCTGGCAGATGAGGAGCCTTCATGACAACGTGGTTTAACTGCAGCACTGCAGCCAACTGCACTGTTACTTTTTTATCTGATTGGTGGTATTTCTTGTAATACCCAAAGGTGAACCTATGCAGGCTAAAGTCATCTGCCATCTAAAGCCACCCATGTATAATTGGGGTTGCATCCAAGGAGAAGTATTTTATAGAACACAATTAAACAACGAATCTACAACCATTCATTTTCAACTTTAGTGATCTGGGAAGCTCAGCATAGCTACACATTCAGTTTAATACAAAGAGAGTGTTTCCAGATTTTGATCCTGAATTTCAAGGCATGAGGTGCGATTGACCTGGGGTTTCATCCCATGTACACTCACACTTATTTAGGCAGTGGATCACCCCAACCTTTTTATATTTATTTCTCATTTAGAACACTGCTAAAATAAGTATTAACAGAATACCTGACAAACAAATTGAGGTGGGCTGGCCATGTTACATGCATAAGTGACAATAGATGGAGCACCAGAATAAGGAACTGGTATCCGAGAGATCACAAAAGACCTAGGGCAATGGTGGCAAAACCATGGCATGTGTGCTAGAGGGAGCACTCAGAGCCCTCTCTGTAGGCATGTGCGCCGTTGCCCCAGCACGGAGTTCACCCCTCCCCCAACATAGAGTTAATTCTGCCCCTGCCCAACAGTCCAATGGGAACGCTTCCTCCCTCCCCCAGAACAGAGTTCACCCCATCCCTCTGTGGCAGACTGTTGAGTTTGGGTACTCGGTCTCTAAAAGGTTTGCCATCACTGACCTAGGGGAAGACCACATTGCAGAACGGAGGATTTTTTCAAGAAAAATGGTAAACCAACATGGGGAAGAACTGCTATAGACAGAAGTTGTGTGGACTGTCATCATGGAGACATCTACTCATATGTGGGTTGCCCGCATGAATAATTGGCCAAACCTTTCCCAAGGGGTTTGCCCGGCCTTCAACAGATCCGGGGACCAACCGGACTTTTCTGGAAAGGCAATTGGGGTACAGGCTAGTTAGCTAGTTTGGGGGGGCAAATCATAAAGCCTTCGCTGATGGCTACGATAGAAACAGGGCAAAAACCAAAGATGATGACTCTAAAGGAAATACACAATCCTCCGCTTCTGGCTGCAGATTAAGTTGGGCAAACAAGCCGCGCCAGACAGCAGAACAAGCTAGGTACCCGGAGTCAATACACATAGACTCCGAGATTAGGGCAGGAACAATGGGTTTCGCCAGCCCAAGGTAATTAGGTGCGAGTTGTCCATTAACCCCAGGGTAACTTCCAAGAGCTGGCATTGTAGCTGGACCACCGGAAAATGCCACATATGCAAGCCTTCTGTATTAGGGGTTCACGCGCATCCTGCATGCGCATCACCCCAAGGCAGGGTAATAAATACGTGCCACCCGACCCAGATCGGGGCTGGACTTCACCGCACGATTGTCTTGTGTGTCTTCCTTGTGGCCAGCCACTCCAACACCTAGGAGCCATTCCAACACTCATACAAGGATTCCTCACTGAATAACAACTCCAAGGTAAGGTCTCATTTAGAACATTTCTACTTAGAAAGACCACTTTTTCACACTATCACAAATCCCACCACCCACAAAAGCAACCCAGTGACCTTTTCCTGGGTTAGAACAGCAGAATCCCTCAAGACAGCAAGGTAACCCTTAGATTTTTTAAATCTGAAAATCATTCAATGAATAAATAATTTTGCCCATCTTTGCCATACGGTAGCTGCACCTCGCAAATCTCTCGAAGTGTGCAGAAAAGGGAGTGATCCCACAGAGAGATTTAAAAGCAGTCTCTACAAGGTAATTGCAAGTTCTATACTGGCCTTGAAAGGCAGATTCCCGCATCTACTACAATCCTTCTTCTCATCAAAGGAGAATGCTAAGATCTCAAGGGAAATGTAATTAGAATTTATCTGCAAACCAAGGTCTTTTTTCTTTTTTGCTTTGCCAAGGCAGTAAAGGGAGATCCTTAGTATAAAAACTGGGTGGGGAAAAAGGGGGGCGGAGAGAAAGAAAACTCAAACTGTCTAATTAATTGCCAGGTTCCAGAGTGTGACAAAATATTTATTTTCCTGCATCTAAAGAATAATGAAAAGAAAGAAATCATTTTGAAAGAAAAGTAAAAGGCAGAAACATACCTCTAGGCAAAGATCACAGGTATGCCATGTTTTAGCCTCAAGCTGTGCAAAGCACTGAGATATGAAATCCTCATGAAATCTGAATTTACTTTCACCTCTCATCATTTCAGGGCTGTGTCTCACAATCCAAGACAAAATGCTTTGCAGAGAACTTATTCAGACACACAGTACACCCCCAAATGGCATCAATTTCCCTCCTTCCTTCAATGTATACCCATCCATCTAACTAAATTGTTACTCTGGGTGGCAAAAATACAGAAGAATGCAAGCGCGGCGCCAAAATGGCCGCCACGCTCTTTGCGGGGCCCCCCCACAGGACGAAGGCATCTGGGTAGTTAGGGGCGTGGCCAGCTCCCTTATAAAAGGGGTGGCCACGAGGCAGCCGAGCTGCCATTTTGCGAAGCGACGGAGCGGAGAAGTTTTTCCCTCTTACCTCCGTCGCTTTTGGCTTTTACCGGAAAGCCTTTTGGCTGCTGAATTCTCTCGTTTCGGCTTCCCATCGATTGGCTGAGAGGCCCGCGAAGAAGAAGGCAGCTGCGAGCGCGGCTCGTGCGGTTCGGAGGCGCAATCTGGGTTGGAAGACCGCGGCTGCGCCTCCCCAGCAGCCACATTTGCTTGCACCCACCGGGACCGGTGGAATGGGGTCTATTCCCCCTGGCTGGAGGATGGTGGCCCACGCACGGGGCCAGTAGGGGCTGCGGCCCTCGGCCCGCAAGCGGTGGACACCTCTCATGGTGTTGCCCATTCCGCTGGGCCTCCCTTTATAGGAGCGTAGCTCGCTCCGAGGCCTTCCAGCCTTGGGGGGTGGTCCGGTCCCCTTCCCTGGCAGGTTGCTACATCGGCCCTAACGGGCCCGGGTGTGGGGTTGTTGCCCTATTCGGGCCCCGGGGTGCAGGGACCTGTACCCATGCCTGTAGTAGGCGGGCCGGCTGGTCCTTTGCCCCATGTCAGCGTGGAAGCCTTATTGGCCCGCGTTGCGGCCCTCGAGACATCCCTGGCCCGGGCTAGCCACTCTTGGTCTCCATTTGGGGTTCGTTTCGACGCGTCGTCTGCTGGGCAGCGGCAGGCGACGGGACGGGTCGAGCTGCTTGAGACGCGTGGCACGACCTGGGCCACTGCCTCGCAGCTCCCCATTCATCAGACCGGTGCGGGTCAGGCCCCATCGACGAGCTCGACGGCGGTTGTGAGCTCCGACGCCCCCAGTGGGCCGGAACCCCCGGTGGGGGCGGCCTACGGGGGTGCAGCATGTGAGTATGCGGTCTAAGCTAGTGCACCTACACACGTGGCCACGTTGGGGGGGTTTCCAATGGCCTGGCCTCGCGCGGGTGGGGCGGCGGTCCAGCCGCTGATGCCCCACCTGGCGACGATAACTACTACAGATGCCAGCAGTTCCTGTTGTGCCCGTGTCGGCCTTGCTGACGGCGGGGTATTCCTTACCGCTGGGTGTCCATTTGGCACAGACCACCAAAGAGAAGATCTGGCGGGGGGATTACGTGGATACCTTCTCACTCCTCAACAGAGGGCCCACCAAGGAGTAGGGGGGGGCAGGATGAGAAGGATAAGGAGCAGGCACGTCGTAGCAAGCCACCACGTACGTGGGCCGACTGGTTGCCGGCCTACCTCATATACATGGCGGTGTACCTTAGGGCCCGGCCGGATTTGGCAATTTCGATGGTCCAGTATTTGGACATCTACCGGGCGATGATTGACTTTCCGGGCCCATCGTGGTTGGCTCATGACGTGTAATTCCATATGCGGATTCCCCAGCACCCCGACATTAGGTGGGTTGAGCCATGCCAGGCTGTGGCTTTTGTACATGACGCCCACGCGCCCCGCGCCCGGGGAGAGATACCATTGTGGACATGCGGTCCAGCGGGCGGCCCCAGCACAGGTCCACTGCCAGGGGGCGGGGCGGGGGGTTTCAGCCCGCCTGCTGTGCTGGACTTTCTCGTCCAATGGTTCCTGCAATAGGAAGAATGGCAAATACAGACATTAGTGTCCCCCCTGTGCTGGCCCCCATGCGGCCTCTGGCTGTCCCAGGCCTGGAGGGATGCGGGGCAGAGGGAGGGGTGGACAGGGGGCTGGCAAGACTGCCGCATATGGATCTAGTTCACCAAAGGGCTCCCTCCCCAATTAATGTGGACATGTTGGAGCGCTGGCTCACATTGTTCCCGAAGGGAGAGGATGCGGAGATCTCCTTCAGGGTTTTAGGCAGGGGTTACGTATCCCTTTCATGGGTGATAGGTCCCCTCAGGATGCCCCCAATCTTTATCCCTTAGGGGGAGGGAGGAGGTGGCTCCTGCCAGCAATGATAAGGAGGTCTATGCGGGCAGGGTCGTTGGCCCTGTCCCTGCGCCCCCGTTCCGGGGAGCATATTATTGCACTGATGCCATGCCTTTTGGCTGTTCCAATTCGGGCTCGGCATTCGAGCGTTACTCCATCTTCCTAGAGTGGGCTTTTGTTCGCAGATCAGGGTCCCGGTCTGTAGCCCATTCCCTGGATGATTTTATTCGGGGCTGAACGGGGCTGGGACACGTCCACACGTCTCCTCAACACATTTCAGACGCTAATGGAGGAACTTGGTGTCCCTTTAGCGCCCGAAAAGACCGAGGGCCCGCCTACACAGCTAGTATTCCTGGGGGTGGAGATTGACACGGTAGCACAGGCTTCTAGGTTGCAGCGGGATAAGGTGTCAAAGCTAGTGGCCCTTATCTCGGACTTGCTGGCCAAGCGCATGGCATTACCGAGGGACCTGCTGGTGCTACATGGTCACCTCAATTTCGCTGGCATGGTCGTCGCACCGGGCAGGGCATTTGCGCGGCGCTTGTGCGACGCCATGGCAGGACTATCCAGGCCCCACCATAGGGTTAGACTTACCCTGGGTATCAGGGCAGACGTGCTTGTCTGGCTACAGATCCTGAGGGATTTCAATGGGGTGTCATTTTGGAGGTCTGAGCTCCTGGCTTCCCCTTGCTTTAAGATACAGCCCGATGCCCGGGATCCCTGAGTTATGGGATGTACTTCAATTGGAAGTGGGCCTATGGTGGGTGGCCACCATCCTGGGCAGGCACGGGTCGCCTGCGTGGTCTCACGTATCTAGAATTTTCCCTGTACTGGGTGCTTTGATGCTATGGGGCGAGGAGGAGGCCAACTCGGTTGTCCACTTTGGTGTGACAATGCGGCTGTTGTCCACTTTGTCAATACACAGAGCTCTAAATCGCCCAGGGTTATGGACCCAGTGCGCCAGTTTGCGTTGCGCAGCCTGCGCCTCAACGTTCTTTTCAGGGCTAGGCATGTCCCAGGGGTTACTAATGATATTGCTGATGCTTTGTCCCACCTGCAGATCTCCCGGTTCCGTGCCTTGGCCCCGGATGCGGAGGAATTTCCCTCGCCACTCCCGGACGGGATATGGAACATCGGCAAGGAGAGGTGAACCGGGCGATTGGCCTGTCACTAGCGCCACGCACGCGTAAGGTGTATCACCACGCATTTAATTCTTTCAGAGCATTCTGTACCCAATTCCAAATGCCAGGAACCTGGCCGATCCCAGTAACCCATGTTCTGCAGTTCATGGTTTACCTGCATGCCCAGGGCTTTGCACCTCGCACCATAGCATCTAAGCTGTCAGCGTTGGCTTTTATGGCCAAAGTGGGAGGTCATGTGGACAGCACCACTGACTTCTGTGTGAGACATGTTTTGGAGGGGTGGGTGCGCGCGCGTGGGCGTTGCCCGGACGACCGCCACCCGATGTCCCCAGGGGTTTTTACCCAATTGGCCCGGGGCTGGCCTGGCCTCTGTTTTGATAAGATGAGGCAGCCCATTTTATGCGGCTACAACGGTCGACTTTTTTGGAGCGCTCCGCATCGGCGAGCTTGAGATGCTGTATAAGGCGGATGCAAGTCGTGGACAGCACCACTCACTTCCGTGTGAGACATGTTTTGGAGGGGTGGGTGCGCGCGCGTGGGCGTTGCCCGGACGACCGCCACCCGATTTCCCCAGGGGTTTTTACCCAATTGGCCCGGGGATGCAAGTCGTAGGCCACTGGAACTCGAAGATGTCTGAGTGAACAATATTCGGCTCAGTTGGGGATACGCTCCTCTAAAACGTATCAGCACGGCGTAGGCAGTGGAGTAGACTGCTACGATGTTCCTCGGCAGACATCTGTCCGGTTGGTGCCCTACAGGATTTCCTTGCACTGTATGGCACGCACCATGGCCCATTTTTCTGTCACCAAGATGGGTCTCCCCTTACTAAATTTCAATTTTGGAAGGTGACGGGCAAAGCGCTGGCCAGTGTGGGCCTCCCAGGCGCCCGCTATGGCACTCATTCATTCCGTATAGGGGCGGCCTCAACCGCAGCTGCTTTTGGGTACTCAGGGGCTGACATACGTAGCATGGGACGGTGGGGTTCGCAATGTTTTCAGTTTTATGTGCGCCCACTCCCGCCGTGAGTACCAACCCAGTCACCTTACCTACTTTCCCTCATTTTTCCTTACAGACCCGGGGTGTCGTATTACACCGGTGACAGTATGGCTGGTGGGCCATAGCTACGTGCACAGGGCAGCGCGTTATGCTGCGGCGACAGAGTGGGGACCCCGACTGGGACTTGGTGCATACACAAGTCTCACATGGCATGGTAAGCCCGGGATGTTGTGGCGGGAGCTGCTGCCTTTCCTTTTTTCAGGCCAGAATGCTGACCCGCCTGACATTCTGATCATACACCTGGGGGGCAATGATTTGGGCCAGGTCACCGGCTTGTCGCTGAAACATGCGATTTGCGAGGACCTCGCCTGCCTGCATTACGTCTGGCCCGCCACAACCCTCGTTTGGTCGGACATGGTCCCGCGCCATTCCTACAGAGGGGGTGTTGACCTCCTGGCCCTTGACCGTGCTAGATGCATGGTGAATAGGGCAGTGGCGCGTTCCCTTGTCTACGGGGCTTGGGGGAGGGTCAGTCGTCACCCCGCTATTAGCCTCCAAAGTTATGAGTTGTATGCAGGGGATGGGGCCCATCTGTCGCGAGGAGGTGTGGACCTCCTGTTGGGTGATTGGCGAGCAGGCCTGTCGACCGAGCTGACGGTCTGGGAGGGCGTCGAGCCTTCTTTGAAGCCCCTCCGTGTGGCGGGTAGCACTGGTAAGGTAAACATTATGACCCACAGGTATCCGGCAAGTTCGCAATTGACTGGACAACACTAGACAGGCATAAGTTGGTTAAACGTTGTCCGGTCAACGATGAACTAGGCGACGGGGTGATGGCTATAGCTAGACAGCATGCATCACCCCGTGATTTTACGGATACGCGTCAGAGGGTGGGGTCATTAGTTAGATATTGACTACGGTCAACAATTTGTTTGTGGTCAACAAACAAATTGATACAAATGGATACATTGTAGCAATTGCCGTTGGCAATTTTGGGTGGTACCTTACCAGTGTTACTTCGGCCTGCTTGCCTTAAGAATTATGATTGGTCAATTACCAATAGAAATTTATAATTCGGACTAGGGCATGAATCAATAAATGTGGCCCAATGCCGTTATCCACTTTCATTGGTGTCTGAGTCCTTTATTGGGGGTGCGCCTGCAATGCAAGCGCGGCGCCAAAATGGCCGCCGCGCTCTTTGCGGGGGCCCCCCCCACAGGACGAAGGCATCCGGGTAGTTAGGGGCGTGGCCAGCTCCCTTATAAAAGGGGTGGCCACGAGGCAGCCGAGCTGCCATTTTGCGAAGCGACGGAGCGGAGAAATTTTTCCCCTCCACCCCCTCCCTAGTTAACAGTGTGATATTTTGGTCGCTTCGGGGCCGGGTGGGAATTTTTGGCTGGGACCCATATTGGCTTCCGGGTCCTGGTTTTTTCGCCCATCCCACACTGTTGCTATGGTTTGACATAGGGGTTTTTCTGCTGCTGCTGTTGACTTTGGTCACATGGGCGGGTAGCACTGGTAAGGTAAACATTATGACCCACAGGTATCCGGCAAGTTCGCAATTGACTGGACAACACTAGACAGGCATAAGTTGGTTAAACGTTGTCCGGTCAACGATGAACTAGGCGACGGGGTGATGGCTATAGCTAGACAGCATGCATCACCCCGTGATTTTACGGATACGCGTCAGAGGGTGGGGTCATTAGTTAGATATTGACTACGGTCAACAATTTGTTTGTGGTCAACAAACAAATTGATACAAATGGATACATTGTAGCAATTGCCGTTGGCAATTTTGGGTGGTACCTTACCAGTGTTACTTCGGCCTGCTTGCCTTAAGAATTATGATTGGTCAATTACCAATAGAAATTTATAATTCGGACTAGGGCATGAATCAATAAATGTGGCCCAATGCCGTTATCCACTTTCATTGGTGTCTGAGTCCTTTATTGGGGGGTGCGCCTGCAATGAGGCGCAGTACACAACAAACAAAGCAATACATAATAGATAGATAGATAGATAGATAGATAGATAGATAGATAGATAGATAGATAGATAGATAGATAGATAGATAGATACATACATACATACATACATACATACATACATACATACATACATACATACATACAATAAAACCCCGACTTACATATGCCTCGAGTTACATAAAATTCGACTTACACAATGATTTTGTGCTAAAACCATGTACCGATTTACATGATTTCCTAAGGGTTTGCTTCGAGTTACATAAAGATTCTTTTTCCTATGGGTTTGCTTTGAGTTACGTAAAAAATCATTTCCCTATGGGTTTGCTTCGATTTACATAAAAATTCCATTTTTCGTATGGGTTTGCTTTGAGTTACGTAAAAAATAATTTTTCCTATGGGTTTGCTTTAAGTTACATAAAAAAACGATTTAAGCAAAAGCCTACGGAACAGACTATTTTCGTAAGTAGGGGTTTTATGATAGATAGATAGATAGATAGATAGATAGATAGATAGATAGATAGATAGATAGATAGATAGATAGATAGATAGATAGATAGATAGATAGATAGATAGATAGATAGATAGATAGATAGATAGATAGATAGATAGATAGATAGATAAAACCAGTTAAATGGTTTAAACATCCTAAAACCAGTAACAATGGTGGCAGAAGAAAATTTTATTTGGCAGAGGACAAAAAACCATTAGTTTATGCCGCAGTGATAGCCAACCTTGGCACTCCAGGTGTTCTTGGACTTCAGTTACCAGAAGCCCAAGTCAGCACTCCTGCTGATCAGGGCTTCTGGGAATTAAAGTTCAAGGACACATGGAGTGCCAAGATTGGCCATCAATGTTAAGGTCAATTAATTCCCAAACGCCTCTTATATAGTTATGTCTTAGCTAGCTTGTGGAAAGCAAACAAAGATGGAGCCTGATGGACATGAAACTCATTCCACAAAGTCAAGCCATCACTGAAAAGGACCAGTCACTTGTGCAGATATTACATGCTTCCCTTGGTTTGGGGACATTAAGTACCCCTGTCTGGGGAAACTGTTTTGTCTGGGTATGATTTATCAAGGAGAGGCACTCCAGCAGATATGGGAGCCTTAAACTGTTTTAGGGTTTTTGAATATATTTTATGTTATAACATTTGTGAACTAATTAGGATCATTATGATCCTCCATTTTGTCTCCTTCTTCTTGGTATTGTAATATCGTGGGACTACGTTCCCATACTGTCTGTACAGTTTTCACTCCGGTCCAATAACCTCCAAGTTACCCCCTCCCTTCCTGTCTCTTCCCACCCAAATGTATCCATTTCTGAGTGTATATATTGAGCAGTGCTGCACCACTGTTCTCCATGTTCTGACTGCCTAAAAAACAGTTTAGCCCTGTTATGCTGGCTGCTTCGTGTTTCTATCAGAACATCAAAAGGGTTTTTTACATTAACACCAAGAACCTTGATTCAGGAGATTTAGTGTTTGAGAACCAAGACAATAGAAACAGCCGAAAGCTTGGCTTAACACATCTTTATTGCATGATGGTCCGGGGGAACATGTGGTAATGGTGGATGAACAGCTCAGTATATACTGTGGCTATACATTTGAATGTGGCTCTTCGATAGCCCATTGGCTACTGTCTGCATGACGTCACTCCCCATCACGCCCTTCTTGTCCAGGTGAGGTAGTGGCGGGAATCTTCCCGCGCTGTAGGTATTTGGGGAATTGGAACCATGTGAGCTAGGCGCTCGCTATTGCCCCTAGTGGTCACTAGCTCGCGTCCTAATACAGAGGGTTACAGTGTTACAGCTGGTGATTGTTATATCTACTCATTCGAGTGTTACATTACTTAAAGGCACAATATTCCAAACACAACATCCCTCCCCCCTAGGATGAGACGAAGTCTCTCATCCAATATGGTTTATTGCAAGCGTGTTTTGGGCGCAAGGCTAGCTGGCTTGTCCCGGGGGAGCTATCACTTCTGTGTTCCCTGGTCTCTTGTCCTGCAATGGGAGAGGGAGACTCGTTAGCGACTCGCCGAGGTTCCGCGGTTTTTGGGGTAGGGGTAAACGCCATTGTGGGAAAACCGGGGGCATTGGGGGCTAACGAAAAACCCCGCTTCTCGCCTGGATGGGTGGGGGACCACTCCGAAACCCCCCCGGTTTTGTAACTCAAACTCCAAATCATCTTCTGGTATATCTGTGGGGGTATCCCACAGGGTATCTATGGGGACAAACCTATTCCCTTCCCCCCTTGGTGGGGACTACTGGCCCCCCTCTCCTCTCCCTTGGGCTGAATGGGTGGGGGAGAACCCTAACGCTGAATCCTGTTCCGCGCTGTCCGCGCTCTGGTTGCCGGAGACCCGGCGTCGGAGTTGGTCCGTGTGCCGCCTCCAGAGTAGACCTGTGCTGGTCTCTACACAGTATGACACAGGACCCGTTTGCCCAATGACTATTCCCGGAACCCAGGCTGGCCCTGCGCTAGCGTAGTTTCTGCAATGGACCGGGGCGCCTATTTCGAAACTCTTCGTGCCCGCTAACCCGATGTTCCTCCCAGGGTCTTCCACCCTCGTAGGGTCTAGCCTGGTCAGTACCGTAGTCAGTTTTCTGCGCATTAGGAGCTCTGCGGGCGAGTATCCTGACGCTAGGGGGGTTACCCTATACCCCAGCAAAAACTGGCACAACTGCAGGTTCAAGTCTCCGGGGCCCATGCGCCTCAGCGTGTCTTTGGTGGTACGCACGAGGCGTTCTACCTGGCCATTCGTTGCCGGGTGGAAAGGCGCGGAGGTGATGTGCCGGATGGCATTGATGTCAATGAATGCCCTGAATTCGGCGGACGTGAAGCAACTAGCGTTATTGCTAACAAGAGTATCGGGTATACCGAACGAACTGAACACCTTGCGCAATTGTTTAATGGTTGCGGCTGAGGAGGTGTTCGCAACTGGGATAACCTCTAACCACTTGGAATAAGCATCCACTATAAGGAGAAAAAGCGATCCTCTGAAAGGGCCCGCGAAATCAATGTGCACGTGGGACCACGGCCCCTTTGCCGCATCCCATTCCCTGTGCAGAAGTCGGGCCTCTTCAGGCCGGGAGCTTTGGCAACTCTCGCAAGTGCCCACCATGTGCTCGATATCAGCGTCCAACTGGGGCCACCAGAAGTAGCTCCTGGCCAGTGCCTTGGAGCGGACAATCCCTGGGTGGCTGACGTGCAGCAGCTTGAGCACCCTTGCTCTCAGGGACTCAGGGACGACTACCCGCTGGCCCCACAGGAGGCAACCCCACTCCATGGACAGTTCTAACTTTTTCCTAAAAAATGGAGCAAATTCCGCCACCGGGGAGGACGTTGGCCACCCTTTCTGCACCCATGAACTAACCAGGGCCAACGTCTTGTCCCTGCCCGTCGCCTTGGCGATCTCTGCGGGCACTATGTGGGGTGAATCCAGGACCTCTATCATGAGCACTTGGTGGTCTTGTTCCACCTCGCACACGTGGCTGCCCATGTGGGGGAGGGGCGACCTCGACAGGGCATCCGCGTGGCTTATGTCCGTTCCAGGGCGATACACCAGTGCGTTCTGGTACGCGTTTAAAAAAATGGCCCACCTGAGCATCCTAGGGGACAGAATCTGTGGAGTGGGCTTGTCTGCGGTGAAAATGCCTAGCAGGGGCTTGTGGTCAGTTACGATGGTAAAGGGGCGGCCATAGAGGAAATCGTGAAACTTCTTCGTCCCAGCAATTATAGCTAATGCCTCCCTGTCTGTCTGTGCGTAGTTACGCTCTGCCTTAGACAGGGACCTGGAGTAGAACGCCACCGGAGCTTCCCGCCCGTTTTCCAACACGTGGCACAGGATCACCCCCACCCCCACTGGAGATGCATCACATAGCAGAACCACTGGTTTCTTGGGGTCAAAATGGGTTAATATGGCATCTGAGGATAAGAGTTGTTTCAGCTCATTGAATACCCTCTCCTGACTCTCGCCCCATCGCCACGCCTCGTCCTTTTTTAGCAACTTATGAAGCGGCTCCGCTACCGACGCCTTCCTAGGCAGGAAGGAATGGTAGAAGTTTAAGAGCCCCAGGAACGACTGCAATTTGGGCTTGGAGGTGGGGCGAGGAGCATTTTAAACGGCGGCCACCTTTGATTCGGAGGGTTTAATGCCTACAGGGGTTACCCGGAAACCCAGGAACTCAACCTCTTTTGCGAAGAAGATGCATTTTTCTTTCCGCAACCTCAACCCCGCCTTTTCAAATACCATCAGTACTTTGTCTAGCCTCTCAGCCAATTCTGACTCACTCCCCCCTGTTATCAATACGTTGTCAAAATATGGCAAGACCCCCTCCAGACCCTTCAAGAGACGTTCCACTAGTGATTGGAAGATGCCTGGCACCGAGTTCACGCCAAACTGTAGGCGCGTCACCTGGAACGCCCCCTTATGAGTGACTATCGTCTGTGCAGCAGCTGCAGCTGGGGTTACCGAGAGCTGCTGATAAGCCTGCGCCAGGTCAAGCTTTGCAAAACACTTTACCCCATGTAACCTGGCCAACAGGTGGCTGACTACCGGCACCAGATACGCATTTGGGCGTATCGCCTTATTAATGGTACATTTGTAATCAGCGCATATTCGAACCTCCCCGTTGGCCTTAAGCGCTGTTACAATCAGAGTTTCCCACTCCGCAGAATCAACAGGAACAAGGATCCCCTGGCCCACCAATTTGTCCAGTTCCGCCTCTATTTTGTCCTTAAGTGCAAAAGGCACTCTTCGCGGTTTGAGTCTTATTGGGCGGACCTCCGGGTCCAGGTCGAATGCAACTGGGGGCCCCTTGAATTTTCCGAGTCCCTTCTTGAACACTTCGGGATGCGCGTTACACACCTCCTGTATTGGATCAGTCCCAACGGCATGCAACCCCCCAATGAACAAACCCAGGGGCTTAAACCATTCTGTCCCGAGGAGGCAACAGCTCCCCCCTTTGAGAACAACCAGGGGAAGTTCCACGGTGTGTTGCTTGTATTGGACCTTGAATTTTCCAACCCCCAACACCGGAATGCTATTTCCCTGCATGTCCCGCAGCGTAGACCTCAGTGCTTTGAGCTTGGGCTTTGGGGGGAATTCCCAAAAACTTCCTCTGGGAAATGATGGAATATGAGGAACCCGAGTCTATCTCCATCTTAACGGGACCCCTTGCACCAGTACCTCTACAAAATAACGTGGGTGTCCTAAGGACACGCTGTGGACCGCCGTGTCGTCGCCGCTGTCGTCGGAGATGCTGCCCATGCCATCCTGCTTCCTCGAGGGCCGGACGCCTTCCTGGTTCTTCGGTGAGCGGTCTGTTGAGCCTTTCCGGTCTCTGCGCTGCCATCTGCAAACCTTGGCTATGTGGCCTCGGCGCCCGCAGTTGTGGCACTCGGCCTTCCTGAATGGGCACTTGCTGCAGTCATGGGGCGCCCCGCAGCCATCGCAACGCCGGCCATCCTTCCGCACCTTCCGGATGTCCTCGTCCTCGTTGCTCTCCGTGGAGGAGTGTGGTGCCCGCCTGGCCGCTTGCACCGAGCCCGCTGCCTTGTCGGGTTGTGGGGGCCTTGATCTGAACCCCTTAATCCCGGCCCTCGTGGCTTCCGCTGCCTGCGCCTCCTTCACGACCTCTTGCAACGTTGGGGGCGGCTCCTTGTTCATCAGCTTTTGCTGGACCTCCTCGTCCCACAGGCCGCACAACATGCGGTCCCTGAGGGCGATTTCCAGGTTTTCCCAATTGCATGGGCCGGCGGCCAAACGGAGGGCCGCTGCAAAGGCAGCCACGGACTCACCCGGCACCTGGACTCTCTTCCAGAATGCGTCCCGAGCCGAAAACATTGAGACCGAGGGCTGGAAATGGTCCCACATCGCTTTCAGGAGCTGCTTGACCGGCACTTCGTTCACCTTCTTCGGAGACACCAGGTCCACCAATACCTTCATGGCAGGGAACCCGAGCATCCTGATGAGGATGGCCCTCTTCTTCCCCTCGTCTGAGATGTCGGACACCATCAGTACGCTTTGGAAGTCCATCTCGAATAGTTCCCATTCTTCCAGTTTGCTGATGTTGAAACTGGCCTGAGTTGTCTTGATTCCGTGGGGATCCATTAATCCCATCCTCGTCGCCAATTTAGTGTTTGAGAACCAAGACAATAGAAACAGCTGAAAGCTTGGCTTAACACATCTTTATTGCATGATGGTCCAGGGGAACATGTGGTAATGGCGGATGAACAGCTCAATATATACTGTGGCTATACATTTGAATGTGGCTCTTCGATAGCCCATTGGCTACTGTCTGCGTGACGTCACTCCCCGTCACGCCCTTCTTGTCCAGGTGAGGTAGTGGCGGGAATCTTCCTGCGCTGTAGGTATTTGGGGAATTGGAACCATGTGAGCTAGGCGCTCGCTATTGCCTCTAGTGGTCACTAGCTCGCGTCCTAATACAGAGGGTTACAGTGTTACAGCTGGAGATTGTTATATCCACTCATTCGAGTGTTACATTACTTAAAGGCACAATATTCCAAACACAACAGGAGATGTGTTAATAGCAAGGTGATTGTCACAGCCCCACCACAAGTCTTGCCACTGCATTTTGCATCTGCTGGATCTTCCATACAGCCCTGGGATGGGAGGAAGCTATGCTGGTGCCCCTTCCCCATGGCCCCGTCTGGGCAGAGGGTAGAAAAGGACGCCGATCTACTGCAGCCTGCCAGACCCACTGCTCCTCTCCTGGGGCTCCCGTCATCAGCCCCGGGATGGGAGGAAGCTGTGCTGGTGCCCCTCCCCCCTGGCCCCGTCCGGGCAGGGGATAGAAAAGGACGCTGAGCCGCTGCAGCCTGCTGGACCTGCTGCACCTGCCATGCCTCTCCCAGGGCTCCCGTCACCAGCCCCGGGATGGGAGGAAGCTATGCCAGTGCCTCTCTCCCCTGGCCCCGTCTGGGCAGGGAGTAGAAAAGGACGGCGAGATGCTGCAGCATTCTGGACCCACCGCTGCAGCCTCCTGGTTCGCCTGCCCTCAGTGAGAGTGAAGGGCAGGAAGAGAGACTGGCTCCAGGGGTGGCTGGCGTGGCCATGAGGACTTGGTTTGCATGTGGTTTTTCTCCTGTGGATATTATTGTGTATGATGTGTCCTCGATATTGATATTATATATTGCATTGTTGTATTTCTGCTTTATTATATATTTATTTAGTTTGTATACTGGTATTTATTGTATTTTCATTTTTGTTTCATTGTATTTGTATTTAATTATGTTGTGATGCCACCCTGAGTCAGCCTGCACTGAGTAGGGCGGGGTATAAATCTAATAAACTAAACTAACTAAACTAACTTGTTTGATTTCTGGATGGGATAGAGGATCATATATTGTGCCTGTGATCAGGCCAAAGTCTTTCCTATATGTGCTACCACTTATCTCACTGAACCCATGTGAGTTATGGTAATATTCGTACCTTTTAAAGCAGGATTAATTCAAAATGTTCTGCTGCTTCATGTGGAGTAATGAATGGGTACCCCAAATCCACATCACTCAGTGCTAGGTGCAGAGCATCTACAGCCAGCTGCCTTTGTTTGGCACATGATGCAGGATATTCCACAAGTACCTCTCTCCAAACCTAGCATGAAAACTGTAGTGACAAATTACCGGTAATAGAACTTTTCATGATACTCGATATTTAAAACCTGAGACAGCTATCTTGCTTAGGCTAGCATTAGAGCAAACCCTGCTTTTATGATGAAAATATGATACCTACAGGCAGTGGTGGGATTCAAATAATTTAACAACCAATTTGCCAAACTCAACAGAAAATTAGGTATCGATATTGCCAAACTGGTGAGAACCAGCTGAACTTGCCATTGCCTACAGGGTTTGTATGATCCTACAGGTTTTTTGCTTGTATTATAAATTGCTGTCTGGCCAGGCATCCCACTATGGTAATAGAGTAGACTGTACAGCCAGTGACTAAATGCCAAGAGTTGGACTGCAGCAAATAACTTGACTCCCTAAAGGGGCCAACAGCTATGGACAGATGAGCCCCTTTAGGTGGGGTGATGGTCCCGCCAGTGGAGGAAATGCCACTGGAATCCATCAGATTGGCCCCAAAGGCAAAATGAGCAGAGGAGGAACAGCTTCACTATTTATTTATTTATTTATTTATTTTCTAATTTGTATTGCTGCCCAACTCTGGAGGCTCTGAGCGGCTCACAGAAAATAAAGCCAATGGCAGTTTAAAAAGCAATAAAAACCCATTAAAAACTACTGACATAAGTTAAAAAAACATTAAAAGAGAGAGCGAGTGTTCTAATAAATTAGCCAGCAGGCCAGGGTTACCATGTTGCTGGTGCCCCACACCTGCCCTGCCAGCCAGGTTTTTAACCCTTTCCTGAAGGGCAGCAACTCTGTCTGGAGATGCAGCTTAATTGGCAGGAGGTTCCCTAGGGCCAGAGCAGACACTGAGAAGGCCCTCTTTCTGGTGCTAGACAGATGTGCCTCTCTATTAGATGGAACGATTAGAGAGCCTCTCCGGTCTTATTGTGTATGCAAGCAGCTCTCCTGATTCCGCACGCACCTCAGCTGCCAAAGTAGCTCAGTCCATGCGACTTCAACTAACCAATCAGGAGCTAGCGCGGGAAACCACCCGGTTTCAGGGGAGACTCAGCAGCTATTCAGCAACCCCCGCTGATGTCACGACTGCGCAACCAATGGGGTTCTGTGGCAGGAGTTTCAAATACAGTATATAAGGAGCTGCATCTCCTAAATGTGCCCATGTACAGATTGACCATGCTGAAATAAAGAAGTGTTTGGCCCACCTGCCGGCTCCGTGTGCAATCAATCTGCCTATATCAAATTGGCGACGAAGGTGGGATAATGGCTTTCCACAGAGGAACCCTTGCACCGTTCAACACCTTGAAGCCCGAGTCATGAGACCTGTATGAGGAGCAGTTCCTGTATGCCATGGATGCTGAGGGCATCGAAGATGAGGCTCAGCGATGAGCCTGCCTCCTGGCTCAGTGCAGGTTGCCAACCCTGGAGCTGGTGAGGAACCTCCTGATGTTGAGGGGCCTAAGGTCGGTCCCCCTCAGCGAGATCCTGAACGCGCTGTGGGCACACTTCCGTCCGAAGGTGTCAGTGTTCCCGGCATGGCTGGCCTTCCACCGGCGCGACCAGTGGGCCAGAGAGAGCGTGGCGGAGTACGTTGCCATGCTGAGACTGGCGGCCATCCCTTGCCACTGGGGCACTCACCTGAGCGAGGTGCTGTGAGACTGCCTTCTCCTCGGCATGTGGGACGAGGAGGCCCAGCAGAGACTGTTGGCCCGGGACAAGGACATCACCTTTGAGCAGGTCCTCAGAGCTGCCAAGGCTGCAGAGGCGGTAAAAGACGGGGTGTGGGCGTGTTAGGCAAGAACTGGTGCCTCAGAAAACCCATTGTCCGCCATGCAGACCCACAGATGCTTGCCTCGCAGGGAGCGAGAGCTGAGAGCCGCGGCAGCCACTGCCGCATCCTCATCCGACCTCAGCGAGAGTGAAAGTGAACCCGAGGTCCTGCGAGCAAAGGTGCTCCGTTTGCTCCATACAAGTCACCCGGGGATCGTAAAGTCAAAAGCCCTAGCAAGGAGCTACTTCTGGTGGCCCAAGATAGATGAGGACATAGAGAAACTGGTGGGCCGGTGCGAGAGTTGCCAGCAATCATGGCCCGAGGAGCATAGGCTACCCCCCAGGGAGTGGGACACAGCATGCGGTCCGTGGTCCAGACTCCACGTGGACTTCGCGGGGCCCTTCAGGGGTACAATGTTTCTACTCGTGGTTGACACATTCTCGAAATGGCTCAAGGTCATTCCAATGCGTAACATGTCCTCCCCGGCCACAATCAAACATCTACGAAGGATGTTCGTTTGTTTAGGCATTCCCGATGTGCTAATTTCGGATAACGCATCCATATTCACGTCCGCGGAATTCCAAGCTTTCCTCGAGCAGAACGCAGTCAGGCATGTCACCTCTGCCCCCTTTCACCCGGCCACAAATGGCCAAGTGGAGCGCATGGTCCGCACCACAAAAGAGGCCCTAAGGAGGGTGGGTCTGGGGGACTTGGAATTACAGCTCTGTCAATTCCTCATACGCTATAGGGTCACCCCATTAGCCTCGGGGCAATCCCCCTCAGAGCTCCTAATGCGGAGAAGAATCCCAATGTTACTCGACCGCCTCGATCCGTCCAGGGTGGAGGATAGGGGTACGAATGTGTCAATACAGCAGGAAAAGGTGTTTGGGATAGGTGACCCAGTTTATTGCAGGAATTACGTGAGTTCAGGGCCAGCGTGGGTGCCTGGGGAGGTAGTAGAGCAAACCGGACCTGTATCATACAAAGTCATGACAGACTTGGGGTTACTGTGGTGCGGACATGCTGACCAACTTAGGAGAAGGGGCACGGGAGCCACAAAGGGAATTGATCCAGAGGAACCCACTGAAAGGAGTGATAGAGAGGGTTCAACGTTAGGGTTGCCCCCCACCCGCTTAACCCAAGGGGGAGATACAGGATTGAGCATTACAGGCTGCACGGAATCACCGGAGTCAGCCTTTCAGCCCGAGGAAGCAGACCCCCAGTTTGACTTTTTGTTTCAGGATGAGGGGAGTTTTCCTGAGTGTTCCCCCACTCATCCCAGAGAGCAGTGGGGCTTTGAGTTCTCCCAATGGTCCCCTCATCCTCCCCGTACTAGGGATACCCCATCCTTTCCCCTACCAGGATTCGATGGGACCCTTCAGTTTTCCAGAGGGAGAAGCCCAGGCACCTCGGGAAGCATTTCTGAACCGGTGGGCCGGCCACAGCGAAATCGCTGGCCCCCACAATGGTTAAGGGACTTCGTCCCATCCTAGGGGGGAGGGATATTGTGTATGCAAGCAGCTCTCCCGATTCTGCACGCAACTCAGCTGCCAAAGTAGCGCAGCTGAGGAAGCTCAGCCCATGCGACTTCAACTAACCAATCAGGAGCTAGCGCAGGAAACTGCCCAGTTTCAGGGGAGGCTCAGCAGCTATTCAGCAACCCCCGCTGACATCATGACTGTGTAACCAATGGGGTTCTGTGGCGGGAGTTTCAAATACAGTATATAAGGAGCTGCGTCTCCTAAATGTGCCCATGTACAGATTGACCATGCTGAAATAAAGAAGTGTTTGGCCCACCTGCCGGTTCCATGTGCAATCAATCTGCCTACATCAAAGGTCTGCTCTGGTGGGACAGACAGATGTTATTGGGGTGACGCGGTCTCTTAAGTATCCTGGCCCACTAACATGTAGGGCTGGAGGTGACTAGAGCATCTGTGACCATAAGCAAGGAGTTCCGATCTAGGAGTGGGCATAGCTGGCATATAACACGAAGCTGTGCAAAAGCCCTCCTGACCACAAATGCCACCTGCTCTTTGAGCAGGAGTCGTGAGTCCCGGAGGACCCCGAAGTTATGCACCAAGTCTGTCTGGGGCAAAATAGCCCCATCCAGAAGCAAAGATGGTAGCTCCTGAGATAATGCAGGGCCCCTGACCCACAGCCACTCAGTCATGTTGGGATTCAGTTGTAGCCCATTGTCCCTCATCCAGACCCTAACAGAGTCCAGACACCAGGATAGGTCTTCAACTATACCGCTTGGATCACCATGGGCAGAAATGTATAACTGTGTTTCATCTGCATATTGATGATACCTCACCCCGTGGGAACAGATGATCTCCCCCAGAGGCTTCATGGAGATATTAAATAGAAGAGGTGAGAGCACCAAGCCCTGAGGCACCCCATATTGGAGGGGCCTAGGGCTGGACCTCTTGCTCTCCAACCACACCAACTGGGTCCGGCCCTTCAAAAATGAGGCAAACCAGGACCACACTGTGCCCTGGATCCCCAATCCTCGAAGCCGTTCCAGAAGGATACTGTGGTTGATGATATCGAAGGCCGCTGAGAGGTAAAGAAGAGCAAGGACTGAGGGACGACCTCTGTCCTGCTCTCACCAGAGATCATCCAACAGTGCGACCAATGCAGTCTCAGTACCATATCCAGGCCTGAATCCTGACTGAAAAGGGTCTAGATAATCCACTTCATCCAGGACCTCCTGTAACTGCCGTGCCACTGCCTTCTCCAGAGCCTTCCCCAAATAGGGAAGATTGGATACAGGCCGATAGTTGGCAAGTACTGTAGGGTCAAGCAATGACTTTTTCAGGAGGGGACGCATGTTTCAGTGCTGCTGGGAAGACCCCATCCCTCAAAGAAGAGTTCACAATCACTCTGACCCAGCTGGCTGTCACTGCCCTGGTAGTTTTAACTAACCAGGCAGGGCATGGATCTAATGCACAAGCAGTGGCATGAACAGATCCCAGGAGCCTGTCAACTTCCTCAGGGACAACTGGATTGAACCAATCCCAAATAACATGGCTAAACTGTGACCCATTCAACCCCAGCCCTATATTTTCCACACTAGGATTAAAATTTGAGTGAATCCGAACATTTTTCTCCATTAGATAATCAGCAAAAACCTCAGCAGACCCCTGCCAACCAGGGCCTGGCCCCCCTCTACCGAGGAGGGACCTAGTCACCCGGAACAGGGTTGCTGGGTGATTATCCGCAGAGGCAATAAGGGTGGTGAAATATTGACGTTTCACCACCTCTATCACCACAATATAGGCTTTAATGGCAGTTCTAGCAAGTGTTTGGTCGGACTCACTCTGGGTCTTCACCCAGCAGTGCTCTCAGCATCTCTTTGCCCGTTTGAGCTCCCTCAATTCCTCTGTGAACCACGGGGATGAGCGGTGCCCATCATAGCTGTCAAGTATCCCGGATTGGCTGGGATTTCCTGTATTTCTGTGCCGATTTTCGCCATTTCCTAGCCAGAGCTGCCGCTACCCCATAATTTGGCAGCGGGGGAAAGGAGTTACTGCGCATCCCTTCTGCGCAGGTCCTTTCTACGCATGTGTAGAACTCTTCTACGCATGCGTAGAACCCTTCTACGCATGTGTAGAACCCTTCTACGCATGTGTAGAACCCTTCTACGCATGCGTAGAAGGCTTCTGTGCAGAAGGGGATGCGTAGAAGCCTTCTACACATGCGTAGAAGTGAGCTGCACAGAATGGTTCTGCGCAGGTCCATTCTATGCATGCGTAAAAGCCTTCTACGCATGCGTAGAACGGACCTGAGCAGAAATATTCTGCACAGGTCCCGTAATCTCCGGAGCTGCGCTTGACAGGTATGGTGCCCACGAGCACGGAGAGGTTGTAGTGGCACGATTACATCCAAGGCCGCTTTCGCCCCCTTGTTCTAGAGGTTAACAAGAGCCTTTGGCAAATCGTGTTGCTGATCAGGAGGAAAACACTCTGGTTCCCTTTGGATTCCGTCCGGATCCCTCAGTCGCCAGGGGTGGGCCAACTTAACTGGCCCTGCCTCCCTGTGCAGAAACATCAGAGTCACCAGATTGACTATTCTGATTCCCAATGGTCATGGAAGCAGAAGAGGCCATGCCATATGGACTGACAGTGAAGGCACACCTTGTTAATATCCTCAAGGTTGTGACAGTCCATTGCAGTCACAGTGTTAAATCCTGCATGCCTCCAGGCCAGTTGCTACCATTTAGGAAAGAATTGAAGACGTAGTTGGAAACATGGGTCTGGGGGCAGGGATTGTCAACAAGCTCCCTTTTTTGGCTCATCTGAGGCTCCCTCCTCCTGTAATTAATTTCTTAATGTTGAGGTTTTGTAGATTTTATATTTTTTTAGATAGTAAATGGCACAGCGGGGATTAATATTGCTATGTTTTAAGGTTTTTAATTGTTTTATATTGGTTTTAACTTGTGTACACCACCCATAGTCTATTGGATGGGGCGGTATATAAATCTATTAAATTAAATTAAATTAAATTTCATATGTGCCACAGGAGATGGCTCCATGATCACAGTGTGTGTGTCACTTCATGGCAAGCTGCAATCCACCTTAAACAAAATCATGTCAGTGGCATTTTTTCTGAATCCAGGAAAAAATGTTTTCTCCGGTATGAGTAGCAGCCGATGACGAAATGGCATAATAACTGCTTCATTCTTTTCATGCTGAAATCTGTTCAGTGAGTGGAAAGAGGCAGAAACAAATTCTATTCTACAACTGTAGTCCTTAGCATGTTTTCTGTGGCTCTCTTCCTCTAACATCCAAAGGTTGGATGCACTTTAAATAATTCTTGCTCAGAAGTGTTGAACAAAAAAAAGATGATTACTTCATTCATCTAACCATCTTTACTTATTACTGTACTGTCTTATGACTCTCACACCCACCCCATCATCATAATTCTCATCCTGTGCTCCCCCCCCACCCCTTTGATGCCTGCTCAACATCAAGTACAATGTTTTCCATGGCAGCTGGTATACCCATTATGCTTCTACCAATTACTTCAAAGCCCACAGAATTTCTGGAACTGACAGTTCTTGGTTGGATGATGTGTAATGATCTTCTTGGCTATGGTACAAACAACATTATCTTGTGAGTGATGTATTAAAACTCACTTTCCTCTTGTTTTTTTTTAAATTAGCTGATTCTCTTTAATTTACCATCCACACAACTGTGATCATAGCAAAATTATATTACAGAATAATGGCCAGTCCTATCTGGATCTCTTATATACACAAAGAGTCCCCAAATAAATTCACTCACCAACTGCAACTTGTTCCTTTTTCATAAACATATATCTATGCATTTAAAGACATATCTGTGCTTTAGACCTCTGAACGTTGAGTGCACCCATTCAACCCTGTCAACTTCCTTTGCCTTTAAAAATATTATGCTGATTTAATGTTGTATAAGAGATAAAGTATTGGACTAGGACCAAGCAGATCTTTGTTCAAATTTTCTCCTACCACAGAAACTCACAAGAAAGTGATAATTTTAAAACACATCTTGATTGTCTCATATAGCTCAGAAAACTGCTTTAGCCCTGTTATACGTTTGAAGTGACTTGATGGCATGCAACAACGATTTCTTATAAGACAGTTGATGCTGTATTTGAGACCTGTTTTGTTGGTACTTTATTCATTTATTTATCATATGATGAACTTCAGTTGTCTACATTAATGTTGATATATATACAGTAAGCACAAATTGTCCATCTCAAGTTCCTAGCTAGAGTTCCACGTCTAGGTTTGAAAGTCATTGAAGGGCTTCATCTGTGGCACTATGCAAGTCCTCCAGTGTTTCTCCAAATGTGCGTAAAGGACATCTAAATATAACGTGGGCCATGGTTTGATCTTCTTCTTCACAGTCACATTGGAGAGAGGACTTGTATCCTTATGTGAACAGAGTGGCGCCACATCAACCACAGCTGGTCCTCACTCTGTTCAGCATCCTCCACAGCCATCTTGGAAGGGTTGGTACTGTAGCAGTAGTTATAGAAGGTGCTTTCTTTCTTTTCCCCCACACTGGCACAAGATGGGATTGGAGACATATGAAGTTAGAAGTCTATTTGTGACTAATGTATGGCTGAGCAGCAAGAATGACCTAACAGCTTCTGCAGCTTTGATCTGAGCCAAGGAAGAGGATCATAAAATTTGTGCTTACTTCCTTGAAACAGGATAGAAAAAATCAGAAAACCTGGGGTCTGATCATAGGAGGCTGCTAGCAAACCCTCAGAGGGTGTTGAATCAGGCTACTGATCTTCTCACTGAGGGACAGAGGTCCATCACATCAGTGAGCATAATAAGTCACCTACATTTGCCTTCTGAGCCAAGGAATACAAACTAGAGATGACAGATCTGTGTTCAGGTGATGAAGCATTTGAGCTACTTAACTGTGTTTAAGATATAAGACTTTGGAACAGTAAAGCAGGTTCCTTTTACATCATATACATGAAGCAACAGCCCTTTCTAGGGTGGTGAAAATGTGATGGTGTGCAGGCGGTATGGTCATGCCTCGCCACTGTTTCGGGAGCTGTACTGGTTGTCAATGCACCTCTGGGTGCAATTCATGGTGCTGGTAATGACCTTTAAAGCCCTACATGGTAGTGGGCCAGGATACTTAAGAGACCGTGTCACCCCAAGAACATTTGTCCATACCACCAAAGCAGACCGGAGAGGCTCTCTTATTGTGCCATCTGCTAGGGAGGCTTGCCTCTCTAGCACCAGAAGGAGGGCCTTCTCTGTGTCTGCTCTGGCCCTATGGAACCTCCTGTCAATTGAGCTGCAGCTCCAGACGGACTTGTTGTCCTTCAGGAAATAACTAAAAACCTGGCTGGCAAAGCAGGTGTGGGGCACCAGCGATGTGGTGACCCCTGCCTGCTGGATGATTTAGTAAGAACACTCTCTCCCTCTTTTAATCTCTTTTAATCTGTAGGGGTCGGAGTAATTTTTGGTGGCAGTTTTAATGGTTTTTTTTATCGGTTTTTAAAATGTGATTGGTTTTATTTTCTGTGAGCCGCCCAGAGTCTTTGGAGTTGGGCGGCAATATAAATCAGAAAAATAAAATAAAATAAAATAAATAATAAAATTCTTTCAATGTGTAATATAAAGGTAAAGGTCATCCTTGCTCAAAAGCCAGTCATATCTGACTCTAGGGTTCAGTGCTCGTCTCTGTTTATAGCAGAAGAGCCAGTGCTGTCTGCATCTTCAGATGTTTCCGTGGACATGTAGCAGGGATGCCTAGACACCGGTGTGCATGGAATGCTGTGTGTAAATGGTAAAAATGTGAAAAATCAGGCATCATCCTCTTATTTGTAGCTGGCAGCTTCCACAGGTGCAAAAAGGTATGTGTTGCAAAAGAACATTTTAAAGCAAGGAGGACAATGAGGGTGGAAGGAGAGGTAGCACGCTTGTCTTTGTGCGCTCTCTCTCATTTCCCCTAAATATTCCTTTCTCAGTTTAAGAGAATGCCTGAACTGTTAGGAAACCTTCGCTGTCTGTGGTTGATCAACCTTATAAGAGGGCACCTTGAACAAAAATTGTTGTATCAAATGCTATTCAGCATACCATTCCCATTACCAGATTAAGAATTATAGGACAACATTTTCTCGCCTACATATCTAGCATTAGTGTGGTTTGTTTTGTCATTGGCCATTGGAAGGTAACCACCGGATCAATGCACAAATCTGATAAGTGAGATATTTATCTTTGTGGTTATCTTATTGTGGGAGAGGGAGCACGTTAATTGGAAAGAGTATGCACCCCCCCCCCAATGTCCAGCTGACCTTCTTCTTTTTCAGCATGGGGGGAAATCATCCAGTATCATCAGAAAATGAGATGGCTAGATGGTATTGTAGACGCAATGGGCACAGAGCTTGGCGGGTTGAAGAGGATGGTGGAGGACAGGGGTGCCTGGCAGGCAGTGGTCCATGGGGCCGCCAAGGTTCAGAATTGACTGTGCGACGGAACAACAACAAAAATTTAGGATGCATGTTAGTAGAACCAGGGTAGCTTCATGCTGTGATACTCCCATTAATGCTTACAGAAGTTGAGCAAAGCTATACCTGTTAATCAGGGCTTTTAGGAACTGAAATCTAAAAAGATATGGCTACCCAAGGTTGGCAAACACTGTTCTGTGGGCTAATAGGAGACCATAGAAGCTATTACTTCCAGATCAGATTAAGGCATGCTGACCCCCATAAACTGCATCAAATTTTAGAGGTCTGGTAGTAGACCTCTAAACCTGTCAAGGTGCAGATTGTAGCTCTGACTGAGATTGTCAATATCGTAATTACTGCAAACTTAAAGAACACAAGAATAATAATGGTGCCAAAATTTAAAAAATAATTAACATTTCTGATGAATTTAAAGTCAATATAAAGGACCGATTTGCATTACTAAACTCAATTAACTAAGAACCAGAAGAACCAGGAAATAATGCAAAAAGAAAATGTCCCTAATCAAAATAAAAGAAGAACGTAGATGGATGACTAATGAAATTCTCAAAATTATTAATGACAGATAAGAGGCAAAAGGTGGCAAAAATAGGATCAGAATCCAAAATGAAATGTTTTAGTGACAGTCATTCAGGCACTCCAGTCTGAACTGAATATAAATTTCAGCATTTAAACCTGGGATGGCCAACCTTTTTGTGCCGTGGGCCAGACTACGCCCTCTCAGATAGATGTGTGGGCCAGAGGGTATGGTTCCTCCCAATGCTTCCTCTACCTCTGGTGGTGGAGGGTGCATTCACAACACATTTTCACTTGTTTTCACCATTTCTGCTGCTTCCTGTGGTGACAGGAGTGAGGGTAGCATGTGTTCAATGTTTTTCTGTGCATTTTCTGTGGATTTTTGGTGGGTTTTGGTGCATTTGGGGCGTTCCTGGCACATTTTCACTGCATTTTCTGTGTTTTGGGGCACGTCCATGCTGGAAGTGCCCCAAACACGCCGGAAGCACAGAAAACGTGCCAAAAATGCACCAAAAACATGCTGGAAATGCGGTGAAAACATGCCAAAAACACGGCAAAAACATGGCAAAAACACACCGGAAGCACTCCAAATGCACCATTTCCAGTGATTGTGGTGGTGGCGGGGTCCTCACCATGGGGTGGATTAATTGGCACCACAGACTGGGTCTGGCCATGGGCCGGGTCTGGCTACGCGCCATAGGTTGGTACCCCTGATCTAGAGTGTTCATTCATCTACAGTGTTCATTCATTTACTCATTAGTTTGAGAGAACTGGATGGACAGCTCAGTGGTTTAGATATCTCAAGCTCAATTCATCACTGTGTCTGTTGGGAGAAGAACCAGCCTGTGCAGTCATTGGCCTCCACAAAAGAAAGCACTGGTAAACCACTTCTGTGGATTCTCAGCTGAGAAAACCCTGGAATGGGTTGCCTTAAGTCAAGTGTTATAAAATTGAGTCAATGAATGAATGAATGAATGAATGAATGAATGAATGAATGATGATGATGATGATGATGATGATGATGATGATGATGTTTATTTATTTATTCATTGATTCAATTTTTATAACACTTGACTTAATGGGAGCTCCCTACTTTGGGTAGTGTACATTAAAATTCCACTACCCTCATCAAGCAATAGTGTAAACAAAGTCAAATAAAGAGATATTATGGTGACAGCTAAGCGTAAGGCAACTAGCAATTTATTACTGGTGAACTTATGTTTTTGAAATTATAAATTTCTGCTTTTACTAACATCCTGAATATTTGGAAGGATGAGTCCTGTCAGCCTGACTAGTTAATTCTAAAAAAATCCTTGTCAGGCTGTTTTATCCTTTAATAACCATTTCTGAGAAATGGGGGCAAACTCCATTTGTGATTATCTGTTGAAAAGTTAAAGTACTTTTCAGATTAA
The DNA here is from genome assembly GCA_035047305.1 of Bradypodion pumilum. Taxonomy (NCBI): domain Eukaryota; kingdom Metazoa; phylum Chordata; class Lepidosauria; order Squamata; family Chamaeleonidae; genus Bradypodion; species Bradypodion pumilum. Next base: position 431,003,757 of record JAWDJD010000002.1, on the reverse strand, counting down.
ATAGCTGCCATTTTTACCTTATGATTTCCCTCCCGGTGGCATTTTTAAAATAGGAACAATCTAGTCATATCAATTTATCTACCAACTTATATAAAGAAGGTGTCTTATTTTTAACAACTGCAATGACCCCCACCCCCCAAATTTTTTTTTTAAAAAGCCATAACTTTGGAGAATGAATGAGATTGCATTTTGAATTCTGTCAACACACTTCTCCATTCATAACAAAATCGGAGTCTTATTTTAGGCTGTGTCTGATAACCAACATCTTGACAGATACTTTTTTCCCCTCTTCTGCTTCTGGCAAGCTTTTAGTAGGCTGCTTTGTTTTCTGTATGTGACAGCACCTAACTTTGCAAAGGTTGTCATTCCCTCTCAGTATAAACTGTTTACAGCATTTCATATGAGCAAAGTTAACCACAAATAAATTGCATTTACTGTATAATCACTAAGAAATGTCTTGACAGTGTAATTCATCGCTTAAAGAGAACTGTATGTTAGTATTTTAAAAGCAGATACTGTATTACATTTGAATCTCCTGAATTAATCTTTCTGCATACCAACAATTATTTGCATAAGTACTATTTTCTTAAAAGATATACCTTCCTGTTTCATATGTGTGATAGCTAGGTGTTTTTTTCCTTGCCTGGATTAAGAATTTATATTTTTCTTAAATATTTCTGCTGTATTAGTTTAAACAACAACTAGTAATTATTTTTTAGCTTTTAAATATTAACTAACAGGAAGAATAGCTGAACATAGTTGTCATTCCAAAACCTTCTAACTCTTGTGGATAGAGCCAATAATAGACAAAAAGGCTTGCCAGCCGACCAGATGATTCTTCCTTCTTGGCAGTAACAGGCCATACAACCTAGCAGCTATTTTGTTGAAGAAAGGAAACCACATTAAACATGTGGAAATGAGCGGATTTTAGTAAAAACACATACTTCCATTATTTATTTATTTATTATTAATCAACCGATCAATATTTATTATGGTCCAAGACCAGCATAGTACAGCAAAAAGAACAGAAGTTAAAATGAGGATACCTAAAAATATCATGAGGCAGAAGTTAAAATGAGGGTACTTAAAATATATTTTTAAAATGAGTGCTTCTGCTCAGAGTTAAGGGGTAGTAAAATTAGTAGCTAAGATTAATAATGTTACAACTTGTTCTTGACTGCAACTCGTATCCGAGAATGCATTTTCCCCCTGAAGAAGGGAAAATATAATTGGCGTGAATTTTTTTCAAGGTGAATCCCAGCTTGCCATGGAAGTGACCCATACACTATGATTACAGAGCCATCTCCTCAGACATGTATGAAATGAGACATGCAGGGTTCAACACCAGGACTGCAATGGACTGCCACAGCCTTGAGGATATTATCAAAGTGTGCCTTCACAGCCTATGATGAAGCGCTAGTAGTTTATTTAGCCGAAGGACCTAAAAACAGATTGCATAATCTCATGGAATTTAAATTTTCCTTCAAGACCCGAGTACTGCATGATGAAGTAAGCTCCCATCTCTCTCCCAGCTCCTGCCAACCTACCAGTTTGAAAGCAGGAAATTGAAAGGAGATAAATAGGTAATGCTTTGGCAGGAAAAATAACAGCATTCCATGTGCTCCATCATCTAGTCATGCCTGTGATGTGACCATGCTGGCCCTTTGGCTATAAATGGAGATGAGCACTGCTGTCTAGAGTCAGAAACAACTGGCTTTCAAGCAAGGGAGACCTTTACCTTTACTGTTTTGCTAGGTATTACATCACCTGGTTTCTCTTCTGGTTTTGTTATGTTTCATCAAGGAATTATTGATATCTCAATAAGATGAATGCCTTGTTGAAGAGTCAGAGGTTGGGAGTTCCATCCTCCACTATAACCATAGATGTCAAGTATCCCGTTTTGGCTGGGAAATACCATAATTCATTCCTCTTTCCCGCTCTTTCCCACCATCTTCCCATATTAGAAAAGCCAGAAAAGGGGTTACAGTGCATGCATGCCCAGCAGAGGCAGCAGTGCGCAAGCGCAAATGCCCAGAAAAGGGGTTACTGCGCATGCATGCCTGTCAGTGGCATGCGCGAATGCCTGTGCCCAGAAAATTTCCCTTATTTCCACAACCCAAACTTGACAGGTATGCTATGACTTGCAGCAAAAGAGCCAGCCGGGTGGCTTTAGACAAGCTAGGTCCCTCAGCACCCCAAGAAGGAAGGAATGGCCAAACACCTCAGAGTAGATTCTGTCTCTAGAATGTTGAGTTTATTAGAACAACCTCACCATTCAATGGGTTGTTAATGGAAATTATGTCTATTAACCAACAAATAGAAATATTTTCTAGTTTCCTGCCTCTAGGTTCACCTGATTTGTATTAAGCTGCTTGTTATTCTGTTATTCAGTGCATGTTGTTCCAGTTAATATTCTACTGTTGTTCTCTCTCTCTCCTATTACTGCTATTATTGCCTTACAAGCAAAGTATGTTTCTCTAAGATGAAACTTATTGCAAAGAACTCTTTTTATCAAGCAAAGCAACTGTTTACCTAATCTTTCTAAAGCAACTGTAAGTAAAGAACTATTTTCTTATATTTCTAAACATGTATGGAGAATTTAATTGCTGAGCTAGAGTGGGGAGTATAATACTTGGAGAACTTGCACATTCAAACTATAAGTAAAACTATTTGTAAAGCTGCCCTACCTAAGCTCCATACAACTCAGTAGAACAAACCTTAGAAGGGATAGTTTATGTCAAAACTGTGGCATTGATTTGGGCAAGATGTAACAGAATTATTAACATATCAATTTAGCTCAAATGTAAACATTCAAGAAGTCAATTAAGGAATGTTGAATTGAATGCAATCTATGGAGCAATATTTTACTGTGGAATCCTTTTAGCTAACTTCATATGCTTACTTTATGGAGCAGCAGTTAAACCAAACCTCTGCTCACAATTTGAGTTAAAACCTGACATAATCAAGGTTGACTCACCCTCCCATCCTTCTCAGGTCAGTAAAACCTGGGGACAAAATGCCAATTACCTGTAAACTACCCAGCAAGTACTCTAAGTGCTATCAGGGTTATATAAGTGTAATTATTACTACTGAGTCAGTGTGATTTTTGTGGCTGTTATTTATTAGCCAAGGTTTGTGACAGAACATCCTTGAAATGTCATATATATTCATCTGTAAGTCTGGACCTATACTGTGATTTCTTAATTTTTATCTTGGAAAAAGTTTGTTCACAGATGGATGTGGTACCAAAGTCAGTGAACATGCCTACAGGAAATTTCTTTAGGATGACCAGAATAAAAATCTAACAGACTATTTTCGTTGTAAATGTCTCTAAGATGATCAGAGATATTTGGATTGCAAATCAACTATAATTCCATTTGAAAAAAAGTTACTTCCATCTCCTGATGCTATTTCAAATGGATTCTGAAACTGTACTTATTTCTTTTCCATGCTTATGGCCATCAGTGAATCTGTTCTGGAATTCTGCTTTGACGGGTGGAGCCTCTAGGAATGTTTAGTTTGCAAAACACTTGTGTCCATTATGCAGTTTTAAGTGATTTGTATCATTATAGCAAGAGACTGTGGTGGCTCAATGGTTAAGAAGCTCGCCTTATTAGCTGACAGGGTGGTAAATTGGCAATTCAAGACCCAAGTACTGCATGACAGCATGAGGGCCTGTCTCTGTCCCAGTTCCTGCCAACCTAGCAGCTCGAAAGCAAGAAATTGCAAGTAGATAAATAGGGAGCACTTCTGTGGGAAAAGATGTTGGGGACATGAAAATAGCCTCATCTGGGCATCCCTTGAGTGGAGTTCCTCCAGCAAAAATCCTTTCAACCCAGAAAGCACCTTTGTGTGCTTCTGACATGATAAAAAATCATTATAGCAGATGAAGAAAAAAATGCAGGGGAATACTTTCTAATGCTGTGGTTCCTATCCTTGGGTCTCCATATGTTCTTGCACTACAATTCCCAGAACTCTTGGCCATCACAACCAACGGTGAAATCTTCGGGGAATTTTAGCACAAGAACACCATTCTACTCTTGCCAGGTAAAAAGAACATTGCTTCCTGCTTTTGGGGACATAACTTTGTCCTCAAGCCATTAATAATAATAATTTCATGTCAGAAATTATTCTAGGTTGATAGGATTTTTGCGGAAGAAACTCCACTCAGGGAATGCCCAAATGAGGCTCTTTTCATGTCCCCAGAATCTGGGACAGAGATGGGCATGCAATCCATCATGCAGTACCTGGGTCTCGAACTGCTGACTTGCCAGCCTTCCAGCTAATAAGGTGAGCTTCTTAACAACCGCAGCCATTGTCCTCCATAATCCTGGGCACAGACTGAAGGGACACTTCTCATGGTCCTAGACATGGCTAGGCAGACTTGCCCTTCTCTCATCACTGCAAAAGCATACTCAAATTGATTTTCAAACACAAATGAAAGCCTATGACAGAAAGTTCAAGTGATGAAGGCTGGAATGGCATGTATTCCTAGAAAATTGACGATTCGTTTGAAAACCAAAATTAAATTAAAAAGAGTGGTTTTGAAGAAGAAACAGAAGGAAAAATAGCAGCATGTCACTTTGAAAAAGAAGCCACTCTTAATTTAACAGCAGTCCAGATTGTTGCATTGCTAATAATTCAGTGTAGGCTGAAAAATCTTCCTATTATGACTGATGTATAAAGATTGAAGAAAGCATGCTATGTTGCACATGGACGCGAGGTCACAGGGAGCTACTTTACAGTTTCCTCAGAAGTACAGAGTCAAAAAGGTCACCAGTGGTAAAGGATCTTTTGGATTAGCCTATTAAATCAATGCATGAATTAAAGTTGATTTACATATAAATGGCCTAATACACTGACTTTTAAATTAAATGAATTTTTAACAGATTAAAGTACAGTAATAGCAGAAAAGGTCAGGTAGGCATTAAGTATACATAATATGATTTTAAAGAATTGCTTCGTGCCCACCTTCCAATGTGCAGTCATAATATGGATTTGCTGATATTCTGTACACTTAACCAGATGTCCAAAAAGGATTGACAGTTCCATGTAACCGGAGGCTGAAAGGTAAAGTTATCTAATAGGAACAGAAGCATAAAGTAAAAGCAATAGATTTAGTTTCAGTAAATGAACCAACAGTTATTACTACGAGAAACCTTTTCTGGACTACTCTTGGTTGTTGTTAAGAGCCCTGGTGGCGCAGTGGTTGAACTGCTGTACTGCAGCCAAAACTTTGCAAGTTCGATTCTGATGGGGATCAAGGTTGACTCAGCTTTCCCTCCTCCAGAGGTCAGTAAAACAAGTGCCCAGCATGTTAGGGGCAAAATGGTAATTAACTTGTGAACCACACAGAGAGTACACTAAACACTATGGGTGGTATATAAATGTAATTGCTATTGCTATTTTTGTTACATACCACCAGACTCAGTTGTCCCAGACTTAGGGCAATCCTATGAATGAACAAACTCCAAAACGTTCTATTCTCAACAGCTCTACTCAGCTCCTGCAAACTCAAGCCTATGGTTTCCTTTAAGGAGCCAATTGATATTGTATTTGGTCTTCTTTTCCTGCTGCTTTAACTTTTCTAGTGTTATTCTCTTTTCCAGAGAGTCTTGCCTTCTCATGATGTGCCTAGAGCATACCTGTCAAGTATCCCGGATTGGCCGGGAAATTCTGTATTTTGGCGCACGTTCCTCCCCTTTCCCAGCACCGTCCCGTATTTAGAACAAACGTGTTCTGTGCATGCGCAAAGGGGTTCTGCGCAAGCGCAAAGGAGTTTTTGCTGCACATGCGCACCCAGGCCAGAGCAGTTCCCTATTTTCCAGAGCAGCGCTTGATGGGTATGGCCTAGAGTAGGACATTTTTAATTTCGCCATTTTCCCCTCTAGAGTTGATTTGCTATAGGACCCACCTGCCTGTCTTTCTACCAGTCAGGGACTGCAGTGGCCCAAGTGGCTAAGATGCTGACTGGGAGGCAGAAGGTCAGCAGTTCGATTCCCAAGTACTTCAGGACGGAATGAGCTCCCGTCTTTGTCCCAGCTCCTGACAACCTAGCAGTTTGAAAGCAAGAAATTGCCAGTAAATAAATAGGGACCACTTCGGTGGGAAGGTAACAGCGTTCCGTGCGCTCCAGTGTCTAGTCATGCCTGCCACATGACCATGGAAACGTCTGCAGAAGCAGACACCGCTGGCTCTTCAGCTTTGAAATAGAGATGAGCACTGAACCCTAGAGTCAGATATGACTGGCTTTCGAGCAAGGGAAACCTTTACCTTTACTGGGCTTCTGGGAATTGAAGTCCAAGAACATCTGGAGAGGCAAGTTTGCTGACATGTGCAGGGTATCTACAAAGCTCTCTTCCAGCACCATAATTGAAACAATTTTTTTTTATTCTGTTGGCTTTCTTTACTGTTTAGCTTACTGGTGACTTGGTCTTGGTCTCCAGTGACACATCATTACACTTGATAATCTTTTCTAATTCCTTCATTGCTGCCTTTCCCACTCATGCAGTCTTCTTCTGATTACCGAGTGCCCAGACAGAGGGGTGCGGTGAACTGTACTGGGGGGAGAGAGGAAGCGCTCCCATTGGGCTGCTGGGCAGAGGGGCAGGGCAAACTCTGTGCTGGGACAATGGTGCGCATGCCTACATAGAGCGCTGTGAGTTTGGTGTTCAGAAATTGGAGACGACAAGCATTGAAGTAAAATACAGCTCTTTATTTGTGGGGTCTGAACACAACATGGATGGGCAAAACAAGGACTTATATACACAATCAGAATGATACATTTTAAAGCAGGAACAATGCTGATTGGACAACTAACATATGTACAACTCCGAATCCCTTCATTTGCATTAAAATGATACATAGCGCGCCTGTCATATTTCAAAATGCGCGCTCTCTGAAATCTCGCGATACTTCTCAATTTGCCAAGATCTCGCGGCAACGCTGTTTGACAGCAATTTGTGTGGGAAATCAGCGGTTTGAATGTTCAACATGTTTTAAAAACACAGTTATCATACATAACAGTGAGTGCCACCTCTGGCACGCATGCCATAGGTTCGTCACCACTGCTATAGGACCAATAATAGGCAGCAACTATGTTCTATCTATGCTTCCTCAAGTAGCGCTCAATTGGATCAAAGGGATAAAGATGCTGCTTTGGCAACAATTCAGGAAGTTGGGCATCTCTTTCTAAAGAGATTTGCAGCACATCTTCATGGTTCCAGTCAAAGATCTGCTCAGCTCTGGCCAGATGTACTGGGGGATTTACCTGTAACGGCATAATTGATGTCTAAACACAGATGTTCTGTCACTGAGAAATGTGAAGGCTTCATACAGCCTATCTTAGCTTCTCTAAAAGAAGTATCATTCTTAACTGTAAATTGGCAAAATTAAAAAAAAGAAAAGATAGAAAAAAAATAAGCACCCAATCCACTAATCTGAAAGGCTAGTTCAATTAGTACACAAAATGGAGCTTTTTCCTGCGTTATGCTTCACCATCCCACAGTAAATGAGCCTGGCTACATCTTTCCTGGGCTTCTAGAAGATAGCCACAACTTTGTTATTTTGTATGTTTTTAAAAAATTATTATTACATTAAATTGCTTATACAGTATTTATGTCATGGTTGAAACAATCAATCACACCAAAGTACTGTACAATATTAAAGCAATACATTTTCATGTGGGATAGCTCAGGGGTTTTTAAGATTTCTGCCTGCAGAGCCTGAGGTTAGGAGTTCAATTCCCCACCTTTCCTCCTTGATAGGAATTAGATGTGATGATCCATAGATCTCTTCCAGGCCTGCAGTTCTAAGACAATTATTCTAAGATTACTACAAGCCAGAAATCAATATAATTGAAACACCATTCAAAAACTGCAATTAAAAAAATCCACAATTAAAAGGCCCATTAAAAATAATTTTTTTTGAATTTTTGAGATGCTCTTATTAAAATTCTGTCTTTCAGAATTGTTTCTATAAAGACTCTATTGTGAAGTTTTATTTCGCTTCAAGTGTATTGTACTTTTAATCTACTGTTCATTCTATTTCTGCATCATTCCTCCACCATTCTATATTTCAGTTATGTTGGGAGCTTTATTCCATGGTGGCTCAAGTAGTTAAGATGCTGAACTCAAAGACTGGAAGGTCGGAATTCTATTCCCAAGTAAGGGCAACCTTTACCTTTAGGTAAAGGTAAAGGTTGCCTTTGCTCGAAAGCCAGTTATCTCCAATTAGAGCCAAAGAGTCAGCTCTGTCTGCATCGACAGACGTTTCTGTGGTCATGTGGCAGACATGGATAGATGCCAGAATGCATAGAACATTGTTACCTTTCCTTCCAAAATGGTACCTATTTATCTACATACATAGCAGTGGACCAGGATACATAAGAGACCATGTCACCCCAAGGTATTCGGCCCGTTAAGTTATGGGTTCTCAGTAGAGGCACGTGGCTGCCCATCCTGGTAATTTGGTGTCCCAGCATGGGCCTGGTACTATTTGGCCAATTTCCTCCTTTCCTGGTGCAATGCCAGCAGTGTGGATATTTTCATACAATTGCCAGTGTCTAACTCAAAAGACAGCTTGCATGTCTTCAGTCAAAATGATGGATGTAATTCTGTTCAAGTTGGTGTAAGGTAAAGCTATGCTTACAGAAGAGTTACGTCAGATAGGTAGCATTCTGCACTTGCTCATATGGCTCACATTGTGATTATATGTCTCATGTTGCAGTTGTGCAGTCAGTCACCCAGTTCACCTCAGAACTGTTGTGCAAGCCCCATGCAGAAGTACTTCATGGATATACTGTATCTTCTGCTCTGCCTCAGTTTTTTTTTTCTTCTACCACTTTAGCAGTTTCACATTAAGAAATGTAATTGTTCAACAGGATTTCAGTTACTGACTGGTAGATGTTTAGCAAATATGATTTCTCTTATCTCATTACATTGTCACAGTGAAGGAGGCATGGAGAATGTCCGGACTACAAATATTTCCCATTCAAGCCTGCAAACATCTCCTTCTCTTATCTCGAATCAGTGTTTGGGGATAGAGGCCATTTCAACCTAGGTAAACTTTTGCCTGAAAACAAAGTTTAGTCTAGACCAGGGGTCCCCAACCACCAGGCCGCGGACCAGTGCCAAGCCACAGGCTGTCCCAAACTGAGCCGCAAGGGTGGGTGACACTGGGAGCCTCGGTGGCAGCTTTCTGCTGTCAGTGTGCTCCACCAGGTCTGCCCGGTAAGTGGGGCGGGGGCATGGGCTTCAGACACAGCATATGGGTGGGTGGCCGGGTCGCTCCTCCATGTTGCTTAAATGCAGTGCTCTGCCCCCTACCTGTGTGCAGTGTGATGCCTCACTGCCCGAATTGGGCGGTGTGGTTGGCAGGTGGTTGTGCCCCTCTTCCTTGTTTTTGGGCTGCAGTGAGGCTCCTCCCTCGCCTGTGCACAGTGTGCCCTTTGTTGTATTTTGTTGTGTGCTTGCAAAGTCTGGTCTCTTGGCCCCCACTTGCTGGTCCATGGAAAGGTTGTTTGGCATGAAGCTGGTCCATCGTGCAGGAAAGTTTTTGGAGTCCACTGCTCTAGACCATTAAGCTGTGCTTTGTCAACTGGGAAAGTGTTGCACTCACATTTATTGCTCCATAAATTCCATAGGATTGAACTGAGAGTGAATTACATTGACCCTATCTAAATTCTTCCCAAATTCCAAAGTTGCTCTGATATCTTATGAATACCCAGTGTGTTGGGGTGAGGGAAAATGCTAATTACATTATGAACCACCCATAGATTGCTCTAATTGCTTTGGGTTGCTATGTAAGTGTAATTGTTATTGCTATTCTCTCTTTGCATAATTTCCCAGCCAGTTCAGTTGGCACAACCTCATCCTTAACCTAGAAACATTTCCAGTTCATTCTAGGAAATCCTTGTTTTGGGGCTTGGATAAAATAATTTCCTTTAAAAAAAAAAGTCTGCTGGCATGTCCAACATTTCTCTGAACTCACATGCATGGGCACTGTGATCTCAGGAGGATAGTGCTTTCAGCTGTCAACTTGAGTTTTGCATATTTTATTAAAATCTGATTGCAATGATGCCTAAGGTGACAATGGGTAGTTTACTCTGATCTTGCTAGCTCAGGTAGGCACAACATGCTTTAAGAACAGTGAACAAAAACAAAACAAAAAACTGAATGAAACATTTTGAAAGACCTTAGCTGAAGTCAGCTGAGAAGTGGGAGACTTCATAAAATAGCATGAGACTTCTAAGTGGTAGAAATTTAGATAAGCTCAATCTCTTTACAACTGACAAATGTTCTGTATTATAAGGACTTTTAACTGTAGCTCTCCAACTCTCCAATCTCTTCAACACTAATTACTTGAGAATTTCCCATTGTGAGAACTTGAGTATCTTTTAAAATAAAGCAATCATTTTCTTGATGATTCTTATACATATGATTGGTTGACTATGAATAAGTTGAACAAAATGTTATCATTTTTAACATCAGATTTTACCAAAATGGAATTAAAGGTATTTAAAGGACTTTCATAAATGACCCAACTAATGCAAGCGCGGCGCCAAAATGGCCGCCGCGCTCTTTGCGCCCCCCCTGGACTTGGGCATCCGGGTAGTTAGGGGGCGTGGCCAGCACCCTTTAAAAGGGGTGGCCATGAGGCAGCCGAGCTGCCATTTTGTCAAACCGACGGAGAGGAGAAGTTTTTGGCTCCGTCGCTCTCCGCGCTGTAGGGAAGCCTCCTTTGGGCAGCATGCAGTTTCTTCGCTTGTTCTCAGGCTTCCCATACAGGATCGATGCCTTCGAAGAGGAAGGCAATGGCGAATGCAGTTCGCCCGGCAAGGAGGCGGCAGCCGGGTCGGAGGACCACGACTGCCCCCTCAGCTGGCCCCCTTGTCGGGGGCAACCACCGGGACCGGTGGTATGGGCCAGATTAATCCATGGCCTGAGGCTGGACAGCCCCAGGCTGGCCCGGCAGGGGCTGCGGCCCCCGGCCCGCAGCCCTCGGCCATGGGCCCAGGACAGGTTGGTGGGCATAGCACCGCTGGGCCTTCAGCCCCTGGCCTGCATCCCCCGGGCGTAGTTTTTTCTCAGGAGGGTGGGCTCGGGCCGCTTCCTTGGCAGGGTATGCCCCAGGTACCTCAGGGGCCGGAGTTTCGGCCATGGCCATACTCGGGCCCAAGTGCATTTCCACCGGCCACAGGAATGGCGGCCAGTGGGTCGCACGCCCCCCTTGGCCCTCTTTGCGCAGGGGGCTCCGTGAATGTCGACGCGCTTCTGGCCCGCGTGGCGGCCTTGGAGGCGTCCATGGGGGTGGCCACTCAATCAGGGGCGCCTTTTGGCCTTCAGTTTACCACGCCGCCGGCCAATCTTCAGCAGGCGGCCGGCAGGGTAGAGCTGCTTGAGGCCCGCGGGCCGGTGCCCGCTGCGGCCCTGCAGCTCCCTGCGCAGCAGTTACCTCCAGCTGGTGGTGGTCAGGTGTGTCCGCCGAGCTCGATTTCGGTCGCGAGCTCCGATGCCCGCCGTGGGCCGGAACCCCCAGTGGGGGCGGCCCACGGGGGTGCAACTTGTGAGTATCCGGTTCAAACAAATGCACCCACACCATCATCCACCACGGGGGGACCCACAGTGGCCGTGGCCACGTCAGGTGGGGAATGGGGGTCAGCAACCCCCAGTGTATTCAGGTCCGGCTTTCCCGACCGTAGGCACCACAGGGGGTGGGGGTCCTCCTGTTGCTGGGAGTTCTGTGGGGGTCTCAGGGCAGGTTGCAGCCCCAATTTTGATGCCCCGCACTGTTCATGTGCCGATCTTGGCACTCCCGACTGCTGGATACTCTTTGCCCCTCGGGGACCATTTGGCACACGCCACAAAAGAAAAAATTTGGAGGGGGGAGTACGTGGATATTTTCTCCCTTCTGAACAGGGAGCCCACCAAGGAAGAGAGGGAGGGGCAGGACGAAAAGGACAAGGAGCAGTCCCGCCGTCGTAAGCCACCGCGCACGTGGGCCAATTGGTTGCCTGCATACCTGATATACATGGCGGTATATCTCAGGGCCCGGCCTGATCTGGCCATACCGATGGTCCAGTATTTGGACAACATTTACAGGGCAATGGTTGATTTCCCTGGCCCGTCGTGGTTGGCTTACGACGAGGAATTTCGAATGAGAGTGCCCCTACACCCGGAGATGAGGTGGGATGAGCCCTGCCAGAAGCTGTGGCTTCTGTACATGACCCCCACGCGCCCTGCGCATGGGGAGAAGTATCATTGTGGACATGCGGTCCAGCGAGCCGCTCTAGCGCAGGCTACCCGCCAGGTGGCGGGGCAGGGGGTTCCAGCCCGCCTGCTGTGCTGGAGCTTCTCGGCCAATGGTGCGTGCAATAGAAAGCAGTGCCGGTACAAGCACGAGTGTCCCTCTTGCGCTGGCCCCCACGCCGCTGCTGCGTGCCCGCAAGCGAGCGGGTTTCGGGGCAGGGGTAGGGGTGGACAAGGGCAGGGCAGACCTGCCGCTGAGGGCGCTGGTCCATCAAAAGGCCCCCTCACCAATTAATGTGGTCATGTTGGAGCGCTGGCTCGCAGCATACCCAAGGAGGGGGGATGCAGCTTATTTGCTGGAAGGTTTTCAATGGGGGTTTCGCATTCCATTTGAAGGGGAGAGGTCCCCCCAAGATGCTCCCAACTTAGTTTCCCTTAGGGGCAGGGAGGAGGTGGCAGCACTCAGTATTGCCAAGGAGGTCAGTGCAGGCAGGGTGGCTGGCCCCTTTCCAGCCTCGCCATTTCCCAACCTGAAGGTTTCCCCTCTGGGATTGGTCCCTAAGAAGACAATGGGGGAGTTTCGTCTCATTCACCACCTGTCGTACCCGGCTGGCCATTCGGTCAATGATGCTATCCCTGATGACCTTTGTTCGGTCAGGTATACATCATTTGACCAGGCCCTGCGCATGGTGCGCTCTTGTGGCCCGGGTGCACTGTTAGCTAAGTGTGACATTAAGTCGCCGTTCCGACTGTTGCCTGTGCACCCGGGTGACTTCGAGCTGCTGGGTTTCAAATTCCAGGGCATGTTCTATTTTGATAAAGCCATGCCTTTTGGCTGCTCCATCTCATGCTCGGCATTTGAACGTTTCAGCACCTTCCTCCAGTGGGCCTTTGTTCGCAGGTCGGGATCTTGGTCTGTAGCCCATTACCTCGATGATTTTTTGTTCGGGGGTGAACGGGGCTGGGACACGTGTACGCATCTCCTCACAACATTTTAGATGCTAATGCAGGAACTCGGTGTCCCTTTAGCGCCCGAAAAGACCGATGGCCCATCGACCAAGCTTACATTCCTGGGTGTTGAAATTGACACGGTTGCCCAGGCGTCCAGGTTGCCCATTGACAAGGTTTCTAGGATCACTTTGTTGATCTCGGCCTTGCTGGCCAAGCGCAAGGTGTCCCTCCGTGAACTACAGGTACTACATGGTCATCTTAGCTTTGCTTGTAGGGTGGTTGCACCTGGCAGAGCCTTTGCTCGGCGCTTGTGTGACGCCATGGCTGGCTTGTCTAGGCCCCACCATCGGGTCCGACTGAACAGGGGCATGAGGGCTGACCTGTTGATATGGCTTCAATTCCTTAAGGATTTCAATGGGGTCTCATTTTGGAGGTCCGATCTCCTGGTGTCGCCTCGTTTCCAGGTTCAGTCGGATGCATCAGGGTCCCTGGGTTATGGGATTTACTTCGAGGGGAAGTGGGCATATGGTCGATGGCCACTAGCATGGGTGGGCACGGATCGCCTGCGTGATCTCACGTTCCTTGAGTTCTTCCCCATTCTGGGAGCTTTGATGCTATGGGGTGCGGAGTGGGCCAATTCGGTCGTCCATTTCTGGTGTGACAATGCTGCAGTTGTGCACATTGTCAACTCTCAGACTTCTAAATCCCCCAGGGTCATGGAATTAGTGCGCCAGTTTGTACTGCGCAGCCTACGCCTCAATGTGCTATTCCGGGCTAGGCATATACCTGGTATTAATAACGACATCGCTGATGCTTTGTCCCGCTTGCAGATCTCCCGGTTCCGCGCCTTGGCCCTGGACGCAGAGGAGTTCCCCTTGCCGCTCCCGGACACCATTTGGACGTTTGGCAGGGAGAGGTGAACCGGGCGATCGGCATGTCGCTGGCGCCCCGCAGGCGTAAGGCGTATCTCCATGCATTCAGTACTTTCCAGGCCTTTTGTGCTCAATTCCACTTGCCAGGGCTATGGCCCATACCAGTGGCGCAGATTCTTCAATTCATGGTTTACCTACACAGCCAGGGCCTAGCTCCCCGCACCATAGCATCCAGGCTGTCAGCACTGGCGTTCATGGCCAAGGTGTGGGGCTATGCTGACAGCACTAATGACTTCCGTGTACGACATGTTTTAGAGGGGTGGGCGCGGGAGCGTGGACGCTGCCCGGACAACTGCCACCCAATATCTCCAGGGGTACTTACCCACCTTGCACGGGGCTGGCATGACCTGTGTTTTGACAGGTATGAGGCAGCCCTGTTCCATGCGGCTACCACGGTGGCCTTTTTTGGTGCGCTCTGCATCAGTGAGCTTGTGCTACTGTCCAAGGCGGGTGCGACGCGTAGGGCACTGGAACTCGAAGATGTCTATGTTTCTGATGAGTGGGCTCAGTTGAGGATACGTTCCTCAAAAGTTGATCAGCACGGTGTGGGCAGTGGTGTAAGACTGCTACGATGTTCAATGTCAGACATCTGTCCGGTTGGTGCCCTACAAGAGTTCATTGTACTACGTGGTATCCGCCCTGGCCCATTTTTCTGCCACCAGGATGGGTCTCCCCTTACTAAATTTCAATTTTGGAGGGTGACCGGTAAGGCGTTATCCAGTGTTGGCCTTCCCGGGGCTCGTTACGGCACCCATTCCTTTAGAATAGGAGCTGCTTCTACTGCAGCTGCATTCGGGTACTCTGCGGCTGAGATACGCCAGATGGGGAGGTGGGGATCGCAGTGTTTTCAGTTGTATGTGCGCCCACTTCAACTGTAAGTACCAGTTAAGTCACTGTTCTTTCCCTTTTTCTTCACCAGACCCTGGGTGTTGGATCGCACCGGTGGCAGTATGGCTGGTGGGCCATAGCTATGTGCACAGGGCAGCGCAGTATGCTGCGGCGACAGAGTGGGGACCCCAGCTGGGACTACGTGCGTCCGCATGTCTGAGGTGGTACGGTAAGCGCGGGATGTTGTGGCGGGAACTGTTGCCATTCCTTTTCTCCATAAGGGATGCTGACCCGCCTGATGTCCTGGTTATACACCTCGGGGGTAATGATTTGGGCCAGGTCACCGGCCTGTCCTTAAAATATGCGATCTGCGGTGACCTGGCTTACTTGCATTATGTGTGGCCTGCCACAACCCTGGTTTGGTCGGACATCATACCGTGTCATGCTTACAGAGGGGGCATTAACCTCCAGGCCCTTGACCGAGCTCGCTGCTCGGTGAACAGGGCGATTGCCCGGTTCATGTTGGACAAGGGTTGGGGGCGCGTCATACGACACCCTGATATTAGTCTTCAAAATTGTGACCTTTACGCAGGGGATGGGGTCCATCTGTCACCAGGAGGTATGAACCTCTTTTTGGAAGATTTGCAAGCAGGCCTGTTGACCGAGCTGACGGTCTGGGGTGGGGTGGTGAGCCTTTATTGAAGCCTCCCCGTGTGGCGGGTAGCACTGGTAAGGTAAATATTTATGACCCACAGGTATCCGGCAGGTTCGCAATTGACTGGACAACACTAGATAGGCACAAGTTGGTTAAACGTTGTCCGGTCAACGACGAACCAGGCAATGGGGTGATGGCACGAGCTAGGCAGCATGCATCACCCCGTGATTTTACGGATACGCGTCAGAGGGTGGGGTCAGTAGTTAGTTTATTGACTACAGTCAACAATTTGTTTGTTGCCAACAAACAAATTGATACAAATGGATACATTGTAACCAATTGCCGTTGGCAATTTTGGGAGGTACCTTACCAGTGCTCCTGCGGCCTGCTTGCCTTAAGAATTATAATTGGTTGAATACCAATCGAAATTTATAATTCGGACTAGGGCATGAATCAATAAATGTGGCCCAATGCCGTTATCCACTTTCACCAGTGTCTGAGTCCTTTTTTGGGGGGTGCGCCTGCAATGCAAGCGTGGCGCCAAAATGGCCGCCGCGCTCTTTGCGGGCCCCCCCACCGGACTTGGGCATCTGGGTAGTTAGGGGGCGTGGCCAGCACCCTTTAAAAGGGGTGGCCATGAGGCAGCCGAGCTGCCATTTTGTCAAAGCGACGGAGAGGAGAAGTTTTTCCCTCCACCCCCTCACTAGTTAACAGTGTGATATTTTGGTCGCTTCTGGGCCGGGTGGGAATTTTTGGCTGGGACCCGCAATTGGCTCTAGGGTTCTGGCTTTTTTTGCCCATCCCACACTGTTGCTATGGTTTGATACAGGGATTTTACAACTGTTGACTTTGGTCACATGGGCGGGTAGCACTGGTAAGGTAAATATTTATGACCCACAGGTATCCGGCAGGTTCGCAATTGACTGGACAACACTAGATAGGCACAAGTTGGTTAAACGTTGTCCAGTCAACGACGAACCAGGCAATGGGGTGATGGCACGAGCTAGGCAGCATGCATCACCCCGTGATTTTACGGATACGCGTCAGAGGGTGGGGTCAGTAGTTAGTTTATTGACTACAGTCAACAATTTGTTTGTTGCCAACAAACAAATTGATACAAATGGATACATTGTAACCAATTGCCGTTGCCAATTTTGGGAGGTACCTTACCAGTGTTACTGCGGCCTGCTTGCCTTAAGAATTATAATTGGTTGAATACCAATCGAAATTTATAATTCGGACTAGGGCATGAATCAATAAATGTGGCCCAATGCCGTTATCCACTTTCACCAGTGTCTGAGTCCTTTTTTGGGGGGTGCGCCTGCAATATTAATTCAGAAAGGCAATATGATAAAGACATTTTTGAAGTATTTCAATGAAAGAAAGATCTGACTAAACTCTAAAATCTGGCAGACATGACAAAACACCGGAGTGCACAGAATGCTGTTTACCTTCCCACCGAAGTTGTACCTATTTATCTAATTGTAATTTCTTGCTATCTAACTGCTAGGTTGGCAGGAACTGGGATAGAGATGGGAGCTCACTCCATTGTGCAGTACTCAGGTTTCAAACTGCTGACCTGCCAATCTTCCAGTCATTAAGTCTTAACCACTAAGCCACCGCAGTTCCTTTATGAACTAACCAAACACAAAAAACATAGGGTACAGAATGGGATAATTAGAAGTTCTCTGAATCAAGCCACTGTAGC
Organism: Bradypodion pumilum; assembly: GCA_035047305.1. Taxonomy (NCBI): domain Eukaryota; kingdom Metazoa; phylum Chordata; class Lepidosauria; order Squamata; family Chamaeleonidae; genus Bradypodion; species Bradypodion pumilum. The sequence continues at coordinate 430,986,435 of JAWDJD010000002.1, read as the reverse complement.
CTTAGCACTGTACCAAAATTGAGTTGAACAACTCTTTTTGAAAGGGAAAAAAAAAAAAAGGGGGGGGGGAAAGTAGATCACTTTAAGTCAAATTGTTTGTTGATGCCATAATTTGATTCAAACCAATCAGCACCAAAAGAGATCCAAATAGAAATAGCTAACTAGATGCCTGTTTGGACATATTCTTATATGCTGTCATTAGAGCTGATGTTATGTTATTTTTCTGTAGACATGATTTGGGCAGAACTTCATGGAAAAGAAAATAGACTTACTTTCAAGATATTCTTAGCAATCTGATTGGCATGCAAGGGGCTTCCCAAATTTTCTAAGGATTATTTTTATTTACTTTGAGAGTGGAAGTAACCATAAGAGCCAGTCTCTCCCCAAACTGAGTCAAAGAGAGTTCATCTATGTTCAGTCTTAATCATGTTCTTAAATTCTCTGTGTTGTCCTCTGGGTAAACAAGAAGGGTGAAGAGACTGATTACTTTAAAACCAAAATTCTCTAAAGTTGCACTAGATAGCAAAATACACAAGGATTCTCAAAGGCATTTTCTAGAGGAGAGGTGCACAATTTGTGACCCCACCGCCACCCCCTTGGTCTATTTTGTACTTCCCCTGTGAACCCTACAATCCACCATTCTCTCAAATGTACTGTCTCAAATTCTGCTGCTGTGCTGCTAATCTTTCACTCAAATCAGGCTTTGTGCCTGATGACTGGAAGGTAGCGAATGTAACACCAATTTTCAAAAAAGCATCCAGGGGTGATCCAGGAAATTACCGACCTGTCAGTTTGACATGTGTCCCAGGTAAAGTGATGGAAACCATCCTAAAAGATAGAATTAATAGGCACATAGAAGAGAAGGCGCTGCTAAAGGAGAGCCAACATGGCTTTTACAAGGGCAAATCATGCCTCACTAATCTGTTGGAATTTTTTGAGAGTGTCAACAAGCATGTGGATAAGGGGGATCCAGTTGACATTGTTTATCTGGACTTTCAGAAGGCTTTTGACAAGGTCCCACACCAAAGGCTCTTGAATAAACTTACCAGTCATGGAATAAAGGGACAGGTCTTGTCCTGGATCAGCAACTGGCTAAGGGACAGGAAACAGAGGGTAGCACTAAATGGACACTTCTCCAAGTGGAGGGAAGTAAAGAGTGGGGTCCCGCAAGGTTCAGTACTGGGACCCCTGCTTTTCAACCTCTTCATAAATGATCTAGAGGTAGGAGTAAAAAGCAAGGTAGCCAAATTTGCTGACGACACTAAATTATACAGGGTAGTGAAAACTGTGAGAGATTGTGAGGAGCTCCAGAGGGATCTCTTGACACTGGGGGAGTGGGCAAAACAGTGGCAAATGACCTTCAACATTAGTAAGTGCAGAGTGATGCATGTTGGGGCAAAGAACACCAATTACATTTATAAACTGATGGGATCTGAACTCTGTGCGACAAACCAGGAAAGGGACCTTGGTGTCCTGGTGGACAACTCAATGAAGGTGTCAACCCAGTGTGCCTCAGCAGTGAAAAAAGCAAACTCAATGCTAGGGATCATTAGGAAGGGTATAGAAAATAAGTCAGCAAGTGTCATTTTGCCTCTTTATAAATCTATGGTGAGGCCCCATCTGGAATACTGTGTACAGTTGTGGTCGCCATACCTCCAGAAGGATATTATGGAGTTGGAGAAAGTGCAGAGGATGGCAACCAGAATGATTAGGGGACTGGAACACCTTCCTTACCATCTGAGGCTGCAACGGTTGGGCCTTTTCACTCTTGAACGACGGCGTCTAATAGGTGATCTGATTGAAGTTTATAAAATCATGCACGGTGTGGACAAAGTAGATAAGGAAAAACTGTTTTCCCTATCGCATAACACTAGAACTAGGGGACACTCCATGAAATTTTTGGGTACTAGTTCTCAAACAAATAAGAGAAAGTACTTTTTCACCCAGAGGATTACTGGTCTATGGAACTCCCTGCCAGAAGAAGTGGTGACAGCTGTCAGTCTTGACAGCTTTAAGAAAGGATTAGACAAGTTCATGGAGGACAAGGGTATCAATGGCTATAATTATAGATACTTAAGGACAACCTCCGGGTTGGAGAGATAGGCAGGATATCTCTCAATGCCATTTCCAGGGAATCCTAAGCAGATGAAGGCATCTGCTTGGGAATACCCTGAAGGAAATGGTGAGCTACTGTGTGAGACAGAATGCTGGACTGGATGGGCTGTGGCCTGTTCCAGCAAGGCTGTTCTTATGTTCTTATGACAGCAACACAGTTATCCCAATTGGAAATTAGGTTGAATTCACTCTTTGTCCCAGCCACCTGTTTCCACCACTGCTTCCTTGTGTGCATTTGGGGGGAGGGGGGGGGAATGTATTTGTGTTCATGCCTCCATCTGCCAGTCCTCGAGTACAAAAAACAACTCCAATTTCTTAAGACATTTTTAAAAATAACGTTTGGACTCAAAGAGTTGGCTTGGGTGTCTACAGAGAGATACAGTCAGAAACTACATGAACTAGAAATATTGTTTCAATATACTCCAGAGTTATTTAAGTATATAGCTCCCACATCCCAAGTATGCTCCCATTTGCCCCAGTGCATTATACTCGGCACTCAAGGGTATAAAACAATGTTTCCCAACCTTTGGTTTTTGGACTTCAATTCCAAAGCACTGATCAGCCAATGTACTGTCTTAGGCTTCTGGGAATTGAAGTCTCCCTCTGGGGTGTGATGCCCACATTGGGAATCACTGGTATAAAACTAATTGTAATAAGGGGAAAATGGGCTCCAATTTACTTTGGGAACTTCTTGGATCTGTAAAGGAATAAAATGGGGTGCTTGCTTTTTAAAACAGTAAAGTAGATTTCTGATTTTTGTTCACACCAGAGGGAAGGTGTTTGACCTTCAAAAGTGGATAAAGAGTGGACAAAAATATGCTGTGATAGACAGCTAATGCTATGTGGTAATTGGATGGAATCCTTCAGAAAGAGGGCCAAAGGTGAAAAATGTGTTCTGTTATGGGGGAGGGAACGGGAGGTTTTCGCCATGTGTGTTGTTTTAGCCATGCTGGGGAAGCTTAGGATCGCTTTACACTGGATGGAAACGTGAGTAGAAAAAAACCACCACAATGTAGTTCTCCCAGGCCAAAGCTTGGGAGCTAGAGAGGTTTTTATGTTCATGTGTACGGGATGGCTAGTTTGCAAATCATGTTCCTCTGCAATAAGCTTTTGAAACTTACTAACTGTCGTGAAGCATAGGTTCGAATCATCCCACGCTCCATGTTGTCCTGAAGGGGATGGGAAGAGGGGTACACCTCTTTCTTTGAAGCTGGGAAATATGGTAGCTTGACTGAACACAGTCCTTTTAAAATAGCCCCCTTTCCATCTCTCCTCACACACACACACACAGAGCTGACCTGGCCCTGGGAAATGGCCTCCTTGAAGGTAGTGACTCACAGATAATATTCCCAGGTCTCCTTGAAGATAGTTTTTTACCTTCAAAGACTGGGATGCCCTGGCAGATAATATTCCCAGGCCGATGATAGAAGGAAGAGCTACTCTCTTCGTATCTCTATAGAGACCTTATCTCTCAAAGTAAAATGTCCCTCTGAGAAATGTTGCATCTCAAGCCTGAGCCGATGTGAAGATGTAGCCACTAGGTTGACCTTATCTTAATTTAATTTAATTTAATTTTCACGCTTTTATACCGCCCACTCAGGCGGTAAACTCAGGGCAGTTTACATAGCGGACAATAAATACAATATACAATAACAAAATATACAATGAGTAGAATTAATACTGAAAGTCAAAAATACAATACAAAATTCAATATACAAAATTCAGTATACAGATTCACAAACAGTACCACATCACAGTGCTATACTGCAATATCACAAGCTACAACTTACAGAGTTACATAATACTGTCACAATATCGGCTACAGTAACAAAATATCAATTCAACAGGAGAAATGTAAACATCCATAAAATTACCTATCAATATCAGTTACAATAAGAAGCAATTAGTATCAGCAAAAAACAAACAAACAAAAAAAAAACCTCCCTCTTCTCCTGGTCACAAATGAGGCTTTTTTAGTCTTTTTGGGCTTTTATTGAGGAAGTACAGTTGATACCTCATACAATGTCCAAACATGGTTCCACAAGTTTGGACTTTATATGGATTTGGACTTTGTATGAGGCATGCAAAATCCTAGCCGCAATGCCTCATACAACGTACAAATCCTTGCTGCGATGCCTCGTACAACGTTGTTTCCATAGAGATACATTGTACTGTAACAGCACAGAGTTCAGGGCAAAGTCAAGGAAACAGACAGGAAACTGACAGAACTTTAAGAAAACATTGTCTAAAGGCTAAATACATTACAAAAACATGTCAAACAACCCTGATTGTCCAAGAACCCGAAGAATGCTTCTAAAAATTCTGATGAAAAATCCAAAAAAATTCAAAATTACGCTCAAAACCACTCCTAAACACTCTTTGCCTTGTGCAAAACCCACAAGAGCAATGCATGCATGTGTCCTGTCTTTTATACTGCCCAGACACAATGTAACCTGGGAAAAAACAATGCCTCATACAAAGTTGAGCAACTTTGTATGAGGCAACTTTTTTTCAAGATATTAGGCGATGTATGAATTCGATGTTGTATGAAGCGGACTTTGTATGAGGTATTACTGTATTTTCATCCAAATTGATATCAAAATGCAGATCAAAGCAATCAATCTAACTCTACTTTGAATCACTAAATACACTATCATGTCCATAGAAAGGACCACTATATCTATCCTAACTTAAACAAGCTAATAAAATAAAAAATAGACTAACTTTTCTACGTTGGCATTTCTTCTGACAGATTCTAAGTACTTTGCCCTGTCAGATTCTAAGTACTTTGCCCTGGATGATTTCGGTAAAGACTCAGACAAATAAGCGCTGGGCTTTCGCCCCCATAGGATTTCTCCTAGGGTTCTATGTTGCTGGTTCAAAAGAATGTAGACTCGCACCTACTCGAAAATAGGTGATGCTGAACCCTCAAATCTTGGTTTTTTTATTCTATTTTGCCTACTCACACCTCCCCTCAAGAATGTGAAGTATCTGATTGTTTTGACTAAACAGGTGATTATCCAGGTGTTTTCCCAGACAATGATGTAACTAATGATGTAACCCCTCTCACAGGTGTTGGATATCCCATAATCCACTTCTATGAGAATGTCACCTTTCCCCTTTCTAATGCGATGGTTGAAAGAGTGAATGTCAAAGTGTGAAATGACAGGTTGAAAGTGTCTTCTTCCTGGGTGGAGCTCCTCTCCCCACCTTTGAGTTGAATGACTCATTGTTACCTTGGGTTCATCTCCGTTCAAATACTAATGTACAAGCGTGGGTCCTTCGCAGGTGTCTAAATGCTGCTTAGCAATCCAGATGCTTTGTGACTTATTGATGTGTGGAATGTGAATGGTATGTGTATTGGAATCCTTCTGACAGCAGAGTGCCTTCCCTATCAAGTTAGCCATTCTCAAACCTTACAGAGAGTATGCTATATGAACTTTAATCTGTATAAATAAAGCAGGAGTGTGTGCCCGTGAGTCCCAAATGTGTTTTCATGCACCAGGGCAAGGCCACACTGCCCCCTGGCAATGCAATTTTTTTGCATTGCCAAAATCTGGGGGCCACGGGTGGGTCGTGCGCCCCACAAAAGCCAAAACAAAAAAACAACTACAAGTCCCACAAACCCCTGTGCCATGCACCAGCCAATTAGATTGGCTGGAACAAGCCACATCGCCACACACCAGATTGGCTGGTGCAAGCAAAGGAGAGACGGGGCTGGGGGCGTGCACAGACAGAACGGAGAGGCGGTGCTCTGTTCCACCCTCACCTCACATGGGAAATCAAGCACCTACCACAGGGAGGGGGGGCAAAGCACGGCTTCCTTTGGCCCTTGCTTCCCAGGGGAAACAAGCCGCATCCCTGGGAGGCAAGGCCGAAAAACGGCACTCCGTTACACCCTCACCTCCCGAAGGGAAGCAAATGCCTACCCCAGGGGTGGGGTGGGGGCAAAGCGCGGCTGCCTTTGGCCCTCCCCTCCTGGGAGAAATGAACCACTCCCCAGGGAGACGAGGGTTGTCTCTGGTGAGTTGAGAGCTAAGTTGTGCTGGGGAAGGATCTGGTGTCTTCGCCATGCTACCATACCCTAATGATGCATTTTACTTATGTCCTACCTGGACTGGTTGGTTTGCTAGATTAAACAGCCAGTCGGTAACCCTTCACATTCATGCTATCCTAAGGCCAGGCAGAGAGTACCAGGGGCATGCCGGGTGTGTGTGTGAACGTGGGTACAGACTGCTGGCAAAAGGGGAAGACAACGTGATGTGATATGAGGCAGTAAGGGTTAACCCTTACAGCAGGGATTCTCAACCTGCATCCCGTGGGCCAGATGCGGCCCACAGCACCATTTCATGTGGCACCCACTGCCTCCACCACACCAGGAAGTGCCATGTGGTGGAGGAAGGGCAAAATGGTTGTCTGGCCCCTGAAGCTGTATGAGGGAGAATGACCCGGCCCCTGGCTTTAAAATGTTGAGAACTCCTGCCTTACAGGATCACCTTAAGAAGTCCCATCTTTTGCCTGTATACTATATTCCTCCCCACTCATAAGCATAAAAATTTGCCATTCCATAAATAACCAAGGAGATTATGAGTTTGCCCAAATGAAAAAAGTCCTTGAAAGTTCATGCAGTCTTTCAAGAAAGGAGCATCTTCCGCTCATCTGAAAGGAGCAAGGTTTTATGGAAACATACTCATGCAGATGTACAATCATGCAGATACATAAACACACACAGAAACACATAATACAACCCAGAACAGAAACTTCATACTCCTGGCTGACCTGGTTGGTTTCTTGCCTCAGGCTGAAGCCAGCAGTGAATGGTAGCTGCAAGAATGATTTTGGAGAAATGTTGTTCTGCTTGCTATCTTGGAGGCTGTGCAAGATATGGTATAAATAATCCAGTCTAAACATCCTTCATAATTAAAAGGAAATAGTAAGTGCTGGAATGAACAGTTTATTACTGTCTGTGCAGTAAGGATTTGTGCTAACAAGTTACTCTTTGGTTACTATCATTCAATCATGCTGCTAATAGGAACACTTTTACAGTAATTGGTGTATTTCAGACAATATAAGAAGTTGAATGGTTGTTGGATTCATTAACGATTTGTGGCAACTTTCACTGTAAAAATGACAACGTATTAGTTTGCCAGATGCCAGATCATGCTATGGGTCATTAACAAGAGGGTGTTCTCAGAATGCACATAGAATAAATAACAGCTGGTTTATTCTTCAGCATGCCGAAATAATCACATGCATCTCATATCCAATTCACTACAATGCTGTCAGATGCATCATAAATTAAAGACTCCAAATGCTCATTAGCATTGCTTCATGTTAAAGCTGCATATTGGCCGGCAGAGATCATAAACGTAAAAGCTCCAGCTATAAAAGGCGAGTGAAAATAATACGGCACTCTTCACATTGTTTCCACTCCCCGCTATAGATATTTACACCTGTGTTCTAAGAAATACATTTAGTCAAGAACTGTGCACATTATATAGTTTAGAACAGAAATATTTCGAGACTAGCAGATTTTGCCCAGCAGTGCCGGGCTGTTTTAAATTGTTTTGGAAGGTTTTTTTTCTTAATGTTGGTAAAGAAGAGGTTAGTCTATATTTGAGATTTTAAAAATGTTTATTTATATACATTTTGCCGGGCTGTTATAAACTGTGATCATTTTTTGTTTGGTGGGTTTTTTTGTGGATTAAAAAAACAAACAAAAGATGATATATTTTTTTCTAAATTTTTTAGTTAACCAAATAATTTTTAATATGTAATTTTTTAAATAGTTCTATTGTAGGTATTATTTTTTAAAATGTGAAAGTACATGTTTTTAACATTGAATGTTTTCAAACTGTGTTTAGATGTTTTGGGCTTTTATTTGAGTAAAAACTCAACACAGGATTTTAGAAATATTTTTTTATTTTTGTGACATATGTTTGTGATTTGTGTAAAATTGTTTTTTATGTTTTTGACTTGTTTTTACTCTTGTGGCCTCTGGGTGGGGCTTTTGAGTCTTTTTGAGTTGTTTTTTCTATTGTGCCCTGCAGGTGGGGCTGCTAGTGGTTGTCTTTAACTTTATCTGTTTTTTCTCTTCTGGCCTCTGGATGGTGCTTCTTCCGGTAAGTGTCTGTTTTTTCATTTCCTTTCCGGTCATCGTTGAGGGAGGACGCACTGGTGAGTTCTCTCGTTTTATTTATTCTGGGTTTTTTTGGTGGTTGTGGGGTGGGAGATGTTTGTGTTTGTTATTTTTGGAATGTGTGGTTTTTTCGTTTTATATTTTGATGTTTTGTTACTGTTTTTGTGTATTTTTGGATGTTTTTGATTTTTTTTGGTGTTTTGTGTTTTTGCATTGGGGGTGGCTTTCCTTCCTGCAGCCTGGGCAGTGAGGCCGGGTTGTGGGAACCCCAGCGGTGCTTCAGGCGCCATTGGGGTGGTGTTCCTTTCCGTAGCCTGGCCTCGCTGGCCAGGCCATGGGAAGGCCAGTGCCGGTGGTTTTTTCCTTCCCGCGGCCTGGCCTTGTGGCCGGGCCGTGGGAAGGCCAGTGCTGGGGGGTTTCATTCCTGTGGCCTGGCCTTGCTGGCCGGGCCGCGGGATGGCCAGTGCCGGGGGGTTTCCTTTCCGCGGCCTGGCCTCGCTGGTCAGGCCATGGGGGATTGGCCAGCGCTAGGGGGTTCATTCCCATGGCCTGGCCTCGCTGGCTGGGCCGCGGGAAGGCCAGCGCTGGGTTTTTTCCTTCCTGTGGCCTGGCCTCGCTGGCCTGGCCATGTGATGGCCTGCACCGCTTCTGGCAGCGTTGGGGGGGTTTCTTTCCTGTGGCCTGGCCTCGCTGGCCGGGCCACAGGAACCGCAGTGGCGGGGGGGGATTGTCTGCAATGGAACATCATAGCAGTCTCACTCCACTGCCTACGCCGTGCTGATCAACTTTTGAGGACCGTATCCTCAACTGAGCCCACTCATTAGAAACATAGACATCGTCGAGTTCCAGTGCCCTATGAGTCGCATCCACCTTAGACAGTAGTACCAACTCACTGATGCGGAGCGCTCCAAAGAAGGCTACCGTGGTAGCCGCATGAAAAAGAGCCGCCTCATACCTGTCAAAACACAGGTTATGCCAGCCTCGTGCAAGGTGGGTAAGCACCCCTGGAGAAATTGGGTGGCGAGTGTCCGGGCGGTGTCCACGTTCCCGTGTCCACCCCTCCAAAACATGTCGTATGCGGAAATCTTCATGCTGTCAGCAAAACCGCTCACCTTGGCCATAAATGCCAGTGCTGACAGCCTGGATGCTATAGTGCGGGGAGTGAGGCCCTGACTGTGTAGATAAACCATAAATTGTAAAACATGTTCCACTGGAATAGGCCACACTTCGGGCAACTGAAGTTGCACGCAAAAAGTTCTAAATTGAACGAAATCATGGTGATACGCCTTACGCGTGCGTGGCGCGCATAAATCCCATATCCCAGGGAGCCGGAGGCATCCGACTGTACTTGAAACCTAGGGGAAACTAAAAGGTCGGATCTCCAAAAGGAGACCCCGTTGAATTCCCACAGGAATGTGAGCCAAACCAAAAGGTCAGCCCTCATGCCCCTGGTCAGTCGGACCCTATGATGGCACCTTGACAGGCCAGACATGGCATCACATAGGCGCCGAGCAAATGCTCTGCCAGGCGTGACCACCCTGCAGGCAAAGTTAAGATGGCCATGTAGAACCTGAAGCTCACGAAGGGACACTTTACGCTTGGCCAGCAAGGCCAAAACCATCGCGGAGATCCGGGTGACCTTATCGATGTGTAACCGGAATGCCTGTGCGACCGTGTCAATTTCAATACCCAGAAATGTGAGCGTAGTGGATGGGCCCTCGGTCTTTTCGGGCGCTAAAGGGACATCCAGTTTCTGCATTAGCGTCTGAAATGTGGTGAGGAGACGCGTGCACGTGTCCAAGCCCCGTTCACCCCCGAACAAAAAGTCATCGAGGTAATGGGCTACAGACGGAGACCCGGACCTGCGAACAAAGGCCCACTGAAGGAAAGTGCTAAAACGTTCGAATGCTGCACAGGAAATAGAGCAGCCAAAAGGCATGGCCTTATCTACATAAAACTTCCCGTGGAATCTAAAACCCAATAGCTCAAAGTCCCCCGGGTGCACTGGCAACAATCGGAATGCCGATTTAATGTCACATTTTGCCAGGAGGGCACCAGGACTACAAGAGCGCACCATCCGCAGGGCTTGGTTAAAAGACGTATACCTGACCGAACAAAGGTCATCAGGAATAGCATCATTGACAGAGTAACCTGCCGGGTACGATAAATGGTGTATTAAGCGAAATTTCCCCGGGGCCTTTTTGGGTACCAACCCCAGAGGGGAGACCTTCAGGTTAGGAAAGGGTGGTACAGAAAAGGGGCCTGCTACCCTCTTGGCCTCTACCTCTTTGGCAATACTCAGGGCAGCCACCTCCTCCCTACCCTTCAGGGACAGTAAATTGGGGGCATCTTGGGGTCCCCGCACTCCCTTGAATGGGATACAGAAGCCCCACTGGAAACCCTCCAGGAGGTACCTCGCGTCCTCTCTCCTTGGGTAAGTTGAGAGCCATCACTCCAACATATACACATTAACTGGGGAGGGGGCCTTTTGTCTGACTAGCTCCATCAGCAGAAGCTCTGCCCGCTCCCTGTCCACCTCTACCTCTGCCCCGTGACCCACCGGCCCGCGGGCACGCGGCGGCGGCATGGGGGCCAGCGCAAGAGGGACACTCGTGTTTGTATCGGCACTGCCGCTTATTGCACACGCCATTAGCCGAGAAGCTCCAACACAGCAAGCGGGCTGGAACCCCCTGCCCCGCCGGCTGGCGTGGAGCCTGTGTTGGAGCAGCTCGCTGCACGGCATGGCCACAATGGTACCTATCCCCAGGCGCCGGATGCGTGGGGGTCATGTACAAAAGCCACAATTTCTGGCAGGGCTCATCCCATCTCATCTCCGGGTGCAAGGGCACCCTCATTCTAAATTCCTCATCGTAAGCCAACCACGATGGGCCAGGGAAATCAACCATCGCCCTGTAAATATTGTCCAAATATTGGACCATAGGAATGGCCAGGTCCGGCCGGGCCCTAAGGTACACCGCCATATAAATAAGATATGCGGGCAACCAGTTGGCCCAGGTGCGTGGTGGCTTACGACGGCGGGACAGCTCTTTGTCTCTGTCGTCCTGTCCCTCTCTCTCCTCCTTAGTGGGCTCATGGTTCAATAGGGAGAATATATCCACGTACTCTCCCCACCAAATCTTTTCCCTCGTGACCTGAGACAAATGATCACCAAGGGGCAAGGAATAACCAGCCGTCGGCAAGGCCGTCACCGGCACATTAGGTACACGGGGCATACGCAGCAGAACCTGGACAGCCCCTGCGATGCCCGGCACTGCCCCGGGGGCGGAAACCCCACCCCCAATGTTGTGCCAGTATGTAACCAAGAGGCACTGGGATAGGCTGGTAACTGATGCCCACTCGCCTCGACTTGACGAGGCCATGGCCACTGAACCCCACAACTGGAGGTAGACTGTAATGTGGGTGCATTAACTTGAACCTGATACTCACTAGGTGCACCCCCGTGAGCCGCCCCCACTGGGGGTTCCGGCCCACTCGGGCGTCGGAGCTCGCGACCGGAATCGAGCTCTGGGGCCACACCTGACCATTCCCCGGCTGTAGCTCTGGACGAACAGGGAGCTGCGAGACACCGGCAGGCGCAGGCCGGAGCGTCTCAAGCAGCTCAACCCGGCTGGCCGCCTGTTGCAGTGTGGCAGCCGTCGAGGTAGCCGGTGGACACGAAGGGCCCCCAGCAGAGAGAGAAGGGCCCCCTCCCATGGGGTTGTGTGCAATCCCCAAGGATGCCTCCAGCACAGCTAAACGTGTTAGCAACGCATCCACTGCCACAGATCCCCCAGTATAAAGCGGGCCAGGTGGGCCAGACGGCCCACTAGGCATTTGACCCGGAACCCCAAAGTGAGAGCCTGGGCCAGAATAGGACCATGCCCAAAACTCCGGCCCATGAGGGGCCGGGGGGGAATGAGCTGTGCACCCGCACCAGGCCCTCCCCCGCTGTCCTGACCCATGGCCGGCAACTGCGGGCCGAGGGCCGAAGCCCTTGAAGGGCAGGCCGGAGGCTGGCCAGCCGAGGGCCAAGCACCAGCCTGCATCGCCCCACCGGTATCGGTGGGTAAAGCTGGGGTAGTGCCCTGCCGCGGGGGCGCAGCCCTGGTCCTCCGACCTGGGGGCTGCCCCCCTGGCCCGAAAAAGTCCTCCCCTTTGGCCGCGGTTTCATTGCCGGGGCCTTCCGTTTGGGAGGCATATCTGGTAGAAAGAGCAGGATCCCTTTCCAGGGATCAACCTAGCGCCAAAAAACACAGAGCAGCCAGCAAGCCAAAGGCTCTGTGCGAATCGTTCCTTCCCAGTCAGGAAGGACCAAGGGCTAAAGAGCCGAAGAGTCGGAGGAACAGCGACGGAGAAAACCTCTCTTCTCCGTTGCTATTTCTAAAATGGCAGCTCGGCTGCCTCGTGGCCACCCCTTTTATAGAGGGGTGGCCATGCCCCCTAACTCACCCGGATGTCTGAGTCCGGGTGGGGTGGGGGGCTGCAAAGAGCGCGGCGGCCATTTTGGCGCCGCGCTTTCATTCTTGGTCTGTGCACTGACAACACACACTGGTTTGATAGTGAAAACAATAAAGAAATGTACAGGAGCGTAAATATTCGGTAGAGCTCTCCCAACAAGATGGCTTAATGACTGCCCCAGTGCTATAAGGGCAGTAGCCTTCTTTCAAAGCTTGTTTATTTTTATTTTTATAGAACAGATTCCCTGGATATATAGACATCCCTGTTGGCATCCTTCTGCTCAGATGTTCTTTCGCCTTTGCTGCCAAGAGGAAGCTCTTTGCATCCTCACTGAAGGGGAAAAAACCAAACACCATGAAGCTGACAGGAGTATTGGTTTTTATTATGCCATCTCTTTTAGTTGCTACTGTGAAGCATCTACTTTGCTGGCCCAGCCACTTCAGGATCTATTATCTCTGAATGGAAGTGAATGGAAAAGACGGTTGGGTTGCAGGTGCCGGAGGATAATCTGACTTTGTCTCGGTTTCAGGTTTTGAATGCATAGAGTCACCTCGGCTGCATATTGTCGCTTGCCAGAGGATAAAATTAAGCTGATGGAGGGAGGAGGGTGAGACTTTGCAGGGAGCGGGCCAGAGGCAGAAAAACATGAGAAGAGACACAGCGCTTAGAGGGCTGACAGATTCCTTCACCTACCCAAGCTTGTGTTGTGTAATCCTAAACAACACTCCATACAGAGATCATAAACCCATGCATTATTAACTGGAAGAATTGAATTTTTCGTTCAGGAGGAGAACCAGCAAGAGCATGATCAGCTAAACAATTATTTAATTTAGTTGTTTATTTTGTTATGTATATGTGTCCATGCCATTTGTGCTTGGTCCTTTTATTTATCTGTCTGTCTGTCTGTCTGCAGATACTGCAAGCTACTTTATGAAATTTTCAAAATGCTGCTGACTATCTTTGCTGATTTACGAGAAGCCATGACCAATAGTTAAGTTAATTTTGAAAAGGAATTGGAGGAGGAGTTGTGGTCAAAGTCTGGGTGATGAATGGACAATGGGTGACAGTCAAGCTGTGTGATGGATTTGTACAGTGTAACATGCAGGGTTGTGTTTTTTGAATCTGTAATTGAGATTTCTGATTGTTGTTCACTGAAGTGAAGCATTCTGGGTTGTTGCTGGGAAGAAATGGATTGATAGTCAAAACAATCTAACCTCATGGTCTGGGGAAAAACGAAACCTAAATTTGGATGGACATGTAATCCTGTGTAGTGATTGGCTGGAATCTTTCAAAGGATGGGCCCAGGGTGGAGTTTGGATGGATGAGTTAAAAAGGAAAGGAGGAGAGATGGCAGTCTGTTGGCCTTTTGCTCTTACCACACTGTGTAAGTGAGTTTATGGGGCTGCTTTGAACACAGCAATCATCTATATAACTAAAAATCAAGGTCCGGTGCTGTATGTTCCTTATACAAATCCACAACCCTGCACTGATCATACTGAAACTTGGCACATACGTACCTTGGGCTGAAGAGATGGTCACTGCAGGGGTGTCATGCCGCATGGGGAGGGGTACGCCCCCTAAATCAATCCCCACCGACAGGAGAAAAAGCAAGAGAAAAAGCCAACCACAGCTCTACCAATTCCCAGCTGACCAGATCTGGGGCTCTGTGACATCACAGGGCTCCCTCATACAAAGCGACACCCCTGCACCGATTGCGCTGGAAACTGCATGCATGCCTACCTTCAACATCTGGGGTGGCCGGCAAGGGTAACTGGCAGCCCACCTTGGGGTCCTTGTCCCTGAAAAGGAGCTGAAATGCCCCCCAGCTGGCAGAAATGACATGGGGAGGTGATTGCGCATGCGTGAGAATCCACAAATGTGCCTAACCCTGCCTGGCGTTCCAGGCTGTGGCGCATGCGTGAAATTACACGCATGTGCCAAAGTCTGCTTGGTGTTCCAGGTGGCACACGGCCTAGCTGCCAGTACAGACAGCGGCAATTACGGCCATTACAGCTGCCCCCGCCCCAGCAACTACTGTCGGTGGGCGGCCACTGCAGCATGGCTCCTCTGCACTCCTGAGGCACACCTTGGTGGGAAGGGAGAACCCACAGCCGGGTGGGTGGGCAGAGGACAGGACCGGGCTGCCACCTTCCGCAAGCCTCCACTTCCCCATGGGTCCTCTGCCCACCAGCCCAAATGGAGCCTCCCTTCCGCCTGACACAATCCACGGGAGGACTGAGAGGCCGGGCTGTGATGGCTACCCACTGACTGTAGTCGCTGGGTAGGCCAGTGCCGGCAGCCAGCATCAGGCTGAGATGGCACCTCGTGGTGGGGCTGAGAGAGCAGCCACGATGACAGCAGACAAAAAGGTAAGGCAGCTGGGGTGGGGGGCAGGCCCGGGTCTTTCCTTGCCATGGGTAGGGTACCCCCGGGCAATGCTGGGTCCTCTGCTAGTGTAGTCTATTAAACTATGGGGAAGCCCTTAGGGATTCCAAATTCCAAGCTTAGTAAGGTTTTCATTGTTTTCGTGTGCTTTCTGAACTAAAAATGCTTCATTTGCTTAAGAAATCTGTAACTTGTTTTTGCTGAAATATATTTTTAAAAGACAGGAAGACTGGAGTTGTTTAATTTCCTAAGCGCTACATATAACAGCCTGGCTCAGGTCAGGATCTGTGTAACAACTAACTGAAATCCTGGATTGCTTAGCCGCAGGGCCTCAATTAAGATGTTTTCCCACTAACTTATAGGCCAAGGCCCTACTCAGGAATAATGGGACCATGACAAGCTGGCCCTTCAGTCATGAGCCAGGAGGCTGAGGAGGTAGGAGGTACACAAACTAGTTGTCGAATGATGACCAAGGAAAAGTCCAAATACTGCTTTTGAACATTATCCAGCCAAGAAAGAAGTCAGGAAATTGGAGAGTGAAAAGGCCAGGCCTTGAGCTGTACAGAATTGTGTCAGATGGACTCTAATCCTTGGAAAGCACAACTCTGCACTGTTGCGATGAGCCACGAATCGGGGCCCTCTGGTGCCTGCCTCCGACACCTGCCTCCGGCCATTGTCCAGTGATTAATGGACAAACCCGCAGCTATCTAAGATCTGGGTTGGCGAAACCCTATTGTTCCAGCCCTATCTCAAAGGTCAGTTAAGCTGCCTTCGGGTCTCTAACTTCCTTTCCCGCTGACTCAGCCAGCCTCACTCAGCCTTATCGAGACCAGAAAGGGAAGAACGAATTTGACCTTAGAGTCAGCTATTTCTTTACCCTTTGTCCTATTTTCTCCGCAGGTTTCCAGCCAGGCTCTTTATAATTAATGCCAATTAATCTAAGCCCGATTTCCCAATTTCTCTTCCATTAACACCTATGTTGGTTTTCAGCCGTGTGCGTTAGCGAGCGAACAAAGCGGGAAGAATAATGTCCAACATAGGCATGCGGGCAGATGACACTGCACAGCTCTAGTCATTGTCCTTCCCATGAGCAAGAAGGGAGGGAGAGGGGAGTAAGGGTGACATTGTTCGAAGGGAGGTGCCAAGAAGCAATCAACTGGGCTCCAGTAAGGGAGTCACATGTAAATGTTTGGGTCTGTGGATGATGGCCGTCCAGTTCCAAAAAAGTGAGGACAGGTCAGGGCTGGCCACAGTCATGTAGCAACTTGGAATCTCTCATGGTCCAAGGTATGCATGGGCCACATGGTTCTGCAGTTCTACCTCCTGTACCTCCTGACTCTGGGATGATTTCCCTCTCACATTCGAATAGCACATTGGGAGCATCATGGCTTATAACAGTCTCCATATTGAGAGGGAGTTTTGCACTCAAATGCCAAGTTATGTAGTTCATTCAAGCACCACCTTTGACACCTCTTCTGGTTTGTGAAGCAGGTGCCCCCTGTGTGGTGCAAACAACAAAAGTACATTTTCAGGGTCCCAAAGGAATGCTTTGTCACTATCCTGGTCTTCCAGTGTACTTCATTCTAGTAGCTGATGCATCCAGGATATGGAGTCCGCAGGCACCCCTCCTATCAGAGGATAGCTCCAATCACCTGAAGAGAAGGAAGCATGACCATCAATATCCAAATTGATCTTTCCTAACTCCTCCTACTCACCGCACTGGACTTACCCAGCAACCAGTTCTAGCCAGTAGGCCAGTTCTCCAGCAAAGCAGGCAGACTGGATGCCTCAAACATCTTTGCATTATGAACATAGTATAGTACCATTCACTTAGATGGGCATGCAGGTGGTCATCACATTAATGACCTATTGATGGTTTCACTTGCCATACACATAGGGCCTGTAAAGAGGAGCCAATATATTCTCAAAGATCCCATCAATAAGGCCTTGTTGACTACAACTCATATCAAAGGATGCATTTTCCCCCGAAGCAGGAAAAGTGCCATTGGTGAGAATTTGTTTAAGGTGGATCCCAGCTTGCCATGAAGTGACCCACACACTATGATCATGGAGCCATTTCCTGCAGCACATATGAAATGAGACACGCAGGATTTAACACTGGGACTTTAATGGACTGCCACAGCCTTGAGGATAATTTCAAGTTGCACCTTCACAGCCAGTCCATCTGGCATGGCCTCTTTCGCCTCCTTGGCCATTGAGAATCAGAGTTCCTTCTCCACTCATTTTGCTGTTGGGCCCAATATGATGGTTTCCAGTGGCATTTCCTCCACTGAGGGGACCATCACCCTACCTAAAGGGGCTCATCCGCCCATAGCCATTGGTCCCTTTAGGGAGTCAGGTTATTTACTGCCGCCCAACATTCAGCATTGAGTCGTTGGCCGTATGGTCTACTCCATTACTGTAGCAGGAGGTCTGGCCAGACAGGTCATATTCTGTATATTTGCATTAGAACATTGAAGAAAGTCCTGTTAAGATAATGCCTTAAGATGTAGAGCTTAACTGGTACCTCTCACATTGCTTGCAGAAATGAACAGTGACATGCTTAAGGATTCTTTCAGTAATATCCACCTGAGTCTATAAACAATCCACACACATGTTGGCTGGTTTTGGTGGGATTGCAATGCCATATTGGCAGCAGAGGATGTTTCCCTGGCTAATAAGACCTATTACACCCAGAAAATCAGTACATGGTACCTTTACCTGCCCTTTCCCCTTTAATTGTGTTTGCCACCTGTACTGGATGGCTGCCTCTGATTGGCTAGCTGTGCTGCTGAGTGGAGTTGAGGGCTGTGCTGGCTGCTGATTGGTAGATGTTGGCACAGTTTCCATAGCAATTGTTCAGGGCTGATGGTTTTTAATCCCCCTTCCTCGTGCTATTTTCCTAAAGACAGCTAGGCAGATTGCACCCTTAATATCTAAATCTACTTTTACAACTGGTACCTACAATTGTTAACTCAGATAGAAAACAAGACTAAAGCCAACAAAATTAAATTCAGCAGAAGGAAGCTCAAAGGTTGGTATTTCTTCTGAAAGAATCAAATGACAGATACAGTATGGGGAGTACTGCTTTGGGCAGTAGCCTGTGTAAAAATCATTTGCAATTGTTCAGAAGCTAAGCAGGAGTTAGCAGTTGCAAAAATAAGCTGACATGAGCTTTTGCTGCAATCATAGAACCAAAGTTTCCAAGATAGGTACTAGTTTCACTTTATTATGTACCAGCTGATTACCCGGCCTTGCCCGGGTTTGTTTTTACTGTAGGCCAGCCTTTCCCATGGAAACCTCATGGAATGTGTGCGGGTTACTCCTGCCTCCCTTCCTCAATCTCTTTCTTCCCTCACCCATCCCCTCTCTGCCTCCCTCACCCATCCGTACCAGGGACTGTGACATCCCTTCCTCCGTCTCTCTCTTCACTCACCCATCCTGCTTCGTCAACGGCCCATCCTTATCCTTCCCCTTTGCATCCCTACCTGGGACTGTGACATTAGCCAGTTCAATTACATCATGATGATGTCACAATCGGGTGACCTACCTGGAGCTATGACAGCATCACTATGACATCACTGGGACACACACACACACCTTCCTGTCGAGTATACTTCCCTTTGCAGATCAATTTAGGTGCATACGCCCCCCCCCCCATGGGTCATCTGTGACACTATGCAAGTCCTCCAGTATACCTCCAAAAGCACGTAAAGGACCAGACTATCAAGGGATGAATTCCTGCTGGTCGCAACTCGCTTTCCATTCCTTTCATTGCTGCTCTCTTCTTCTCTAGGTTTGACCAAAACTTTTCATGATTGGCTCTTCCCATCTTTTGGGGGGCCTGCCATGGGATCTTTTTACTCCTCTGGGATACCACTCAGTGACTGCTACTGTCCAACACCCATCTGTCATTCAAGAAACATGCCCAGCCCCGTGCAATTTCCATTTATGATATTCAACAACAGCTTCATTGATTCTGCTTTGTTTTCTTATCTGGGCATTGGGGATGTGACTGGCTTTCAAGCAAGGGCAACCTTTACCTATGTTTGCTGCCAGGGATGTTATCTGTGGAGATTTCTGACTCAGATGTCAACAAAATTCAAACAGCTTTAGGTAGCATGCACTCTGAGACAGAGGGAGGACACTAGTTACTATTCTTCCTCTGCCTCATGCACTGTGCACTGCCTCAGAACCACTATGACAGCTAGAGATACTGTAGTAGGGAATAAGTAGAAACTAGGAGCTTTTTGATGCCATGGGGACCATACCTATTTTTAAAGGAACTTCCATGCTTTGTGTCACTGTAACTAGAGCTAATGTGACAAGAAGGCCCATGAGTGGCAGGCATGACTAGACACTGGAGTGCACAGAACACTGTTTACCTTTCCACCGAAGTGGTCCCTATTTATCTACTTGCAATTTCTTGCTTTCGAACTGCTAGGTTGGCAGGAGCTGCAACAGAGACAGAAGCTCACTCCATCATGCAGCACTTGGGTCTCAAACTGCTTGACCTGCCAACCTTCCAGCAGTCAAATTCAGTGTCTTAACCACAGAGCCAAACATAAATAATAATAATTGTGTGTTGTCAAACCAAGTCTGACTTATGGTGACCCTTTCCCTGGGTTTTCTAGGTAAAAATGCACAGAAGTGGTTTACCAATCCTTTCCTCTGTGGAGTGCCCTAGGACAGTGTTGGTGAACTTATGGCATGTGTGGCAGGGGTGGCTCTCAAACCCCTCTCTGTGGGCACCTGTGTGGTCGCCCCAACACAAACTTTGTCCTGCCCTTCTGCCCAGCAGCCCAATGGGAGCTCTTCCTGCCTCCTGCCAGCATAGGGTTCGCCCTGCCCCTCTGCCCATTATTCCCTCCCTTGTTGCTGTGTTGGCACTTTGTGATATATAAGTGGGTTTGGGATTACAGTTTGGGCACTCGGTCTCTAGAAGCTTGTTTAGGGCCACATAGACTTGCTGTTCTTCCAGGAGGCACAGCAGTGAACCAAACTGCCAGCCTAAGCTACTGAGCTATCTAGCCAGTGGCAGCAAATGTAACAACAATAAAAAGCAACAAGGGTTTGTTTGTGGCGCTCAGATCGGCAGGGTATTCTGTGCTCTTGATTAGGCTGTTTTTTTGATTAAGCGACTCTTTGTTTAAAGAACTTTGGAGGAAGCAGTGAAGTGAGTTTTGCAGCAGCCTAAAGCCTTTGAAACAAACAAAACACACCTTACCAATCTCCACAAAATAGTGCTTCCAGACACACATGTTTCTGACAATGAATACCACAGGGATCCACAGCAGACAAATTAGCTTTTTTCTTGCATTGAGCATCTTTAAGCTCCAGAGAGGTCAGGGAACTAGATAGAAAAGGAGGCAAGGACTCAAAAGATGTTTCGCCAAGAATTAAACAGCAAAAGCCACCTGGGGAGGAACCCTCCATCTTACACATGGCATTTAGGATTCACAAGTACAAAGGAAGGGAAAGGGGTGGATAAGATCTGCTGAGCCTCTCATCCTTGATAGAAAGAGGGCATCTAATAAGTTACTCAAACAAAAGGAACTGAGACTAAAGGATGCCGGCTCTCAGGAGGGATTAATGGATGCTTAGCTTTCCTCTTTGAAGTGACAGTAAGCCTGCACTGACAACAAAAGGTAAAGGGCTGTCAGAGAGATAGTGCAGAAGCTGGAAGAAAATGACACAAACATTTCAACCAATATACAGGATACATTGCAACATTACAGCTGTTTATCAGAATTCATGCCACAGAGCACCAATGGCAGTAAAAATGACTTAGGCTTGTGCATGCCCAATATCCAATCATAGTTACATCAACAAGGCTTTGGTATGAACGTTCCCTCTTCCTCTGGCTTCCTCTGACTCCTGCACCACAGACTGCAATGTCACAGTGCATAACAAACCAGGAACTGTGCTTGCTTTTGAGGTAAAGCACAGGTCATTTTCCAATTCGCTTGAAAGGACAACTAAATATTTGAGCTATAGATGTCAATTCAAGACTGTCAACACCTAACTACCAAATGACTGTAGACAATGGCTGCAGTCCAGAAATTCATGAATGTAGGAGGTTACAGTGCCCCTCTATTAATCTACATTGCAGCCTCAAACTCCAAGTTGTATTTCATACACTTGTGAGGCTGAAATATAAGGAGCCAGGTGGCCCTGATGGAGGATCAATAAACAATGACACTAGCTCTGCACCCAGACATGCATGTCTTACTGGAGTGGGGCCACTATTCTTTTCCTTTGAAAAAACAAAACAAAAATGTGTGGTTTCTCTAAATGGTCCCAAAGGCTAAGAGGAGCACAATGTTATGTTATATATTTTCTTTTCTTTGCATTTTAGTGTATAAACCAGGGGTTCCCAACCCCTGCCACACGTGCCATTTCATGTGGACCACACCCCTCCAAGGGCATTTGAGAAACAAAATGGCGAGCCCTTTGAAGTTGTTGGTACAAAATGGGCATCCCCATCGTGCAGACAGGGCAAAATGTCCGTCCAGCCCTCAAAGCTGACTGAGAGAGTGTGACCTGGCCCCCAGCTTGAAAAGGTTGGGAAACCTAGTATAAACTAAAATTAAATATTAAAAAAATTAACAAAAAGTTGTTTCAAATGTGTGGCCAGGGTTTTATTTATTATATTATTTATTATTACTGAAGAACATAATCCATAGACTTTAACAGCTACCAATAATAAAGGGAAAATGATGTGCCGTCAAACTTTTCCAGGGTTTCATGGTAAACCTTTCCAGGCACAGAGTTCTCAGAACCTGTTTACCAGGTCCTTCTTGTGGGGGCAAATTGAGAGCATTTGAGCTTGCCCAAGGCCAAACAAGCTGGACATTCTCCCAGCAGGCCCAGCATGGAATTGAAGCTCTAATTCACTGAATTATCCAGCTAGTCCACCAATAGTATGCTGCCTACCTATTTTGAAATATAAATCCCAATTTTTGCCATGAGGAACAGCAACTTGTTTGAAACAGAAATTCAAATGGTTATTTCCATTTGGCAGCAGGCATCAGAAGAGAAATTATACACTAATCCTAGATGGTACAGAAATAATTCCACACATATGTAATCACCAGGGACAAAGAAACTCGTCGTGTGTACATAACTTTTTTAAAATATAATTTTTATTGGATTTTTGACATAAGTACAATATATAAAGACAAACATCAAAATCACATACAATAAAAAACAAAAAAAATCATTCCAAACTCTTAACTCTATACTTCAGTTATGACTCGGTATTATATTACTTCCCCCTTCCATTTCGCTCCTTAATCTTATCATTATATTTATTAGTACTAAATTTTTATCTATATCATTTATAATTTTACCAAATCTAAATTTTTAATTTTTCACCATCTCAGTATAATTTCATAATCTCTATTATATCATAAATCCACCAAGTCACACTTCTAACTCATGATTTCAATACAAAAATAACATAGCTAAATATAAAAATGAAAAATTTAACCAAAGATAAAGAGAGAGAGAAACAAAAAGACTAACCACCATGTGTTATTTACATTGCCCTGGAGAGCACAGAGTAACTCAGTAAGATCATTCCCAAAAGCTCTTGTGAGTGGGTACAGGTCTATTCAACTCTTCTCCCTTCAATGAGTAATCCACAAAGGTTTTCCAAACCTTCCAGAATCTATTTTCTTTAATAATACAAATATATTAAGATGTGGGAAAAGAACTAAGAAGCCAATTTTGGATAATTGGTTGGCAGCATTAGGTATGAAGGATACATGGAGATAGTTTAAGGGGTCAGAAAGGGTCTACACTTATTTTTCACATGTTCATAATTCATATTCCAGAATAGATTATATATTTGTATCAGAGAATATAATTAAAAGTATTGACGAGGTAGACGTAGGTATCTTCAAGGAATCAGATCATGCAAAAATGATGATAGAACTGAGGATAGAGGATCGGGGGAAAAAGAGAAGGGTATGGAGATATGATGCTAAATTATATAAGGAACCTAAATTTAAAGAACAAATAATGGAGAATTGGAAGGAGAGTTGGTATTGGAATGACACGGATGAGGTGAATTTTAATGTAGTATGGGATGTCATGAAGTCGGTTTTTAGAGGGGAGAGTATTAAATTGGCCAGTATTAGAAATAAACAACGTAAAGTGGTGCAAGATAAAATTGAGAATGAGATAAAACACTTACAAGAACAGCATGCAAGAACTAAGGATAAGAAGGTATTTGATAATATGCAAAGATTAAAGACTGAATTGATAGGAAAAGATATAGACAAAGTAAAAAGAGATCTGGTATGCTTAAAAAGAGAATATTTTGAGTATAGTAATAAGAATTCAAAATTATTAGCAAGGGCCGCAAAAGAAAAGAGAGAAAAAAAGAGAAATTGGAGTTTTAATTAATAAATATGGGGTCAGATGCAATAGAACTGGAGAGAAATGTAAAATTGTGAAAGATTTTTATCAGGATTTATATGCAAAAAAGAAGATAGATGAGACAAAATTAAAAAAACAATTGGAGAAACAAATAATTAACAAGATAGATCAGGAACACAGGAACAGAATGGAAGACCGGATAACGGAAAAGGAAATAAAAAAGGTTATTATTAGATTGTTTTGTTGTTCAGTCGCACAGTCGACTCCAACCCTTTGCGACCCTATGGACCATTTTCCTCCAGGCGCCTCTGTCCTCCACCATCCACCTTTGCCCTGGTATTCCCATCTCTTTAATTACTTACCACATCTTGTTGTGGTCAAATGCCTTAGTGTAGTCAATAAAACAAAAATAAACTTGTTTCTGATATTCCTTTGTTTTCTCCATGATCCAACGTATGTTGGCAATGTGGTCTCTAGTCCCCCTGCCTCTTCTGAAACCAGCCTGCACCTCTGGTAGTTCTCTCTCCACATGCTGCTGAAGTCTATCCTGTATTATCTTGAGCATGACCTTGCTGGCGTGTGGGATAAGTGCAATTGTTTGAAAATTTGAACACTCTTTGGCATTGCCCTTTTTTGGGATTGGAACATATACTGATCTTTTCCAATCCTGTGGCCACTGTTTTGTTTTCCAAATCTGCTGGCATATTGAATGCAGTAATTTGACGCCATCATCTTTTAGAGCTTTGAAAAATTCAACTGGGATACCATCATTTCCACTAGCTTTGTTGTTTGCAGTGCTTTTTAGGGCCTTTATGACTTCGCTCTTCAGGATGTCTGGCTCAAGTTCAATTTCTTCATCATTGTGATTATCAGGAGTGTTGAGGTCCTTTTTGTAGAGTTCCTCTGTGTACTCTTTCCATCTTTTCTTAATTTCTTCTGCATCAGCTAGCTCCTTTTCGTCTTTGTCCCTTATCATAGTCATTTTTGCTTTAAATGTTCCCTTGATTTCCCCAATTTTTTTTGAAAAGATCTCTGGTTCTGCCTCTTTTGTTGTTTTCCTCCATTTCTCTGCACTGTTCTTTTAGGTAGTTTTCCTTTTCTCTCCTTGCTTTTTGTTGAAATTCTGTGTTCAAATGATTGTATTTTTCCTTTCTTTTACTTTTGCGTTCCTTCTTTCCTCTGCTATTTCAAGAGCCTCATCAGATAACCACTTTGCTTTCTTACGCCTCCTCTCCTTTGGTATGGTTTTCTTTGCTGCTTCCTGCATGATGTCCCTCATCTCTGTCCATAATTCTTCTGGCACTCTGTCTACTGAGTCTAAGCCATTGAATCTGTTCATCACCTCCACCGTGTATTCTTTAGGGATGCTATCTAGGTGATATCTGTCTGGTCTCCTTGTTTTCCCTATTTTCTTCAGTCTAAGCCTGAATTTTGCTATCACTAGGTTGTGATCTGAGCCACAGTCTGCTCCAGGTCTTGTTTTTGCTGACTGTATGGAGGTTCTCCATCTTTGGCTGCAGAGTATGTAGTCAATCTGGTTTTGGTGTTGGCCATCTGGTGATCTCCATGTGTAAAGTCGCCTCTTGTGTTGCTGGAAGAGCGTGTTTGCTATGACCAGTGCGTTCTCTTGGCAGAACTCTATCAATCTTTGCCCTGCTTCATTCTGTGTTCCAAGACCAAACTTGCCTGTTATTCCCTCCACTTTTTGATTCCCTACTTTGGCATTCCAATCTCCTAATATAATTTGGACATCATTTCTTGGTGTCTGTTCTATGAGGTGTTCTCATAGAACTGGTGCACTGTGGCTTCATCTGCACCAGTGGTTGGTGCGTATATTTGGATCACAGTGACATTGAAAGGTTTGCCTTGAATTCTGACTGACATAATTCTGTCATTTTTTAGGTTGTATCCCATTACTGCTTTTCTCACTCTTTTATTGACAATTATGGCTACTCCATTTCTTCTAAGGTTATCTTGCCAACAGTAGTAGATATGATGGTTTCCAGAGCTGAATTCACCCATCCCTGTCCATTTTAGCTCACTGATGCCCAGGATGTCAATGCTTATTCTTTCCATCTCATTTTTACCACTTCCAATTTACCTTGGTTCATTGATCTCACATTCCATGTCCCTACAAAGTATTGTTCCTTGCAACATTGCATTTCCCTTCCCTCTTTCCTGTCCCTCCCCTTCCTCCACTCTGTGGTGTTAAGCATCCTGTATCATCTAGCCTGCTCCTTTTTTTTGCCTTTTGTTTTGGTCAATAGGGTTCTCTTGGCAAGCTTTGTGGCGTGGTTTGCTGGTTTCTATGCCATTTTTCTCCCAACATACATTTTTCACAATTTTAAAAGTTTAAAACATTTTGGACAACATACTATCATGCATATTATCACACTTTAAAACACAGTCTCTATGTCAGTTTCTATGTTAAGTCAGTATAAAGTCTCTATATGACTTGCTATATTAAGTCTTCTACATTTTTGCATATCGGCTACTTATCCTTTGCATGGGACTCTGAGTCTCGCCCCCTGCTTTTCCTCCTCTGCCCTCTTCCCTTCTGCCAATTGGTCTTCTCCTTTGGAACCAGATGGAGCCTGTAGGTGGTGGATACCCCCGGCTGGAAGCCTTGCGGCGGCGATGGCTGGCCTTTCCACCGCTCGGCTGGCTCTCCTCCTCTTCACCCCCCGGCTGGGGGTGGTTGTCCGGCAGCAGCGGCAATGGCTGGCCTTTCCGCTGCTCGGCCGTCTCTCCTCCTCCTCACCCCCCAGCTGGGGGTGGTTGTCCGGTGGCGGTGGCGATGGCTGGCCTTTCCGCCGCTTGGCCGCCTCTCCTCCTCCTCACCCCCAGCTGGGGATTGTTGTCTGGCGGCGGCAGTGATGGCCGGCCTTTCTGCCGCTCGGCCACCTCTCCTCCTCCTCACCCACCCACCCCTTTGAAGAATGAAGAGCCTAACATTATCCCCCATTACTAGATTAAAAACGGATAAAGCACCTGGAGAAGATGGGTTACCAGCTGAGTTTTATAAGGAGTTTAAAGATTTAGTGGTTCCAAAATTGACTAAACTTTATAATTATATAATGGAAGGTGGACAAATTCTGACTTCATGGTATAGGACTATAATAGTGTTATTGCCAAAACCTGGGAAGGATTTGGAAAAAGTTGAATCATATAGACCAATCTCAATGATAAATCAAGATGCTAAGATCTTCACAGCAATATAGGCCAACAGATTGAATAATTTTATGGGTAGCTACATAAATGAGGATCAGGTGGGTTTTTTGAAAGGTAGATGTATGTCAGATTTGACAAGAAGAGTTATAGATTTAATAGATGTGGTAGGACAAACAAAAGAAAAAGTAGGATTATTATAATTGGATATTTTTAAGGCATTTGATTCTTTACAATGGGTAACAATTAATGAGATAATCAAATGTTATGGATTTGGAGATAAATTTAGGAAGACAATTGAACAACTTTATCAGCAAGGTACCGCAATAGTTAGAGTAAATGATGAAGACACAGAAGAAGTGAAATTAGAAGCAGGTACCAGGCAGGGCTGCCCACTTTCCCCAATTATATTTATTGTGGCAATGGAAATGCTGGCAAAAGCTATAAGGGAAGATAAAGAAATAGATGGGGTCTTAGGTAATAAGATAAATCTCTATGCGGACGATACTTTGATAATAACTAAACATCCTGTAAAAGCATTGGACAGAATACAAGCGTTATTAAAGGATTTTGAAGATATTATGGGTTTGAGAATAAATTGGGATAAATCAGAAATGATATTATGTAATATGAGTAAAGAAGATCAACGAAAGATAAAGGGAAAGTGTAACCTACAAATTAAGGATAATTTGAAATACTTAGGGATAAATATTTCAAATAAATTTGAAGACCTTAAGAAATTGAACTATGTAAAATTGAAAAAAAGAAATTAAGGTTAGAATACAGGGGTTGCAAAGATTGAAGCTGTCTTGGTTTGGAAGAATAGCAATAAGAAAAATGATGTTATTACCAAGAATTAATTATTTATTTGATGCACTCCCAATTCAACTTAAGGACAAGGAAATTAATGAGTTTCAAATAATGGTTAATAGTTTTTGTAACAGGGGAAAAATACCCAGATTGGCTAAAAAGTTCTGGTACTTATCCCAGAAAGATGGGGAATTAGGAATGCCAAATTTAATGACATACTATCGAGCTTTTCAAATCAAGAACGTTGTGAAGATCTTATCAAGGGAAAAGGCAATTTGGGAAGAAATTGAATTGAAAGAACTTAGTCATATGGGAAAAATAGTCTTTTTAGGAGGTGGCATTGGGAAAGTAGATATTAAAAATAAAATGATGAAGACAATATTAGGAATATGGAAAAAAGTGAGGAAGGTGTTGGTACCAGATACTTCCCCTATTATTGAATTAGATGATATTGCAAATTTTCCAATAAAAATTAATAAAAGGATTAAAGAAGTACTAGATAAGAATGAAGTTTTCCTGTTGAAATATTGGATACGGGCCTGTAGAGATAATGAGAGAAAAACAAATTTGTATTCACAATTGAAACTGAATTGGTTTCAGATAGGGATGGTAAACAAGTGGAATTGTAAATTTATGAATGAAGCTGGATTAGAAAGAGGGAGGACAGAGTTTGAAGAACTAGTTTTAAAAATAATAAAGGGACAAAGAGGAATAAAGGGGCTGGTGAGCAAAATATACACAATGATCAATAAGGAAGGTAATCCACAGGAGGAATTGAAAGCAAGATGGGAACAGGATCCAGAGATAAAGATAGAGGACCAAAATTGGAAAAATAAATGGAAGAAAAGAATTATGAGAATTCTGTCAGTTAGAGTAAAGGAGCCCAATTATAAAATGTTGTGGAGATGGTATTTGACCCCAGTGAGATTACATCAGATAGACAAAAAGAATGATAAAATGTGTTGGCATTGTAAGAGTGCACTGGGTACATATGAACATATGTGGTGGAGTTGCAGTGTGGTAAAGGATTTTTGGGAAGGAATTGAGAACGAGATAAGTGAAATTATGGGAACAAAAATTAAACTGGGTTCAAATACTGTTGGATCGGGGCCGTGAAGCGGCCATTGGGTCCCGGAGGAGACTGGTCAAGTAATGACACGAGACAAGATGGAGTGAAGACCAGTGATTTATTGAGGGAAAATCATCATCATATATAGGAATTCAAGGCGGCGTATGATAGAATCGTCATCTGACAGAAAATCACATCACATGTTTACACGGGTTAATTGGGAACCTCTCCCGGGGAAGTTAATTAACTAAATTAAACACTGGCAGGGGAAGTCCATTGTTCCTAGCTTACCCAAGAGTAAACATGGCCACTGTTGATGTTAGGGCTTGGGGTAATTCGCAGGTGCGATATTACCTATTACCTAACCACTTAGTTAGACATTCAATTTCCTCCTGCTCGGACTGTTTGTCAGGTCAGATATGGGTGAATCAATCTTATGACTATTAATCCGCTCCCCAATTTCTGTCCCCTCGGAGCCAAAAGCTCAGAGCGTTCTCACAAGTCATGGCCTCTGCCAGGGACAGTATGCTAATTGTGCTCGCGGATCCCGCACTCCCCTTTTACTTGTTTGATTGGACCTGGCAGATGGCCCTGCGCAGGAGTGGCATCAGCTGGCGTGGAGTGATGACATTTCGGGGTTCCTTCCATGGGGGACATCTCGATATCAGTGAGGGAATACATTGCACGAAACAACACACTGCTGTGCCCAGTATTATTATCCCCACAATCACCTTGAGTGTCATCTGAAGCCAACCCCATGGGAACCACGACCATAACGAATCCCACCACCCCCACGTAGCATTCTTCTTGATGTTTTTGACCAAGGTGTGGAGGTCCGTGAGCTGACTCTGTACCTTATGCGTGTTGTCTGTAAGATTAAAGCAACACATGCTGTAGACAGACTCGCAACCCAAATGATGTAACAACAGGAGGTAATCGATAGCTCCTCGATTATCTAGTATGGCATGGCGAAGCTCCGTCTGCTCCTGGTTGAGCAGCGTTATCGCCGAGGAGGTGTCTTTCATGGCTTTTGCCAGAGCGCAAGCCAATTGACCAATTCTCCGAGCGTTGCCGACGGCTAAGCCTGGCATGCCAAGTATGCTGACTGCCAACGAGACGTACTCAGCTTTACTCAAAACCCTAATGTTGCTATCACACGAGCTGTCCAACTGGGTGGCATGAGTATGCGGGAAGGGACATTCGTGATTGGTGCAACCATATCCCTAGTGGGGAGCAACAATGTCAATCGACTGATACAACATGTGGAATCTGATGCATTTGCGGGAATGTAATTCCAAGTATACTGATTGCATGTAAAGAACCATCCTGAAGGCAAGATAGCATGAACATACATTGAGCTAATTGTCTCTGGGTTATCACAAGTCCAGTTGCTGCTGCCGGGGTCGAGGCAACGGCACTGAGGCCCGCCAGCCGTGGAGCAGCTGACCATTCGAACACAAGTAGAGTTCGGGCTGACCGCCACTCGAGGAGTGTAGAGAGTGGCTGCATCAGCCGGCAAAACTTTGGTGACTTGAATTCCCCACTGTGTGTACGTTGAGAAACCAGTCTTGTAAAATGGACCGAATATCCGCTTCACTAACCAGTCGCCACTCCTGGTGTGCGTTTCTGGAGAATGACACACCGGGATGAGCCATGTACTCAGGATTGAGGCAGAAGCGGTGGTCTGCCTCAGGCAAAAATCGGACTGGTTGACGAGAGTCGCCAACCTTTCCCAAATGTTGTAATGCATTCGGGCAGAGAGGTCTCTGCCTGGCATCAGGTTGTTGGTTTCCAGCGAAGCTGCCTGAACACCTCCCCCCACAAGTAGGGAGAGGATCAGGATGATGGTGGCCGCCATGGAATTAGCGGTGATCAGGGGAAAAGCTGCAGCCAAGATGTTCTCCGGTGTCGGCTCCTTGTCCTCATGCCGGACGGCGTCCACTGCCTCGTGGCAAAGGGTTTTGACCATCCCCCAGGTGATCGTCGGTGCTGTCATCTGCTGTCGCCGCTTCCTCCGCCTGGTTCCCCCCGTCAGGGTGAGGTCCTCCATCTCCGGGATTGGGATCGGAACTGCCTGAGTCCACGCCATGTGGCTCCAAGTGGGGTTTGACGCACCGGGCTGGAATCCAGATGACACCTGTAGGAGACATAATTGCAGCATACCCTCTTCCCCAGGTTACAAGTGGTGCCAGGCCCCTCCAAGAAGGATCCGGTGGCACTCAGTAATGCACCATCAGCCGCGGGAGCACTTCCGAGCGGCGGAATTGCTTCTCTTGCGGCGTGCAATCCGAAAAAACATTAAGGTGATTGTATGTGAACAACACCTTGTTCAGACAATGCTGTGCCTGACCCTGAGATTTGGGGAGGGCAGATGGTTCTCCCCTTTCTGTTTGTTTGTCAATGTAGGACTTGAGTGTCCGATTGACCCGTTCCACAATCGCTTGCCCCTGCGGATTGTACGGAATGCCAAAGGTGTGTTTAATGTCCCAGGTGGCCATGAAGTCTGCCAGTTGCCTGGAGCTGTAGGCCGGGCCGTTATCGGTTTTAACGTGCCGTGGTTTGCCCATTGCTGCTAAACAAGAAAGGAGATGCTGCTCCACATGGGAAGCCGTCTCTCCCTTTTGTGCCGTTGCCCAAACGAATTGTGAAAAGGTATCAATGCAGACGTGCATGTACTGCCATCTGCCAAACTGCGGGACATGTGTGACATCCATTTGCCACACCTGATTGGCCTCTGTCCCTCGCGGGTTAACCCCCCACGAGGGCCCCCCGGTGCCCCTGCACAATGCTGACAAGAACGGACTATGCCTTGGGCTTGAGAAAGTGGCAGGTTAAACTGCCTTGCGAGCGCTTTGGCATTCTGGTGAAAGAATGCATGGCTTTGAATTGGAGTTGTGAAGACTCCCAAAACTGATCGTTGCTGAATTTCCTTTGCGGCCGCATCCGCTCTGCTATTGCCTGTGGAAATCAGACCAGGCAAGTCCTGGTGACTTCTGATGTGGAAGATATAGAGCGCTTCGGTGCGGTTTCGCAAGTGAAATTGAGCTGTGAGAAACAAACTAAGCAAATTTTTGTCTATCGCGGGAGTGATGTACGCTCCCGGTAATCTGTGAAGCAAATTCCTAACATACTGGCTGTCAGTTATGATGTTGAGGCATTCTTTGGCAAAGGTGCGCAAAGCGAGGTTCACCGCTGCCAACTCTGCCCACTGCACGGACTTCTGTGGAAGAGTTAGAAGCGTGCGCCAAGCCTGGTCCTCTTGCCAAGTTAAAACACCATATGTACGACCCCCATCCGTGAAAACTGTTCTGGCCCCCTGAAGTGGAACCAGCGACATCAATTCACACAAACTGACTGGCTGCGTTTGAAGCAAGACGAGTCTGGGGTCTTTCGGCAAGTGGTATGCCAAGCATCCAGTGAATCCCTCCAAGGCAATTGGAAGCGAGTCACCGAGCTGCATCAGCTGCTGAACTTGCTCTTTTGTGAATGGGACCACGATTTTTGCTAAATCGTGCCCTGAGATGTCCCTTGCTCTCAGCCTTCCTCGGTAGACCACTGCGGAGACCAGTTTCTGGGGGGGGGGGGATGATGTTTCGGGAAGAGGTGTTTGGCAAGTACACCCATTCCACGATACTCGCCCCTCGCTCGGAGTCCACTCCTAGGGCTCCGGTGAACATGGATCCAGTCCGAACGGTATAGGTTCAGGATTGGAGCATATGGCCCCTGGGTAATCCTGTCTACCCATCTCTGGCTGAGAACTTGGTTGACCTTCTCGAGAGTCAAGCGTGCCTCTCGAGGAATTTGTATCCGGTCTGCCGGCTGCTTACCTAACGTTAGCAGTGAGAAGAGCGGCTTTAAAAGATCCGTATCCAATCTGAAGTAAGGTCTGGCCCAATTAATGTTTCCTAAAACCTGCTGCAACTCTACCAGGGTGACTGAGTCCTTTAAATTGATCTGGGGCAAAACTGGTGCTGCGAAAGAACGGAGAAGCCGATGACCCAAATATGAAAACGGCTCGGTTCTCTGAACTTTCTCTGGGGCAATGAGTAACCCTTTTTCCCCCAGGGTGGCCTGGAGGTCCTTAAACATTTCGCTGCTGAGTTGCGGCGCTGCGACCAAGATGTCATCCATGAAATGACACACTAAAGCTGTGGAGTGAAGGTTTCGAAACTTTGCCAGTGCGTTGTGAACATAAATTTGGCACAGGGTGGGCGAATTGAGCATCCCCTGTGGCAAATATTTCCACGCATAACGCTGCGTGGGTTCTCTGTGGTTCACAACTGGCACTGTAAAGGCGAACCTTTCCCTGTCCCTAGAATCTAGGGGAATAGTATAAAAGCAATCCTTAAGATCTACGACCAGGATCTCCCAACCCTCGGGGATCATATTCAGATTCGGAATGCCGCATTGAAGCGGACCCATTGGCTGAATACATTTATTGATCTCTCTGAGATCGTGGAGGAGTCGCCACTTCCCGGCATTTTCTTGATGACAAAAATGGGTGAATTCCAAGGACTGTTGGACTGCTCTATATGTCCTGCGTCTAGCTGTTCCTTAACCTGCTGTTTCAGGGCGACGAATTTCTCCCCTACTACCGGCCATTGTTCCACCCAGACAGGCGTGTTGGTAAGCCATTTAAGTGGCAGAGCCATTACCCGAAGGTAAGAGTGGCACTGTATTGCTGCAAAATGTCTCACCCCCAGAGGTTGACGTGCACGTCCAGAATGTGCGGTCGGATGACCACTGTGCTGTCAGCCTCAGGGATCGTGACTTCCACCCACTCCTGGCTTCTAAACACTTCTTGGATGCCGCCTACCCCCCCACACATCGAAGACCGGCTCAATGGCCCACTCCCGCAGCCACTGACTTCGGCTGACCACGCTGACGTCAGCTCCGGTATCCAGCAGCCCAGTGAATGGTTTTTTATTTAAAAATACCTCTATAACTGGTCGCCGTTTCCATTCTATGTTGGTTTCCACTGTTGCTAAGACCTGGTATCCTTGCACTGCCTCACTTGCGCTCAAGCGATCTTCCGACCCGGGATCTGCGCTGTCCCTGAGCCTTCCCTGGCTGTCTGCTGGCGAGTTACAAGGAACCATAATCAGTTGCGCTAACGTGTCTCCCTTGTGAATGGTCTGGGGTAGGTGCATCCAGAGTTGAACTTGGAGAACACCCGAAAAATTGGAGTCAATGACTCCTGGAATTACAAGAATTCCTCGTGCTCCTGCGACACTACGAGGCAAAACTAAGCGTATGAAGCCTTTAGGCAGGGGTCCCATGTACTGGGAATCAACCAGATAGACTGTGCCTGGCAAGTCGCATGTGATGTCTGCCTGCCAAGTCAATTCTAGCCCTGTACTACCTTTGGGGCTGGCCTGCGCCTTCGCAATGTCTGGAATGTGATTAGAATCTAATCTTGCTCTGGCTCTCCCAGAGTGAGGGAGGTCTCTGTTTGGACCGGGGCCAGAGACATGCCCGCATTCCGGTTCCCCGAATTCGGGCAGTTCTTGGCCCAGTGGAAGCCTTTATTGCACCTCGGACACGGGGTGGTTGGAGCCTTGGGACAGACGGCGTGTTGGCCGCTGCCCCTGGATCAGCATTCCCTAGCGAAATGACCGACCTTGCCACAAGTGTGGCATGCTCCTTTGTTCTTGTTCTTGGGTTTCCTACCTCCTTGCACCGCCGCGGCCAACAGACACATTTTGTAGGAGTCTGTGCCAACGTCGGCGCATGCCCTAATCATGTCTGTGAGTATCAGGTCGGGACGATTGCCCAGTGACTGCAAGATCTTACGGCAGTCAAGATTGGCGTTGTCTTTAGCCAATTTCATCATGAGCTCTTGTTGGGCCTGCTCATTATCGATCTGTCTACTGATTGCTTCCTCTAATCTATTGATAAAGTCCATGTAGGACTCCTGGGCGCCCTGTTTGACTGCTGTGTAATTTTTGGCTGCTTTGCCAGCTGCCAGGACTTTGAGGTAAGCCTTGAAGGCTGTCTCAGCTGCGATGTGGAGAGTGGCGATTGGCAGGGTGACTTGCGCATCCACGGATTCGAATGGACCTGAACCATATAGCTGGTCAGGGATTACCACTCCGCCCATCCTAGCCGCCCTTGCCTGTGCTTCGAGACGATACTCGCTGTCCCATAGCAGATACTGGCTGGGGTTGAGCATCATTCGCATGACGGCTTTCCAGTCGTACGGAATGAGCATCATGGTTTCGCACACTTGCTGAAGCGTGCCCCTAGTAAATCGACTCTGAAGTCCTGTCTCTGTGATGGCCTTCCGTATAGCCATGAGCAGCTTGTACGGAACTGGCGAATGGACTGCTTGCTGCTGGCCCGTGAGGGCATCTACCTCTATGCGAACTGGGCATAGCTGCCTAAGCTCAGCTAGATCTTCTGCTGGCAATTCCCCCTTGCTGATTTCTGCCTCAGCCATGCGCTGAACCGCGCTCTTGGTAGTTTGGGAACCCGTAGCTATCAGGGAAGTGCCAGCGCTTCCCATTCCACACATTCCATCGGTGACGTCTGCAGCTGTCACCGAGGGAAAGCTCCCTACACTACCCTGTTTGAGCTGGAATGACGGATAGAGAGCCGCTGGGGCTGATGGCTCTGACTGCACTGGGGGTTTCTGGGTCTCTAATCCGGACTGGGTCTTCCTCTGCTAAGAGCTTCCTACATTTGCTCCATGTGCCAATTATGCTGTCTGGAGCTCTCGGTGCTTGCTGAATGTAGGCTCCTATCCTATCCCAAAGTTGGAGATTAAGCATACCCGCTTCTGGATAAAGCGGACAATTGCCCCCCAAGTACACTAAGAGTTCCGCTAACTTATCGCTGTGAATGCATATTTGGTATACCCTGGCCAGGGCCTTGAATTCCATTAAGTGAATGGAATTCAAGGCCCTGGAATTCTCTGGTTAGTGGTCAGACGTTGCCGCTGAGGACAAGTCCCCATATTACCTGCTGGCCCTTCGAAAATTTCCTCCTTGGGACGATTTCGACGCGTCCTTTTAGGTAACAGGTCTCAGCGTGATGAACCTCTGGGATGGAGCTCGGAGCATGGACTGCTGCCACGGGTCCTCGGCGGCCTCTGCACTGGAATCAGGGTTTCACAGCCTGCCCCTGAGCGGAACGCTTTTCCGCGATGCAAGCCGTAGGATGCCTCTTTGGAAGTGCCTCGCCGCGTAGCCGTCACTCAGGCTGGATGGCTTTCTGACCAGAGCTGCCACGCTATCCTCTGGGACGAATCGGACACGGTTCTAGCGTAGAACCGGACCACGTAGATCGCTTACTCATGAGTAGAATCACGTCGGGGTCACCAGATGTTGGATCAGGGCCATGAAGCGGCCGCTGGGCCCCGGAGGAGACTGGTCAAGTAACAACACGAGACAAGATGGAGCGAAGACCAGTGATTGATTGAGGGAAAATCATCATCATATATAGGAATTCAAGGCGGCATGTGATAGAATCGTCATCTGACAGAAAATCACATCACATGTTTACACGGGTTAATTGGGAACCTCTCCCAGGGAAGTTAATTAACTAAATTAAACACTGGCAGGGGAAGTCCATTGTTCCTAGCTTACCCAAGAGTAAACATGGCCACTGTCGACGTTAGGGCTTGGGGTAATTCGCAGGTGCGATATTACCTATTACCTAACCACTTAGTTAGACATTCAATTTCCTCCTGCTCGGACTGTTTGTCAGGTCAGATATGGGTGAATCAATCTTATGACTATTAATCCGCTCCCCAATTTCTGTCCCCTCGGAGCCCAAAGCTCGGAGCGTTCTCACAAGTCATGGTCTCTGTCAGGGACAGTATGCCAATTGTGCTCGTGGATCCCGCAAAATACCATTATGTTGACAGATGTGGAAGATATAAATTTAAGTCATACCTGTCAACCCGCGGCTCCGGAAAAACGGGACCTGCACACATCACTTGTGTGCAGGTCACTTTCCACGCATGCGTGGAAAGGTTTTACCCCTTCTACGCATGTGTGGAAGCGCTATGCTGCTTGCGCAGCCCCTACACAAGTGGCGTAGTGCTTCCACACATGCGCGGAAAGCGTTTCCCCCGCTGCCAAGTTACGGGGTTTTGGCAGCGCGGGGCAAGTTATGACGTCAATGGACGTCAAATTGCGGGGTTTTCCTGGCCAAATCGGGATGGTTGACAGGTATGATTTAAGTAAAGATTAAAAAGTGCTACTAGAAATAATGCTGACAACAGGTAGAATGTGTATTGTGAGAAAATGGAAAAATGAAGTGAATATAAAAATTGAGGAATGGTATAAGGAAATGTGGGATTTAGCATTGAATGATAAATTAACACATGAGATAAATATGAAAAAGGGTGTGTAAATAACTTACAGTTAGTTCAACTATCTTTATTTTGTAGGACACAGAGTAAACTGTATATATTGAAAAGACAATAAAGGAAAGGAACAATACCATCGTAAACTCTGCTTAAGGACCATTTTAGATTAAACTTTGTATGCCTCATATGTGCCTCAGGAGAGTCAGATTTCTCCTGTATCAGATGTAAACAATCTTAAGTTGTATTGGACTGAACATTCCTATTATCCTTTGCATCTTTGGTAGCTGAGGGAGATGGGAATCATAGTCCAATGCATCAGGAAGACACCAGCTTGGGAAAAGGTAGGTGTAAAGGTGATTGCTCTGATACTGAGATCTATAAATGGAGAGGTGTTGTCCTCCCCATTATCTTATCTTTGTTAGATGCTTGATGAGAAAACAAAGATTTCTGTGTCAAAAGCAGGTGAAATAATTGCCTTGTGTTAGCATTCTGTGTTAGCTAAGTAGTGGGTCAATGGGGTATCAAAAGGAAGCATGTTAAATCATTTACTGTCACAATATACTCACAGAATCCCACCACAACTGTCTAAGTCCAAGATGCTTGTTATAATTTTACCTTGTCAACCTTTGTTGGACTGGAGCAAGATACATGCAAATATGGATGTGGTTCCTAGCTAGCAATTCTTGGGTGATATCATAAGGTGAAGTTAAAGGTCACCCTTGCTCGAAAGCCAATCGTATCTGACTCTAGAGGTCAGTGCTCATCTTCATTTAAAGTATAGCCAAAGCTAGTGCTGTCTGTATCTGCATACGTTTCCATGGACACGTGGCAGGTATGACTAAACTCCGGAGTGCACAGAATGCTGTTTACCTTCCAACCCAAGTGGTACCTATTTATCTATGGTACTTGTAATTTCAT
Source organism: Bradypodion pumilum (assembly GCA_035047305.1). Classification (NCBI taxonomy): domain Eukaryota; kingdom Metazoa; phylum Chordata; class Lepidosauria; order Squamata; family Chamaeleonidae; genus Bradypodion; species Bradypodion pumilum. Next base: position 430,948,674 of record JAWDJD010000002.1, on the reverse strand, counting down.
GCTTTCAAACTGTGAGATGAGCAGGAGCTGGGCCAGAGACAGGAGCACACTCCATCGTGCGAGTCTCAACCTGCCGACCTACTGACCTTCCAGTCATCAAGTTCAGTGTCTTGACCACTAAGCCACTGCAATCCCTGGGTAATATCATACTTGCAAATATTTACCTGAAATTTAGATGTGAGCAATGAAGAGGTAGATCACTTTTGGACCCTGTAATCCAATTACAAGGCAGAAATGAACAGCTTGTTGCATGTACTAATTGCTAACTGTGGAGTACTTTCCACTCAGAATTATGACTGGCATTGCAGAAAGCTGTTTAGATACATCTTTTTGATTTGGTCTTTTAAACTGATTCTTATGGTCTTCAGCTTCTCTTGCTGCTTAAACAAATTTTTGTTCCCTGTTATTTCATTTCTGTTTGTGAAGCACTGCTTGGATGCCTCCTGTGGAAATGTTGCATTAGTAGTTTAACCATGAAATAAATGAATAGAATAAAAACAGGTCAGTTGATTCTTCCAGGACCTTGACCCCACCCTCCCATATATAAAAATAAAAAAAGAAATAAGTACACTCTAGTTATAGGCTATTGTCAGGCCAGAAGATCAGAAATTATGCTGGACTGCCTGAGGATGTACATGAATGAATACAGGGCCTTGAACTGCTTGAACTGGCAATTGGCATGTTCAAACCTGGGGACTTAAAGCAAAAAGGGGCAAAGGTTGAAATATTACAATTCTTCTCCTCAGATGAACCCATCAAAAAGTTAGCAAACATACAGTGGTAAATGGGAATCTTGCCCCCAGCCCCTTTTTCTTGTAAATTGCCATTACCTTGTTCACTAAGGGTCAAGACAGCAACATATGAGGTGTAATCTAAGTCTTTAGGCTTCCCTTGAACCTGTAATAGAGGAAAGCAAGACAAAAGGCTGAAAGCAATTGCAACCTGGTATTATTATGGATTATCTAAAATGACTGTTAGCCATATCCATTTTACCCTCAAAAATTGGAGGATTTTTTGTTCTTTACATATAGAGATTTCTTTAAAAAAAATTCTGTCACTGTAGAGGGGAGAAAAAAATGAGATTTAAAGGATGAAAAGATTATGGCATTTATGTTATTTTATCTTATTACTCTGATAAAAAATAAATAAAAACAACATAATATAAAGTAGTGTATGCTTGGAAATAGCAAATAAAGAAGTGGTGAAAATGTATAACACATTGGCTAAAATCCCATTACCATAGTTCTGTGATGGCGAACCTTGGCACTTCAGGTGCTCTTGCATTTCAATTACCAGAAGCCCAAGTCAGCACTCCTGCTGATCAGGTTCACCATCACTGCCATAGCTGAATGGTGTAGGGCTGATGATGTTATCAACAACGGCACTTTTTTTCAGAACGCACACACTTCTGACTTCTTTCCTGAAGCTCCCATTCCATCCTTTACATTGTCAGGAAGAAGCCTTGTAAGATGTGAAATGAGAAGAGAAAGCTTTTGCTACAAATTATGATATATTTATTTTTTGTTCATTAAAGATTGGCCTCTCCCTTCTCTCAACTTCCATGCTTTTCTGGCAATGACAAGATGACATGGGAGCTTTGGGATAGAACTTGGAAATATTCAATTTGTGAAAAACCACAAGCTCCCCCTTCCACTTTTCCTGTCTCTACTCTTATGCTCAGGTCTTCATTCTTCTGTCTAGTCTGAACCAAACACACAAAAATGGTCCTTTTCAGTATATGAGCAGAAGCCCCCAACATGCTGGGTACTCATTTTACCAACCTTGAAAGGATGGAAGGCTGAGTCAGGATCGAACTCATAATGTTCTGGCTGCACAATGGCAGTTTAACCACCGCTCCACCAGGGCACCACCAGAATAAGAAAAAAAAATACAATATACATGTCAACACATGGAGTAATCTATACTAGATGTTTTACATGGGCAGAGGGATCCTGCCATTTCTAGCATTTTTCTTGCTACCTTTCATGATGCTCTAAATTTCAGAGTAGTTTATACACACATTAACCCCATAAAAATCCTTTCAACCCAGAGTAATCTCTGACACGATAACACCCACCCACCCATTAACTTGCATTTAAAACCTTCTATTGACCACCAGTTCTCATTTTCTTGTAACACAACAGACATACAGATAACTTCAATGGTGTCAACAGCCTTATTAATTCAAAATTAGTTATTCACAGCATCATGTGCTTAGAGTTCTACTCAATGCAGCAGTCTCCAGTTATTCAACTTGCAATTTAACATGGCCACAATCATAATCTTAAAACAGATGTTTTTTAAAAAAAATATGAAAAAGAAGATATTTAATATTTTATTTAATGCTGAGGAAAATTCAGATGCCCCCTTCCCCCGCCCCCAACTGTATGATACAAAAAACATAGCAGGGTTTAAAGGGAAAAAAACTCAATTACATTCACTGCCTACCCAAGGGAGTCATTCCAAATTACTAGGTCCCATCATAAGTATTTTTTAGAATGTCCTAATTGCATATTTGCATGAAAAGGCTATAATGATTCCAATGGAGCTGTTGTAAGAGAACACATTAAAATATCTGAAAATCTAAAAATGCAGGCCATGCTAACTCCAAAGGTTTCTGCAGTAGTCTACAGTAAAAGAAGTTAAAGACAGATAATGTAGTTTAATATTATGATGTTGAAACCTTAATGTTATTTAAACATTTGTGTATTTGAGTCACTATTAGCTTACAGATGGGCTCTGGATTCGCTGCTGACATTTAAACCAACAGGGTAGGACATAAATGTTATGAATAGCAATGTAAATCTACTTTGTCCCTGATCTCTGCGCACAATTACAAAAATTATTCAATGCATAAAAATTAGACTTTTCGAAGCTACTACCCTGAATCATTTAATTTGTCTAAGTAACTACTCCTAATGCTCCTTTGCATTGCAATAAACATGTGAGTTTTAGATCGAACAAATGAAGTGTGAGAAATTTCCCCATAAATATAATGGGAGGATTGCATACTGTGCTAAACTCCTCATTATAAAAAGCCAAAAAGTGTTTTAGGGCAGTTCTATTGAGCTGCAACAGGCAGCGGTACATCTGTCATCATTATTATGATGACTTTGACTGTGATTTCCCATCTTCAGTTTAAAGCAATGGGGTCCTCTTTCCCTCTTTTTATAAATACACAGTTGCCCTTTAGTACTGCTAAACCTGCCTACCATAAAGGCACTTTATTTTTTCCATATATGCAAGAATAAAATTGAAGAAAGAATGGAACCAACTATAAGAGTATAGAGGAGCAATTATGCTTTGCAAGCCAACCTTTCTCATCTCATGTTACAACTTTTAGAACAGTTCCTCTACATTTCCTCATTTTGGTCTCTTTGCCCTAACACTGAGTTTTTGTAGTAGAGTCCTGGAGTGACATTTGAGTTCAATTTCCTACTGAACCATGAAACTCACTAGGTCAACTCTGGCCAGTTGCTTTTTCTTTCAACCTGTCCTCCTGATTGGGAAATTGTAAAGATAAGAGCCACCTCTGCTACTTTGAGCGCACCAGAAGAAAGCTAGGATACAAATATAAGAAAAGTATCAACTTTAATTACTTGATTTGAAGGGGTTTTATAACTATGCGTATGTTGCTCATACACATGTTTACAATTTGTTCATTTATGTTTGTGATCAGAATTTCTTTGGTGTTTACACCAGTTTTGCACAATTAGGTTGTACTTGGCCACAGCTAATTGGCTGGGTGCTACAATGTGTCTTGGCCATTGCTTTCGAACTGTTAGGTTGGCAGGAGCTGGGATGGACGGCAGGCACTCACTCCATTGTGCAGCACTCAGGTCTCAAACTGCCAACCTATATATCAACATAAAAAACAGCCGTTTCAAAAGATTCCTATTGCACTGATGAACACACATTTTAAATCCCAGATGGTGGCTGAGTATCAGAGGAGCAAGGTCCAATAACATCTTGACAAGAATGGGATAACTAGAAAAGGATTCCTACAAACTTCCCATCATCAAGGGAGAAACTTCAGCAAACGCCTCCTTAAACAAATGTACTTTTAGAAGTTTCTTGAAGATGTTTCTTGAAGAGGCCACCTGATGGATCTCATTTGGGAGGTATCACCTTTCTAAAAAATAAAAAGGAACCATCCTACATTGATACTTACACTGTACTTCTTTTTAGAGAAATTTCACTCAAGATTTACAGCACTTAGGACAAGGTTCATTATTCCCCCCAGGAATGTTACCAATATCCAGTGTCCTGCTTTAATAAGTCTGGTTGGTGCCTTATCTGCTCAATTCCTTCCTTTCCAGCCTAAAATAAATTATGTGTGAGGCAAATGGCAAGGTAGTAAAGAGATGAACAGTTGTTACAGGTAAGAGTTGGCATGAGTTTGGGGGAACTGAGTGTTATTTCCCCAGAATCTGACATTTATTTCTTCATTTTATTATTTTAACAGACAGCAAAACCCATCCTCTGAAACAATAAGGTTTTTTTTCCATTCACGAAGCATGCAGTTCTGAAAGAATGTCTGTACACCTCAAAAAGGAAGAGATGCAAAATTTCTTTTATGTTTACAGATTGGGTGTGTGTGTGTGAAAACTTGCCTGATAACAACATGAAAAAAGAAAATGAAGAGCCTAGGCTTCTCCAGGACTGTATTCCCTTTTTTTAAAAAATAATTTTTATTAAATTTTCAAAAGATTATAACAAAGTCTGAACAAAAAATTACAATACGTATACGAAAGAGTCATAAAAACAATATGCATACAAATACAAAAGATTCATAAAACAATAAACAACAACAATAATAACACTAATAGCAATAACTCTACTTTATCAATGTAATACTTCCCCGTCCTTCTAAATCTCGGTTGTTATACTCCAATTCATTATATGTAACATAAAACTTGTGTTTGCAATATCTACTATTTCTTGTAACATTGAATCGGGTTGGAATCAACTGTGCGACTGAACAACAACAACAACAACAACAACAACAACAACAACAACAACCCACCAGTGTATTATACATTGCCAGTACTGTATTCCAAATCCTTAGCAAGGGAGGTCATTTCTCCTTTCCCCGCTAGCTCAAAATACACCTTTCAAATCCCACTATTGCTATTTGCATTCACGGATGTTTCCAAGATAAAGAAATTTATATAGTAAAGATGAAAAAGATGCAGGAAACAGGTGATACCTTTATTGGATCACTAAGAAAAAAACAAAATGTTGCATGAGCTTTTGTGGTTCAAGACCACTTCTTCAGGCATGTATTATAGTGTTCATGGCGTGGTGGTCTGCCAGGCTCTCTTCTTAAGAACAGCAAACTATGTCATGGAGTTAGGATACCACTCCCACAGGAAGCCGGGCATTTGCTCCAAGCCCATTTGACCCTCTCTAAAGTATGTGTAGCTTCCTTTGGTGGCCAGACAAAGGAATACAGATGCCATGTGCTTCCCAGCAGGGGGCAAGCCTTCAATTTGGCATACATTACTAGGCAAGCCAAATGCAGTCAAATTAAAGTCAATCAAAATTATTACCTAGTGATATGGTGTTCCTTCAATTTATGGTGCTGGCCCAGTGTCAAAAAAATCCATGTTAAGCGGCTATTTTAAGGTATTTTATATCTATATAAAAATACCTCTCTCTCTCTCTCTCTCTCTGTGTATTTATATCTATATCTATACAGTAAAACCCCGTACAACGATTGCAACACACAGTGACTAAATCATACAAGGATGGCATTTAGATTTTTTTTTTTGCATTGTACAACGATTTTAGTAGCTGTACGATGCAATGCTTTTCAGCAGTCTGTTTTAAGATCAGGGTAGTGGTGGAAGGAAGCCTCCAGCCTCCCTGATCCCAAAGTGGAGAGCCCGCCCGGCTTGTCCATTGTGGGATCAGGGTGGGTGAGGGTGGAAGGACCCTCCAGCCTCCCTGATCCCAAAGCGGACAGCCTGCCCGGCCTGTCCGTTATGGGATCAGGGGATGGGGGTGGAAGTACCCTCCAGCCTCCCTGATCCCAAAGCGGAGAGCCCGCCCAGCCATACCTGTCAAGCGCAGCTCTGGAGATTACGGGACCTGTGCAGAACGTTTCTGCGCAGGTCCATTCTACGCATGCGTAGAAGGCTTTTACGCATGCGTAGAATGGACCTGCACAGAACTGTTCTGTGCAGCTCATTTCTACGCGTGCGTAGAAGGCTTTTACGCATGTGTAGAAGGCTTTTACACATGCGTAGAACGGACCTGCGCAGAACAGTTCTGTGCAGCTCACTTATGCACATGCGTAGAAGGCTTCTACGCATCCCCTTCTGCACAGAAGCCTTCTACGCATGCGTAGAAGGGTTCTACACATGCATAGAAGAGTTCTACACATGCGTAGAAAGGACCTGCGCAGAAGGGATGTGCAGTAACTCCTTTCCCCTGCTGCCAAATTATGGGGTAGTGGCAGCTCCGGGTGGGAAATGGCAAAAATCGGCGCAAAAATACAGGAAATCCCGGCCAATCCGGGATACTTGACAGGTATGCGCCCAGCCAGTCTGTTTTGGGATCAGGGTGGGTGGGGGTGGAAGGACCCTCCAGCCTCCCTGATGCCAAAGCAGAGAGCCCACCTGGGAGCATAATGAAAACCAAGTTAACGTAAGTCAGAAGCAACTTGAAGGCACAGAGCAACAATGAGCTGTAATCTACAGATACTACTAGCTATTGTGCTTGGCCTTGCCAGGCAGATTTGGAGTGTGCAGCCCATTAGGTGTGTGTGTATGTGTGTGTGTGTGTGTGTGTGTGAGAGAGAGAGAGAGAGAGAGAGACAAAGAGAGAGAGAGAGAGAGAGAGAGAGAGGCCAGCGCCGGCCTTGCTGCGGCTTTGGCAGGATTGCGGGGAGGAGGGTGAGCCCTCTTCTCCCCGCAGCCCCGTGAGGCCACAGCTAATGAGGGGGGGAAGGCGTGTGCGATGGCCGCTTTTTTTGTCATGTGCACCGGCTGTCCCGCCTCCTCTGCACTTGCATCCTCATGCCTGATTGGCTGAGGCGTGCTGCACTGCAGAAGACGCTGGGGGCCGTAGTTTTTTTGTCCCCCATTCGTGGTTCCTGGACCCTCGCAGCGACTGTGTCCGTGAGGAAAGGTAAGTGTGGCCGGCTCATTACGGTATGGGCTGGACGTGTGTGCTTGGCCCAACCCATTCTTATAGGTATAGATATAGGTAAAGGTCACCCTTGCTAGAAAGCCAGTCATATCTGACTTTAGGGTTCAGTTCTCATCTCTGTTTATAGCTAATGAGCCAGTGCTGTCTGCGTCTGCAGACATTTCCGTGGACATGTGGCAGGCATGCCTAGAAACAGAAGTACATGGAACGCTGTTACCTTTCCTGCCAAAGCAGTACCTATTTATCTACTTGCAATTTCTTGCTTTTAAATTGCTAGGTTCGCAGGTGCTGGGGCAGAGACGGAAGCTCACTTGGGTGAGAATGCAGCACTCAGGTCTCAAACTTCTGATCAGCCGACCTTCCGGTTGTTATATTCAGTGTCTTAACCACTAAGCCACCACAGTCCTAGATACTATATAATGCAAAGTTATTGCACAGAATAACTTTTCCCTGCTGTTGCTTCTTTCATAGCACAACTAGCCATTGCATGGCACAATGACCAGTCATCTTCCCTGTGATATCTGAGAAAAAGACAATCCCTTCAGGGTATCAGTGGGTGGTATGCCATGAAATACACACAAACCTCCAGAGGATTCTGATGGCAATCACAAATATCAACCAGGGAGAAGGATTGGGCATGGGATCTAAATGTTGTGTGCCTTCTCAATGTAATTGCGTATGCTACTCTTCTCACCTCATAATCCATAATGTGCTTAACAGTGCTAATCTGCTGTTGTGCTAATTTAATTGCTTCTGCTTGCAGCACTTTAGCAGCTATTATTTATCCTCATCAGCATTTCAGCGAAAGAGGTCATCCTCTCCTACAAATGTAGGACTATCTCCCCATGGATGTGTGTGCGTGCGTGTGCATGTGCACGTGTGTGCGTGCGCATATGCGACATCATAATCCCCTGCAAATTGGTCATTTTCGTTGTCAGTTGGGCAGTGCCCAGGCAAACTCTCTTCTTGCCTGAAGTAGGGGTGGTGGGGATTCCTGCCATTGCTTCTGCCCTCCATGGCCATTTTCCTCTTGCTTTCCCCTTAAAATGCCCAGACCTCTCCAATGGTATTGCATGGGGCCATTGACAGAAGGTGGAAGGTGTGGAATAAGAGAACAACCATAGCAACAGGGACAACATTTTGTTTTGAATCATCTCAGCCTACCTGCTCATTCCAAATCATGGACATTAGACCTGGGATTTTGGTGTCTTTCTCTGTTTCTTCAACCTTCTCCATCTCCCCATAAACCTTCCTATGTAGTAGCGTTAAAGGATAGGAGAGTCAAAAGACCCATTGGCTTACAATGAGTGATGACTGCTCTGTTGTTGTTCAGTCGGACAGTCGACTCCGACCCTTTGCGACCCCATGGACCATTTTCCTCCAGGCGCCTCTGTCCTCCACCATCCCCCTTAGCCCTCCCAGCTCTATGCCCATTGTGTCTACTATGCCATCTAGCCATCTCATCCTTGGCCTCCCCCTTCTTCTTTTGCCCTCCACCTTTCCCAACATCAATGCCTTCTCAAGTGAATCCTCCCTTCTCATTTGATGTCCAAAGTACTTTAGCTTCATCTTTACTATTTGACCTTCCAATGAGCAGTCAGGGTTAATTTCTTCTAAGATTGATCTATTTGTTCTCCTCGCTGTCCAGGGGACTCTCAAAACCCTCCTCCAACACCACATTTCAAAGGCATCTATTCTTCTGCGTTCAGCCTTCCTAATTGTCCAGCTCTCACATCCATACATTACCACTGGGAAAACCATTGCTTTGACTATTCTAATTTTTGTTTGCAATGTGATGTCTCTGCTTTTCACTATGTTCCCCAGGTTTCTCATCGCTTGTCTCCCAAGAATCAGTCGCCTTTTTATTTCATGGCTACAATCCCCATCTGCAGTGATCTTTGATCCTAAGAAGTTTATAAAATCATGCACGGTGTGGACAAAGTAGATAAGGAAAAACTGTTTTCCCTATCGCATAATACTAGAACTAGGGGACACTCCATGAAACTTTTGGGTACTAGTTCTCAAACAAATAAGAGAAAGTACTTTTTCACCCAGAGGATTACTGGTCTATGGAACTCCCTGCCAGAAGAAGTGGTGACAGCTGTCAGTCTTGACAGCTTTAAGAAAGGATTAGACAAGTTCATGGAGGAGAAGAGTATCACTGGCTATAATTATGGATACTTAAGGACAACCTCCGGGTTGGAGAGATAGGCAGGATATCTCTCAATATCATTTCCAGGGAATCCTAAGCAGGTGAAGGCATCTGCTTGGGAATACCCTGAAGGAAATGGTGAGCCACTGTGTGAGACAGAATGCTGGACTGGATGGGCTGTGGCCTGTTCCAGCAAGGCTGTTCTTATGTTCTTATGTTAAGAAAGTAAAATCTGTCACTGCTTCTACTTCTTCCCCGTCTATTTTCCAGGAACTGATGGGGCCTGTTGCCATTATCTTGGTTTTCTTGATATTGAGTCTCAAGCCAGCTTTTGCACTCTCCTCCTTCAGCCCAATCAAGAGATTCTTTAGGTCTTCCTCACTTTCTGCCATTAGGGTGGTATCGTCTGCATATCTCAGATTGTTGATGTTTCTCCCAGCGATTTTAATCCCATATTGTGATTCCTCCATCCCTGCACTGCGCATTATGTGCTCTGTGTATAGGTTGAATAAGCATGGTGACAAAATGCAGCCTTGTCTTACTCCTTTTCCTATTCCAAACCACTCTGTCATTCCGTGTTCTGTCCTAACTGTTGCTTCTTGGTTCATGTACAGATTTCTCAGGAGGCATATGAGGTGCTCTGGTATTCCCATCTCTTTAATTATTTATTTATTTATTTATTTATTTATAAGTCACATTTGTATATGCCGCCCACTCAGGCAGAACCCGACTCAGGGCGGCATCACAACACTTCTAAAAATACATAAAACATTATAAAAACCTGTAAAAACCCACTCCCCCCCCATTAAAAAACCCATATCCCACCCACCCATCCCACCCACCATACAAGAAGAGAGAGTTCTTATAAAAGCCAGCTGGCGGGAACCATAGTCCCGTTCGGGCCCCACACCTGCCCTGCCAGCCAGGTCTTTACTCCTTTCCTGAAGGGCAGCAGTTCACTTTGAAGTCTTAGATCTGTTGGTAGGAGGTTCCAGAGGGTTGGTGCGGACACGGAGAAGGCCCTCCTTCGGGTGCTAGACAAATGTGCACCCCTCGTTGACGGCACCATTAGAGAGCCCCTCCGGTCCGCTCTGGTTGGACGGGCAGTCACTCTTGGGACGATGCGGTCTCTAAGGTATCCTGGCCCCCTGCCATAAAGGGCTTTAAAGGTCAAAACCAGCACCTTAAATTGCACCCGGAGACAAACTGGTAAGCAGTGCAGCTCCCGAAGCAGCGGGGAGGCATGGGCATATCGCCCACACCCCATCACCACCCGGGCCGCCGCATTCTGGACCAGCTGCAGCCTCCGAATGGTCGTCAAGGGCAGCCCCATGTAGAGCGCATTACAATAATCTAGTCGGGAAGTAACCAGAGCATGAGTGACCATAAGTAAGGAGCCCCGGTCCAGGAGCGTGCGCAATTGGCAAATCACCCGAAGTTGGGCAAAAGCCCTCCTGGCCACAGCCGCCACTTGTTCTTCCAGCAGCAGCCGTGAGTCCAGAAGGACCCCCAAGTTGCGCACTGGGTCTGTCTGGGGCAAAACAGCCCCATCCAATACCAAAGATGGTAACTCCTTGGATAACCTGGGGCCCCTTATCCACAGCCACTCTGTCTTGCTGGGATTCAGTCGAAGCCCATTGGCCCCCATCCAGACCCCAATGGCCTCCAGGCATCCGGATAGGATTTCAACAGCATCACTGGGGTCCCCACGGGCCGAGATGTACAGCTGGGTGTCATCCGCGTACTGATGGTACCGCACCCCGTGGGAACGAATGATCTCACCCAGTGGCTTCATGTAGATGTTAAATAAGAGAGGAGAGAGCACAGAGCCCTGAGGCACCCCATACTTGAGGGGCCTAGGGCTGGACCTCTCACTCTCCAACCACACCGACTGGGTACGGCCCTCCAGAAAAGAGGAAAACCAGGACAACACAGTGCCCTGGATCCCCAATCCTTCGAGCCGTTCCAGCAGGATACCGTGGTTGACGGTATCGAAGGCCGCTGAGAGATCAAGAAGAGCAAGGACGGATGGACAACCCCCGTCCCGCTCCCGCCAGAGATCATCCAACAGTGCGACCAATGCCGTCTCCGTTCCATATCCGGGCCTGAATCCCGATTGAAAGGGGTCTAGATAATCCGCTTCATCCAGGACACTCTGCAGCTGGCGCGCCACCGCCTTCTCCAAAACCTTACCCAGAAAGGGCAGGTTGGAAACCGGCCTGTAGTTGTTAAGGACAGCTGGGTCGAGGGACGTTTTCTTCAGGAGGGGGCGCACCAAAGCATGTTTTAGCTGTGCAGGAAATACCCCCTCCCGTAATGAAGCATTTATTATCCCCCCAACCCAGCCCCCTGTTACCTCCTTGGAGGCTTTCACCAACCAGGTGGGACAGGGGTCCAGAGGACATGTAGTGGCACGAACAGCTGCAAGGAGCCTGTCCACTTCATCAGGGACAACAGGATCAAACTGATCCCAGATCGTACAGCAAGACTGCGCCCCGGCACCCCCCCGACCCTCCCCATCCACGCCAGGATTCAATCCCGAACGAATCCAATCGATTTTCTCCACCAGATGGTCAGCGAAGTCCTCAGCCGAACCCTGCCAACCGGGCACTGATCTCCCTCTACCGAGGAGGGACCTGGTTACCCGGAACAGGGCGGCTGGGCGATTATCAGCGGAGGCAATAAGGGCGGTGAAGTATTGCCGCCTCACCACCCCCATCGCCACTAGGTAGGCCCTAATAGCGGCTCTAGCTAGTGTCCAATCGGAGTCATCCTGGGTCTTCCCCCAGCGGCGCTCTAGGCGTCTCTTTGCCCGTTTGAGTTCACGCAGTTCCTCTGTGAACCACGGAGATGACCTAGTTCCACGGGCGCGGAGGGGCCGCAGTGGCGCGATTTCATCCAAGGCAGCTATTGTCGTCCTATTCCACAGGTCGACAAGTGCCTCAGGTGAATCGTGTAGCCGATCCAGAGGAACATCCCCCAGTTCCCTCTGGAATCCATCTGGATCCATTAGTTGCCAAGGGCGGACCATTTTAATAGGCCCTGCCTCCCTACGATGAAGTGTCGCCCCCAGGAAGTCAAGAGTCACCAGGTAGTGATCCGACCATGGCATAGGTGAGATGGCTAAATCCTGTAGTCTCAGATCACTCTGCCACTGCTCCGACAAGAAAACTAAGTCTGGCATGTGACCACTGCCCCTGGTCGGACCCCGAACTACCTGAGTCAGGCCCATGGCTGCCATGGAAGCCATGAACTCCCTTGCCATCTCAGAAGCCATCCCCAGCGATGGCAATTTGAAGTCCCCCAGAACTATAAGTCTCGGGAACTCCAACGCCAGCATCGAGGTGGCCTCGAGGAGCTCAGGCAGGGCATCCCTTACCCTGCAAGGGGGCAGGTACAGGAGCAAGATCCCCAACTGACTCTTGGGGCCCAGCCGTAGAAGCAGGGCCTCACAACCAGACACTTGTGGAGCAGTGGCCCTAGCAACTCCCAAAGACTCCCTGGCAACAATGGCGACACCACCGCCCCTCCCCTCACCTCTAGGCTGGTGCCAAATACCGAACCCAGCTGGACACATGTCCGAAAGAGGTACTCCATCCTCAGGAGTCAGCCAGGTTTCGGTGATGCATGCCAGGTCGGCCCGCCCATCCTGGATGGCATCTTGAATCAGGGGGGCCTTATTACAGACCGATCTGGCATTCACCAGCAGCAGCCTAAGGGCGGGGTCACTCCGGATCTGCTGCTCAGGACCCAGAGATGTACCTGCAGGGCTGGAATGAGGGACCGCACTTAAACATCGGACCCGCCTTCCCCGAGTGCGGCCCGCCCCACGGTACCCGCCATACCGCCCCATGCCCGTCACAACACCTATATGCATCTCTGGAACCTCCCTCGACGGGATGCTGCCCCTCCTTCCTGGCTGGTAGGGCCAACACTCTCTCTTCACTCCCCATCCGCCATCCCCCCCCCAGATCCAGCAACGAACAAAGGCTCCCAGAACGCACAGAAAGCGCTGGCGGGGCCAGTCGTCCACATCTCCTTTTTCTTCCCCCCAAATAGGGAGGGCGGAGGTAAGGAGCTGGAGGGGACATCCATGTGCGGAGACAATATTCACAGCGGCGTCTTCGGCTCCCCACTGCCACAAGGAGCCCTCCTAAACTCCCCGCCCGATGGCAGGGGGCGGGGAGGGGCGGCCTTGCGCAGCGGCGACGGCGGCGGCAACGGCAATGGCAGCGTCTTCGGCTCCCTTGTCCCGGGAGCCCTTTAAACCTCCCCGCCTGGTGGCAAAGGTCGGGGAGGGACGACTTCGCACAATGGCTGCAACGTCTTCCGCTCCCTTGGCCTGGGAGACCGTCCAGCCTCCCCGCCCGATGGCAAGGGGCAGGGAGGGACGGTCTAGCGCGATGGCTACGACGTCTCTGTCTCCCTTGGCCCGAAGGGCCCTCCAACCACCCCGCCCAGTGGCAGGGGGCGGGGAGGGCCAATCCTGCGCGGCAGCGGCGGCAGCGGCGGCGGCGGCGGCGGCGACTCCCGCGCTGTCTGCTTCTACCTCCCGTTCCCATTCTCTGGCCGAATGGCGAAGGCCCCGGGAAGAGGCAACGCGATGGTTTCCGGGCCTCCGGCGGCGCCTCCCTTTTAAGCCCCCCAACAGGCAGGGCCCAAAGGGAGGCGAGACACACCTGCCTCCCATTCCCGGGCCGAATGGCGTGGGCCCCGGGAAGAGGCAGCGCCTCTTTATCTCCCCACCGATGGTGGGGGCGGGGAGAGCGTGGCTGTGGCTGCGGCTGCGGCGGCGTCCCTTTTCGGAGCCTCCCGGGCCACGGGAGGCTCCCTTTATCTCCCCGCCGGTGGTGGTGGCGGGGAGAGCACGGCTGTGGCTGTGGCTGTGGCTGCGGCGGCGTCCCTTTTCGGAGCCTCCCGGGCCACGGGAGGCTCCCTTTATCTCCCCGCCGGTGGTGGGGGCGGGGAGAGCGCGGCTGTGGCTGCGGCTGCGGCGGCGTCCCTTTTTGGAGCCTCCCGGGCCACGGGAGGCTCCCTTTATCTCCCCGCCGGTGGTGGGGGCGGGGAGAGCGCGGCTGTGGCTGCGGCTGCGGCGGCGTCCCTTTTCGGAGCCTCCCGGGCCACGGGAGGCTCCCTTTATCTCCCCGCCGGTGGTGGGGGCGGGGAGAGCGCGGCTGCGGCTGCGGCTGCGTCCCTTTTAGGAGCCTCCCGGGCCACGGGAGGCTCCCTTTATCTCCCCGCCGGTGGTGGGGGCGGGGAGAGCGCGGCTGTGGCTGCGGCTGCGGCTGCGGCGGCGTCCCTTTTCGGAGCCTCCCGGGCCACGGGAGGCTCCCTTTATCTCCCCGCCGGTGGTGGGGGCGGGGAGAGCGCGGCTGTGGCCACATCTTGCCACATCTTGTTGTGGTCCACACAGTCAAATGCCTTGGTGTTGTTGTGTTTTGGGATCAAGGAGACAGCGGAGGCTTGATTCATGAAGAGGCAACCAGGCCACCGGGCAAGGCAGCCCGGCCAGAGTTTATTAGGAATAACAGACAAAGACATTCCAGAGAAGCATATGCAATTAATCCCTATTGGTTACCTGCGATAGCATAAAGCTTACTTAATTGGCTAAATATCGGCATGTCTGCCTCGTGCTCACTTTGCTGATTGGATGAAAGCTGCGTGCTAGGTGAATGATAGCGTGCCATCCCTAGGCATAGTGGGGAGGGCCAAAAGCCTTGAGTAATGCAGAGGCCCGAGCTGGGGGCCTGTAAGTTACAGCATAAACAGATGAGGTAAGGAGAACGATCACCCATGATTTATGGCCATCCACTAGCCACAGCGATCGTGCTGTGAAACTTCCCACAGGTGTAGTCAATAAAACAAAAGTAAACTTGTTTCTGGTATTCCTTTGTTTTCTCCATGATCCAGCGTATGTTGGCAATGTGGTCTCTAGTCCCCCTGCCTCTTCTGAAACCAGCCTGCACCTCTGGTAATTCTCTCTCCACATGTTGCTGAAGTCTATCCTGTATTATCTTGAGCATCACATTGCTGGCATGTGGGATGAGCGCGATTGTTCGATAATTTGAACATTCTTTGGCATTGCCCTTTTTTGGGATTGGGACGTATACTGATCTTTTCCAATCCTGTGGCCACTGTTTTGTTTTCCAAATCTGCTGGCATATTGAATGCAGTAATTTGACGCCGTCATCTTTTAGCGCTTTGAAAAATTCAACTGGGATACCATCATCTCCACTAGCTTTGTTGTTTGCAGTGCTCTTTAGGGCCTTTATGACTTCGCTCTCCAGGATGTCTGGCTCAAGTTCTACTTCTTCCTCATTGTGATTGTCAGGAGTGTTGAGGTCCTTTTTGTAAAGTTCCTCTGTGTACTCTTTCCATCTTTTCTTAATTTCTTCTGCATCAGCTAGCTCCTTTCCGTCTTTGTCCCTTATCATGGTCATTTTTGCTTTAAATGTTCCCTTGATTTCACCGATTTTTTTGAAAAGATCTCTGGTTCTGCCTCTTTTGTTGTTTTCCTCCATTTCTCTGCACTGTTCTTATAGGTAGTTTTCCTTATCTCTCCTTGCTTTTCTTTGAAATTCTGTGTTCAAATGATTGTAGTTTTTCCTTTCTCCTTTGACTTTGGCGTTCCTTCTTTCCTCTGCTATTTTAAGAGCCTCATCAGACAACCACTTTGCTTTCTTACTCTTCTTTTCTTTTGGTATGGTTTTCTTTGCTGCTTCCTGCATGATGTCCCTCATCTCCGTCCATAATTCTTCCGGTACTCTGTCTACCGAGTCTAAGCCATTAAATCTGTTCATCACCTCCACCGTGTATTCTTTAGGGATGCTGTCTAGGTGATATCTTTCTGGTCTCCGTGTTTTCCCTATTTTCTTTAGTCTAAGCCTGAATTTTGCGATCAGTAGGTTGTGATCTGAGCCGCAGTCTGCTCTAGGTCTTGTTTTTGCTGACTGTATGGAGGTTCTCCATCTTTGGCTGCAGAGTATGTAGTCAATCTGGTTTCGGTGTTGGCCATCTGGTGATGTCCATGTGTAAAGTCGCCTCTTGTGTTGCTGGAAGAGAGTGTTTGCTATGACCAGTGCGTTCTCTTGGCAGAACTCTATCAATCTTTGCCCTGCTTCATTCTGTACTCCAAGACCAAATTTGCCTGTTATTCCCTCCACTTTTTGATTTCCTACTTTGGCATTCCAGTCTCCTAATATAATTTGGACATCATTTCTTGGTGTCTGTTCTATGAGGTGTTGTAAGTCCTCATAGAACTGGTCCATTGTGGCTTCATCTGCACCAGTGGTTGGTGCGTATATTTGGATCACAGTGACATTGAAAGGTTTGCCTTGAAATCTGACTGACATCATTCTGTCATTTTTAAGGTTGTATCCCATTACTCCTTTTCTCACTCTTTTATTGACAATTATGGCTACTCCATTTCTTCTAAGGTTTTCTTGCCCACAGTAGTAGATATGATGGTTTCCAGAGCTGAATTCCCCCATCCCTGTCCATTTGAGCTCACTGATGCCTAAGATATCAATGCTTATTCTTTCCATCTCATTTTTTACCACTTCCAGTTTACCTTTGTTACCAGAAAAATGGCTACTGGATACAGTTACAACTTCGGTTCGAGTCACTGGTGGAGCCCTTCTCCCAAGAACGAGGAAGCGTTTAATATAGGCAAAAATTAAAATTGGTTTATTGAAAAGGGGTTTAAGCGTCACTGGCCAGGTGCCGGGAAAAGCCCTAGTCTCAACCTTTTTGCCTATTAAAGTCCCTTAAGTGAGCAGCTCTTTTTGGTTCCGATGTCTTGCGTGCAAATGTGCTGTGAGAGCGCTCCTGACATTTTCTATCAGGAGATTTTTATACCCTCCACCCAAGGGAGCCCAACTAGTTCTACTGCTAGCTAACAAGTTTACAAAATAAGAGATTTACAATGGTGAACAAAAACCCGGCACCAGACTCTTTTGTTACATTAAAAGGTCAATCATACAGAGACAAAACAGGTCAATTACATAGAACAAAAGGTGATGGGTAGAGCAATTGCCCTGGAAATGACAGAGTTCATAGTCCAGCAAATGCAGGTTGTGACATCATTCAGGTGACATCCAATGGGCACCAGGATTGTAATTTGGCACAAATCAGAAGTCCAGATTTTGAATCCAGGTTGAGAATTGACCAATAACGAAGATGGGCATCCTTCAGACTCCCCTGAGGAGGACCATTGCTTTGAGGCTCTTGGCAAAATTCCATTCCCACCCAGCAATTACTTCATCCTGTCTCATCCCAAGCACTATCTAGGATAATCACAAAAGAAATTTCAGTATCAATGGATATGCAGACTTCCCCCATGTCCCAATTCCGATTGACCTCTGGACTGCCTTTCTCCATTATATCAAAGTATGCAGGTGATAGTAAGCACAATAAGTGACAGGAAAACAGGAGATTGAGATGGAATTTCTGAACTTCCAAGGGTGAGAGGTAACAATAGGTAGGGCAATTGAGGTTTTTCCTGTGTAACTGGAGGGCTTTGGGTGTTAATTTTGACTCCTGCTTTGAGACATAGAAGAGAGAATGTTAGATATCAAATTTATATTATTTAATAAGGCCCTGGCCCCTTTAATCAAATTCCGCATTTTTATTTACACCAAATAATCATTTCTTTTCTGCATCCTGAAGCAAGCACTGCTTTACTTTGACAGCCTTGTGATAATTGTGAGGTTCCTGACCATATACAGAGTTCTATTCATGAAAGTAGGGGTTATGTATGGGCATGGTTAACTGGCAGATTTCCTTTATAGCTTGAGGAAATTGACATATCTAAAAGATGACTGAGAAGACTAGTGAAGCGGGGAGGCTTGCAGTTATGCCCACAAGTATGTGAATGGAGGTGTGTTAGAGTAATGCTTGGTGCAAGACAGAAACCTAGAAATGGGTGGCAACTAAAACATAGTAAATCTTGAAGGAATAAAAAGAGTAAGCATGGGAAATAAAGAGGAATAAAATTCGGGTGGTGTGTCCCTGAAAATGGAGGTAACACCTTGGTTCATTGATCTCACATTCCATGTCCCTATGCAGTATTGCTCCTTATAACATTGCATTTCCCCTCCCCCTTTCCTGTCCCTCCCCTTCCTCCACTCTGTGGTGTTAAGCATCCTGTATCACCTAGCCTGCCCCTTTGTTTTGCCTTTTGTTTTGGTCCATAGGGTTCTCTTGGCAAGCTTTGTGGCGTGGTTTGCCGGTGTCTACGCCATTTTTCTCTCCTCATACATTTTATCACAGTTTTTAAAGTTCAAAACATTTAACACAACATATTATCATGCATATTATCACACTTTATACACAGTCTCTATGTCAATTTCTGTATTTAGTTAGTATAAAGTCTCTATGTCAGTTTCTATATTAAGTCTTCTACATCTGCATATCAGGTACTTATCCTCTGCCCTCTTCCCGCCTTTCAGTTGGTCTTCTCTTGGCCTTTCCGCTGCTCCACCGGCTCTCCTCCTCCTCCTCTTCCTCACCCCCTGGCTGGGGGTGGATTGTCCGGCGGCGGCCGCGGCTGGCCCTTCCGCCGCTCGCTCGCCCGGCTGCTCTACCTGTCATAAAAACACTCTGCCATTTGAGGCAGTCGCTTCAGTCTAACAAATGGACAGCCTGACCCATTAAAGGTAAAGGTAAAGATCACCTTTGCTCGAAAGCTAGTTGTATCTGACTCTAGGGTTCAGTGCTCATCTCCATTTATAGCCAAAGAGCCAGCACTGTCTGCATTTGCAGACATTTTCGTGGACATGTAGCAGGAATGCCTAGACACCGAAGTGCACGGGACGCTGTTTACCTTCACACTGAAATGGTACCTATTTATCTACTTGCAATTTCTTGCTTTCAAATTGGTAGGTTGACAGGAGCTGGAACAGAGACAGGCGCTCATTCTGTCATGCAGTACTTGGGTGTTGAACTGCTGACCTTCCACTTCCCAGTCAGTGTCTAAACCACTTGAGCCACTGCAGTCCCTTTAGTTAGGCACTTTAGATAGGAGGAAATACAATCTTATATTGAAATGAGGTTTTTTTTTTCCTACGAAGGGGAAAAGATATGCATAGGTACAGTGAGCTCAGCTCTCCTTCAGTGAACAAGAAGCTCCATTTCTGTTCATAAGGCAAAAATACTGAATACCATGTCTTATGTGTCAACTGAGTTGCTATGGGTAAGAAATTAAAATATTTTTTGAAATCAATTGGGTTAGGCAAGCTCAGCAAGACAAGCTTTAAGCAGGAAGACTCACAGCATATCTGATTTATCACTATAATAGCCATCGCACCATCCCACAGAATTTTGGGATTTGTAATTTGGAGAGGTCCTTATGATTTTCTGCTGTAGTTCAGGAGTGAGTTCCTGCAGACAATCCTCAGGCACCCACAGTTCCCAAGATCATGAGCCACAGCAGGTATGTAGAATCATATAGTTATAGTATCTGTTTTGTACTGATAACATTCATGAGTAATGAAAGTTGTTTTTTTTTTAAATAGAAAACTCATATCTTGTGGAGTCAAGCTACCTGCTCAGCCTCAAGCACAGACATCATCTAAAGGAATCTATAATAATAATTATAATAATTGTGTGCTGTTAAGTGAATTCCTACTTGTTTACCCTTGGTTATCAGAGTTTTCTGCATAGAGAGGGCTCAGAAGAGGTTTACCATTCCCTTTTGGGGGGAGGGTACCTTGGGATTATGCAGACTTTCCCAAGGCTACACAGGGTGGCTGTTTTGGGATGCACAATGGGGAATTGAACTCACAACCTCTGGCTCTGCAGCCAGATGTCTAACACAGCCAGCCAGCTAAAGGAACCTAAACTAATGGTTGAATGGATTAAAACAAGCAAGCAAGCAAACAAACAAACAAAATGAGACTAGTGAGCAGAACTGAAACAAGCATAATTCCTGAAACCGATACTTGAAGTAAAGGTAAAGGTTTCCCTTGTTCGAAAGCCAGTCGTATCTGGCTCTAGGGTTCAGTACTCATCTCTGTTTCAAAGCCGAAGAGCCAGCATTGTCTGCTTCTGCAAACATTTCCGTGGTCATGTGGCAGGCATGACTAGACAACGGAGTGCACGGAATGCTGTTACCTTCCCACCAAAGTGGTCCCTATTTATCTACTTGCAATTTCTTGCTTTCTAACTGCTAGGTTGGAAGGAGCTGGGACAGACAACGGGAGCTCATTCCGTCCTGCAGTATTGGGGAATAAAACTGCTGACCTTCCACCTCCCACTCAGCATCTTAGCCACTTGAGCCACTGCAGTCTGTAAGAAGTATACTTCTTACAGCTGCATAAAATCACTTGGTATTGCATAGACGGTGAGAGAAACTGGAAAGAGATTAGTATAAGCTTGCTCTTGTAGAATAAAATGTACTCCACTTTGAAAATAAATGTTTCTGCTCTACTTTGGCATTTACTTACTGGCAAGAGACCTGTGACAAAATTCCATTCCAGTGGTGACACGGAAAACGGATTAAGATTGATGCCCCAGTGGAGCTGCTGAAACCTATTACATCAGTCAAGCACATTACAGAGACACTTAATACAATTCCTACATTTACATGATCAAATCCTAATGATTGTGAGAGAATTTCCCCCTCCTGACACTTTATATTTAGACTTACAAAGGCTAGCAGACACATGAATAATCCTTGCTGGCTTCTCACAACAATGCTTATTATCTACTAATAGCATAAATGGATGGTGCTGTTTTTTCCTGCCACATAAAATATAAACATGTGGAAAAATAAACTAGACAAATGTGAGCAATAAATGTGGCAGATACTATGAATAGGTGGCCTTTGTGTGCAGAATTGGTCCCTCTGCAAAAGACAGATGTTTGTATTACACTGATTTAGGAACTTTTTCTCCCATCAATAAGAAATGTATAGGAAGCATATGTGCCATTGAAAACAATAACCATTAAAGCTGAATGAATAAATATTAAACTATTTCTATTTTGTCTCTTCCCCGTGCTAATGGCTGTTACTGCCTAAGAAAAGTGAAACATACAATACACCCAGTATACACAACATAGGCAGCTGGTTAACCAGGTCCCTAAAATTTAATCCTTACAATATTCCAAAAAGCTTATACGTCCAGATCTTGATTCATCTTTAGGAAAAAGGAGTTATAATGAGGAACCACCATGAAAAACACCTACGCATCATTAGTATTCAGACCTTCTAATGGTAGTTTGAAGGAGGCATTTTAAGAGTTGTGGTCAAATACAATGAACAGGTTTCACAGATGCTTGTTGTGTGACTTCAAGTCACTTTTGGGTTAAAGCAAATTGTGAATTAATGACTTCCCCAGGTCTTGAATAACTAAAAAGTATGGCTTTGTGCAGTTAATCTACCTCATGTTTTGTCATCCTCTTTTCTTATGGCCTTCAACTTTAACCAGGATTATAGTGAGTTTTACCTTCATTTTGGGATCTAAGTGTATGAGAGAGTGGGGAGAGTGAGTGAGTGAGTGAGTGAGTGAGTGAGTGAGTGAGTGAGAGAGATAATGATGATACACACACTCTTGGAAGATGTTGCATTTTTTTTTACAATTTGAAGGTCGGAGAGAGACCTTCAAAATGGTACTAACAGTAGTAAACCAAAATTGAAGCTATTGTAGATATGAAAAACAACTGGGAACTAGTTGTCTTTTAATGGCTTTTACAATTTTTGTTATTGTAATGTATACTGGATGCTATTATTTCTTTCAATATGCCTTGCTTCAATTGCCTCTTGCTTTTTTCAGGTTTAAATTCATGAACATAGTATCATACGGAACCATGGACTCGGTTTCAGGCTTCATGAAAGTTTGCCACCCAGTCTCTCTATATCTTTAGAGTTCTAATTTTACTCTCTCCTTTTTATTCCAGCCTCATTCCATCCTTCTTACACTACATCTACTTATCATTGGTCAAAATGTTCTATACTTCCCGAGTTGTTAGTTTTCTTTTCTTTTTTTGGTACATATTCCCACCGTGTCGCAGTCTGCCTGCCAACACATTCAGCCAAGCGAGTAACCAAGAACATTTCCAAAACAAACTGTGATTATGGCTAGCTGCTCCCAAGAAACTAGGACCTGTCAAAAGCAATATATTATCCATCACAATCATTTCATTTAAAACATCAATGAATGTGTAAGGTTTGGTGGCCTGAGTTAACCCTCATCAAGGTAGACAGGAGGCTGCAGTCCTCTAAAGTAAAGTTTTATTGCAAAATTCACATGGAATGAGGCCAGTGTTGGGACTATCCAGTGGAAACGACTGGGTGTCACTTCGTTCAGCAATTTTATGGAGCATCCTAAACCTCTGAAATATGTTTGTTTGTGCCATGAGCACAGTGCACAGAGATAACAATGATTTGCTAAAATGCCGTGGAGAAATTAGAGAGAAATGGACTGGATTATGAGATTAGGAACACAGGTTCCTCAAAACTTCAATGAATTTTGTGCCTCTTCTAGGCTTTGTACATATACAGACATTCATTGGGTTCTTCAGGTTATTCTATTGTAGGGATTCTTAACTTGCGGCCTATGGGTCTGATGTGACCCATGGTGCCATTTCATGTGGCCCACCACCACCTCCACTATGCCCGGAAGTGCCATGTGGTGGAGGAAGGGCAAAATGGCTGTCCGGCCCCTGAAGCTGTCTGAGGGAGCGTGACCCAGGCCCCGTCTTAAAAAGGTTGAGAACTCCTGTTCTATTGGGACACCATTGATCACAAAACTGGAAAGATCTGCTGCTGCCAGGTAAAAAGAAGTAGAGAAAAGTAGCCAGTGTTGCTTTTGCCCAGTATGTCACCAGACGATGGTGTTTTTTGAACATTTTGTCTTATGATTGCATTATTACTGTAATCAATGTATTATTCCTTCTTTTCAATATCCCTCAAGGAAAGCCACACATTTGTTAGCCAAAATATGTTAGGCTCTTCTAGCATTCAAAATC
Organism: Bradypodion pumilum; assembly: GCA_035047305.1. NCBI lineage: Eukaryota > Metazoa > Chordata > Lepidosauria > Squamata > Chamaeleonidae > Bradypodion > Bradypodion pumilum. Next base: position 430,925,399 of record JAWDJD010000002.1, on the reverse strand, counting down.
AGAAGTGACTAGTCAACAACTCATAGATTTTATCTAGTAAATGTAATTTAATGTTTCATGTATATAGAAAGCATATGTACCAAAGACAAATTCCTGGTGTGTTAGCACACCTGGCCAATAAAGGATTCTATTCTATTCTTATGCAAGTTTATTTATTTTATTTTATTTTATTTATTTAATAGATTTATATACCGCCCTAATCCGGTGGACTCTGGGAAGTGTACGTAGGCCAGCGAGCACCTCACTGACCATACAATGAAACAAGTAAAACCAATATAAAACCAATTAAAAACCCTTAAGAACATTTGGCAATATTCCGCACTGCTGTGCCATTTTGCTATCTAAAAACAAATATAAAATCAACATAACATTAACATTAAAATTGATTACAGGAGGAGGGAAGCCTCAAATGAGCGAGAAAGGGGAGCTTGTTGACAATCCCGGCCCCCAGACCCACTTTGCCAAACATGTCTTTTGCCAGCTCTTCCTTAAATGGTAGCAACTGGGCCTGGAGGCATAGTTCTATCAGGAGGTGGTTCCATAAAGTGGGGGCTATGACCGAGAAGGCCCTTTTCCTCATGCTGGAGAGGAAAGTGGGTGTTCTCTGTTGTTCTTTTTTGTTTTGGTGATGCATGTCCTCTTTTTCAGTGATTTGTACAGTTATCCTACCCATTAAACTCATACAAAGGCTTATGTATACCTAAAGAGGACCTTCCCACCATCACACTAGTTAAATGTAAACTTCAAATGTTCCTGAACTCTCCAAAACCATATCACTATGCATCACGGGTGGTTAGATCTGTTAAACACTCAGGGCTATCTTAGACAGACAGAGTTATTTTTTTAAAAACTGTAGAAAGCCTGTAGAGGTGCTAGCTACCAAGAGGCAGGGCCGCCATCAGAAATTTCTGGGCCCCATACTGAGCAATCCTATTGGCCCCCACACACATTTTGGCCGCACCCCTCTGTGGGTGTGGTCAAATTTTGGGCATAGCCAAATCTGTGGGCGTGGTCAAATTTGGCCATGTGACTTGCTGGGTCATGCCTGCCACATGACCACGGAAATGTCTGCAGAAGCAGACAAGTGCTGGCTCTTCTTGAAACAGAGATGAGCACTGAACCCTAGAGTCGGATACGACTGGCTTTCAAGCAAGGGAAACCTTTACCTAAAGACTACAGGACTTAAGTCTTTAAGGTGCCACAATGTTTTTTGTCTATTTTTTTGTCTTGTTTACTCTCTGATGTTCAAATACTGCACTGGAAAAGCCATACTGATTTGTATACTCATCTGTCATGCTGACCAAACACTCTGTGCCTCTGTATCTGATGTATATGCAGTCAATTGATACCATGAAGTCTCACTCCCATGTCTGACAAAGTGGACTTGATCCTTGAAAGCTCACATTAAAATATAACAGTTAGTCTTTAAAATGTTACAACACTTTTGTTTTATTATCTGATATTCAAATACAGCTAATTAGACCCCTTAAAGACTACAGGTCCTGCCAACGTAGCAGTTTGAAAGCAAGAAATTGCAAGTAGATAAATAGGGACCACTTCAGTGGGAAGGTAAACAGTGTTCCGTGTGCTCCGGTGTCTAGTCATGCCTGCCACATGACCACGGGAATATCTGCAGAAGCAGACTACTGCTGGCTCTTCGGCTTTGAAACAGAGATGAGCACTGAACCCTAGAGTTGTATACGACTGGCTTCCGAGCAAGGGGAACCTTTACCTTTACCTAAAGACTACAGGACTTAAGCCTTTAAGGTGCCACAACATTTTTTGTCTTTTTTTTGGGTCTGGTTTATTCTCTGATATACCTCAGTACTAGCTTCTGGGGGAGAGAAACGAAGGTCACGCCAGTAGCGGTGAGTTAGGCGTGTATCTATGGGCAGAGGATTCACTTGAGAAAGCCTTGATGCTGGGAAAGGTGGAGGGCAGAAGAAGAAGGGGGAAGCCAAAGATGAGATGGCTAGATGGTATTGTAGACGCAGTGGGCACAGAGCTGGGCGGGCTGAGGAGGATGTTGGAGGACAGGGGAGGGGTGCTTGGAGAACAGTGCTCCATAGGGTCACAAAGAGTTGGAATCAACTGTGCGACTGAACAACAACAACAACAAAAGGCTCCCTCCAGGGACACCAGAGTCCCTTTCCCCCCTCCCCCCCACCTCACGTCCTACCGTTATTCCATGGGCACCCCTTCTTCATTCGTGTGGCGAGACGGTGGCCACCTTGGTTGGGTTTTCAACCCCAACGCCTTAGAACGAAGGAAGGAAGCGAAAGGAAAAGGAGACACTCTCTGAGGGCGCCTGACACAATCACCCGGAATGCCCCCTTCAATGACGAAAAGAGCTGCCCATGGTGCACCTGACCCAAATTCCAGTCACCCTCGGGAAATAATGGAAACGAGGCCCAAAATCCACCCACCCCTTCTCACAGGCAGCAGCAGAGTCAAGCCTCAAGGCAAAGACAACGGAGCCAGGGAAACTGACCCATATACAGTATACATTATCTGTCAGCTCCGGGCCCCTATCAGTTCCGGGCCCCATATAGGAGTACTGGCGGTACTGCCCTGATGGTGGCCCTGCCAAGAGGGGGAATTTTTCAGCTCTGTATCACCCCATTGAATGTGCTCCAATGGGAGCATGCCATATTGTGGTGGTGGTGGGGGGAGGGAGCCAACCTTAAAGGTGGCTCTCTCCCCCTCCCCTCAGTCTTGCCAGAAAAGGTGCAAATGGCCCTCCTGTCCACCCTTAAGACAGTGTGATATTAGCTGGTCACGTCAGGGCCAGCCAGATAGAAATTTTTGCACTCACCTTAGATTGGCTTGAAGGTTGGGTGAACTTTTGCCTGTCCCATACTGTCTCTGAATGGTTATATGCAGGGGTTATATGCAGGTCATTCTAGAGGACTGTACTAAACAGGTCACAACTGGTGGGTAGTGTGGGACAATCATGGCTTCAGTGAGCTCCTAGGACAGTGATGGCGAACCTTGGCACTCCAGGTGTTTTTGGACCTAATAATAATTTCGTGTCACAGATTAATCTGGGTTAAAAGGATTTTTGCTGGAGAAACTCTGCTCAGGGGACACCCGAATGAGGCTTCTTTCATGTCCCCAAGTGCAGTGCTCGGGTATTGAAACCTGACCTTCCAGTCTCCAAGCTTAGCATTTTCACCACTAAGCCACCCAGGGGAGCTGCTTATGGGACCTAAATTACCAGAAGCTCAAGTCAGCACTTCTGCTGATCAGGGCCTTTGGGAATTGAAGTTCAAGAACATCTGGAGTGCCAAGGTTCAACATCACCTGTCCTAGGATATCTTGGGAGCAGGTCCCAGGGCACTCAACATCCAGGATGTAAAATTGGCAATGAGAATATACTTTGTATGGAGTTATGTCTTCTTGATTCTGCTGTATAGCATGGAATTTGAAACCTTTAACACATGCTACTTTATTGAAAATAGATGTACTTGCAGTGTAGATTAACCATGGGATGATTTCTTGGATCCAGAGGTGACCAGAGAAGAACTTTTAGGTAAAGGGATAAAGACCAACAAATCATAACACCCATAAGTTCAGAAAGCTAGAATATGTTGGTCACACTATGAAAAACTAAAGGCACAGATTGTTGCAACTGATCATTTTAGGTAAAATAATGAGAAAAGAAGAACATATTAGCATAACATCTTTGGAGATTGGTTTGGGTATAGCATCACTGTTCAGAAACACAGGATGCTAGATTGGTATTCAACAGCAAAAAGCCATCCATAGGGAAACACAAAATATGCAATTTCCTGCAAAAATATTTATCGTATGAAATATTTAATATTTCTTACTTGCTTCTCATTTTCTTGGACACAGAAAATTGAAATTATTTTGTCTGCTCCAGAAAGACAAGATTTCACACTGTTAGCCTTTTTTAAAAACAAAAATGACAGCAAGTGTAAGGTCTTAGCATAATTTATTAGAACAATTAAAAGGCATCCTTGTTGTCTTCTAATTGGATTATACTTTGTAGTGGTAATTACACTAGACAAGAGAGAAGAATAGTTTCTGATTTCCAAAATCATCTGTAGAATACTTGAGGAGTTGAATGATCAATAACACTAATCTAGTGGAACGCATATTCCCAGAAAGAAATATTTTATTATGATGAATAGTCTAAATAATCACCATTGTTTCTGTAAGTCCATGTAAGTCTCAGACTCTGTAAGAAAAGGACAAACACAGAGGGAAAATTGTATTTACATCAAGAACAAAAACATGTTCAGGGTTTTGATTTAGCTGCACTAGAATTCAGCTCAGCTGCAAAAAGTGGGAGCAAGGTCCATTTTGACTCTCTTCCTCCCTTGAGAATCCACATCACGGCTTCAGTTAAAATAGTTGGCTGTAATGCCCGTCTGGGCAGTGAGATCATCACTGTTTCTGAATGCACCTTGTGTCTGTTGCGTATTCTAGGGCATGTTTTGAATACTAACACACTAACAAGTGAGACAGGAAAGACTAGTCTGACATAAAGGAAGTTGTTTGCATTGTTTGTCTCTAAGTAGCCAATTAGAAAAGTTCCTGTCTTCCTGTTGTGTATGTACAATGTTGCTTTAAGAAATGTATAAATGTAACCTGACCACAATTACAATGTAGCTCAGCTGTTAAGGAACGCGAGGAAGCTGCCTATAGAGGGCAGCTGCGAGCATTCAGCTCACATGGTTCACATTCCCCAAATCACCGGCAGCCGCGGGAACCTTTCCCGCGCGAGGATCACCTGGAGAAGATGGGCGTGACTCAGAATGACGTCACGCCGGTAGCAGCCAATAAGCTACCGTGCAACAAGATTCAAATGTATGTACTGCAGTATATAATGAGCTGTACCTCCGCCATTACCACATGTTCATCCTGATCATCACCCAATAAACCTGCGTTTAGCCCTCACTGCGGCTCCTTCTTTGTCTTCCGTGCAAGACACCAAATTGGCGACGAAGGTGGGATCAATGGCGAATCCCAAGGTCAAGCCTTACCACTTCGATATCAGCAACCCAAAGCAATGGGAGCTGTACGAGTGCCAGTTTCGGCACGTGATGGAAGCTGCGGGCGTCAACGACGACGCGAAGATGCGCTCACACTTTCTAGCCCAGGTGGGGCCGGCCACGCTGCGCATCCTGATGAACCTGGTGGCCCCCCGGAAGGTGGACGTGGTGCCCCTCGACCGCATCCTAGAGTTACTGCGCGATCATTTTCAGCCCCCCGTGTCGATCTTCCCGGCCAGGGTCGCATTCCACAGGCGGGACCAACGCCCGGGAGAGTCCGTGTCCGCCTACGCGGCGGCCCTCAGGCTGGCAGCGGTGCACTGCCAGTGGGAAGACCTGGACACGGCACTCCGAGACCGCATGCTGTGTGGCCTGAGGGATGAGGAGGTCCAGAGAAAATTGATGACCCGCGACTATCGCCTCACGTTCAACGAGGTACTGCGGGAGGCCCAGGCAGCCGAGGCGGCCAGGACCGGGGTCAGAGTGTTCAAGTCCCGAGGGGCCACATCCGAAAGGGCCAAGTCACCAGTGCAGGCGGCCCGGCGGACATCGGCGAAGATGGCCTGGCGGGCCCCCAAGTCACCCGCCGGCACACCAGCGACGTCTGAGGAGTCGTCCGCGATGGCAGACTCCTGCTCCAGTGAGGATGACGACATCCAGAGAGTAAAGAAACGCGGGGAGAAGCGACAGACCCGCGAACGGCAAGACTGCCGCTGCGACGGGTGTGGGGCGTCCCACGACCGCACGAGGTGCCCGTTCCGAAAGGCCGAGTGTCACAACTGCAGCCGAAAAGGGCACATCACCAGAGTATGCAGGCGCGGGCGAACTGAGGACAAGGGCGCCTTGAGCCACCCCCAGGCACACCAACGGAAGGCGGCCGGCACCAGGAAGGTCTCAACCAGCTACAGCGAGGAAGGCGTGAACCGCGTGGGCCTGGAGCACCGGCGTTTTTTTGTAGAGGCACTGTTACAGGGGCTCCCGGTGAGGATGGAGATAGACTCGGGGTCGTCCTATTCCATCCTGTCCCAAAAAGAGTTTATGCGCATTCCCCCAGATGCGCGGCCCAAACTGCGGGCCATGAAGTCACACTTACGGGACGTGCAGGGAAATGGGATCCCAGTGTTGGGGGTGGGGAACTTCAAGGTGAAGTTCAAGAATTACTCCAAGAAACTGCCCCTAGTGGTCCTCAAGGGGGGAAGATGCTGCCTTTTGGGAACACAGTGGTTTGCTCCCCTGGGAATTGAACTGTCCGGCATTAACGCCATCGAGACTGACCCAATGCGGGACGTGTGCAATGCACACCCGGACGTTTTCAAGAAGGGGCTCGGGACGTACAAGGGCCCCCCGGTATCCTTTGAGCTGGACCCAGAAATCCGGCCCATCCGCCTCAAGCCAAGGAGGGTGCCCTTCGCCCTCAAGGACAAGATTGGGACGGAACTGGACAAATTGGTGGGGCAGGGGATTTTGGTTCCAGTTGATTCGGCGGAGTGGGAAACGCCAATTGTTACGGCTCTTAAATCAAGCGGGGAGGTCAGGATTTGTGCGGACTATAAATGTACGATCAATAAGGCCATTCGGCCAAATGCATACCCGGTGCCCGTGGTCAGCCATTTACTGGCCACGTTACATGGGGGGAGGTGTTTTGCTAAGCTAGATCTGGCGCAGGCATATCAGCAGCTCTCCGTAACCCCAGCTGCTGCCGCTGCGCAAACCATCGTCACGCACAAGGGGGCATTTAAGGTAACGCGCCTACAGTTCGGCGTAAATTCGGCCCCCGGGATCTTCCAGTCCCTCGTGGAACGTCTCTTAAAGGGACTTCCAGGCGTCCTCCCATATTTTGACGATGTGTTGATAACGGCTGGGAGCGAATTAGAGTTAGCAAAGAGGCTAGACGGGGTCCTTTCAGTATTCGAGAAAGCGGGACTTCGACTGAGAAGGGACAAATGTGTATTCTTTGCGAGGGAGGTTGAGTTCCTCGGGTTCAAGATAACCCCGGAGGGCATCAAGCCCTCCGAGTCCAAGGTTGCGGCTGTGCAAAACGCCCCTCGCCCCACCGTGAAACCGGAGCTGCAGTCATTTCTAGGGCTTTTAAATTTCTACCATTCCTTCCTGCCAAGGAAGGCATCCGTTGCAGAGCCACTGCATGCGCTTTTAAAGAAAGAGGCGGTTTGGCGGTGGGGAGATAGGCAAGAGAAAGCCTTCAGGGAGCTAAAGGCGCTTTTATCCTCGGATGCTGTCCTGACCCACTTTGACCCGAGGAGACCAGTAGTTTTAGTCTGTGATGCGTCCCCAGTGGGGGTGGGGGCGGTGCTGTGCCACGTGTTGGAGAGCGGGCGGGAAGCCCCAGTTGCATACTACTCCAGGTCCCTTTCAAAGGCCGAGCGCAACTACGCGCAAACAGATAGGGAGGCCCTGGCCATAATCGCGGGAACAAAGAAGTTCCACGATTTCTTATACGGCTGCAAGTTTACGGTGGTGACTGATCACAAGCCCCTCCTGGGAATCTTCACCACAGGCAAGCCCACCCCTCAAATCCTGTCCCCCCGAATGCTACGTTGGGCGATTTTCCTTAACGCCTACCAGTATGAGCTGGTCTATCGCCCAGGGAAGGAGATCTCCCATGCGAACGCGCTGTCCCGGTCTCCCCTCCCTAGTTTAGGAGACCCCGCATGCGAGGTAGAGCAGGACCACCAAGTCCTGCTGATCGAGTCCCTCGACTCACCACCCATCATCCCGGCCGACCTCGCCAAGGCCACAGCGGCCGACAAGATGCTGGCCCAAGTTAGTTCCTGGGTTAGGAAAGGGTGGCCCACTACTCCCCCCGAGGAACATTTCAAGCCATTCTTCAGGCGTAGAGTAGAGCTGTCCCTGGAAAGGGGCTGCTTACTCTGGGGCCAGCGGGTAGTCATCCCAGAGAAGCTGAGGGCCAAGGTACTGAAGCTACTGCATACCAGTCACCCGGGAATAGTGCGCTCCAAGGCGCTGGCCAGGAGTTTCTTTTGGTGGCCCCAGATAGACGCGGACATAGAGCGATTAGTGGGCACGTGCGAGAGTTGCCAGAGCTCCCGGCCTGAGGAATCCCGGCTACCCCATAGGGAATGGGACACAGCCCGCGGGCCGTGGTCCCGGATCCATGTCGACTTCGCTGGCCCCTTCCACGGGGCCATGTTCCTGCTAATATTCGACTCCTATTCCAAGTGGTTGGAAGTAATCCCCATGAACAGCACCTCCTCTGCGGCAACCGTTAAACAGTTGCGCAAGGTTTTTGCCTGTTTCGGCCTGCCGGACGTCCTTGTTAGCGATAACGCTAGTACCTTCACGTCTGCGGAGTTCAAGACCTTTATTGAAAGAAACACCATCAGGCATATTACCACTGCCCCGTTTCACCCCGCCACAAACGGTCAGGTAGAGCGCCAAGTGCGCACTACGAAAGACGCACTGTGGCGCATGGGTCCCGGCGAGTTAAACCTCCATCTGTGTCAGTTCCTCATCTGCTACAGGACAACCCCCCTAGCGTCAGGGCTGTCGCCAGCCGAACTCCTCATGAGGAGACGTCCGGCAACACTTTTTGACCGGATGGACCCGTCCAGGGTGGAGGATGAAGGGAGAAATATAGATATCGGGGTAGGAAGCTCCAAAAGTTTTTCGGTAGGGGACCCGGTTCACTGCAGGAACTACGCGGCCTCCGGGCCAGCGTGGGTACCAGGGACGATCATTGAGCAGACGGGGCCAGTATCCTATAGAGTTGAGACTAGCTCGGGTCTACTCTGGAGAAGGCCCGCCGACCAACTCAGAAGATGGGTCACCAGTGACGGGGAATCAGCGTTAGGGTCCTCCCCCACCCGCGTTACCTAAGGGGGAGACGGCGGAATCCGCGGGTACAAATGCATACCCTGGATCCTCCGCCACAGAGGAGGATACTTTGAAAGAGAGAGATGAGTTTGATTATGATTTGCAGTACCAGGGGGGTGTAGCGGAGTGGTCCCCCACCCGTCCTAGCGAAAAGAGGGGTTTCAGTTCAGCCCCTGGTACCTCCAGTCCCCCCAGCCCTTTTGTTTTAGAATATACCATAACTCCAGCCCCCCGGAGACAGACACCCCCGAGACAGGCAGCAGGGGGGAATCCGCCCGCCTCAGCCTCTAGAACGCCCGGACAGGAAACAGGGGGTAGCGAGACCACGAGGGCCTCATCGTCAGTCCCGAGATTCGTGCTGGGGGGGACCCCAAGCTCCTCAAGCGGCAGGCAGGGGTTCACGTCCCAACTGTTCCATTCCCGTCCCCCAATGCAAGGTTGTCGCAGAGTCCCCACCGAGCCACTAATGAGTCCCCCCTTTCCGTTGCAGGACAGGACTCCGCGGAACCAGGAGCCCCCGGCTCCCCTATGTTAAGTCAAGCGGCCGCGCACCCCAGATGCACGTGCGGCAAGCCACAATGGTTGAGGGACTTCGTCCCATCCTAGGGGGGAGGGGTGTTGTGTATGTACAATGTTGCTTTAAGAAATGTATAAATGTAACCTGACCACAATTACAATGTAGCTCAGCTGTTAAGGAACGTGAGGAAGCTGCCTATAGAGGGCAGCTGCGAGCGTTCAGCTCACGTGGTTCACATTCCCCAAATCACTGGCAGCCGCGGGAACCTTTCCCGCGTGAGGATCACCTGGAGAAGATGGGCGTGACTCAGAATGACGTCACGCCGGTAGCAGCCAATAAGCTACCATGCAACAAGATTCAAATGTATGTACTGCAGTATATAATGAGCTGTACCTCCGCCATTACCACATGTTCATCCTGATCATCACCCAATAAACCTGCGTTTAGCCCTCACTGCGGCTCCTTCTTTGTCTTCCGTGCAAGACACCAAACTTCCTATGTCAGGAATCACCTGACCTGATTTGTATGTCACAAAGCCTCTGTTTGTTCTGACCTTTTGTTGTGTATGGAGTTCCGTACCTTTAAGAATGTAATTGTGAATGATTACAATGTAACTCAATGTAGAACAGCTGATATGATACGCGGTTCAGCTGCCTCTAGAGGATATCGAGAGGCAGCTGCAAGCGCTCGGATCACATGGTATAAAACAACCAAAAATAGGTTTCCGCGGGAAAGATTCCCACAGCAGGTAACTCCTTGTAAGGTATACTGTACGTCTCAATGACGTCACGGATACAACAGCCAATGGTCAACCATTTTGGTGTATGGGACCAAAGACACGAGGACAGCCGAAGAGCTGGCTTAACACAACTTTATTACATGCTGGTCAGAGGGAACATGAGGTAATGGCGGACGAACAGCTCAATACATACAGTGGCTATACATTTGAATGTGGCTCCTTGATAGCCTATTGGCTACAGGCTGCGTGACGTCATTGCAGGTCATGCCCTTCTTGTCCAGGTGAAGGTAGTGGCGGGAATCTTCCCGCGCTGTTGTTCTAGGTGAGTCTTGGACCAATGAGCTTGGACGCTCGCTATTGCCATCTAGTGGTCACTAGCTCGCGTCCTATTAAGGTTACAGTGACTCAGCTGGAGGTTACATTGTTACACATAGAAGAGGTTACATTGGATACACATGGATAGGTACATTGTTTAAAGGCACAGGCTTTAGGACACAACACCCCTCCCCCCTAGGATGAGATGAAGTCTCTCAGCCAAGATGGTTTATTGCACTCGCGTTTGGGCCGCGATGTGGGTTGGCCCACCCGGGGGCCGCTCCCGCTTCCTTTTCCCTGGACCCTTGTCCTGTAATGGGAGAGGGAGACTTGTTAGTGGCTTGCTGTGGTTTTGCAGTTTTAGGTGAAGGGGTAGGTTCCGTAGTGGTTGAACCGGGGGCACCAGGGACTAACGTAAAACCCCTCTTCTCGCTTGGATGGGTGGGGGACCACTCCGAAACCTCCCCCCTGTTCTGAAAATCAAAATCAAACTCTGTTGGGGGATCCCGCGGGATATCTACGAGGACAAATTCCTTCTCCTTCCCCCTTGGTGGGGACTCTGGACCCCCCTCTCCTCCCCCTTGGGCTAAACGGGTGGGGGAGAACCCTAACGCTGAATTTGTTTTTTCGGCGGCCTGATTCCCTGGGACCCGGCTCCGGAGCTGGTCCGCGTGCCGCCACCAAAGTAGACCTGTGTTGGTCTCCACGCGGTACGAAACGGGACCGGTTTGTTCCACGACCACCCCCGGCACCCAGGCTGGCCCCGCGCTGGTGTAGTTCCTGCAATGTACCGGGGCGCCCACGCTGAAGCTCTTGCTGGCTTCTAACCCTATGTTCCGCCCCTTGTTCTCAACTCTCGTGGGATCTAGTCTAGTGAGTATGGTGGTCAACTTCCTGTGCATTAGGAGCTCCGCAGGGGAGTAGCCTGACGCTAGCGGGGTCACCCTGTACCCTAGGAGAAACTGACACACTTGCAGGTTGAGATCCCCGGGGCCCATGCGCCGCAGCGCGTCCTTCGTGGTGCGTACGAGGCGCTCCACTTGGCCATTGGTGGCCAGATGGAAAGGGGCGGAGGTGATGTGCCGGATGGCGTTAATCTCTGTGAATGCCCTGAACTCAGCGGACGTGAAACAACTAGCGTTATCGCTAATTAGGGTGTCGGGTATGCCGAACGTGGAAAAAATTCTCCGCAAATGCTTAATTGTCGCGGCCGAGGAGGTGCTCGTGACTGGGATGACCTCCAACCACTTGGAGAAGGCGTCCACAACAAGGAGAAAAAGGGTTCCTCGGAACGGGCCCGCGAAGTCTATGTGTATCCGGGACCACGGCCCCTTAGCCGCGTCCCACTCCCTGTGGGGAAGACGGGCCTCCTCTGGTCTGGAGCATTGGCAACTCTCGCAAGTGCCGACCATGTGCTCGATGTCGGCGTCTAACTGGGGCCACCAAAAGTAACTTCGGGCCAGCGCTTTGGAGCGCACAATTCCGGGGTGGCTGACGTGCAGCAGTTTAAGCACCCGCGGTCGAAGGGATGTAGGGACCACCACCCGCTGCCCCCACAAGAGGCACCCCCTCTCTAGGGACAGTTCCAGCTTCTTCCTAAAAAATGGGGCGAATTCCTCTGCTGGGGAGGACGCCGGCCACCCTTTCTGCACCCAGGAGCAAACCGCCGCCAATGTTTTGTCCTTCCTTGTCGCTGTGGCAATGTCAGCGGGCACTACAGGGGGCGAATCCAGTACCTCTGTCATGAGAACCTGATGGTCCCGCTCCCCCTTGCTCACCTGGCTGGGCGTCAGGGGGAGGGGGGACCTCGATAGAGCGTCCACATGGCTGATTTCTCTCCCGGGCCGGTACACCAACGCGTGCTGGTAGGCGTTGAGAAAAATGGCCCACCTAAGCATTCTCGGGGACAGGATCTGTGGCGTGGGCTTATCTGCGATAAAAATGCCTAGTAGGGGCTTGTGGTCAGTCACGATGGTGAAGGGGCGGCCATACAGAAAATCATGAAATTTTTTGGTCCCCGCAACTATCGCCAGCGCCTCCCTGTCTGTTTGGGCGTAGTTTCTCTCCGCTTGGGACAGGGACCTGGAGTAGAACGCTATTGGGGCCTCCCTTCCATTTTCCAACACGTGGCACCCCCCACCCCCAACGGGGATGCATCACAGATCAGTACCACGGGCCATTTGGGGTCGAAATGGGTCAGAATGGCGTCGGATGCCAGGAGTTGTTTTAGTTCCGTGAATGCCCTCTCCTGGTCATCGCCCCACATCCATGCCGCATCTTTCTTGAGCAACTTGTGAAGCGGCTCGGCCACCGCAGCCTTCCGTGGGAGGAAGGAGTGGTAGAAATTTAAGAGCCCTAGGAACGACTGCAGCTCGGGCTTGGATGAGGGGCGAGGGGCTTTCTTTATGGCGGCAACCTTGGATTTGGACGGTTTGATCCCCTTGGGAGTTACTCGGAACCCTAAGAACTCAACCTCCTTCGCGAAGAAAACACATTTGTCTTTTCGCAACCTCAACCCCGCCCGTTCGAACGCCGCCAGGACCTTGTTTAGCCTTTTAGCCAACTCAACCTCGCTCCCCCCCGTTATCAATACGTCATCAAAATATGGTAAAACGCCGTCCAGCCCTTTGAGGAGGCGTTCCACGAGCGACTGGAAAATTCCAGGCGCCGAGTTCATGCCGAATTGGAGGCGCGTCACCTGGAACGCCCCCTTATGCATGATTATTGTCTGTGCAGCAGCTGCGGCAGGGGTTACCATGAGTTGCTGATAGGCCTGAGCCAGGTCGAGCTTGGCGAAACACTTTCCCCCATGTAACCTGGCTAGCAAATGGCTGACCACCGGCACCGGGTATGCATTAGGGTGGATTGCCTTATTAATGGTGCACTTATAATTGGTGCAAATGCGAACCTCCCCATTGGCCTTCAATGCTGTGACAATTGGAGTTTCCCACTCCGCGGAATCAACAGGAACAAGAATCCCCTGGCCCACTAATTTGTCCAGTTCCGCCTCTATTTTGTCCTTGAGTGCAAAAGGCACCCTGCGCGGTTTGAGTCTGATTGGGTGGACCTCCGGGTCCAGGTCGAACGTTACTGGGGGTCCATTGAATTTCCCAAGTCCCTTCTTGAAGACCTCGGGGTGCGCGTCGCACACCTCCTGTATCGGGCCAGACCCAACGGCGTGCACCCCCCCGATGAACAAACCCAGGGGCTGAAACCATTGAGTCCCGAGGAGGCTGCAATTGCCTCCCTTAAGAACGACTAGGGGGAGTTCCGCGGCGTGCCGCTTGTACTGAACCTGGAAATTCCCAACCACCAACACCGGGATACTGTTCCCTTGCACGTCCCGAAGCGTGGACCTTAACGCTTTGAGCTTGGGCCGTGCTCGGGGGGCAATTCTCAAAAACTCCCTCTGGGAAATAATGGAGTAGGAGGAGCCAGAGTCAATCTCCATCCTAACAGGGGCCCCTTGCACCAGTACCTCAACAAAGTAACGGGGGTGTCCCAAGGACACGCTGAAAACCGGGGTGTCATCGTCGCTGTCGTCGGAGATGCGGCCCACGCCGTCCTGCTTCCTCGTGGGCCGGGCGCCATCCTTTGGTCTCGTCGAGCGGTCTGGCCTCGTTGAGCGGTCGGGCGAGCTCCTCCGGTCCCTCGCTGGGCGGTCGGGCGAGCTCCTCCAGTCCTTTCGCCGTTGTCTGCAGACCTTGGCTATGTGCCCGCGTCGCCTGCAGTTGTGGCACTCGGCCTTTCTGAATGGGCACCTGGCACGGTCGTGAGCCGCTCCGCAGCCGTCGCAACGCCGGCCCTCCTTTCGGACCTTCCGGACGTCCTCGTCGTCGCTGCTTTCGGCGGACGATTTCGAAGTTCGCCGGGCTGCGCGCACCGAACTCTCTGCTTTGTCGGCCTTCGGCCGCCAGTCCTGGAGCTCTTGCACCCCTGCCTTCATGGCTTCCGCGGCCTGTGCCGCTTTCAGGACCTCCTGCAACGTGGGGGGCGGCTCCTGATTCATTAGCGTGCGCTGAATCTCGGCGTCCTTCAAGCCGCATAGCACGCAGTCCCTGAGGGTGACTTCCAAATTTTCCCATTTGCACGGGTCGGCAGCCAGGCGCAGGGCCGCTACGAAAGCGGCGACCGACTCATCAGGCGCTTGGACTCGCCTCCAAAACGCGCTCCGAGCGGGAAACATCGCTACCGAGGGCCGGAAATGGTCTCTCAGCACCGTCAGGAGCTCTTTTGCCTTGAATTCGGCCGCCTTTCTGGGTGCGATGAGGTCAATCAGTACTCTCTTTCCGTCGTGCCCGAGCATTCTGGTGAGGATGGCTCTCTTCTTTGCCTCGTCCGTCACCTCGAACTCCACCAGCGCACCTTGGAAGTCCATTTCGAAGAGCTCCCAATCTTGCGGTTTCTTGATGTCGAAACCGGCGTATATCTTGGTCCCGTGGGCAGCCATGATCCCACCTTCGTCGCCAATTTGGTGTATGGGACCAAAGACACGAGGACAGCCGAAGAGCTGGCTTAACACAACTTTATTACATGCTGGTCAGAGGGAACATGAGGTAATGGCGGACGAACAGCTCAATATATACAGTGGCTATACATTTGAATGTGGCTCCTTGATAGCCTATTGGCTACAGGCTGCGTGACGTCATTGCAGGTCACGCCCTTCTTGTCCAGGTGAAGGTAGTGGCGGGAATCTTCCCGCGCTGTTGTTCTAGGTGAGTCTTGGACCAATGAGCTTGGACGCTCGCTATTGCCATCTAGTGGTCACTAGCTCGCGTCCTATTAAGGTTACAGTGATTCAGCTGGAGGTTACATTGTTACACATAGAAGAGGTTACATTGGATACACATGGATAGGTACATTGTTTAAAGGCACAGGCTTTAGGACACAACAACCATGTAGCTAAATTCAAATGTACTGTGCCATATATAAGGAGCTGCGCCTCCGCCATTACCTCATGTTCAGATTGCATACTATGCAATAAAGATGTGTTTGGCTTTGTAATGCTGCCTTTTGTGTATCAATCTGCAAACATCAAACCTTTCTCTTCTTGTTGTTTCTGCCTTAGGAAGAGGAAGATGTCCTTTTTTGAGTGCCTCCATCTTTCCAGTCAAATGGCTGGAAGAGAAGCCAACTTTACTTTTTAAAAATGCCTAGCTTGAATTTCCTGCCATCATTATTGACCTAATGCAACTTTACCAGGAGTTTTGAGCACATGCATCTTCTGACATGTATCTTGAGCAGTGGAGAGGCTGCGTCAGTGGCACAGTCTATTTTTAATTTTTTAAATAAATGATGCAGTGCATTTTTGCTGTTCTAGTGGAGAATTAAAAAAAAAAACACTTCCTGGCTCCTCCACCAAGGAGCAGAGAAAATGCTTAATTAACCAATATCCTGAAGTGACCCTCTTATTAAACCTCAATATTGGCAAATGAAAAAAGGAAAGCTTTTGGTTCATTCCTAGTGTTCACATGGACTGGGCATGAACCAAAAGAGAGTGCAGCACACAGTAACCAGAGAGACAAGAAATACTAGCCAAGGTGTTTGCAACATTTTCCCGCCAGGGGCTGGAACTGCCCCCAAAACCTCCTGCCATGGGCCAGAGGCATGGTGGCTTTCTGGACGTACGTTTCCGTCATCATTGATGGCAGTGGCATGTTTCTTCAGGGCTTTTGGACAATCTCCGCTGCCTCCTATGGTGGCAGGAGCCTTTGCAGACCCTGATCGGTCCATTTTCAAAATTTCCTGCCGCTTCCCTGCTTGGTCCCAGCAATTAATCTTCACGCCAATGGAAGTCTCCAAGCACCGTGAATTAGTTGCTGGGACCAAGCAAGAAAGCAGCTGAAAATTTCAAAAATGTACGGATCGGGGTCCGTAAAGGCTCATGCCACTGGAATGTGTCTGGAATTTCTTTATACAGAAATCCAGTGCCTTGGGTTATGTCAACTCTTAAAAAGGATAGAGAAATGTTTCCATAGGTTTTGACTCTGCCATTTTTTCTCTCCAGTAAATAATTGTCTTGTGGTTAGCTACTGGAGAAGATGAGAAAGAAGACAATCAGAAAGCAGGAACCTTTAGTTGTGTTAATGGAACCCTGACAGAAGAAACTTTCCCCTCAATCTTTTCCCAACCTTCCTCTGAGCCTTTCTGGGATTCTCCCATTTAATATCAAGATCAGGTGTTCGCAAACTATGGCCCACAGGCCAGACCTGGCATACAGTGCCATTTCATGTGGCCCACCATCCTTGCTGCCTCCACCACCACCACCACTGGAAGTGGCAGAAGCAGAGAAAACAGGGGGAAATGCCCCACCCTTGCTCCTGCTACAACTGCCGGAAGCAGCAAAAACAGCCGGAAATGTGCTGTAAATACACCTGCGGCTGTAGTAAGCATGTTTATAACTGCAGCAGCATCTATGGCCAGGAAAACCACATGTCTGGCCTGCTCAGCTGTCTAAGGGGGCGTGATCAGACCCACGGTGGGAAAACATTGAGAACCCCTGATCTAGATCAAGTTGATTCTACTCAGCTTACCTTTCTGGCCCTATGGGACTAAACTCATTGCAGCCCTGTGTTGGATTAAATAGCAATAGCAATTACACGTATAAACCACCCATAGTGTTTAATGCGCTGTCTGGGTGGTCCAGAAATTAATTAGCATTTTGCCCCCAATTTGCTGTGTACTCATTTTACTGACCTCAGAAACATGGAAGGCAGAGTCAACTTTGATCCCTCTCAGGACTGAATTCACAAAGTCAGCAGTAGTTTTGGCTGCAGTACAGCAGTTTAACCATTGCGCCACCAGTGCTCTTATAGATACAATATTTTCACGTCTGTTTTGATTTTCCTACTCTTTTGGTTTTCCTGCTTTATAGTTTATTTGCTGCCATGCAGTTGAGAACTTTTATGTCTGCTTATATAACTTATGGAAGGAGGGAGTTTAAGTGATGCTAGATAATAATAATGGAAGAAATGAATAATTTGTGGAGAAACACTTTAGTGAAATTTTAAAAAAAGATACTCTGTTGCATTAATATACCCATTAATACCAAGACACCCACACTTTTGCATAACTCATAATGTCAGAGTTTCAAACAAGGATCATGCAGCCCACAAAACTGTTTTCCTATGTAATGCTTCATCGTAACAGCAAGTGAACTGCTAAATCCCAAAAAAATATGAGCAAAAGGATCTTAGAGAGTAGGTGTATCCATCTTTGTTGAGTCCGAGTATTAATTGCAATGCAACAACAGTTCGGGGGTTAACCAACAAGTCATTTATTACAGCTCAGTTCAGACTGGGGAAAACAGGGATGAGGAAGCAACCTATATACAGACAGAACAATGCTGCAATGGGTCCCAGGTGTTGCAGTGGCTGGCCGCAAGGAAAACATGCGAGACAATCGTGCGGTGAAGTCCAGTCCCGATCTGGGTCAGGTGGCACGTATTTATTACCCTGCCTTGGGGTGATGCATGCCTAGGATGCGCGTGACCCCCTAATACAGAAGGCTTCAATACGTGACCTCTTCTGGTGGCCCAGCTGCCATGCTGGTTCTTAGGAAGGTACCTAGGTGTTAATTGGACAACTCGCACCTGATTACCTTGGGTTGGCGAAACCCATTGTTCCTGCTCTAATCTCGGAGTCCATGTGTATTGACTCCGGGTGCCTAATTCTTCTGCTGTCTAGCACGGCTTATTTGCCCAACCTAATCCGCGGCCAGAGGCGGAGGAGTGTGTATTTCCATTAGAGTCATCACCTTTGACTTTTGCCCTATTTCTATCGTGGCTACCAGCCAAGGCTTTATGAATTGCCCTCCAAACTATCTAACTAGCCCATACCCCAATTGCCTTTCCAGCAAAGTCTGGTTGGTCCCCAGATGTGTTCAAGGCCGGGCGAACCCCTTGGGAAAGGTTTGGCCAATTATTCACACGGGTAACCCACATTCCCCCTTCTTTTATTAGTTAAATCAGGCTGGCTGAGGGCACAGTAGATGTAAGGCATGATCTGCTTGGGCGTAACTGTCTCTCGGGGTCCCTCTCATGAGGTACACATTGACAGGAGTGAAGGAATGTACTGCGCAAAGCAGCAAAGCATAATCCTCACTGCGATGATGATGATTATGGTATGGGGTGCAGTTTGCACCCACCTCCAGGGGACCCATGACTACATTACTAGCCCAATTATATCTTCTTGACTGAGGTGTGAAGTTTGGTTACTTGGTCCTGGATTTTGCGAGAGGTGTCCTTCAGGTTGAGACAGCACATGTCCTGGACAGATTCACCACCCAAATGGTGTCAAAGCAGCAAATAGTCAATTGCTGTGCAGCTGTCCAGAACTGCATGACTCAGTTCAGCCTGCTCTCAGTTTAACATGGCAATGGCTGATGAGGCATGATTGATGGCTTTTGCTAGCGCACACGCCAGCTGGCCGATCCTGCGCGCATTGCCTACTGCTAGTCCGGGCACCCCTATGATACTGACTGCTAGTGACAATACTCTGCCTTGCTAAGCACGGTGATATCACTGTCACATGTCTCATCTAGCTGGAACGATCGTATGGGCTGTGCTGGCCTTGGGGTGACCGGGTTTGGGGTGACCATTTCCCTTCCGGGGAGTATCAGGGTTAAGCGACTCACACAGTATGAGTCAAACATATTAGCGGGTATGTCGTTCCAGGTCCGTTGGTTACAAGTAAAAAACCATCCTGTAGGCAAAATAATATGAGCATACACATGACTGATAGTCTCTGGTTGGGTACATTTCCAAGTCTCTTTCCTGGGGCTCAGGCAATGGTGGTGTGGTCATTTGGCTGTGGAGCAGCCGGTCATCCTGGCACAGGGCATGCTTGGGCTGATGGCCACCCAAGGTGTATAAAGAGTGACTGCATCAGCGGGCAAAGTCTTTGTTACCCGAGTCCCCCAGTTCGTGTAAGTCGCGTACGTAATTCGGTGATAGTGCCCAAACGCCCGCACCCATTCAGTGTCCCCAGCCTGCACTCCTGGTGCATGGCAAACTGGGATAAGGCACGTACTCAGTAAAGAAGAAGTGTCCGTGGTTTGTTGCAAGCAAAAGTCCGATTGGTTGAAAAGTCCGGCTAATTTCTCCCAAATGTTGTACTGGAGTCTGGCGGTTAAGTCTCCGCCAGGTGTCAAGTCCCCATAAGAAGCTTGAACCCCTCCCCCTATCAGCAAGGAAAGGATAAAGACGACCATCAGGGAATTGTAGGTGATTTGAGCTAACACTGCAGCCACCATGTTTTGTGGAGTGGGCTCAGTGTTTTGCTCTCTCAGGATGGACATGGCATCATCACACAAGGTCTTGGCCATCCCCCAGGTCACTCTCGGGTCTGGCCTCAGCTGGGGTCATCTGCTCCACCTGGGTCCTCTCATCAGGCTCACTCCCTCCATCTCAGGTAGAGGGTCCGGGATCGCTCGATTCCACGCCATGCGGTTCGAACTGTGGCTTCTCGCAGTGGGCCAGAATCCAGAGGGTTCCTGTAGGGGACATAATCTCTGCATACCCTCTCCCCCATGTTATCAGGGGTGCTGGACCTCTCCAGGAGGGGTCTGCTCAAACCATGGGACACGGAAGGATTTCCTGTCATCGGAAATGCTTCTCCTGTGGAGTGCAGTTGGCAAAAATGTTAAGGTGGTTATAGCTGAACAAAACCTTGTGCAGGCATTGCTGTGCCTAACCCTGGCTTTTCGGGGGGGGGGGGGAACTATCTCCTCCCTTTCTGTTTGTTTTTTCAATGTAGGACTTTAGAATCCAGTTCACCCGTTTGACAATGGCTTGTCCCTGGGGATTGTATGGAATGCCAAATGTGTGCTTTACATCCCAAGTTGCTAGGAATGTGGCTAGCTGTTTGGAACTGTAAGCCAGTGCGTTGTCATAAGAACATAAGAACATAAGAACAGCCTTGCTGGAACAGGCCACAGCCCATCCAGTCCAGCATTCTGTCTCACACAGTGGCTCACCATTTCCTTCATGGTATTCCCAAGGAGATGCCTTCACCTGCTTAGGATTCCCTGGAAACGGCATTGAGAGATATCCTGCCTATCTCTCCAACCCGGAGGTTGTCCTTAAGTATCCATAATTATAGCCATTGATACCCTTGTCCTCCATGAACTTGTCTAATCCTTTCTTAAAGCTGTCAAGACTGACAGCTGTCACCACTTCTTCTGGCAGGGAGTTCCATAGACCAGTAATCCTCTGGGTGAAAAAGTACTTTCTCTTATTTGTTTGAGAACTAGTACCCAAAAGTTTCATGGAGTGTCCCCTAGTTCTAGTGTTGTGCGATAGGGAAAACAGTTTTTCTTTATCTACTTTGTCCACACCGTGCATGATTTTATAAACTTCAATCAGGTCACCTCTCAGTCTTCAAGTGGCCTGGTTTGCCCATGGCCACGAAGCATGACAAGAGATGTTGCTCTACATGAGTTGCAGCTTCTACCTTCTGTGCCGTTTCTCAGGCAAACTGTGAGAATATGTCAATGGGGACGTGCATGTACTGCCATCTCCCAAATTGTGGGATGTGCGTGACGTCCATTTGCCAAAGTTGGTTAGCTTCTGTCCCCCATGGGTTAACCCCCCATGAGCCCCCCCTGGTGTTCCTGCACACAGTGGGCAGGAATGGACGATTCCCTGTGCTTGTGACAATGGCAGGTTAAACTGCCTTGCTAGTGCCTTGGCATTCTGATGGAAGAATGCATGACTTTGGATCGGGGTCGTAAAGACGCCCGAGACTAATTTCTGGTGTGCTTCTTTTGCAGCCGCATCAGCCCTGCTGTTGCCCTCGGAGATGGGGCCAGGCAAATCCTGGTTGCTCCTAATGTGGGCAACATACAGCACTTCTCTGCGGTGCCACAGGTGAAACTGCATGGTCAGGAATAGGCTTAACAAATTCTTGTCTATGGCGGGAGTGATGTAAGCTCCCGGTAGACTATGGATCAAATTCCTAACATACTGACTATCTGTGATGATATTCAGTGCCTCCTGGGTGAATGTTTTTAAGGTGAGGTTCACTGCTGCCAGCTCTGCTCTCTGTGCTGATTTCTGTGGAAGTGTCAGCAGTGTTTTCCATGCCTTTTCTTCGTGCCAAGTGAGAACTCTGTACGTTTTTTCCCTCATCGGTGAATATTGTCTTGGCTCCCTGGAGGGGAGTCAAGGACAGCATGCCCTGCAATTTGACCTTCTGAGTCTGAAGTGAGACTAGTCTGGGGTCCTTTGGCAAGTGGTATGCCAGGTTCCCTGAAAACCCTTCTAAAGCTATGGGCGGGGTGTCTCCCAACTGCATTAGCTGCTGCATCTGCTCTTTATTGAATGGCACAACTATCTTAGCCAAGTCGTGTCCTGAAATGTCCCTTGCTCTCAGCCTCCCCTTGTGAATGACTGTGGCTACCAATTCCTGTGGAGGAACGATGTTTCCGGGGAGGTGTGCGGTAGACACACCCATTCCACGATTTTTGCCCCCCCCCACTGGAGTCTATACCTAGTGCTCCTGCGAACATGGTCCCTGTTCTAATGATGTACAGATTTAGCGCGGGTGTGTGTGGCACCTTGCTAATTCTGTCTACCCATTGATGGCTGAGAATGCTATTTACTGCCTGTAGAGTTTGCTTAGCCTCACACGGAATGTGTATCTGGTCGGCTGGCTGCTTTCCTTAGGTTAGGAGCGAAAAAGTGGCTTTAAAAGGTCTGTGTCTATTTTAAAATATGGCCTTGCCCAATTAATGTTCCCTAAAATTTGCTGGAGTTCTACTAGCGTGACTGAGTCCTTAATATTGATCTTAGGCAACACTGGTGCTGCAAAAGATCGTAGCAGCCGATGTCTCAGATAAGAATAGGGTTCGGCTCTCTGCACTTTCTCAGGAGCTATGACTAATCCTTTTTCCCCCAGTGTGCTCTGGAGGTTGCAAAATACGTCGCTGCCTAACTTGAGCACTGCGATCAATATGTCATCCATGAAATGGCAGACTAAGACTTAGAAGGACAAACAAGCTAAAAAGACAGTCTTAATGCGCAATGCTGTGGTGGAAAAAACATCAAAATGAAGAGACAGAGTTAAAAATTTCATACAGTGTTACTCTAATGACAAGAGCATGGATGAAAACGTCAGAGGTTAGCTTCTTATCAGTTAATGAGAATGTAATGCTCCCTTCAGTTCCTGTTTCTGTGGAAAGAGATAGCAATCTTATCAGTGAAGAGTTAATTAAGTAAGGAGGCTGTGGAAAAACACTACACAATTCACAAAGAGGTTGGAACTTTGTTCCAGGCATGTTATGACTGCAGGAAAATAAAATTGCCTTTGAAATGTGGTGCTTAGGAGAGAGGTTTGCAAAAATCGAAGCGTTATTTAGGTAACATTTAGGCCAGGATACCTTAGAGACCGCATCGTCCCAAGAGTGTCTGCCCGTCCTACCAGAGCGGACCGGAGGGGCTTTCTAATGGTGCCATCAGTTAGGGGTGCACATCTGTCCAGCACCCGAAGGAGGGCCTTCTCCGTGTCCACACCAACTTTCTGGAACCTCCTGCCAACAGATCTAAGACTTCAAAGAGAATTGCTGCCCTTCAGGAAAGGATTGAAGACCTGGCTGGCAGGGCAGGTGTGGGGCCCGAATGGGAACACGGTCCCCGCCTGCTGGCTTATGTAAACAATTAAGAACTCTCTCTTCTTCTTTTTATAGTGGGTGGGATGGGTGGGTGGGATATGGGTCTTTTAAAGTGGGTGGGATATGGGTCTTTTAAAGTGTTTTTATGTGTTTTTAAAACTTGTTGTAATGCCGCCCTGAGTCGGGTTCTGCCTGAGTGGGTGGCATATATAAATATGACTATTAAATTAAAATATAAAGGGATTAGACATAGTTATAGCAGAGCTGTGGGAATAAACCCAAATAGTTAGGCTTGTTCATAATGTAATGGATTAGTGACATTTTACCTTGATCAAGATTCTCTTTAACTCAAGTGCCAGTGTCATACTTAATGCAAAATCTGAACCTTTAACTTTTCATGCTCAGAGCCTCAATTTCAGGCGATCTGACTTGACTACATTCTTAAAATATTTAGACAAGACTTACTATTCATTAACCAGTTATGAGACATGTAATTTGAAAATAGGTATCCCATTTTGTGAAGATGAACAGGATTTTTTCTCTCTTCCCCTTTTTTTAGAGCACTCTTGCCGGGTGAGAATACTCAGAGACAATTTTTCAGGTTCACGAGGCCGTAAAAATTGTCTCTTCCAGCGCAAGTCTCTTTAATGTAAATGAATCAATTTCTTCCCCATTTTTCACTCTACAATTATCTGTCTGCTTGGTAACAGCACTAATTGCTAAGCAGGCTTACGAATGTGGAAGTTGCGGCTTAATTCTTTGAAAAGGTCATCAGCCAGAAAAGAAACCTCCTTTGCACATTTAAAGGCAGGCTTGGCTGAGAGGGAGGGGGGGGTCACTTTCGCCCCTTTTTTGGGCTAGAATTCCCTCCCTTCTTCCTCTTTTGTCCCTGGTGCTTATGCTGCTAGGCAGGCAGCCAGGAAACAAAGAGGTTTTTGCCCACTGCTCTTTCTCATACTTTCTCTAGCCTGCTGCTTGAATGAATCAGGGCTGGGGAAACCTTCTTCCTCCCATTGAACGCAATAGATCCAACCCATGAACAGAGTTAAGGGTCACCTTCCTTATGACTTCTAGAACACAATACCTGGCATCTCACGTTTAATGTTGCAACGTTATAACACAACCATTCCAACACATAACAACTCTCAACAATTCTGCAGTCACACTGGTGCACCATTCATTCACACATCACACATTCAAACCTTAGATATCCACATTCCTTCCTGGGGACATTCCCCCTCCCCAGGTCTACAATGCTTCGCTCTACTCATGAGGAAATGGTTCCTCTCAGCCAGATATTTTTGGCTGTTCTCAGGTGGCTTTTGACAACCACTCTGGGCTTTTGCTTAGAAGTTAGTTTCCTTTCCAGTTCAGTTACCTTCCTATCCAATCTAAACTTTTGGACTTGGCTTCTGGGGGTTCCTACCCAACTCCTTCTGCCCCTCCTGTCTCTGCTCCCTTCCTGAGTTCCCTGGTGAATTTGCTCTGGAGCCCTGTGTCCGTAGTAGCTTTGCGGGTCTCCGCAAGCAGCCTGTACGGGACGGGCATGTGGACGGTGGCCTGTCTGCCCGAAAGTGCGTCTGCCTCTAGGCAGACTGGACACAATAACTGAATTCCGGCCAGTTCTGCTGTCGACAATTCCCCGTGGCATAATCCTGCCTCTATCATCTGTTGGGAAGGACTCCTGACTGCCCTGGAAGCGTCTGCGCTTCCGAAGTCCTCCAAGCCCCCATGCTGGAATGTGATGGTCGGGTAGAGATGCGCTGGGGCTGATGGTTCTACATAAGCTGGGGGTTTCTTGGTCTCTACCCGAGCTGGACCTACTGCTGCAATTATCTGCGTACATTTGCTCCAAGCCCCTATGATTTTAGTGGGCACTTGGGGTTCCTCTTTGAGGCATTTCCCTACTCTGTTTCAAATCTCTGGATATATTGTGCCTGCTTCTGGGTAGAACAGAGAGTGTTCCCCCAGATGCACCACGAGTTCCGTCAGGCTGCTCCTTCGTACTCTTATGCGAAATAGCCTGGCCAGGCCTTTGAGCTCCTCCACCTGAGCTCTTTGCCTGATGGATGAGCTTTGCCCCCCCTGCAAGCCCCCATACTACCTGATTGGGGGCTCCCCGGATTTGCCTCTGCAGGATGAGTCGGCGCGCCTTTGGGTAGTAAGTCGGGGTGAGTGATGCACAGGACAATGTCCCTTGGATCTGGTCAATGGATCGGGATTGCGGCTATAGTTGCTGCCGCGGGCTTCTGCTGCTCCGCCTCTGTTGTTTCCAGATCACGGCTCTCCCCTGGGTTTGGAACGCGTCCGTTCTGATATGTGGGGTCTGCCAGGCTTGTGGTCGTGTTGGCTTCCTTGCTTCAAGATCGCCGTGGCCTTTGCTGGGGACCGCGCTGGCCTAGCCTTGGGATCACGTCGGATTCCGATCGGGGTAGCGTCCTGATCAGAATCGCGGCGTGACTTCCGAGAAGAATCACGTTGGGGTCACCAGTTGCTGCAATGGGTCCCAGGTGTTGGAGTGGCTGGCCGCAAGGAAGACACACGAGACAATCGTGCGGTGAAGTCCAGTCCCGATCTGGGTCAGGTGGCACATATTTATTACCCTGCCTTGGGGTGATGCGCGCCTAGGATGCGCGTGACCCCCTAATACAGAAGACTTGAATACGTGGCCTCTTCCAGTGGCCCAGCTGCCATGCGGGTTCTTAGGAAGGTACCTAGGTGTTAATTGGACAACTCGCACCTGATTACCTTGGGTTGGTGAAACCCATTGTTCCTGCCCTAATCTTGGAGTCCATGTGTATTGACTCCGGGTGCCTAATTCTTCTGCTGTCTAGCACGGCTTATTTGCCCAACCTAATCCGCAGCCAGAAGCGGAGGATTGTGTATTTCCATTAGAGTCATCACCTTTGACTTTTGTCCTATTTCTATCGTGGCCACCAGCCAAGGCTTTATGAATTGCCCTCCAAACTATCTAACTAGCCCATACCCCAATTGCCTTTCCAGCAAAGTCTGGTTGGTCCCCAGATGTGTTCAAGGCTGGGCGAACCCCTTGGGAAAGGTTTGGCCAGTTATTCACACGGGCAACCCACAGGTTACAGTGATACATTTGCCCGGGCTTTCTTAACACGAGACACCTGTGCTAAACCAATCAGATTACATTGATAAAACATGAATATAGCGCCTTACAGAAAGGGTGCACTTTTACAGCAAAGACTTAATGGTGATTGCAACTTAAAGCAATATACGTTTGGACACAACAATGTTGACATCACATTCTTATACAATGATGCTCAAATAGCACAGAGGAGCAAAAATTCTCTCACACTGCTGACCGCATTTCAATGAAAATAGCAAAGAATGCAGTATTAAGAAATCACCAGTGAAGACTGTTGTTTTTCTTAAGTGCTGTCAAGTTGCTTCTGACTTATGGTCCTAATGCACGTAACTGTCTTCTTGGCAGTCCAGGGTATTTGCAAGGCTCTCCTCCAGCACTACATTTCAAAAGAATCTATCTTTACCTGTCAGCTTTCTTCACTGTTTACCTCTTCCACATCTATATGTAGTAACTGAGAATACAAAGGTGTCAATAATTGTCCCTTTGCTTTCCACATTGTTCTCTTGCACTTAAGGATCTTTTCTAATTTCTTCATTTCTGTCCTCCCATGTCTCCATCTTCTGATTTCTTGATCACAGTCTCCACTAGGATCAATGATCAAACCAGGTCTAGAAAATCTGCAACAATTTCAATTCCTTTAGTCTTCACATTAGGGTGGGGGTTCCCAACCTTTTCAAGCTGGGGGCCGGGTCATGCTCTCTCAGTCAGCTTCATGGGCCATTTTGCCCTGCCTGCCATTTTATTCCAACGGCTTCAAAGGGGTGGTCATTTTGTTTCTCAAATGCCCTTGGAGGAGTGGGGGCCACATGAAATGGCACCACAGGTCGGATCTATCCCACAGGCATTACGTTAGGGTAATGCCAATCTGTGTCTATTCTGTGTCTCTGTATGGGAATAGGAGGCAATATCTTCCTATGAAACTGTCAGTGACCAGAGAAAGATGGGCAGAGCCAGTCTTTGCCATCTTTTTTTACTGACACTGGGAATGTAAATCCTCACTTATTTTACGTATGAGGAGAAGGAAGCACAAAATTATTATCACTGCCTCTGTTGTGAATTAAGGCAGATTTGCAAGTTGCTCGGGCAACGCCTTGCAAAGAGAAAATGGTGGTTTCCCACTATCCAATTTAGGAGCTAAGGTTGGCACGAAATCTCCCTCTCTGAGCGCGCTCATTATGCTAATTAGAGTTCTGTGATTGGGTACACTTTTGGATCCTGTCTCTGATTGGTTAATACTTGTATATCTTGTTATGATTGGTTGGTTCTGCTTGTCTGGCAGGTTGCTACTTTGTATCAAGGAGCCACTGCCAGGGAGACACTATATAAGCCCCTCGAGTAAACAAGGGTGGGGCCGGACTGGATCAATACTTCCCTACACTCACAGGTTAGCCAGTAACGAGCTAAGCCTGGGTCTCCTCTATGTGCTACCACCACAAGGTGTAGCTTAGTGCATTGCCTCTTCTATGGTAGAATCCAGAGGGACTGATTACATGGGATTCGTATAGCCATCTTATGTCTGGAGCACCTTATAAGTGTATCCTGAAAGACTGTTAAATAAACTCCTGTTGTTGTTCTGCTCATTGTTGCCTGGACTATTGCTTATAAGGGCCGGACACGACAGCCTCTTAAAACAGTGAGGCATTTTGTGACATTCTTCTTAAGAGAACGTAACATGGTTTTGTGCAAATTAAGCAAAATTGTGCAAAGCGTAAAGCAAATAAAACAAACTAGCAAAGGTTGCCCGGCGTTGCCGGGCTGTTTTAAATAGTGTTGCAAAGTTTTTGTTTTTGTTGTTGTTGTTGTTAATGTTTGTAAAGAAGAGGTTAGTCTATAATTGAAATTTTTAAAATTTTCATTTATACAAATTTTTTTGATGGCCTGTTATAAACTGTGATGAGTTTTGTTTGGTGTTTTGGTTTTGTGGATGAAAAAAAGAATAAAGGATGATATACTTTTTCGAAAAACTCTTGGGGCCTTTTGTATGGGGCTATTGTGTCTTTTTGAATTTTTTTATTATTGTGTTCAGCAAGTGCTGCTGGTAGGGGTTATCTTGTATTTTGACTGTTTTTTCTCTCGTGGCCTCTGGGTGGAGCTTCTTCCAGTAAGTAGTCTCTTTCTTTATTCATTTCTTTTCCAGTCATTGTGGTATGAGGTCGTGTGGTGGTGAGTTGGCTGTTTTTCTTTATTTGGGGTGGTGGTGGTGTTTGGATTTTGTGGTGTTTGGCTGGGTGCTGGGTGTGTTTGGAAATGTTTGTTGTTGTTTACTTTCTGGTTTTATTTTTGTTTGTTTTTGTGTATTTTTGAATGTTTTTGATTGTTTGTTTTTGTGTTTTTTGGTGTCCTACAGGGGGGATCCCCTCTTGGCCATCTCCCCTGGCTCTGGAAGGCTGGGGGGGGGCAAACCCCTTTTGTCTCCCCAAACCTTCCAGACTCATGGGACCCAGGATAGGGGACTGAATCCAGGCTACCCTCTGATATTAAAAGGGAAATCTCAATTGGGGATTCCCATTTAATATCAGTGGGGGGGGTGTGATCCCCCTCTCCGCTGGCTTCCTTGGGTTTGGGAGGGTTGGGTTGAGAAAATGGGTCTGTCTCCCCCACCCTTCCGGACCCAGGAGAGCCATCGAGAGGGGGATTCCCCCCCACCTCCGTTTTTAAAGAGAAGTAACCACTTGGTTTCTTCTCTTTAATATGGGGCATGTGTGTGTGTGTGGGGAGGGGAATCCCCTCTCTGCCAGGTCCCCTGGGGTCAGGAGGGTTGGGGAGACAGGCTCCTTTTGTCCCCCCAAACCTTCCAGACTCATGGGACCCAGGATAGGGGATCGAATCCAGGCTACCCTCTGATATTAAAAGGGAAATCACAATTGGGGATTCCCATTTAATATCAGGGGGGGTTGTGATCCCCCTCTCCGCTGGCTTCCTTGGGTTTGGGAGGGTTGGGTGGACAAAAGGTGTCTGTCTCCCCCACCCTTCCGGACCCAGGAGAGCCATCAGAGAGGGGGAGCACAACACCCCTGCCCCCACCCAGTGATATTAAAGGGTAAACTCTGATTAGGAGCTTCAGGCGCAGATGGGGAGGGGGGCTTTGGTTTCCACGGCTTGTCGGACTTGCTCTCCCGGTGTTTTTGTTTTATTTTTTGGGCGCTTGCTTCCTCAGCGTTCTGCGCGCATGACGCGCAGGACGCTGGGGCTTGTAGTTATGGGTTTGTGCTTTGTGTTTGTGCTGCGTTTTTAAAAACGGTTTTCTTTTGATTGGCTGCGGCGCGTTTCCGAACGTTCCTTGCGCCGCGCTGTGCGAGAACCTCTCAGCCTGATTGGCTCTGGCACGGCACGGCGCAAGGAATGTTGGGAAAGGAAGTTGTTTCCCTTTTTTTGCGTTTGTGGGGCTGTTGCCCCACTGCCTGTTTTCTAAATCCTTTGTTGACCTGCGGACCCAGATCGGCCGTGTGCACGAAGGGTGAGTGCAGACAAGTAGGGCGAGGCATAGCAACCTCTAGCAAGTTCCAATGGTTAACCCTTGGTTTTATAGGTTAAGATGGCATGAAATAATGATGGCTGTTGAATTGCTACAGGGACTTTTAAGTAAGAAAAGTGTTAGGTGTTGTGGTCTGGGTTCGAATCATGCAGAGTTAAGCAGTTAGCTTTTGGCAGCAGCGGCAGTGCCCATGTGGTTTTATCTTTCTCTCCCAGACAATAACAAGCAGAGATGCAGAGTAACAGTGCAACAGAAACAGCTTTTACTCAGCAGAATAGTTCATAAAGATAACATAAACAACAGACTCCTCTCTGGCAGATAAACAGTCTGTAAGCCCTTGTGAGCACTACTTTAAGTCCTGAGGCACAGTAAAAGTACTCACAGCAACTCCAGCCTTCTCCTGGCTGGCTGTAGGTTGGGCAAAGTGCTTTTTGTCCAGGCCTGTTCCTTCAGTTGAGTTCCAGGCCTTTGAAGACTGCTCTGGCTCTTTCTCTCCTCCAGAGAGTGTCACCAAAGCCAGCAGCCTTTTCCTCCAGGCAAAACAGTGATGTCCATAAGGCAGTAAAGCTAGCAAGCAGTCCGGCTAGCATGCATCCAGTAGTTTAGGCATACAGCAGTTTTTGGCACAAAGGCCTTTGGCATGAAGCGTTTTGGCATGAAGATAGGTGGCTTTTGAGAAGCCCTAATTTATACATGATATTCTGCTCAGTCACCCACTCAGTAGATTCAGCTGGGTGCTGCTCTGCAGAAACCCTTAAAGACATAGTTTCATGTATCTTACACAATACTACTCACATGTATACATTACATCCCTATCAGAATGAGTGATTCATGTTTTTAATAGCCAGCAAACCATTCTATGCTTTGTTTCAAAAAGTCCTGCTTCAAGACTGTCTACATAAATTACAGAGACTTTGATGGGGGAAAAATCCTTGTCTCAGGTTGTTGTGTTCTGTAAAGCTGTGCCTTTAACAATGTACCTTTGCCATGTGTTACCAATGTAACCTTTCTGTGTGCAACATTATAACCATCAGCTGTATCAATGTAACCTAATAAGGGGACGCGAGCTAGTGACCACCAGAGGGCAGTAGCGAGCGTCCAGCTCTCATGGATCATAGTCACCTGGTTCAGCAGCGCGGGAAGATTCCCCGCGACCTCCTCACCTGGTCAAGAAGGGCGTGACCTCCTACGACGTCACGCAGGCAGCAACCAATAGTCTGTCGACGAGCCACATTCAAATGTATAGCCAGCTGTATATATTGGCTACCCATCCGCCATTACCTCATGTTCCTCCGGATCATCATGCAATAAACCTGTGTTAAGCCAACCCTTCGGCTGTTTCATTGTCTTTGGTCCCTTACACTAAACAGGTCAAAACACTAATTAAAGATAGTCCATAATTATCGTAAATTGCTGGAAGAAACAACAGTAATTTACGATAT
This sequence comes from Bradypodion pumilum, assembly GCA_035047305.1. Lineage (NCBI taxonomy): Eukaryota > Metazoa > Chordata > Lepidosauria > Squamata > Chamaeleonidae > Bradypodion > Bradypodion pumilum. Next base: position 430,894,314 of record JAWDJD010000002.1, on the reverse strand, counting down.
GTGGATGATACCAACTTACTAGCAGAAAGCAGCAATGACTTGAAATGACTTTTGGTGGAAGTGAATGAAGAAAATGTCAAAGGAGAAGCGCAGCTGAACATTAAAGAAGACAAAAATCATGACTACACACTTCAGTGCTGACAATGAAGAAACTGAAATTGTTAAAGAACCCTGGTGGTGCAGTACTGTTGTGCTGCTGTACTGCAACCAAAAGGTTGTGAGTTCAATCCTGACTAAGAATCAAGGTTGACTTAGCCTTCCATTGAAGTCAGTAAAATGAGTACCCAGCATGTTGGGGGCTAAATGCAAATTAACTTGTGTACTGCCCAAAGAGTGCAATAAATACTATGGGATGGTATAGACATGTGATTACTTTGTTTTGCTTTAAAGGTTTTGTAATCTGACTCAACACATCATGAGAAGGCAGGATTCCCTTGAAAAGACAATAATGCTAGGAAAAGTTGAAGGCAGTAGGAAAAGAAAACCAAATATGAGATGGATTGACTCCCTAAAGGAATCTCCAGCCTTGAGTTAGTCTCCAAAATGTCTTGTCCTAGCATTATTGTCTTTTCAAGGGAATCTTGCCTTCTCATGATGTGTCCAAAATAGGACAGCTTCAGTTTCATCATTTTTTTGCCTCCAGAGATCGTTCAAGCTTCATTTGCTCAAGGACCCACATGATCCTTCTGGGAATCCAATGGATCTGCAAAGCTCTTGTCTGGCACCATATTCCAAATGAATTATTTTTCTCCTTGTAGATATCCCGTAGGATAAGAACATAAGAACAGCCTTGCTGGAACAGACCACAGCCCATCCACTCCAGCATTCTGTCTCACACAGTGGCTCACCATTTCCTTCAGGGTATTCCCAAGCAGATGCCTTCACTTGCTTAGGATTCCCTGGAAATGGCATTGAGAGATATCCTGCCTATCTCTCCAACCCGGAGGTTGTCCTTAAGTATCCATAATTATAGCCATTGATACCCTTGTCCTCCATGAACTTGTCTAATCCTTTCTTAAAGCTGTCAAGACTGACAGCTGTCACCACTTCTTCTGGCAGGGAGTTCCATAGACCAGTAATCCTCTGGGTGAAAAAGTACTTTCTCTTATTTGTTTGAGAACTAGTACCCAAAAGTTTCATGGAGTGTCCCCTAGTTCTAGTGTTATGCGATAGGGAAAACAGTTTTTCCTTATCTACTTTGTCCACACCATGCATGATTTTATAAACTTCAATCAGGTCACCTCTTAGACGTCGTCGTTCAAGAGTGAAGAGGCCCAACCGTTGCAGTCTCAGATGGTAAGGAAGGTGTTCCAGTCCCCTAATCATTCTGGTTGCCCTCCTCTGCACTTTTTCCAGCTCCATAATATCCTTCTGGAGGTATGGCGACCAGAACTGTACACAGTATTCCAGATGGGGCCTCACCATAGATTTATAAAGAGGCAAAATAACACTTGCTGACTTATTTTCTATACCCTTCCTAATGATCCCTAGCATTGAGTTTGCTTTTTTCACTGCTGAGGCACACTGGGTTGACACCTTCATTGAGTTGTCCACCAGGACACCAAGGTCCCTTTCCTGGTTTGTCGCAGAGAGTTCAGACCCCATCAGTTTATAAATGTAATTGGGGTTCTTTGCCCCAACATGCATCACTCTGCACTTACTAATGTTGAAGCTCATTTGCCACTGTTTTGCCCACTCCCCCAGTGTCAAGAGATCCCTCTGGAGCTCATCACAATCTCTCACAGTTTTCACTACCCTGTATAATTTAGTGTCGTCAGCAAATTTGGCTACCTTGCTTTTTACTCCTACCTCTAGATCATTTATGAAGATGTTGAAAAGCAGGGGTCCCAGTACTGAACCTTGGGGGACCCCACTCTTGACTTCCCTCCACTTGGAGAAGTGTCCATTTAGTGCTACCCTCTGTTTCCTGTCCCTTAGCCAGTTGCTGATCCAGGACAAGACCTGTCCCTTTATTCCATGACTGGTAAGTTTATTCAAGAGCCTTTGGTGTGGGACCTTGTCAAAAGCCTTCTGAAAGTCCAGATAAACAATGTCAACTGGATCCCCCTTATCCACATGCTTGTTGACATTCAGAAAATCCCAACAGAGTAGTGAGGCATGATTTGCCCTTGTAAAAGCCATGTTGGCTCTCCTTTAGCAGCGCCTTCTCTTCTATGTGCCTATTAATTCTATCTTTTAGGATGGTTTCCATCACTTTACCTGGGACACATGTCAAACTGATAGGTCGGTAATTTCCTGGATCACCCCTGGATCCTTTTTTGAAAATTGGTGTTACATTCGCTACCTTCCAGTCATCAGGCACAAAGCCTGATTTGAGGGAAATATTATATATACTGGCTAGGAGATCAGCAATTTCATCTTTAAGTTCCCTGAGAACTCGTGGATGGATCCCATCTGGTCCTGGTGATTTGTTAGTGTTTAGTTTAACAAGACATGCAAGGACCTCCTCCCTGGTTATTTCTATCTGGCTTAATTCTTCGGTTTCCCTCCCTACGAAGATAGGCTCTGTTTTGGGCATGTGGTCTCTGTCTTCTTCAGTGAATACTGAAGCAAAGAATTCATTGAGTCTCTCTGCAATCTCTGTTTCCTCTTTAATAACCCCTTGCCATCCATTGTCATCTAATGGTCCAATGGCCTTCCTAGTTGGGTTCTTACTTCTAATGTACTTAAAGAAGTCTTTGTTATTTCTCTGAGTATTTTCAGCTATACGCTCCTCAAAGTCTTGCTTTGCTTTCCTGATTGTTGCCTTGCATTTGTTCTGCCAGAATTTATGTTTCTGCCTGCTGTCCTCATTCGGACAAGCCTTCCATCTTCTAAATGAGCTTTTCTTGCTCCTGATCACTTCCCGAACAGCTCCTGTAAGCCACATTGGAGTCCTCTTGGTCCTGGCAGTGCCCTTTTTCCTTTTGGGTATGCATTCCAATTGGGCCTCTGTTATTGTTTTTGTAAACAGCCTCCATGTCTCTTGGAGTGTTTGGACTCTCTCAATTTTCCCTTTCAGCTTCTTTTTTACTAGTTTCCTCATCTTTGGGAAATTTCCTTTTTGAAAATTTAAGGTCTCTGTGTTAGATTTTATCAGTGACTTGCGGTCTATGATCAAGTTAAATATAATTGAGTTGTGGTCACTGTTCCCTATTGGATCAGTCACATTAACATCTTGCACCAGATCCTGAGTATTACTCAGGATCAAGTCAAGGATTCTTGTACCTCTAGTTGGGTCTTCAACCATCTGTCCCAGGGAACAATCATTTAGCATATCTAGGAACTTTATCTCTTTATCATGTGCTGAACAACAGTTCACCCAGTCTATGTGAGGGTAATTGAAGTCCCCCATTATAACCAGGCTTCCCTTCTTGGATGCCTCCTTTACAACATTCTCCAACTGCCAGTCTCCCTCAAGAGTTTGGGTCGGAGGCCGATAGTATATGCCTACTGTTAGACCATCCTTGTGGCCTGGTACTCTTACCCACAGAGCTTCTAAGGGTGACTCCAAATCACCTAGATATTCCAATTGGCACAAACCATCCTTGGATGGTTTGGGGTTTGGCGAACACGTTGCATGCCTTTTATGGTGTCTGTCTCCCCCACCCTTGTCCTTAACTCATGGTCACCATAAATCAGAGGCAACTTGATGGCATGCAACAACAACTAATAATTAAACCTGAGATCATATTAACGGTGCAGACAGGATGGCTGAGGCAGTCTTCCCATGTTTGTGAAACTGAAGTTCAAAGGGGTTGTGGGATTAAATCTTGAAGACCAGTGACAAAAACAAAGCAATATAATCTGCATAATCCTGGAGGAGAAAGAAGCTTGCACAGCAACACTCAGACACTGATGTTACTTTTAGTTTATAGGCTAGGACAGTGATGGTGAACTTTGGCACTCCAGATGTTCTTGAACTTCAATTCCCAGAAGCCCTGATCAGCAAGAATGCTGACTTGGGCTTCTAGAAATTGAAGTCCAAGAATATCTGGAGTGCCAAGGTTCGCCATCATTGGGCTAACTGGGCTAGGAACTTCAGAAAGCTTAAAAAACTCTTGTCAACTTATCTTGTCTAGTTGCAGCAGGATAATCAAGAAGATGGAAAACATTAGCTAACATCCCTTGGGTTGCTAGTCGACACCCTGTTTTCAGACACCCTCTTTTCTTTCCTTTACACATCCCTCTCCCAGGACAAGAGCAAACTGCTCTTACAGTCTGACCACTGAGTCCTATCTGACCTCTCCCAAAAGGCTTTTGAAATCAGTCCATATGGACACAATCAAGGCCACTGGTTGCCCAACCCAACCCAACCCACAGAAATGAAGAAATGTTACACTTTTGTTTTGTTCTGCACACAAGGCTGGGGGCTGGGGAGGATTAAAATGCTAAGGTTTTCTTTTGAAATCAGCCATTGAATTTCTGCCATATCCATTTCTGAATGACTCCATGTAGAGGAGATGACAGAATTCCCCTCCCCCCACCCAAAAAAAAAGTTTTCAGAAAGGACATGGGATCAGCTAGGTTAGAAAGAATGCTGTAATGGTTGCTGACATTGCCAGCAAAACAAACGACTTTATGGTGGTTTGATAATTTATTGCCAAGAGAATGAGTTCTATAGGGGAAGAAATCTTTCCTTCGCTTTTGAGTCTTTCAATCCTGAGATGCCACTGATGTGCTGAGAAATGCAGGCAAGCATCTTTTAAGTATGTCCATTGAACTAGTCTAAATCCGCAGCTTGATGCTGTGGGATGTGAGTATTCATAAATGCCAGACCTTCACCTAGGCACTTAACGCCTCAGATGTGAAGGTAAAAGATTCACTGATTCTTTTGGTACAGAGAAACAACATGAACAGAAGCCTCAAGCGCTCGACAATTGTCTGTTCTGGTTCTTTTTTTGGGGGGGGGGGATCACACTTGTTAGAAAGATCCCAAAGTTCTTTGCTTTCAAAGAACACACTGCTTTGAATGCAAATGACATTTTTGTGAGTATAGGAGATGATTCCGTGAAAAGCAAAGACGGCTTTTTTAGCTTCTATGTTGAAGTTCAAGCGCAGGGGCACAGAGGTGGGCGAGAGGAGGAAATAAAGAAAAGTTAAGTCAATGGAGCCGATCGATGGACTGCTCTAAAATCATGGAGACTATGCTGAAAGGATTCCCTTTATCAAGTCATTGTTTTGCTCTATCTACCAACACACTTCTTTAAATAATAATATTAATTTAAAAATTGGAATGATGTTTTTGCTAAAACAGTCCCATTAAGAAACACATTGCTAGTCTTTTGATGTTCATTCTGCAGCTATGGCAGCTGTTTCATTCAAGCTGAAAATAGATGGTTGCAGCCTCTAAGGAATAAAACCAAGGACACCTAGAGTGAGGGGAGGAGTGGAAATCTGCTCCTGCTATTGATAGCTCAGCCATTTCCCCCAGATGGGCTCCATATAGTTTTTTGGAAGCTTAGTAAAGTTCTACATTTGTTTTCAATGGAGCGAAAAGAATGGCATTCATGAATTTCCCACGAGGCTAATGTAAAAATCTAAGCTCTTCAGCAATAAGCAAATAGAACATGTCACATACAGTGCAGAGTCAATCATTTAACTAACCAAAGAAGATGCAGGGAATAATGGGGTGGAAGGGATTACAAAAGAAAAGGTTGTAAACCAAAAAGTGTTTTATATGGTAAAATAATATTCACAGTCCTGTCTAACCTACGTATACATTACTAAAAAGGTAAAGGTTTCCCTTGCTCGAAAACTAGTCGTATCTGACTCTAGGGTGCAGTGCTCATCTCTGTTTCAAAGCCAAAGAGCCAACGCTGTCTGCTGTTGCAGACATTTCTGTGGTCATGTGGCAGGCATGACTAGACACCGAAGTGCACGGAACACTGTTACCTTCCCATCGAACTGGTCCCTATTTATCTACTTGCAATTTCTTGCTTTTGAACTGCTAGGTTGGCAGGAGCTAGGACAAAGACAGGAGCTCATTCTGTCCTGCAGTACTCGAGAATCGAACTGCTGACCTTCCGCATCCCAGGCAGCATCTTAGCCACTTGAGCCACTGCAGTCATTACTATAGCTTATTAATTGCACGGGAGTTGATAATGAATTCATAAATGGGTTATCCCTTCTTAAGGTCATGTAGCCTTTGTAGCAAGAAAAGGTGTATATTGCATCAGATAGATCAGCTGGCAAAATTAAATCATATTGTTTGCATCCCATTGTGGACAGTTGGGAGAACCAATTTTCACTCATGCCAAAGGCAACTAATAAGGCAGACACTAAGCTGAATGACCGAAATCCAAAATTCTGGAACAGAGAAATTACAACACTAGTATCCAGAGAGAGAGAGGCAGAGAAAATCAAATACATCCATCTCTTGGACACCCATCACATAGGTTTGAATATTAGCCAAGGGTTTCTGGGACATTATCAAATTTGATACACAGATTGTTATCTGCTGCTATATATTTTATATACTATATTTTGGTGTATTATACCACCTTCACTAACTTTCCTATAATATTCTCTTTCACAACATGCCCCACAGAACAGGATGTGCTCCCACAGTAAGAGGTTAAACACATTAGCATATGCTCAATACCAAGTGCTTATTTTGCAACTCCCCACTTTTAAAATTGAAAAGGGGACATTTAGAGCTAATCCGAATAACAAACCAGAGATCATCTGCTACTGCTAGCTGTGGGAAGCTGTATTTATATGCATGCTTATTTGTCATTCTGATTGATTACTCTTTACCTCTGTATCTGGTGTATATAAGCTCATGCCTTGAATTTTCACTCCTGTGTCTGATGAAGTGGACTTGATCCATGAAAGCTCACATTAAAAATATAGCAGTTAGCCTTTAAAGTGCTGCAGTGTTTTTGTTTTTTGTTTTTGTTTTCTGATATGCCTAAAATCCAATAGTAAGTCACAACTAGAGTAGAACTACTCAGTCAGTGGGGATTTGATGAGTCATCTCCTCCATCAACCCTATTGATTCAACGGGTCTTCTGTGACTTCTAAGTGCATTGCAGAGAATGTCTTTATATGATTCCAACAGGTGACTCTTGCTTCAGACGAAGGTGCAAAGCTGCCACCAAATAATATTTTATTTGCAACTTACAAAAATGGGCTGAAGTTGCTAGGAATCCTAGAGATAGTTTGTGCTGCAAATTGTAGTCCATTAAATGACTGTGGTGACTTAGTGGTTAGGATGCTGAACTTGATGACTGGAAGGTTGGCAGGTCAGCAGTTCGAGATCTGAGTGCTGTATGATGGAGTGAAGCCCCATCCTCTGTCCCAGCTCCTGCCAACCTAGCAGTTCAAAAGCAAGAAATTGCAAGTAGATAAACAAGTACCACTTCGGTGAGAAGGCAAACGGCATTCCGTGCTCTCCGATGTTTAGTCATGCCTGCTACATGTCCATCTGCAGACACATACAGCACTGGCTCTTTGACTATAAATGGAGATGAGCATCGAACCCTAGAGTTGGACATGACTGACTTTTGAGCAAGGGTGACCTTTACCTTTACTTAAATGAGTATCTGCTCAAACCCATGGAGCTGCATGTCAATAATATGCTTATAGTTAGTGAGGCAAAGTGCAGAGTTAATAATAAGGTCAGGCTGAGGTCAGCTAACAAGGAACAGGTGCAAGCAATCATCTAGCTCAGCTCTGCTGTGATTGACAGTTAATAAAATACGTTGTAACCTTAAGTGTTTTGCTTCCTGTATAAATAGAAGTTGCTTGCAAAGCTTGTTTTGCAGAGCTTGCAGAACAGAAACACTGCACAGACCACACAGAGCTTGCAGAGCAGAAGCACAGACTGAGCAGAGCAGAACAGAGCAGAGCAGAACAGAATAATGCTGAATGTAATGTTTATTTACTTTGACTGTAAATGTTAATATACCAGTTTGATTTAACCAAGCCTGGTACATTGTCTTCTTTCTTGGACCTATTGCAACTCAGACTGCTACAACACACACTCAAAAACTAACACTGCACTGTTGCAGAACACTCATTTTCACAGATTGTGAGTACTCACGAATACCTGAACCTATATACCCAGGTTTCTAGAAATGCCTGATTTGGTTATGGTGCTGCATGTCACAGTTACATCCCAACTGGGCCACTGTAACATGCTTTCTGTGGAGCTACCTCTGAAGGCTTTTCAGAAATGTCCAGTAGTTCAAAACGTGACTGCCAAGAACTTACCAATAATAAAAGTCATTTGTTACAATAGATGCATTAGCTACTGGGACATTTCTAGGACCAATTTAAATGGCTTATCTATACCTATAAATCCAAGCGTTAACTGTTGGAATTTGACAAAGGCTCCTGCACCCGTCCACACTATCCCGTACCAAGCCTCCTGCACTCGCCTGAACCCAGTACAGATGTAACTGTAGGGTTGAGAAATGCGCCAGTGGGGCAAGAGCCCCACGAACGCGAACAAAGGGAAACAACTTCAATTCCCAACGTTCTATGCACCGTGCCGTACCACAGCAAATCAGGCTGAGAGGCACAAGCAAAAAGAACGTTGGGAAACATGGCGCGGCCAATCGAAATCGAGCCACAGGGAAAAAACACCACATGAAAGCAAACCACAAACACAAAACTACAAGTCCCAGTGTCCTACGTGCCATGAGCGTGAAGAACGCTGAGAAAGCCAGCGCGCAAAAAATAATCTTACAAAACGCAACGGGAGCGCAAGTCCCCAGCAGGCAGACTCAGCGCCTCACAGCCACGTAAAACAAAAAGCCACAAAAAGCCACCGCGAGACACCCGCTGTCCTTTCCCGGAGCAACGGGGAGAAGAGGGACTCCCTCTTCTCCACGCTGACACGGCGAGACCACCACCAGCCTCAAGGAAAGTTGAGCCGGGGTGGGGAAAAAACCTCAAAAACAGGCAGCAGTTCGTCAGGGGAAACACCCTCCCTGGTGGATGACTGGCTGATGCCTTTGTACTTCCGAATACAAAAGCAGCAGCCAGCAATCCGCAAGGAAGAGCTCCACCCCTTACGGATCACTGCCTGCCCATCTCTGGTTAGGTAAGCCAGGAGAAAAAGTAGACAGAGAGGAAAGAACCATCGTCAGGCAGAGAAAGCTCTTCTCTGCCGCCTCCTCCTCCCCCGACCTACCTAACGAACCTTCCCGGGAGAAGAACGGGCTGACTGCCTCCTCCCTCATTTCCCCCATTGCTGCATCAAAAACAAAATTCAAAGCAGCAATGGGGAAAAGAGAAACCCACAGGCAACCTGTTCTTCAAGCTAAAGTAACCACTAAAAACAAACACCAAAATTAATAAAAAATAATAAAACAAAAATAAATCAATAATTAAAAAACCATTAATAAACAAAAACACAAAATACACAAACAAAAACATCCACAATAACACAAAACCACATATAAAACACCTAACTACAACACAAAAAACACAAATTACACAAACAACTAATTACACAAATAAACAACAACGAAATAAGAAAAAATAAACAAAATCAGAAATAACCAAACCAATTAAACTCAACCAAAACAAACAAGAACAAACAGAAACACCTCCCAGCCCACCACCACAAAAGCAAAACAAAGAAAACCCCAGAGGAAAGAAAACCAGACAACTCACCAGCACGTCCTCCCTCCATGATGACCAGAACAGAAATGAAGAAACAAAGAGACTACTTACCGGAAGAAGCCCCACTGAGAGGCCAGGAGAGAAAAAACAGTGAAACTAAAACAGAACCATTAGCAGCCCCACCTGCAGGGCAGAATAGTAAAAACAACTCAAAAAGACACAACAGCCCCACCTAGAGGCCACAAGAGTAAAAACAAGTCAAAAACATAACAACAAATCACAATTTTACACAAATCACAAACATGTCAAAAAAAATTAAAAAAAGATTTATAACATCCTGCGTTGAGTTTTAACTCAAATAAAAACCCAAAACATTTAAACACAGTTTAAAAACAATGTAAAAAACATGTACTTTCACATTTTAAAAAATATTACCTACGGTACAACTATTAAACCCCCCCCCCATAAACTAAAACATTATTTGGTTAAATAAAACAATTTGAAAAAATTAGATCATCCTTTGTTCTTTTTTTAATCCACAAAAAACCCCAAAAAAGCTGATCACAGTTTATAACAGCCCAGCATCGCCGGGCAAACTATGTTAGTTATGACCTATAATGCTCCAATTGACTTGGGTTCAGCCTGTTTGAAAGACTATAGGTCCCTATTATAAGCCTCCAAAGGTATTATGATCTCCAGGAGAGGCCTTTTCTTGGCCTCACCATTCTCACAGCACGCTCAAATGAAAATACAAGAGAGGAATTATTTTGGTGGCTTCACCAGGACTGTTGAACTCCCTTCTAGGTAAAGGTAAAGGTTTCCCTTGCTCGAAAGCCAGTCGTATCTGACTCTAGGGTGCAGTGCTCATCTCTGTTTCTAAGCCGAAGAGCCAGCGCTGTCTGCTTCTGCCTTCTCCCTTCTCCCTTCTAGTTGGTACTAAATTGCTCTAACTCTTCCTGTCCATACACTGGCTATGGAAAACCTTTTATTTTTCAGAGAGACTGTTGGGAAAAGAGGGAACTTGCATTTTTTGCACTTTAAATGTGTATAGTTTCTTAAAACCAATTTGTTTTAGAACAGTGTTCTTTGAAGATTATTGTATGTTTACCTGCCTTTTGCTCTATTGGGTTTTTAAGCTGCCTTGAGACACTACATGGTGAGAACTGCAGGATACAAACAAACAGACTGATAGACTGATAAAGGCAGATACAGAAGTAGTGATACCGAAACTCAAGATGTATAAATTAGACACCACAAAGTTCATCTCTAGCACTCAGTGGCAATAAAAACCAACTCTATCAGTTACATAAATGTATTATTCAGCTGTTAATGAAATGGAAATTACAAGAACTAAGTGTAACAGCTTACCAGAAAGATGAATGATAAAAACCCATGCCACATGGCAGGATTTTAAAAAATGGGATAAGCTAAAGTAGATTAAGGAAAATATTTTTGTCAGCCACTGAGTGATTTGTTAAGACATCAAAAGAACATAGCATTGATTATATGTGAACACTTCCTTCCATGCAAGGCTGTGTGAGAGTGGGCAGTGAATAAGTCCAATCAATCAATCAATCAATTCAGTAAAATAAAGCAAGAAATAAACATATGCATATAACAATACCAAACATTTAAAATCATTGACTATCTATACCAGGGGTGCCGAAACTTTTTGGGCCACAGGCCAGTCACGTTGTTGAGCACGCTGGTTTTGTTTATTTTTCATGTTAGATTATTCTGGATTGAAAGGATTTTTGCAGGGGATACCCGAATGAGGCTCCTTTCATTGCCCCCCCTCATCACACAGCTCTTGGGAATTGAACCCATGTTTCTGGTCTCCAAGCCTAGTGCCTTAACCACTACACTGGAAGCGGAAGTAAAATGTGCATACATAACACACCTGTGCATGTACAGAACGCTGTCGTAAATGCATACGTGTTTTACTTCTGCTTCCAGGAGCATGCAGGCCAGATGAATTGGCGTCGGGGGTAAGATCCGGCCCATGGGCCATAGTTTGGTGACCCCAATCTATACTCTGTATTATTTCATAGCCAGACAGGTTAAAAAACCCTCTGTTTTATTATTTTATACAGTTGCTTCCTAAACCAGAGTAATTGCTTAGCTTATCGTGTCTCTCACCATGTGTCTACTCAAGGATGCTTCTCCAGTTTTCTCATGTCTCATGTAATTGCTATATCCAAACTCATCACAGATGTAGTGAACCAAAGTTTGAACTCACAGGAAATCTGTGCATGTCCATATTCACAACACCCAAAACTTCAGAGCAGAGGATGTAGATTGTACTCTTGTCTTTTTCTTCTTCTTTTTTTTTTGGTGAGGCTTCCATAGGCTTCTGGCTGGAGACAAGTGAACAGAGACTTAGACAAGACAGATCTTTGGTCAGATATAGAATTGCTCTCTGTAGTTCCATATACAAGACTATCAACATTTTAAAACTCTATAGGTGCAGCATAAGTCATGTTCTTAAAAAGAAAAGGTAAATAGGTCCAAGATAGCTCCTAAATAACAGATGGGTGTCTTGATGAAGGCGACTTAATAGTCAGGGTTGTTACATTGTTATATTACGGATGTAAATCCTAGCTTGTCCTCACATCAGAAAAATTATTTTCTCTCGATCTACAAGACAGTGGCTGAAATCCCGTTGCTTTGTGTAATCCAGAACAAAGCTTTAGGTCTATTCATCTCTAATCAAATAATCCCTGCCACAGCTCAGTGTTGGAGGGGGCTGATGCTTGTTTGGTGTGTGTGCCCTCTGAAAACCATGGTAGGGGTTCTTAGTTCAACAGGAAGGAAAGGACCCAAAATTGCAACTTGGTTTACACTAGGCAACAAGTTTCCAACCAATTAGACATTTTCTATCAGTCTTGATGAGATCTTTCATATTTACCCGAATAATTTCTCCTCCAGTTACACAATTTATGTTAAAATAATTTATGCAAATTGCATACATAAAATATACATACCTGTCAAGTTTTGGATTTGGAAATAAGGGAAATTTCCCGGCAAATATGGGATACTTGACAGCTATGCTTATCCTGTGCTGCCCTCCAATGGTGGCAATAGGGCATTGCAGTCTAATTAATAAGGGATGACGGCGGGAAAGAGGGTAAAATAAGGGTTTTTCCCGGCCAATAAGGGATACTTGACAGCTATGAAAATATGTCCATCTCTGATTATTGCAGGGCTTTTGAAGAAGTAGAATAATATTTCTGATCATTTAGCAAGTCCTTCTGAGTTCCCTATGTTTGTTTGCTTTGCTCCCCAAAGACAAAAATGTACTCATTTTACAGAGAGACATTCTGCACAAATGGTTAAAAAAACAAAAAACCTTAATGAGAAAAGGTTGTCTCAATGTTATGGTGGAGGCAAGAATGCAAGCGCGGCGCCAAAATGGCCGCCGCGCCCTTTGCGGCCCCCCCCCACAGGACAGAGAATCCGGGTAGTTAGGGGCGTGGCCAACTCCCTTATAAAAGGGGTGGCCACGAGGCAGCCAAGCTGCCATTTTACCTCAGCGACGGAGCGGAGAAGTTTTTTCCCCTGCGTCTCCGTCGCTCGTTAGCTTACCGGGAAGCCTTTTGGTAGCGGTTCTGCCTTTCCGGCTTCCCCTTTTTGCTCTGGTGAAGATGCCTTCGAAGAAGAAGGCAGCTTCGAGCTCAGCTCGCGTTGCTAGGAGGCGCAACCCAGGTCGGAGGACCGCGGTGCCGCCTCCTCAGCAGCCACCTTTGCCAGCCCCAACCGGGGCCGGCGGAATGGGGTCTATTGCCCCTTGGCGTGATCTGAGCGCGGGCGCGGAAGGGGTTCCGGCCCGCGGCCCACGAGCGGTGGACACCGCTCCTGCTCCTGCCCACGCTGTCGGGCCTACTCCTCTTGGGCTGCAGCCTCTCCCGGGGCCCTCTAGACTTGGGGGGTGGTGCGGCCCCCTGCCTTGGCAGGTTTCTTCACCAACCCTGCCGGGATTCGGTGCTGGCCAATGGCCATATGTGGGTCCCGGAGTACAGGGACCTGGACCCATGCCTGGGCCAGGCGGGCCGGCCGGCCCTTTGCCCATGGTCAATGTGGATACCTTGCTGGCCCGTATTGCGGCCCTGGAGGCGTCGTTGGCGCGGGCCAGTCAGGCGGGCGCCCCTTTCGGGGTTCCTTTTGAGACGCCGTCGGCTGGAGGACAACAGCCGGCGGGGAGGGTCGAGCTGCTGCAGGCGTGTGGCGCGGTTTCGGCCACTGCCTCGCAGCTCCCCAGCCAGCAACCAGGTGCGGGTCAAGCCCCGGTGATGAGCTCTACGTCGGTCGTGAGCTCCGACGCTCCCAGTGGGCCGGAACCCCCGGTGGGGGCGGCCCACGGGGGTGCAGCGTGTGAGTATACGGTGCAAGCGAGTACATCCACACACATTCCCAATCTAGGGGGGACCTTTCAATGGCCTTGGCCTCGCGCGGGTGGTGCGGGAGCCACGCCGTCGGCGACCCACCCGGCAACGACGACTGCCACCTTGGGCACCGGGGTGGGTATGGGTCCTTGCACTACAGGGAATGTTCTGGGGGTGGCTGGATTAGTTCAGGCCCCTTTTACCAGGCCGGCTGTCCCTTTTTCGGCCTTGCCGACGGCAGGGTATTCCTTGCCACTGGGTGATCACCTGGCACAGGCTACTAGGGAAAAGATATGGCGTGGGGAGTACGTAGATATCTTCTCACTCCTCAACAGAGAGCCCACCAAGGAGGAAAGGGAGGGTCAGGATGAGAAGGACAAGGAGCAGGCACGCCGCCGTAAGCCGCCGCGTACCTGGGCCAACTGGCTCCCCGCTTATTTAATATACATGGCGGTATATCTGAGGGCGCGGCCGGATTTAGCTATTCCCATGGTCCAATATTTGGACAACATATATAGGGCGATGGTCGATTTCCCGGGCCCCTCATGGCTAGCATATGATGAGGAATTCCGTATGAGGATTCCCCTTCACCCCGAGATGAGATGGGATGAGCCGTGCCAGAGGCTTTGGCTTTTGTATATGACACCTACACGCCCTGCCCCGGGGGATAGATACCATTGCGGACATGCGGTCCAGCGAGCGGCTCCAGCGCAGGTTACCCGCCAGGCGGCGGGGCAGGGGGTTCCAGCCCGCCTGCTGTGCTGGACTTTCTCGTCAATTGGTTCCTGCAATCGAAAGAACTGCAGGTATAAGCATGAGTGTCCCACATGCTCTGGCCCCCACGCAGCCTCTGCTTGCCCCAAGCCTGGGGGGGCGCGAGGCAGAGGGAAGGGTGGACAGTGGGCTGGCAAGGCTGCCACGGATGGAGCTAGTTCTCCAAAAGGCCCCCTCCCCAATTAAGGTGGACATGCTGGAGCGTTGGCTCGCATCGTACCCGAAGGGGGAGGACAGGGAGTATATTCTTCAAGGTTTTAAGCAGGGATTTCGTATCCCTTTTGTGGGTGATAGGTCCCCTCAGGATGCTCCCAACCTTTTATCCCTTAGAGGAAGGGAGGAAGTGGCTGCGGCCAGCATTCAAAAGGAGTTAGTCGCGGGCAGGGTCGCTGGACCTTTCCCCGTACCCCCGTTTCCCAATCTTAAGGTCTCGCCACTGGGTTTGGTTCCCAAAAAGTCCCTAGGTGAGTTTCACCTTATTCATCATTTGTCCTACCCAGCCGGCCGATCGGTCAACGATGCTATCCCTGATGACCTTTGTTCAGTCAGGTATACATCGTTTGACCATGCGCTGCGCATGGTGCGCTCGTGTGGCCCGGGTGCCCTGCTGGCCAAGTGTGACATTAAGTCAGCTTTTCGCCTCCTGCCGGTGCACCCGGGCGACTTTGAGTTGCTGGGTTTTAAATTTAAGGGGGAATATTATTTTGATAAGGCCATGCCTTTTGGCTGCTCCATATCGTGCTCGGCTTTCGAGCGTTTTAGTACCTTCCTAGAGTGGGCTTTCGCTCGCAGGTCAGGGTCCCGGTCTGTAGCCCATTACCTGGATGACTTTTTATTCGGGGGTGAACGGGGCAGGGACACGTGCGCACGTCTCCTCAACACATTTCAGACGCTAATGGAGGAACTTGGTGTCCCTTTAGCGCCCGAAAAGACCGAGGGCCCATCGACCAAGCTAGTATTCCTGGGGGTTGAGATTGATACAATAGTGCAGGCTTCTAGGTTGCCGGGTGATAAGGTGTCCAGGATCGTGGCCCTTATCTCGGAATTGCTGGCCAAGCGTAAGGCATCACTGAGGGAACTGCAGGTGCTACATGGGCACCTTAATTTTGCTTGCAGGGTGGTCGCACCGGGCAGGGCTTTTGCCCGGCGCTTATGCGATGCCATGGCAGGGTTATCCAGGCCCCACCACAGAGTCAGGCTCACCCGGGGTATCAGGGCAGACATGTTCGTCTGGTTGCAATTCCTGAGGGAGTTTAATGGGGCCTCATTTTGGAGGTCTGACCTCCTGGCGTCCCCCAATTTCCAGATCCAGTCTGATGCCTCAGGATCCCTGGGTTATGGGATGTACTTCAATGGGAAGTGGGCCTGTGGTGGGTGGCCACCGGCATGGGCAGGCACAGGTCGCCTGCGGGATCTCACATACCTGGAATTTTTCCCCATTCTGGGGGCTTTGATGCTATGGGGCGAACTGTGGGCTAATTCGGTGGTGCATTTCTGGTGTGACAATGCTGCTGTTGTCCACATTGTCAATGCACAGACTTCCAAATCGCCCAGGGTCATGGACCTAGTGCGCCATTTTGTGCTGCGCTGCCTGCGCCTCAACGTTTTGTTCAGGGCCAGGCATGTCCCAGGGATTAATAATGATATTGCTGACGCTTTGTCCCGCCTGCAGATCTCCCGGTTCCGCGCCTTGGCCCCGGATGCGGAGGAATTTCCCTCGCCACTCCCGGACGAGATGTGGACTATTGGCAAGGAGAGGTGAACCGGGCGATTGGCCTGTCATTAGCGCCACGCACGCGTAAGGCGTATCAACAAGCATTCAATTCTTACAGGGCATTTGCTACTCAATTTCTCTTGCCAGAGACCTGGCCTATCCCGGTGGACCATGTTCTGCGGTTCATGGTTCACCTGCATGCACAGGGCCTTGCACCTCGCACCATAGCATCCAAGCTCTCGGCGTTGGCTTTTATGGCCAAAGTGGGAGGTCATGTGGATACCACCTCTGACTTCCGTGTGCGACATGTTTTGGAGGGGTGGGTGCGCGAGCGCGGGCGTTGCCCGGATGACCGGCACCCTATTTCCCCAGGGGTTCTTACCCAGTTGGCCCGGGGCTGGCCAGGCCTCTGTTTTGATTATTATGAGGCAGCCCTTTTTCACGCAGCCACAACGGTGGCATTTTTTGGAGCGCTCCGCGTCAGCGAACTCGTGATGCTGTCTAAGGCGGATGCAAGTGGTAGGGCACTGGAACTCGAAGATGTCTACGTAGCCAAAGACTGGGCCCAGTTGAGGATACGCTCCTCTAAAACAGATCAGCATGGCGTAGGCAGTGGTGTAAGACTGCTACGTTGTTCTTTGGCAGACATCTGTCCGGTTGGTGCCCTACAGGAATTCCTGGCACTGCGTGGCATGCACCACGGCCCGTTTTTCTGTCACCAAGATGGGTCTCCCCTTACTAAATTTCAGTTTTGGAAGGTGACAGCCAGAGCCCTCACCAGGGTTGGCCTACCAGGTGCCCGTTATGGCACACATTCGTTCCGGATTGGTGCAGCCTCTACAGCAGCTGCTTTTGGGTACTCTGGGGCTGACATACGCAGCATGGGGAGGTGGGGCTCGCAATGTTTTCAGTTTTATGTGCGCCCACTCCCGCCATGAGTACCAATCCAGTCACCTTACCGCCTTTTTTCTCAATTTTCTTACAGACCCTGGGTGTCGTGTAACACCGGTGACAGTATGGCTGGTGGGCCACAGCTATGTGCACAGGGCAGCGCGTTACGCTGCGGCGACAGAATGGGGACCCCGACTGGGACTGGGTGACCACGCCAGTCTCGCATGGCATGGTAAGCCTGGGATGTTATGGCGGGAGCTGCGGCCTTTCCTTTTTTCTGGCCTGGGTGCTGACCCGCCCGACATTCTAATCATCCACCTGGGGGGCAATGATTTGGGCCAGGTCACCGGCTTATCGCTTAAGCATGCGATTCGCGAGGACCTCGCCTACTTGCATTATGTCTGGCCTGCCACAACCCTGGTTTGGTCGGACATTGTCCCGCGCCATTCTTACAGAGGGGGCGTTAACCTCCTGGCCCTTGACCGCGCTAGGCGCGCGGTCAATAAGGCAATGGCGCGGTTTCTTGCCAACAGGGCTTGGGGACGGGTTAGTCATCACCCCGATATTAGTCTACAAAATTATGACCTGTACGCAGGGGATGGGGTCCATCTGTCGCGAGGAGGTATGGACCTCCTGTTGGGTGATTGGCGAGCAGGCCTGTTGACCGAGCTGACGGTCTGGGGGGGCGTCAGGTCTTCTTTGAAGCCCCTCCGTGTGGCGGGTAGCACTGGTAAGGTAAACAGTATGACCCACAAGTATCCGGCAGGTTCGCAATTGACTGGACAACACTAGACAGGAATAAATTAGTTAAACGTTGTCCGGTCAACGACGAACCAGGCGATGGGGTGATGACGATTGCTAACCAGCATGCATCACCCCTGTGATTTCACGGATACGCGTCAGAGGGTGGGGTCATAAGTTAGTTATTGACTACGGTCAACAATTTGTTTGTTGTCAACAAACAAATTGATACAAATTGATACATTGTAACCAATTGCCGTTGGCAATTTTGGGGTGGTACCTTACCAGTGTTACTTCGGCCTGCTTGCCTTAGGAATTACGATTGGTCGTTTTACCAATGCAAATTTATAATTCGGACTAGGGCATTGAATCAATAAATGTGGCCCTATGCTGTTATCCACTTTCAATGTTGTCTGTGTCCGTTATTGGGGGGGTGCGCCTGCAATGCAAGCGCGGCGCCAAAATGGCCGCCGCGCCCTTTGCGGCCCCCCCCACAGGACAGAGAATCCGGGTAGTTAGGGGCGTGGCCAACTCCCTTATAAAAGGGGTGGCCACGAGGCAGCCAAGCTGCCATTTTACCTCAGCGACGGAGCGGAGAAGTTTTTTCCCCTCCACCCCCTCCCTAGTGAACAGTGTGATATTATGGTCGCTTCGGGGCCGGGTGGGAATTTTTGGTTGGGACCCATATTGGCTCCGGGTCCTGGCTTTTTTGCCCATCCCACACTGTTGCTATGGTTTGATATAGGGGCTTTCTGTGTTCCTACTGTTGACTTTGGTCACATTGGCGGGTAGCACTGGTAAGGTAAACAGTATGACCCACAAGTATCCGGCAGGTTCGCAATTGACTGGACAACACTAGACAGGAATAAATTAGTTAAACGTTGTCCGGTCAACGACGAACCAGGCGATGGGGTGATGACGATTGCTAACCAGCATGCATCACCCCTGTGATTTCACGGATACGCGTCAGAGGGTGGGGTCATAAGTTAGTTATTGACTACGGTCAACAATTTGTTTGTTGTCAACAAACAAATTGATACAAATTGATACATTGTAACCAATTGCCGTTGGCAATTTTGGGGTGGTACCTTACCAGTGTTACTTCGGCCTGCTTGCCTTAGGAATTACGATTGGTCGTTTTACCAATGCAAATTTATAATTCGGACTAGGGCATTGAATCAATAAATGTGGCCCTATGCTGTTATCCACTTTCAATGTTGTCTGTGTCCGTTATTGGGGGGGTGCGCCTGCAAATCTCCTTGGGTATGACAAACTCCCAGTAGCCTGTCTTGACTTGTTGTGACATTTCTCACCGAGAATGAGTAAATTTAACAAGCTTTCTTCACATCCCAATTTTGATAGCCAGACAGATAAAAAGGGGGGAAAACCTCTTGCAAATGGATTGCCAAATCTGATGCTCAGTCCTTTTTCTCCACTCCAGATTTGAGCACCCACTTGAAATACTGTTAAGCTTCATGTCAACATTAGTGGGGAGGATTCAGAAAAACACAATTGTTCAATTATTGACTCCTTCTCTACCTCCACTACTAGAATCTCCTTTCAGAACCTGCTATTAAGATTGGGGAAACTCTCTGGGACAGCACAAAATGAAAAGTAGAAGCTTGTAGCCAAAAAGCAGAATTCATGGAGTCTAAGGAAATCCTCTTCATGAGTGAAAGTTCCTTTTCATTCACAAAAAAGTATATTAGCAACAAACCCACAGTCAACCATGATTAAGAACCACGATGCTTTAAAATCATTTTTAGCTTCAGATACCTTGGATCAAATAAAACCTTGTTTAGCTTTAACCATGATGCTGACATGACATTTAACTATGTTTAATGGCAAGGAGATTGATCATAAGTACATCCACACCTATTTAAGAGATGATTCCATGATTTCCTGCTACTTTCTCCTTTGTTCTCTGTTTTCTATTTGTTTTTGGCACTTTCCTTCCCAAAAATCTCAACCATGGGATATTGATTGTCAATAACGACCATTTTAAAAGTGCAAGCAAAAGTCTCTGTCTCCATTGAATTGTACTTATACTTTCTTGATGATCTATACAACAAAGCAATAAAGTCGTAAAATGTCTGACAGCTTCTTTATGACCTTATGTATAATCCACTTAATGTAAACTGCGGTCTTAGGGGCTATCTTCTTCCGTACATCTTTATTTCAGCTTACTTCACTGAAGCATTAAAATGGGTTAGTGCTTACCTATTGTAATGTATCAATTGCCTCCTTTATGGCTATTAAATTATTTAAGTGTTTGTATGTACGGTGGAGTTTGCTCACTCATCTTTGGTGGAATGTAATGGCTAACAATACATGATTCATGATCTTATCTAAATGTAACAAATGAAATTTCCATTCTACATATTTATTTATTTTTAAATGAGAACAATTATCCTTGCACATACATCCACAAACTCCTTAGCATTTTTATAGGGAGTTTAGCTTGGATGCAGAGCTTCTTGAAAGCATTATGAAGAGAAATGATATCTTCCCAAATGCTCATATTAACATTAACAAAACAAAACAACCAAAAAAACACGGATACCTAACTATATTGTTTTACTATAAAGGATAATCCATTAGGTATGATCAATTATGGATTGTCTTCAGAGAAAGGACAAAACACTACCAATGTGTGAAATACCACCAGTATTCCAAAACACTCACTTTAGTTATAGCCAAATTCCAAAGAACTGCCCTTGGCATTAGGATTTAATACCTATATTCCATTGGTACTATGGCAACCTCAGACTCCATTATGTCTGGAACTTAGATAAAGGTTAAGGTTCCCCTTGCTTGAAAGTCAATTGGGACCAACTCTAGGGGGTGGTACTCATCTCTGTTTACAGCCAAAGAGCCAGTGCTGTCTGATTCTTCACACATTTCTCCTGTCGCCATGATGTTTTTAGCCATCTATGCTAGCAGGCAAATGTTTAAGCCAGCTGTTATGTGCCCTTATCCTATATTTTCCTGTTTCCTTTACTGCTGTTGTGCTCTCAATTAGTGTACAATATGACAAAGAATCTGTGCTTAGCTATGTTCAATGCAATGAAATATCTCACCCCCAAGACACAGTTGGCTGTATGCACTTGACACCATCCATTTCAATTATAAAATCCACAGATTAATAACATCTGGGCCAGTTACAGGAGAAAATTTACTGCACTAGACAAATGATGGGTGCCTGTCTTTGTTATAGGAAGACAAAACAAGACATCATGTCAGAAAATATTTGACAACTGGACAGAAATAAACCCTCTGCTTATTAGGACATGTCATTGTGGACGTTTTTTGCTGCTGTCCTTGTGGCTTCCATTTTTCATCTTAGGGGGCCACTTTAAAATTGAAATGCCGCTTAAGTTTAAATGAGGACATTGCAGGCCTGAAAACTACTTGATAGAAACAATGTTTGCGTTTGCCAGCCTTGAAAGAAGCACTAAGCTGCTCTGTGTGGGTTTCAGGGCAGCATTTGACACATTGACATGTTCCATGTTTCAGTGAAGGATGTATACTAAGGGGAAGACTGTACATTTTTCAATGCCAAGGACAAGGCAAGCCTAGAAGGGGCTGGCAACTCTTTAGAAGACGATGGGAACCATGATGAGGAAAGCTCAATAAAATTGGATGGGCATAGAAGAGCAATTGAAATTAAAGGTTTTTTTAAAAATGAAGAGAGTTTTACAGGAAGAACTGAGGAAGGTCTAGCTAAATAGTAACATTTGTATATAAAAAAACAACAACTCCAGAACGATAATCTTTTGTCCAGGAACAGGACAAAGCTAATGCTATTAAAACAAGAACAGTTCACATTTGGATCATCAGAATCAGCTGACTCCACGAAAATACACGTGACCATACAGGTCAACTTTGCTGATACACGTGGCCATACAGGCTAAGTTTGCTGATCAACCTCATGAAAAAATTCTTGTGGGTTTATACTTTGCCTTTCTCCTCAAAGCTAATTAAATAATAATCAAGGGGAACAACACCAATGAGAATAGATTTTTGTCTATTTTTGTCAATAGCAATTATACCTCTATACAGTAGTGGGCTCCAAAAATGTTTACTACCACACTGTGGATGTGACCTACTTTGTGGTGTGGCCTACTCTGTGGGCATGGCCATGTGACTGAGTGGGCGATCTAGTCATGCCAGCCCAGTGGTGGGATTCAAATTTTTTTACTACCACACTGTGGGTGTGATATGGTGGGCATTGCACCAGAATTAGGACTCTTTATTTCAAAACCTGGATGGGCAGGGTCAGATGGAATTTCTGCTACTGGTTCTGGTGAACCTGCTGATGCCCACCACTGCCTCTATACTGACCCATAGCATCATAAGGGCGCTTGCTTTACATCAGGGATTCTCAACCTGCGGACCACGGTACCATTTCATGTAGCTCACCACCACCTCCACCACACCAGGAAGTGCCATGTGGTGGAGGAATGGCAAAATGGCCATCCGGCCCCTGAAACTCTGAGGGAGCGTGACCAGGCCCCCGGCTTAAAAAGGTTAAGAACTCCTGCTTTACATTTTCGCAGTCATGGGGATGGCTTGGAATAAAAGAACATATGTATTTTGAGGAATATTGGTTTTGCTTCTGCATAGAGAAAGAAGTTTGAAAGGAGGTTTTAGAGGAGTTTTCTCTTTCACCTCACTATTGCCTTGTGATGGAATCTGGAAGCTTGAAAGCCTTTTGAGATGTGAATATCCCTCATGGAGCAGAGGCAACAAGTATTTCTCCTTTCCTTTTTCTTTCTTTCCCCACCTGTTGTGTATGTAACAGTATTACTTTAAGAATGTATGAATGTAACCTGACAATGATTACAATGTAACCCAGCTGTTAAAGGAACGTGAGCCAGCTGCCCATAGAGGGCAGCTGCGAGCGTTCAGCTCACATGGGTCAAATTCTACCAATCACCGGGAGCTGCGGGAACCTTCTCGCGCAAGGAACACCTGGAGAAGATGGGCGTGACTCAGAATGATGTCACACAGGTAGCAGCCAATGAGTTACGTGCAACCCTTTTCAAATGTATTGCTGCAGTACAAAATGAGCTGTACCTCCGCCATTACCACATGTTCATCCTGACCATCATGCAATAAAGCTGTGTTTTAGCCCTCACTGCGGCTCCTTCTTTGACTTCCGTGCAAGACACTAAATTGGCGACGAAGGTGGGATCCATGGCAAATCCCAAAATCAAGCCTCACCAGTTCGACATCAGCGATCCCGAGCAATGGGAGCTGTACGAGTGCCAGTTTCGGCATGCGATGGACGCTGCAGGCATCGACAACGAGGAGAAGGTGCGCTCGCACTTCCTAGCCCAGGTGGGGCCGGCCACGCTGCGTATCCTGATGAACCTGCTGGCTCCCTGGAAGGTCGATTCAGTGCCCATTGACCGAATCCTCACGACACTGAGGGATCATTTCCAGCCGCCCGTCTCCATTTTTCCGGCCGGGTCGCATTCCACAGGCGGGATCATAAGAACATAAGAACATAAGAACATAAGAACAGCCTTGCTGGAACAGGCCACAGCCCATCCAGTCCAGCATTCTGTCTCACACAGTGGCTCACCATTTCCTTCAGGGTATTCCCAAGGAGATGCCTTCACCTGCTTAGGATTCCCTGGAAATGGCATTGAGAGATATCCTGCCTATCTCTCCAACCCGGAGGTTGTCCTTAGGTAACCATAATTATAGCCATTGATAGCCTTGTCCTCCATGAACTTGTCTAATCCTTTCTTAAAGCTGTCAAGACTGACAGCTGTCACCACTTCTTCTGGCAGGGAGTTCCATAGACCAGTAATCCTCTGGGTGAAAAAGTACTTTCTCTTATTTGTTTGAGAACTAGTACCCAAAAGTTTCATGGAGTGTCCCCTAGTTCTAGTGTTGTGCGATAGGGAAAACAGTTTTTCCTTATCCACTTTGTCCACACCGTGCATGATTTTATAAACTTCAATCAGGTCACCTCTTAGACGCCGTCGTTCAAGAGTGAAAAGGCCCAACCGTTGCAGCCTCAGATGGTAAGGAAGGTGTTCCAGTCCCCTAATCATTCTGGTTGCCCTCCTCTGTACTTTCTCCAACTCCATAATATCCTTCTGGAGGTATGGCGACCAGAACTGTACACAGTATTCCAGATGGGGCCTCACCATAGATTTATAAAGAGGCAAAATGACACTCACTGACTTATTTTCTATACCCTTCCTAATGATCCCTAACATTGAGTTTGCTTTTTTCACTGCTGAGGCACACTGGGTTGACACCTTCATTGAGCTGTCCACCAGGACACCAAGGTCCCTTTCCTGGTTTGATCAGCGCCGGGAGAATCCGTATCTGCCTATGCGGCAGCCCTTAGGCTGGTGGCTGTCCACTGCCAATGAGAGGACCTGGACATAGCCCTTCGAGACCGCATGCTGTGTGGCCTGAGGGACGAGGAGGTCCAGAGGAAGTTGATGACCCACGACCATCGCCTCACGTTCAACGAGGTACTGCGAGAGGCCCAAGCGGCCGAGACGGCGAGGAGTGGGGTCAGAGTTTTTAAGTCCCGAGGGGCAGCACCTGAGAGGGCCAAGTCAACCGTGCAAGCGGCCCGGCGGACTTTGGCACAAGCAGCCTGGCGGGCCCCCTGACAGCCCACAGGCACCCCAGCAACCTCCGAGGAGTCGTCCACGACTGCGGACTCCTGCTCCAGCGAGGACAATGACGTGCAGAGAGTCAAGAGGCATGGAGAAAAGCGCCAAGCCAGCGAAAGAGGAAACCACCGCTGCGATAGCTGCGGGGCATCTCATGACCGAACGAGGTGCCCATTCCGGAAGGCCGAGTGCCACAACTGCGGCCAGAAAGGCAGGGTCTGCAGGCGCGGGCGAACCGAGGACAAGGGCTCATCGAGACACCCTCAAGCACACCAAAGCAAGGCGGCTGGCATCGGGAAGTTCTCAGCCAACGACAACGCGGCGGGCGTGAACTGCGTGGGCTTGGAGCACTGGCGCTTCTTCATAGAGGTACTGTTACAAGGGGTCCCGGTTAGGATGGAAATAGACTCGGGGTCGTCCTACTCCATCCTGTCTCAGAAGGAGTTCCTGGGCATTCCCCCAAATGCACAGCCCAAGTTGCGGGCCATGAAGTCGAACTTACGGGACGTGCAGGGTTATGGGATCCCGGTGTTGGGGGTGGGAAACTTCACGGTGAAGTTCAAAGGTTCACAGAAAAACTGCCCTTAGTGGTTCTCAAGGGGGGGAACTGTTGCCTTTTGGGAACCCAGTGGTTTGCTCCCCTGGGAATTGAACTGTCCGGCATAAACGCCATAGAGACTGACCCAATTCGGGACGTGTGCAATGCACTCCCGGACGTTTTCAAGAAGGGGCTCGAGACTTACAAGGGCCCCCCGGTTTCTTTTGAGTTGGACCTAGAAATCCGGCCCATACGTCTCAAGCCAAGAAGAGTTCCCTCAAGGACAAGAGTGTGCAACATTATAACCATCAGCTGTCTCAATGTAAACCTAATAAGGGGACGCGAGCTAGTGACCACCAGAGGGCAGTAGCGAGCGTCCAGCTCTCATGGATCATAGTCACCTGGGTCAGCAGCGCGGGAAGATTCCCCGCGACCTCCTCACCTGGTCAAGAAGGGCGTGACCTCCTATGACGTCACGCAGGCAGCAACCAATAGTCTGTCGACGAGCCACATTCAAATGTATAGCCAGCTGTATATATTGAGCTACTCATCCGCCATTACCACATGTTCCTCCGGATCATCATGCAATAAACCTGTGTTAAGCCAACCCTTCGGCTGTTTCATTGTCTTTGGTCCCTTACACTAAATTGGCGACGAAGGCAGAACTGGACAAATTGGTGGGGCAGGGGATTTTAGTTCCAGTCGATTCTGCGGAGTGGGAAACTCCAATTGTTACAGCTTTAAAATCCAATGGGGAGGTCAGGATTTGCGCTGACTACAAATGTACAATCAACAAGGCCATCTGGCCAAATGCATATCCGGTGCCAGTAGTTAGCCACTTACTGGCCATGTTGTATGGGGGGAGGTGTTTTGCCAAGCTAGACCTGGCGCAGGCGTACCAGCAGCTCGCGGTAACCCCAGCTGCTGCAGCTGCGCAAACCATTGTCATGCATAAGGGGGCATTCAAGGTTACACGCCTACAATTCGGCGTAAATTAGGCCCCCGGGATCTTCCAGTCCCTCGTGGAAGACCTTTTAAAGGGGCTTCCAGGCGTGCTCCCATATTTTGACGATGTTTTGATAACAGCAGGGAGCGAATCGGAACTAGCGAGAAGGTTAGACAAGGTCCTCTCCATATTCAAGAGAGCGGGACTGAGGTTGAGAAGGGGCAAATGCGTGTTTTTCACGAGGGAGGTTGAGTTTCTCGGGTTCAAAATAACCCCGGAGGGCATCAAGCCATCCGAGTCCAAGGTTGCGGCTGTGCAAAACGCCCCTCGCCCCACCGCGAAACCGGAGCTGCAGTCATTTCTAGGGCTCCTGAATTTTTACCATTCCTTCTTGCCAAGGAAGGCATCCGTTGCAGAGCCACTGCACGGGCTACTTAAGAAACATGCGGTTTGGCGGTGGGGAGATAGGCAGGAGAAAACGTTCAAATAGCTCAAGGCGCTCTTATCCTCGGATGCCGTTCTGACCCATTTCGACCTGAGGAAGCCAGTAGTTTTGGTCTGTGATGCATCACCAGTGGGGGTGGGGGCGGGGGCAGTGCTGTGCCACGTGTTAGGGAGCAGGCGGGAAGCCCCGGTTGCCTTCTATTCCAGGTCACTTTCAAAGGCAGAGTGCAATTACGCACAAACAGATAGAGAGGCCCTGGCCATTATTGCAGGAACAAAGAAGTTCCACGATTTCCTATATGGCCACGAGTTCATGATTGTGACTGATCACAAGCCCCTCTTGGGAATCTTCATGACTGTCAAGCCCACCCTACAAATCCTGTCCCCCAGGATGCTGCGTTGGGCGATTTTCCTCAACGCCTATCAGTATGAGCTGGTACATCGCCCTGGGAAGGAGATCTCTCATGCGGACGCGCTGTCCTGATCTCCCCTCCCTAGTTTAGGAGACCCCAAGTGCGAGGTAGAACAGGACCACTAAGTCCTGCTTATCGAATCTCTCGACTCGCCCCCCCATAGTTCCCGCGGACCTTGCCAAAGCCACGGCGGCCAACAAGGTCCTGTCCCAAGTTAGTTCCTGGGTGAGAAATTCCCGAGGTGGAATTCAAATCGTTTTTCTGGCGCAGAGTAGAGCTTTCCCTGGAAAGGGGCTGCCTTCTCTGGGGCCAGCGAGTAGTCATCCCAGAGAAGTTATGAGCTAAGGTGCTGAGGCTACTACATACCAGCCACCCAGGAACAGTGCGTTCCAAAGCACTGGCCAGGAGCTACTTCTGGTGGCCCAAGATAGATGCGGATATAGAGCATTTGGTGGGCACATGCGAGAGCTGCCAGAGCTCTCGGCCTGAGGAGTCCCGGCTTCCCCATAGGGAATGGGACACGGCCCGAGGGCCATGGTCCCGGATACACGTCGACTTCGCTGGCCCCTTTCGCGGGGCCATGTTTCTGCTGATAGTCGACTCATACTCCAAGTGGTTGGAAGTCATTCCCATGTCTAACACCTCATCTGCTGCAACCGTTAAGCAATTGCGCAAGGTGTTCAGTTGTTTCAGCCTGTCAGACGTCCTTGTGAGCGATAACGCCAGTACTTTCACATCTGCAGAATTCAAGGCATTCATCAAGAGGAATGCCATCTGGCACATCACCTCTGTCCCGTTTCACCCCGCCACAAACGGTCAGGTAGAGCGCCAAGTGCGCACTACGAAAGATGCACTGCGGCGCATGGGTCCCGGTGAATTGAACCTCCAACTGTGTCAGTTCCTCATTTGTTATAGGGCAACTCCCCTAGCCTCAGGACTGTCGCCGGCTGAGCTCCTCATGCGGAGAAAGCCAGTAACACTTTTTGATCGGTTGGATCCGACCAGGGTGGAGGATGAGGGGAGAAATATAGAGTTAGGAAGTGCCAAAAGTCTTGCGGTAGGGGACTCAGTTCACTGCAGGAATTACGCAACCTCGGGACCAACGTGGGTTCCAGGAACGGTAGTTGAGCAAATGGGGCCAGTGTCTTACAGGGTCGAGACTAATACAGGTCTACTGTGGAGAAGGCACGCTGATCAACTCAGAAGGCGAGTTATCAGTGAAAGAGAATCAGCGTTAGGGTCCTCCCCCACCCGTGTAACCCAAGGGGGTGACACGGGGTCGCCCTCGGGTACAAATGCATACCCTGGATTCTCAGACGAGGAGGAGGATACTTTGAAAGAGAGGGATGAGTTTGACTTTATGTTGCCGTACCAGGGGGGGTGTCACGGAGTGGTCCCCCAACCGTCTGAGCAAGAAGATGGGTTTTAGTTCAACCCCTGGTACCTCCAGTCCTCCCAGTCCGTTTGTTCTAGAGTTCACCCCATCACCAAGGCCCCCGACCCAGGCAGCAGGGGGAAGTTCGTTCTCTCCATCCCCAAGACCACCGAGTCAGGCAGCAGGGGGTAGCACAAGTATGCCAGTTGCAGGCGCAAGGAACCGGGGCGAGACATCAAGGGTCTCCTCATCGGTTCTGAGGTTCATGCTGGGGGGGTCCCCAGGCGCCACGAGCGACAGGCAGGGGTTCACATCCCAGCTACATTTTCCGTTCCCCTCTCCAAGCGCAAGGTTGTCACAGAGTCCCTGTCACACAACTAATGAGTCCCCCTTTTCCGTTGCAGGATGGGAGTCCGCGGAACTCGGAGCCCCTAGTTCCCCTGAGCTCAGCCAAGCAGTCGTACGCCCCAAGCGCACATGCGGGAAGCCACAATGGTTGAGGGACTTCATCCCATCCTAGGGGGGAGGAGTGTTGTGTATGTAACAGTATTACTTTAAGAATGTATGAATGTAACCTGACAATGATTACAATGTAACCCAGCTGTTAAAGGAACGTGAGCCAGCTGCCCATAGAGGGCAGCTGCGAGCGTTCAGCTCACATGGGTCAAATTCCGTCAATCACTGGCAGCCGCGGGAACCTTCCCGCGCAAGGAACACCTGGAGAAGATGGGCGTGACTCAGAATGATGTCATGCAGGTAGCAGCCAATGAGCTACCGTGCAACCCTTTTCAAATGTATTGCTGCAGTATAAAATGAGCTGTACCTCTGCCATTACCACATGTTCATCCTGACCATCATGCAATAAAGCTGTGTTTTAGCCCTCACTGCGGCTCCTTCTTTGTCTTCTGTGCAAGACACTAAACCACCTTTCTTTGCCACATTCCTCACCTGGCTGCAGGGCCTTTCAAGAAGCAAAGGCCAAAACCTTTTTGCTACAGCTGTTCTTTTGTTTGCTTTCAAGCAGGTTTCAATCACAAGATTAGATAAGGAAAGGTGAGGTTTATATGCTGCTGAGGTGTACTTGCACCCAAATTCCTGAAAACCAGGAGAAACCAGCTAGAAACATAGAGAATGGAGCTATATAGATCAATTGGATCTTGGAGAGGAGATAGTGGCTGAAACTTTAAGCCTCCATTAAGTGTATCTGCAATGCCATACCTAGCAGAAAAGCTGACATTAGGAATTAATATGGCAGAAGACACAATTACATTACTCTTGGAACACCAATTAAAAATGAGGCTGTTGAAGTTTGCTGACTATGCCTAGTAGTATGAGTTTGAAATGGCTTCTGGGACTGCAGCTCAAGACAGAATACTTTCAATACTTCTTCAAACCAGCCTATTGTTGTATGTTGGAAAATTGTCAGCTTCCAGAGATGGGGAAGATTTAAACTCCTTCTTTGAATCTTTTGAAAGGGCTTGCTTGGGTTGCAACAAAAATGGATAAAAAATTGAGTTGGAACTAGACTATGAGCCTGTTGTGTTCTGTAAAGCTGTGCCTTTAACAATGTACCTTTGCCATGTGTTACCAATGTAACCTTTCTGTGTGCAACATTATAACCATCAGCTGTCTCAATGTAAACCTAATAAGGGGACGCGAGCTAGTGACCACCAGAGGGCAGTAGCGAGCGTCCAGCTCTCATGGATCATAGTCACCTGGGTCAGCAGCGCGGGAAGATTCCCCGCGACCTCCTCACCTGGTCAAGAAGGGCGTGACCTCCTATGACGTCACGCAGGCAGCAACCAATAGTCTGTCGACGAGCCACATTCAAATGTATAGCCAGCTGTATATATTGAGCTACTCATCCGCCATTACCACATGTTCCTCCGGATCATCATGCAATAAACCTGTGTTAAGCCAACCCTTCGGCTGTTTCATTGTCTTTGGTCCCTTACACTAAATTGGCGACGAAGGTGGGATATGGCAGCCCACGGGACCAAGACATGCGCCGGTTTCGAAATCAGGAAACCGGGCGACTGGGAGATCTTCGAGATGGACTTCCAGGCCGCACTGATCGAGTCCGAAGTCACGGAAGAGGCGAAGAAAAGAGCCATCTTCACCAGAATGCTCGGACAAGAAACAAAAAGGACCTTGGTGGACCTGATTGCACTGAGGAGGGTGAGCGAATTCAAGGCCAAGGAACTCATGCAGATGCTGCGTGAGCACGTCCGGCCCGCCACAGCGATGTTTCCCGCTCGGAGTGCGTTTTGGAGGCGAGTCCAAGCGCCCGGGGAGACGGTCGCCGCATTCGTGGCGGCCCTGCGGCTGGCGGCCGGCCCGTGCAAATGGGAGAATGCCGAAATCACCCTCCGAGACTGTGTGCTGTGCGGCCTGAACGACGCCGAAACCCAGCGCACATTAATGAACCAAGAGCCGCCTCCCACGTTGCAGGAGGTCGTAAGAGCGGCCCAGGCCGCAGAAGCTACGAAGGCCGGGGTCCAAGAACTTCAGGACTGGCAGCCAAAGGCGAGCAAAGCAGAGGCTCCGGTACAGGCGGCCCGGCGAACTTCGAGGTCGTCCACAGAGAGCAGCGACGACGAGGACGTCCAGAGGGTCCGGAAGGAGAGCCGGCGATGCGACGGCTGTGGAGCGGCCCACGACCGCGTGAAATGCCCCTTCCGGAAGGCCGAGTGCCACAACTGCGGCCGCCGCGGGCACATCGCCAAGGTGTGCAGGAAGAAGCGCGAGACCCGGAGGAGCTCCGCAGACAAGACCGCCCAACGAAACCCAAGGATGGCGCCCAGGCCACGCGGAAGCAGGACGGCGTGGGCCGCATTGCCGACGGCAGCGAGGACGACGCCCCAGTGTTCAGCGTGTCTACTAGACACCCCCGCTACTTTGTTGAGGTACTAGTCCAAGGGGTCCCCATTAGGATGGAAATTGACTCGGGGTCCTCATATTCAATCATTTCCCAGAGGGAGTTTTTGGGAATTGCCCCCCACAAGCGACCCAAGCTCAAAGCATTGAGGTCCACACTACGGGACGTGCAAGGGAACAGTATTCCAGTGTTGGGGGTTGGAGAATTTCAGGTCAAATTCAAGGAGCACGCCGCGTCCCTTCCCCTAGTCGTGCTCAAAGGAGGAAATTGCAGCCTCCTCGGGACTCAATGGTTCCAGCCCCTGGGGTTGTTTATTGGGGGGGTGCACGCCGTTGGGATGCACACCGTTGGGACTGATCCAATTCAGGAGGTGTGCGAGGCGCACCCCGAAATCTTCAAAAAGGGACTGGGGAAATTCAAGGGGCCCCCAGTGACTTTCGACCTGGACCCGGAGGTCCGCCCAATTCGCCTAAAGCCACGCCGGGTGCCGTTTGCACTCAAGGACAAGATAGAGGCGGAACTGGACAAGTTGGTGGGCCAGGGGATCCTTGTGCCTGTAGATTCTGCGGAGTGGGAAACTCCAATTGTAACCGCTCTAAAGGCCAATGGGGAGGTCCGCATATGCGCCGACTACAAGTGCACCATCAACAAGGCGATCCGCCCGAATGCATATCCGGTGCCGGTAGTCAGCCATCTGCTGGCCAGGTTACACGGGGGAAAGTGTTTCGCTAAGCTCGACTTAGCACAGGCCTACCAGCAGCTCACGGTGTCCCCTGCCGCAGCTGCTGCGCAGACCATAGTCACCCATAAGGGGGCGTTCCAGGTGACGCGCCTCCAGTTCGGCATGAATTCGGCGCCTGGAATTTTCCAGTCACTCGTGGAACGCCTCCTGAAGGGATTGGAGGGGGTGTTGCCTTATTTTGATGACGTGTTAATAACGGGGGGGAGTCGGGCTGAATTGGCCAAGAGGTTGGGGAAGGTCCTGACGATATTCGAAAAGGCGGGGCTGAGGCTGCGGAAGGACAAATGCATCTTCTTCGCAACCGAGGTTGAGTTCCTAGGGTTTTGTGTGACTCCTGAGGGGATAAAACCATCCAAGTCCAAGGTGGCAGCCATCAAGAAAGCCCCCCGCCCCACTTCCAAGCCCGAGTTGCAGTCGTTCCTAGGGCTCCTCAACTTTTACCACTCCTTCCTCCCCCGAAAGGCAGCGGTGGCCGAGCCGCTACACAAATTGCTAAAGAAAGACCAGGCATGGAGGTGGGGCGATGACCAAGAAAGGGCATTTAGCGAGCTAAAAAGCCTCCTGGCGTCCGACGCCATTCTAACCCACTTCGACCCCAAACGCCCAGTAGTTCTGACCTGTGATGCATCTCCAGTGGGGGTGGGGGCGGTGCTGTGCCACGTGTTGGAAAACGGAAGGGAGGCCCCGATAGCATTTTACTCCAGGTCCCTGTCCCAAGCAGAGAGAAACTACGCACAGACGGACAGGGAGGCACTAGCGATAGTCGCGGGGACGAAAAAATTTCACGATTTTCTGTATGGCCGCCCCTTCACCATTGTGACGGACCACAAGCCCCTGCTAGGCATTTTTACCGCAGATAAGCCCACCCCTCAGATTCTGTCCCCGAGGATGCTCAGGTGGGCCATTT
Organism: Bradypodion pumilum; assembly: GCA_035047305.1. Classification (NCBI taxonomy): domain Eukaryota; kingdom Metazoa; phylum Chordata; class Lepidosauria; order Squamata; family Chamaeleonidae; genus Bradypodion; species Bradypodion pumilum. The sequence continues at coordinate 430,861,346 of JAWDJD010000002.1, read as the reverse complement.
TTCTCAACGCGTATCAGCACGCGTTGGTCTACCGGCCAGGGAAAGAGATCAGCCATGCGGACGCCATGCGGACGCTCTATCAAGGTCTCCCCTTCCCCTAACGCCCAGCCAGGTGAGCATGGGGGAGCGGGACCGTCAGGTTCTCATGATTGAGGTGCTGGATTCGCCCCCCGTACTGCCCGCCGACATTGCCAAAGCGACAGAGAAGGACAAGACGTTAGCGGCAGTAAGCTCCTGGCTGCAGAAAGGGTGGCCCGCGTCCTCCCCAGCGGAGGAGTTCGCTCCATTTTTCAGAAAAAAGCTAGAACTGTCCCTAGAGAGGGGGTGTCTCTTGTGGGGGCAGCGGGTGGTGATTCCCACTTCCCTTCGGCCGCGGGTGCTCAAACTGCTTCACGTCAGCCACCCCGGCATCGTGCGATCCAAGGCGTTGGCCCGGAGTTACTTCTGGTGGCCCCAGCTAGACGCCGACATCGAGCACATGGTCGGCACTTGTGAAAGTTGCCAATGCTCCAGACCAGAGGAGGCCCGCCTTCCCCACAGGGAATGGGACGCGGCTAAGGGGCCGTGGTCCCGGGTGCACGTAGATTTCGCGGGCCCGTTCAGGGGCACCCTGTTCCTCCTTGTAGTGGACGCTTTCTCCAAATGGTTGGAGGTTAGCCCGGTCACGAGCACCTCCTCGGCCCAGACCATTAGGCATTTGCGGAGGCTCTTTTCCACGTTCGGCATACCCGACACGTTAATTAGCGAGTTTAGGGCATTCATGGAGATTAACGCCGTTCAGCATATCACCTCCGCCCCTTTTCACCCGGCCACCAACGGCCAAGTAGAGCGCCTCGTCCGCACCACGAAGGACGCGTTGCGGCGCATGGGCCCAGGGGATCTGAACCTACAAGTGTGTCAGTTTCTGCTAGGGTACAGGGTGACCCCATTGGCGTCAGGATACTCCCCCGCAGAGCTCTTAATGCGCAGGAAGCTGACCACCATCCTTACTAGGCTAGACCCCACGAGGGTAGAGGACAAAGGAAGGAACATCGGGCTAGAGGCTACAAAGAGTTTCAGTATAGGCGCCCCCGTGCATTGCAGGAATTACGCCAGCATGGGCCCAGCCTGGGTACCGGGCGTAGTCGTGGAACAAACCGGCCCCGTGTCGTACCGCGTGGAAACCAGCACAGGGCTCCTATGGAGGCGGCACGCAGACCAGCTCCGACGCAGGGTCTCCGATGAGCAGGGCACGGATCAAGCAGGAAATAAGTCAGCGTTAGGGTTCTCCCCCACCCGTTCAGCCCAAGGGGGAGGAGAAGGGGACCGTGGGCCCCCACCAAGGGGGGAGGAGGATATCCTCATAGATACCCTGGGGGATCTTTCCGAGGAGGAGGAACCCGACCCCATACATATCTCGCGGAAAGTCCCCACAAATGCGGGTACCCCTACCAACTTAGATTTTGATTTTCAGAACCGGGGGGGGGGGTTTCGGAGTGGTCCCCCACCCGTCCAAGCGAGAAGAGGGGTTTTTCGTTAGCCCCGACGGCCCCCGGTCTGCCCACAATGGAGTTCTTCCCTTCCCCTAAGGCCGCCAAACAGCGGCAAGCCACTAACAAGTCTCCCTCTCCCGTTTCAGGACAAGGGACCAGGGAACAAAGAAGCAATAACGCCCCCGGGGGGGGCAGCCCTCTTCACGGCCCAAACGCACATGCAACAAGCCATCTTGGCTGAGAGACTTCGTCTCATCCTAGGGGGGAGGGATGTTGTGTTCTGTAAAGCTGTGCCTTTAACAATGTACCTTTGCCATGTGTTACCAATGTAACCTTTCTGTGTGCAACATTATAACCATCAGCTGTATCAATGTAAACCTATTAAGGGGACGCGAGCTAGTGACCACCAGAGGGCAGTAGCAAGCGTCCAGCTCTCATGGATCATAGTCACCTGGGTCAGCAGCGCGGGAAGATTCCCCGCGACCTCCTCACCTGGTCAAGAAGGGCGTGACCTCCTATGACGTCACGCAGGCAGCAACCAATAGTCTGTCGACGAGCCACATTCAAATGTATAGCCAGCTGTATATATTGAGCTACTCATCCGCCATTACCACATGTTCCTCCGGATCATCATGCAATAAACCTGTGTTAAGCCAACCCTTCGGCTGTTTCATTGTCTTTGGTCCCTTACACTAAAGAGCCCATCAAGCCCAACTCTCAGCTCAATGCAGGAATCCAAATCAAAGCAGATCTGCCAAATGGCTGTCCAATTTTCTCTCGAATGCCTCCGTGTTGGGGAGCTCAGTACCTCTCAGTGTAATTGGTACCAGTGTTGCACTACTCTAACATTTAGAAGTTTTTTTTCTGATATTCAGCCTGTATCTGGCTTCTTTTAACTTATTATACTGTATGTCCTGCATCTGGGATGATAGAGAACAGATCCTGTTTTAATCTATTTTTGATAATGATAAATGGAGATAGCTGAAAGGAGAGCTGATTTCAAGTATTTGAAAATTGCTAAGGTATCTCCTTCAGTCTCAAGGCTGTTACTGAGCCAAGTATCCCCTATCTTGTAACTGTGCATTTGAGTTTTTCATTTAGGTTTAGAACTTTGCACTTAACCCTGTTAGATTTCATTCTATTGTTTTCACCTTAGTGCTCAAGTTATCATGATCTTTTTACTAGTACCGTATGTGTATTACTATAGCATTGTAACTTATATGTATATTAATCCTGTTGTAGCCACTCTGAGTCGGCCTTTGGCTTGAGTAGAGCGGGGTATAAATCCAATAAATAATAACAATAAAAGTGACCAGAGGAAAATTAGGAATCACAACTGAAATGGCTCAAAGGTGCTTCAGATCCACAGGTGGAGGTCAGGTGCTTCAGTGAAGAAGACTCAGTATAATAGTTTTAAGGAAAATCAAAACAACATGATGGAGACTTTATGCACATTGTTGGTCAAAAGGTATGTAGGCAGGTGTTGACAAAAAGGCACCTTCATTGCTTTGTCCTAGAACCCTTTCCTGTGAGTGTTACAGGGCTGGAGATGGTGCATTGTGGCACCACTTCTTTTCCTACCTCAAGCAGTGGGAGAGCTTCTGCCAGTACTGAGAGGAACACTCTACATCAGGAGTTCTCAGCCTTTTAAAGCCAGGGGCCAGGTCACACTCCTTCAGACAGCTTCGGGGGCCGGAAGGCCATTTTGTCCTTCCTCCACTACATGAAACTTCCTGGAGTGGTGGGTCACATGAAATGGTGCCATGCGCCACATCTGGCCCATGGGCCACAGGCTGAGAATCCCTGTTCTACGTCCTGCATATACAGACAATGGAAGATATACCTCCAAAGGAAACCCTGTTCTTCCCACTCCATACATAGCAGGAGTTCTCATAATACTTAGAATACAACTGGGCTATTATTAAATGCTTTGCTGAGTGACACTCATGGAAGCTGCCTTTACATATCAATTATATCCAATAAGATTTCTCTGGTATTTATCCTGAACTAGGTGGTTTCCTCTCAGAATGTTTTGAGCTAATCAATAAAGGAAGAAATATAAGTGCATTTCTATGGAGACAGACAGCCTGATTTTGACATTGTTCCTGGCCCCACGCAGGTGACAGCTGAGTTATCACCACCACCACAACAGTGTTGGCTTTCACTGTTTATCTGATAGCCTCCTTGTGCGGTACAGATCACAGTAGTCAGTGATTACACTGATAAGAACCAATATAATATCAAGCTGCACAGAAGTAACCTCTGAGGGTGGCAGCTTTCTTAAGAAGACATGCAGTCATCCATATCCAGTTCAGGCAATAACTCAGGACAAAAAGGATAGTACAGGGATAGAGTTAAAATGTGAATGTGTTTATTTTTTTATGTTGTTATTTCCTTCCTGGAAGAAGGCCATCGGCCACATGTCAGCCCATAATTTGCTTTCTCCCCAGCATAGGATGATCCATGCATGAATTTTTGTGACTCAGAAGAATACAGAGATGAAAGGGTAGAAGGTAAGAAATGGTGAAATTGTTCCAAATCAATGCATTCTCTTTCAAACAACTGGGGGATTTCCCTCTGGATCGGCAACACGATTCGCCCGAGGCGCTGGTTGACCTGTGGAACAGGATGACAACAGCGGCCTTGGATGAAATCGCACCACTACGGCCTCTCAGAGCTCATGGAGCTAGGTCATCTCCGTGGTTCACAGATGAACTGCGGGAGCTCAAACGGGCAAAGAGACGCCTAGAGCGCCGCTGGGTGAAGACCCAGAGAGACTCCGATTGGACACTAGCTAGAGCCGCTATTAGGGCCTATCTAGTGGCGATGGAGGTGGTGAGGCGGCAATACTTCACCACCCTTATTGCCTCTGCTGATAATCGCCCAGCCACCCTGTTCCGGGTTACCAGGTCTCTCCTTGGTAGGGGGACCCCGGTGCCTGGTTGGCAGGGGTCGGCTGAGGACTTTGCTGACCATCTAGTGGAGAAAATCGATCGGATTCGCTCGGGGTTTAATCCTGGCGTGGATGGGGAGAGTCCGGAGGGAGCTGGAGCACAGTCTTGCCATACCATCTGGGACCGGTTTGATCCAGTTGCCCCTGATGAAGTGGACAGGCTCCTTGCAGCTGTGCGCGCCACTACCTGCCCATTGGACCCCTGTCCCACCTGGTTGGTGAAAGCCTCCAAGGCGGTGACAGGTGGCTGGGTTGGGGCTATGATCAATGCATCATTGCGGGAGGGGGTGTTTCCTGCACCTTTAAAACATGCCTTGGTGCACCCCCTCCTGAAGAAACCTTCCCTCGACCCAGCTGTCCTAACCAACTATAGGCCTGTCTCCAACCTCCCCTTTTTAGGGAAGGTGTTGGAGAAGGCAGTGGCGCGTCGGCTGCAGGGGGTACTGGATGAAGCGGATTACCTGGACCCCTTTCAGTCAGGATTCAGGCCTGGATATGGTACCGAGACGGCATTGGTCGCACTGATGGATGATCTCTGGCGGGAGCGGGACGGTGGTCACCCATCCGTCCTTGCTCTTCTTGACCTCTCAGCGGCTTTCGATACCGTTGACCACGGTATCCTTCTGGAACGGCTCCAAGGATTGGGAATCCAGGGCACTGTGTGGTCCTGGTTTTCCTCATTTCTGAGGGGTCGGACACAGTCGGTGTGGTTGGAGAGTGAGAGGTCGAGTCCTAGGCCCCTCAAATGGGGGGTGCCTCAGGGCTCGGTGCTCTCTCCTCTCCTATTTAACATCTACATGAAGCCGCTGGGTGAGATCATTCGTTCCCATGGGGTGCGGTACCATCAGTACGCGGATGACACTCAGTTGTACATCTCGGCCCATGGGGACCCCAGTGATGCCATCAAAGTCCTTTCCAGGTGCCTGGAAGCTGTTGGGGTCTGGATGGGGGCTAACGGGCTACAACTGAATCCCAGCAAGACTGAGTGGCTATGGATAAGGGGTCCTGCGTTAACCCGGGAGCTACCATCTTTGGTTCTGGATGGGGCTATTTTGCCCCAGACAGACCCGGTGCGCAACTTGGGGGTCCTCCTGGATTCGCGGCTACTGCTAGAAGAACAGGTGGCGGCTGTGACCAGGAGGGCTTTCGCCCAACTTCGGGTGATTCGCCAGTTGCGCCCACTCCTGGACCGGGACTCCTTGCTCATGGTCACTCACGCTCTGGTCACCTCCAGACTAGATTATTGCAATGCGCTCTACATGGGGCTGCCCTTGACGACCATTCGGAGGCTACAGCTGGTCCAGAATGCAGCAGCCAGGGTGGTGATGGGGTGTGGGCGTTATGCCCATGCTTTGCCACTGCTCCGGGAGCTGCACTGGTTGCCAGTTTGTCTCCGGGTGCAATTCAAGGTGCTGGTTTTGACCTTTAAAGCCCTATATGGTAGTGGGCCGGGTTACCTAAGAGACCGCATCGCCCTGAGGACGTCTGTCCGTCCAACCAGAGCGGACCGGAAGGGCTCTCTAATTGTTCCATCAGCCAGAGGGGCTCGCCTCTCTGGCACAAGGAGGAGAGCCTTCTCCGTGTCTGCGCCGGCCCTCTGGAACCTCCTGCCAACAGAGCTACGTCTCCGGACGGAATTGCTGCCTTTCAGAAAAGAACTTAAAACCTGGCTGGCGGGTCAAGTGTGGGGTGCAGGTGGAAGGGTAACCTCCATTGGGTGGTTGGTGTAGAAGAACTCTTCCCCATGGTGCCTTTGGATCCTGCAGCCCTTGTTTTTAGGGGGTGGGTAGTTTTAACTGTTTTAAACATGTGTTTTTTAATTTTTATTGTGAACCGCCCTGAGTTGGCTTTGGCCGAGTGAGCGGTATATAAATGTGACAATTAAATTAAATTTAAATTAAATAATAGGGTTCACATGATATTGGCAGAAGAAGGTGTGCGGGAAACAGGAGTGGAATCAAACACTGAAAACAAAACTACAGCCTTGTGTTTGCTAAAATGTCATAAAGGTCCTTGCCTACTGCATTTACCTTTTGCTTTTCTTATGGCTAGGGAAGTTCAAAAATAATTTGTTGTGAAAGCTAGTGTGGTGCAGTGGATAGACTAGTATTCAGAAGATCTAGGTACAAATACTGGCTCATTAAATTCACAGGGGAGGGGCAGACATGGTAAACCACTTCTTGAACATCTCATATACATAAGAAACTCTTTGAGTGGGTTGTATTTCCACTTCCAAAAAATGAAGATATTTTGAAAGCCTTTTGAAAACTTCCAAACTGTAGGAGTGAATTATTCTTCCTTAGCAGTTTATATGCATAACAGTTACCGAATGCTATATTACTATGTATTTTAGAGAGTGGAATTAAAGGGAATAGTGTTCTATTTTTTCTAGTATATTTCTATATGAGGAGGATAAACAGTTTTCTTCATATCTCAATTTAGTTCAATTTTTATTTGTGGTTTGGGAGGGTATTTTATTTTTTTTTCTTTTAAATTTTATTTAAATCTACACATTACATAATAACAAAAACAAACACATCAACTTAATACAGGACATTCACCATGTGCTATTTACATCGCCATATGGGACAGAGTTACTTAATTCTTATATGATTCCATTCCAAAAGGAATGCTGATCCGGCGTTGGCTTCTGACCTTGATCCTTATGCAGTATATAGTCTATAAAACATCTCCAAGTGTCGTGAAATTTATTTTCTTTTATTAGTCCTTTTCTTAAATTTAGTTCCCAGGTGAGCTTATCGTTTAAAGCAATAGTCCATAACTCATTGTACCATTCGTCAATTTTTGGAGTGACATCATTCTTCCATTGCCGCGCTATACAGTGTCTGGCACCTGATAACATGACTGCCATTAATTCCCTTTTACTATCTTCCACCCTATCAACATCCGTTAGTAATACTATAACTGCGTCCAATTTAACCTTTTCATTCAAAATTTTCCCAATTTCATACTCTACGCTCGTCCAGAATGGCTTCAACTTCTTACACCCCCACCACATATGCTCATACGTTCCTATATCCTCCTTACACCTCCAACATATATTTAATTTTGTCTTGTCAATTAAATGTAATCGCACAGGGGTCATATACCATTTCCATAATAACTTGTGGTTATGCTCCTTAATCCTTACTGATAACGTTTTCATGATTCTTCTTTTCCACTTTCTATTCCAACATTCATCTGTAATTTTAACATTTAAATCTTGTTCCCATATTCCTCTTAATGCTTTTTGGGATTCGTTAGAATCATCCAATACTTTATATAATTTACTAACTAATCCTTTAATTTCTATTTGACCATTTCTTAACTTATATACTAGCTCCTCAAATTTTGTCATGTTCCTGTCTAAGCCTATTTCTTCCCTGTATTTTTTATTCCAACTATTCAGTGCGGCAACTTGAAGCCAATTTAGTTTCAACTGTTTACACATTTCTGACATTTTCTCCTCATCCTCACAAACATCTAACCATTCCTTTAATAAAGTTACTTTATATCTTTTCATTATTTCTTCAGTCCTATGGTCTAAGAGTAGTGGGAATGATTTTAAATCCCTTAACTCCAAAATTGGTGATAACCCTGGGGATAATTTGTTTTTCAATAGTGTCCATGTTCTAAAGAGTGTCTTTAGCATTTTATTCGCGGTGTTAATTTTAACTGTTTCTTTGCCTAGAAATATTAGTGATTCGTCTCCCAATTTTTCACGTAATTCAATCTCCCCCCATATCAATTTTTTCCTTATTAAGATTTTACAAATATTTTTCAGTTGAAATGCCCAATAATAATTTGTGATGTTCGGGATTCCTAAACCACCCTTTTTTTGTGAAAGATACCACAACGTTTTCGATATTCTAGCTTTTTTCCCGTTATTGCAATAATTATTTATTAAATTTTGAAATACATTTAGTTCCTTCCTTTTAATATTAATTTGGAGAGTATCAAGTAAAAAATTTATTTTAGGTAACAATTTCATTTTACACAACGATACTCGACCAAACCAGGATAAATTTAGTTTTTTGTATCTTATAATCTTTTCCTTTAACTCCTTTTCCAATTTGTCATAATTCAATCTCTTTAAATCATCGTACTTGTTTGAAATGTTTATTCCTAAATACTTAATACTAGACCTAATCTGTAGTTTAAATCTGGATTTTATAACTTCTTGTGCTTCAACATTCCCATTAAAAAAAATTGCCTCTGATTTGTCCCAGTTAACTTTAAGCCCCGTCACCCTATAAAATTTTTCTAAGTGTGCATATACTTTTTCCAATGACTTTTCGGGATTTTTTAACGTTAATAATGTGTCATCTGCATACTGGCTAATTTTTATCCCATTTAAACCTATCATGTCTGTGTCTTCTCTTACCACGTTAGCAATTAATTCCATGACCATTATAAACAGTGAAGATGATAGTGGATCCCCTTGTCTTGTGCCAGCTTCCAACTTAATTTCCTCTGTTAATTCATCATTTATTTTTACTCTTGCTGATCCCCTTTGATATAACTGCCCAATTACTCCACAAAATTTCGAACCGAATCCATATTTTACTATAATTTGTTTTATGGTAATCCACTGGATGGAATTGAAAGCTTTGAATATATCTAATGAAATAAAACCTGTGTGATCTCTTTGCTGCTGTGCAATGATTGACATGTCAAGTATCCTCCTTGTCAGGTCCGACATGTACCGACCTCGCAAAAACCCTGCTTGATCTTTTTGAATATAACTACCTAGAAATTTATTTAACCTATTGGCCAAAACCGCAGTAAAAATCTTTACATCCTGATTCATCAGCGAGATCGGTCTATATGATTCGATGTTTTCCACGTTTTTTCCTACTTTTGGTATTAAAATAATAACTGAGTTATACCATGATGCCGGTACTATACCTCCATCCATTACATAATTAAATACCCTTTCAATCCTTGGTATCAAAGCTTCCTTGAAATCCTTATAAAATTCCACAGACAAACCATCTTCACCAGGGGTTTTACCCACCCTTAACTTATCTATAACATCAGTAATTTCTTTAGAGGTTATTCTTTCGTCCATGTAATTCCTATGTTCTTGATCCAATTTTATCCTTGACCATTTATTTAGATAATTTTTTAATTCAACATCGTTTATCTCCTTTTTAGAATAAAGCTCCCTATAAAAATTACTAGCAATGTGTATCTTATCTTTCATTTTGTTACATCTTTCCCCATTACTGTTTATCAACATCTGAATATTTCTACTATTTTTCTTTTCCTCTGCAACTTTAGCCAGTAGTTTAGAATTTTTATTACCATACTCAAAATAGTTTCTTTTAAGATAAATCAAATTCTTTTTAACTTCTTCAATATCCTTTTCAATAATTTTCATTTTCAAACCCTGTAATTTATTAAACACGTTTCTATCACCTGATCTTACATGTTCTTCTTGCAACTTCCTTACTTCGTCCTCTATTAATTTTAAATTTTTATTTTCCTGTCTATTATTCCTACATGAAAGTTTTATACTTTCCCCCCTAAAAATTGCCTTCATGGTGTCCCATAAAACTCCATCATTAACATCATTAGTATCATTTATCTCCCAGCATTCATTCCACTTTTTAATTATTATTTCCTTAGTCTTTTGATCCCTAAACAATTTTGTATCATATCTCCATGCCCCAATACATTTTTTCTTACCATCAATTCTAATTTCTAAACACATTTCAGCATGGTCCGATTCTTTAAATAATCCAATTTTAATATCTTCAACTTTACTTATCAAGTTTTCTGAAGTCAAAAAGTAATCAATCCTTGAATAGGAGTTGTGAGCTTGTGAAAAAAAAGTAAAACCCCTTTCTGAACCCCTGATATCTCTCCATACATCCCGTAATCCCATTATTTTTAACCACCTATCTATAACAGAGTTATGCCCGTGTCTCAACACATTTGTGGTGTCTAGACCCGATCTAATTAGATTAAAGTCTCCGGCAATGATTAATTTAGTTACATTTTCATTTCTTATCTTTTGAGATACACCATCTAAGAATTCCTCTTGCTTCTCATTTGGTACATAGATATTAGCAATTAAGATTTCCTCCTCATTAACCATTCCTCTAATTATGACATATCTCCCTTCAGGGTCAATAACAGACTTTAGTTTTGTAAAACCCAATTTTTTAGAAATTAATATTGCGACCCCTCTCGACTTTGAATTACCAAATGCTTTCTCATAATGCTCTATTCCCCTTAAATACAAGTTGTTTACATTATCATTTTTCTGATGGGTCTCTTGTAAACAAATCACATCAGGATTATTTCTCCTAATAGCCGCTTCCACACGTTTTCTCTTAATTATGCTGCCAATGCCTTTAACATTCCATGATACAATTTTAATTTTCTTCATACTTATTTATGTTACATCCTATTAACCCAATCCCTGTCTCCCATTGGCAAGTGCTCGACATACTACATAACCCATCCCACAAATAATACAATAACTGAACACAAAACATATAACAAAACTTCTTCACCCTCCCCACCTTTCCTAGAAAGAACACCCTTGAAAATCAAGGAGGGGAGGGGGGGAGTGTGCAGTTATGTGAGCCTAGCTCCTAATCATCCTGCATAACATCAACATAACTCTTAAATCAACTTTACATGCCACAGCCATATACTTTATCCTCCCTTCTTAATGTGTGCTTTACATGTCTCAAATATAATGTCCCTAGACAATTTATTCCTATTAACAATTCTTATCGTGAGTCATATACATTCCTGATAATATCAACTGATCTTTAAGGTCTTCCCATTCCTTGGTATTACATTCAATTATTTTCGCGTCCACTAGAACATCTAAAACATATAATCCTTCTTTTATCATATATGACTTTCCAGAATTTACAACTTTTAATTTTTTTGATGAGAGCCAAAAATATGAAATCCCTTTTTCTCTTAGTTTTTTTGTAATTGGTTTTAACTGCATTCGCCAAGTCCGTTCTTCAACAGAAATATCATTGTAAACCTCTATGTTATTTCCCTCTAACTTCAATGCCTCCGAACCGGAATTCCTGATATGCTGCATTAAGGTCAACTTCAAACCTTCACTCACAAATCTCACCAACACATTTCTGTTTCCATTGTTATGCTTCTTTGCACCTAACCTATGTACAATTATTATATCCTCAGCCACAAAGCTCCTCCCCATCTTTAAATCATTTAACCATCCCAATAATCTGATCTTTAACTGATCCGGTCTGCCCTCAGAAATATTTCGAATTATCACATTACATTTTCTATGTTGATTCTCCAAAAATTCTATTCTTGCCTGATGGTCATCTACCTTCACTTCCTCTTCCTTCACTTTTTCTCGCACCACTTGTACTTCTTTGGTCAATACTTCAACCTCTTTTGTGCTCATGCACATCCCTTCCTTTAATTCAGATACTTCTTTCATAATACTTGCTACTTCAGCTTTGGTAGATTCCATCAACCCTGACATCATCATCAACATTTTTTGTTGGAATGCGTTAAAACTTTCTTGTTGTAGCTTAATATATTCTTGATTGTCTCGAACTTGCTGCTCTTCTAATGTTTCAAATTTTGTTTGGAGAAACTTCTCCAACCCTGCAAGCTTTACTTCAATGGAACTCCTAGAGTCATTCATATCTGTTTCCTGAGTCTTATTCCTTTCCCTAATTTCAAGCACCTTCTCTACCATTACTTTCTTTTTTATAGCCCCTGAGCTCTGTCTTCTTCATCAGTATTCACCTGCTCAATACACACTTAACAATTTTATTCTCCATACACCTATCTAATCAGATGACGCGGTCAACCATTTACTCTGCTTAGTATTGTAATATTATATGACTTTCTATTTTCTGTTTCCAAAATGATTCTAGGACTGCTCAGCTTTCTATTTAAGTTGACACTCTCAAAATAACTTTGTAACACAGCTGCGTTTCAAGATAAGATAAAATAGAGAGCTGTCCTTGAGTCTAGTGAAACCCTGAAGACACCAGCTGTAACGTGCTTCAGTAATTAACTGCTGTTATCTGAAGAACAGAACTTCACTTTCTTCTTTCTTCTTAACGATGAGACACTATAACCGTCTCTAGTTCAAAACTTTATTCCTTGTTTTCAGCACCCCTTTATTCCAAAGAAAAATGTTCAAGACTCTCAGTATTTCCCCAATTTCTCTCAGTATTATGATTGCATTAACCACTTAAGCAATGAAGCAAAATGCCTATATACTTTGTCCATTTGTCCATTCAAATCAAAGAAGCACCAAAAAGCACCAATGGAACCACAGGATCTTCCTTCTTTACAGTCAAACAGGATGGTATGCGAGTCAAATTTAATAGTACTCTTTAAATTCCAAAACCACACTGCACTCCCTCACCGCTCTTCAACTCACAGAATAAAAGTTCAGGTGACAGTGTGCTTGTTCCTCCGGCTACCCAAAATGACTGCTCAGGAATAACAATAATAACAACAGGGGAGGAGGGGGGAGCAAATCACGCTCAGCCCACAACACCAACAGCTCCTGTTCCAGCAACCCAGGACCAATTTTTTTTAAAAGAATCACTCTTTGTCAACTGTTTTCCACCTCCTTCTCAGTGCCAATTTCACCTTTGTTCCGGTTCTCGTTCTGCCTTTAATCCTCACTCGCCGTGTCTCTCCTTTCAAGTTCAAGTTCATCCACCTCACCTCACCTCCCCAACAGCAGGATCCGACACAGCCTTACAGCCTCCAATCTTTTTTTAAAAAAGTTTTTTTCTTTGTTTTCACCCACTTATTGGAGTACACTGTCAATATCCCTTGAGAAAAAACTCACGATGCCGATAAACTGCCACTGCGATCTCTGGAACTCCAAGCCTCTGAGTCTCCGAGCCTCCAAGGCTCCCGACTTGCCGTTTGAGCGCTTGGGCGTTTAAACACACCAACTCTGTCCCTGGGCTCCGCAGCTCTGCAGGTTCTACAGCACAAATTTTCAACCAGGAAACTAGTATTTTCAGACCACTAACATCTTTAGACACTTCTTCCAATTATTCATTCAAAAATTTCTTGAGTTTTGCACACATATATCCACATTTGTGGCTCCCCTTTTCCAAGCAGAGATGAGGAAACGCTGCTGCTCAGGTCGTCTCCATGCCACGCCCCCTGGGAGGGTATTTTAATGGTTCTAGCAGTTTTTAAAGTTTGAGGTTGTTGTTTTATTGTTAGGTGATGTTTTTATTTGTGAGCCGCCCGGAGTGGCCTTGGTAAGGGGGCGGCAATACAAATTCTGATAGATAGATAGATATTATTTATTTTATTTTATTGCTCAAATTTCTCTGCCGCCCAATCAGCCGAACCCGACTCAGGGCGGCTCACAACAGGATTAAAACATACATATTAAAAATTATTAAAACCCTAACATACCCACCCACCTATTAAAACTAACCACATTAAAACTGCCCGCATTAAAAAGATAGGGAGGCTTCATTTTATAAGCTAGCAGGCGGGAGCCACTCTTCCATCTGAGCCCCACACCTGCCCCGCCAACCAGGTTTTTAATTCTCTTCTGAAAGGCAGCAGCTCTGTCTGCTCCTGCAACTCTACTGGCAGGAGGTTCCACAAGGCTGGTGCAGACACAGAAAAGGCCCTCCTTCGTGTGCCAGAGAGGCGAGCCCCTCTGGCAGATGGAACAATTAGAGAGCCCCTCCGGTCCGCTCTGGTTGGATGGACAGACACTCTTGGGATGATGCGGTCTCTTAGGTATCCTATCCCACTACCATGTAGGGCTTTAAAGGTCAAAACCAGCACCTTGAATTGCACCCGGAGACAAACTGGTAACCACTGCAGCTCCTGAAGCAATGGTGAGGCGCGAGCATAACGCTGCATTCTGCACCAGCTGTAGCCTCCGAATGGTCATCAAGGGCAGCCCCATGTAGAGCGCATTGCTATAATCTAGCCTGGAGGTCACCAGAGCATGTGTGACCATGAGCAGGGAGTCCCGGTCCAGGAGCGAACGCAATTGACAGATGACGCGAAGCTGTGTGAAAGTCCTCCTGGCCACGGCTGCCACCTGATCTATTAGTAGCAGTCCCGAATCCAGGAGGACCCCTAAGTTGCGTACCGGGTCTGTCTGAGGCAAAGCAGCCCCATCCAAGACCAAAGTTGGCAGCTTCCTGGATAACGTGGGGCCCCCTATCCATAGCCACTCAGTCTTGGAGGGATTCAATTGTAGCCCGTTGTCCCCCATCCAGACCCCAATAGCTTCCAGACATCTGGATAGGACATTGACTGCATCACTGGGATCCCCACGGGCCGAGATGTACAGCTGTGTATCATCAGCATACTGATGATACCTCACCCCATGGGGACGGATAATCTCGCCCAGCGGCTTCTTGTAGATGTTGAATAGGAGAGGAGAGAGCACCGAGCCCTGAGACATCCCATAATGTAGGGGCCTAGGGCTGGACCTCTCTCTCTCCAACCACACCGACTGGGTCCGGCCCTCCAGAAATGAGGATAGATAGATAGATAGATAGATAGATAGATAGATAGATAGATAGATAGATAGATAGATAGAGTTTTATTTCTATATCACTTTTCTCGTCCCAATGGGAGACTCAAAGTGGCTTACAACATTTAAAGTAACAGGCAAAGATACAATGTAGATACAAATAAATTACAATTACAATAGAAATCTCCACATCATGGCAAATTCTCTATTAAAGGGTACATTAAGTACAAAACATAATATAACAATAAAAAGCCCACAACTTACACTCTCTCCCCAGACAAATCCACTGAAGGAAGGTAACAGCCACAAGAGTCCTAACAGTAGCAGCACCTGGGGTGCCTGGGACGCCAGCAGGTGGTGGGTTGGCTCGGCGTCCTCCGTCGTGGGGGCTTCCCTGCCCCACCGGAAAAGCCGGGTGGTAGTGAGACAGTTCGGCCACCTCATGGCTTTTGAAGGTCCCAGGCTGGGGGCAGCGCCTGGGATGCCGGGAGGTGGTGAGTTGGCTCGGCATCCTCCATCGCGGGGGCCTCCCTGCCCCACTGGGAAAGCCGGGATGGTAACGAGACAGTTCGGCCGCCTCATGGATTTTGAAGGTCCCGGGCTGGGGGCAGCGCCTGGGACGCCGGCAGGTGGTAAGTTGGCTAAGCGTCCTCCATCGCAGGGGTCTCCCTGCCCCACTGGGAAAGCCGGGGTGGTAGATAAATAAATAAATAAATATCTCAAGTCATTCAACATTAAAAACCAAGTATGGTTGCTAAAGATGTTCATCATGTAGAGAGCCACTTACACAAGCCAAACCTTCTCCTCTTACAATAATGCTAATTCTAAAATTCAGAGATGCAGAGAAACATAGCAATCTCTTGAGAATTCATGAGGCACTCTGAACTCTAGAAACCATAATGTCACTATGTATCTTGTGTGTCAAAGGGAAGCTCAACTAATGTCTCTTGGGCTTTTCAATCAAAGCACCCCCTGAAGAACTATTTATTCAGAGTGTAGTATGGTAAACCTCTCTGTACAAAAAAGAAAAAGCTCCAGATATTCGAATGTTAATTTTAATTCCCATCATTATGTAAAAATAAGTTGACTGCATAAGAGTCCACATGTTGAATTAACGCAGTATCTTAAAATTCTGGAAATGCTTGCACTACCTTAGCCTCAATCTATTCCTCACAATACCTGCCTGGCATATCAAAGTTAACACACTGTGAACATTTGAGCACAACATCTGAGTACAGTATTAGAATGATTAAAACTCAGGAGTCAATTGTATTTTTCAACCATAATTTAATTTCATAGTTATGCCTTTGTGCAAACTCGCTGTCACCATAATAATATAAATACTTTCCTTCTTACTTAGAATTGCTGAAATCTCAACTTCAGAGTAACGCTGCATTACTTGGTTAAATACATTTACCCATTGTTCTACAAGTATGCCAAATTCAAGTTGACATTTTATTCAGATTGCCAGGGTATGTCCAGGTTCTAGACATATTGCTTTTTATGTATAGGCCTTCTTCTGGCTTAGATTCCAAAGATTCATGAAGAAATGATAGAAAGTTAAGCATGTATTCCTTACAGAAATTAAGAAAGAAGACACCATATGCAAACACTGAAAAATGGTTCAGGTGCTACTTCTAGTTTTATGTAGGGCTAAAGGATGGTGGGGGGCTGTGGTGGCTTAATGATTAAGATACTGAGCTTGACAACTGGAAGGTCAACAGGTCAGCAGTTTGAGACCCAAGAGCTGTATGACTGAGTGAGCTCCAGTTGTCTGTCCCAGCTCCTGCCAAACTAGCAGTTTGAAAGCAAGAAAGTGCAAGTGGATAAATAGGTACCACTTTGGCGGGGAAGGTAATAGGGTTCTGTGCCACATGACCATGGAAATGTCTACAGATGCAAACAGTGTTAGCTTTTTGGCTGTAAACAGAGATGAGCAGCACATCCTATAGTCAGATATGACTGGCTTTCGAGCAAGGCAGATCTTAACCTTTACCTAAAAAGGATGGTGGAAGGAGGGATGTCTACGTTGTCTCACATTTTTCCCCTGAAGTTACTCAGATGTTGCTGTAATCAGGCAGAGGTCTTAATCATAGAACTATTACAAACATACATACAGGCTTCACTATGTTAAACATTAAGTTGTCAACCTTATTTTTGGAGGGTGTGGGGCCATATAGGGGCAGAGCTTATTTGCTTCCCCAGAGCTCTCCCATCTGTTTAGACCTAGCAGGATTCAGGCAAGACACCTAAATAGTGGTGTTTGCCCAATAAGTAAAATTGATTGACAGGGCCTTTAAATAAAAAGACTTGCATTCTCAATTTCTTGGGTAAATGTTCCAGTTTGGGAAGACCCTCTCCCTAGCCTGTTTATAGACAGCACAGATCTGTTTTGCAAACTGCCTGCAAACACAAAAAGCAGTGAAACATGAACTAAAGCAAAGCAGGGTAAATATCTCACTTGTCATGGAAGAAAGATGTGTCCTTTTAAACTGTTACTCAGATACATGCCCTGCAAAATTAAATAGGCCGTTCACTTAAGGGAGAACACATAAAAAATTGATATGTGTGTACTTTAAATGTATTAGAGATTGGAGACATTGCTTTTTGAAAGGCAGTACCCATAATCCCTCAGTAGCCATTCTGTCTAGGGAATTCTGGAGGTAATTATCCAGAAAGTAATTTTTCCCAGCTCCGTGAAGGATCTTGTTCTGTACTGCAATGTAGCCAATAGTACAGAAACAAAACTACCACTGTTGATAGTGCACAGAAGGATGCATATAACATTGCTTCTATTTCTGTTGGAAGATGCTTTCCATTGGATGAAAGGAAACTGATTCCATGCTCAGTACTCACTGTCTAATAGGTAGTCATTAATAAAGAGCAATTAGGTGATGGCACTTAACTTAAGAAAACTTTAAGAAAACATCAAGAAAACTTCAGAAAAAACGGAGTAGCCATAATTGTCAACCAAAGAGTGAGATAAGAAGTAATGGGATACAGTCTCAAAAATGATAGAATGATGTCAGTCAGAATACAAGGCAAACCTTTTAATATCACTGTAATCCAAATATACGCACCAACCACGGGCGCAGATGAAGCCACAGTGGACCAGTTCTATGAGGACCTACAAGACCTCATAGAACAGACACCAAAAATGATGTCCACATTATCTTAGGAGATTGGAATGCCAAAGTAGGAAATCAAAAAGTAGATGGACTAACAGGCAAGTTTGGTCTTGGAACGCAGAATGAAGCAGGGCAAAGATTGATAGAGTTCTGTCAAGATAACACACTGGTCATAGCAAACACCCTCTTCCAGCAACACAAGAGGCGACTTTACACATGGACATCACCAGATGGCCAACATCGAAACCAGATTGATTACATACTCTGCAGCCAAAGATTGAGAACCTTCATACAAAACAAGACCTGGAGCAGAATGTGGCTCAGATCACAACCTACTAATAGCAAAATTCAGATTTAGACTAAAGAAAATAGGGAAAACAATCAGGCCAGACAGATATGACCTAGACAACATCCCTAAGGAATACACGATGGAGGTGAGGAACAGATTTAATGGTTTGGAATTGATAGACAGAGTGCCAGAATAATTATGGACAGATGTGTGGGACATCATGCAGGAGACAGCAAGGAAAACTATACCAAAAGAAAAGAAGTGTAAGAAAGCAAAGTGGTTGTCTGATGAGACTCTTAAAATAGCAGAGGAAAAAAGGAATGCAAAAGGCAAAGGAGAAAAGAAAAAATACAGTCACTTGAATACAGAATTTCAAAGAAAAGCAAGGAGAGACAAGGAAATCTATTTAAATGAACAGTGCAAAGAAATAGAGGAAAACAACATAAGAGGCCGGACTAGAGATCTTTTCAAAAAAATTGGGGAAATCAAGGGAACATTCAAAGCAAAAAAGATCATGATAAGGGACAAAGACAGCAAGGAGTTAGCTGATGCAGAAGAGATTAAGAAAAGATGGAAAGAATACATGGAGGAACTTTACATAAAGGACCTCAACACCACTGATAATCACAATGATGAGAACATTGAACTTGAGCCAGACATCCTAGAGAGTGAAGTCAGAAAGGCCCTAAAAAGCACTGCAAACAACAAAGCTAGTGGAGATGACGGTATCCCAGTTGAATTTTTCAAAGCTCTAAAAGATGACGGAATCAAATTACTGCATTCGATATGCCAGCAGATCTGGAAATCAAAACAGTGGCCACAGGATTGGAAAAGTTCAGTATACATTCCAATCCCAAAGAAGGGTAGTGCCAAAGAGTGTTCAAATTATGGAACAATTGTGCTCATCCCACACGCTAGCAAGGTGATGCTCAAGATAATACAGGATAGACTTCTGCAAGCGTGGTGCCAAAATGGCCACCGCGCTCTTTGCGGGGCCCCCCACCCGGACTCAGACATCTGGGTGAGTTAGGGGGCGTGGCCACCCCCTTTAAAAGGGGTGGCCATGCGGCAGCTTGGCTGCCATTTTATCGAAGCGACGGAGAGGAGAAGTTTTCTCCGTTGCTTTTTTCTCCGGCTTTCGCCTGCTCATTTTAAAAAGGGGATTCTTTCCTTTTCTTTCTTTACTTTGGCTTGGGAGACATGGCTCCCAAGCGAAAAATAGAGGCTCCAAAGCTGCGGACAAGGGGGAGGGCTCTGCCCACCCATCCCACATCTAGGGGGCTGCCCCCGGGCCAGAGGGCTCGGGCGGCGCCTCTGCGCCCTGGTGGTAGGGCTGGTTTACCCACTACCACCAATGTGGCGCCTCGCAGCTCCCTACTAGATTACCGCAGCGGGGTTTGCCGCAGGGGCCTGGTCCTGTGTGGCAAGGGTGCAGCAGCATGCAGAGCTCGATTCCCGTTGTGAGCTCCGATGCCCGCCGTGGGCCGGAACCCCCGGTGGGGGCTGCCCACGGGGGTGCACCGGGTGAGTATCCTGGTCAATTAAGTACACCAGTGACACTGCCCAGCCACACTGGGGGGGGGGGGGTGCAGTGGCCATGGCCACAACAGGTTACCACAGGTGGACAGTTGTATCCACACTGTCCCATTAGCTCCTGGTTACCCACTTACCCCCCCGGTTATGACAGGGGTGACCGCCCCTAGGGCTCTGCCTAATGTTTCAGGGGTTATTCAGGGACCACGGGGTTCACCCTTGATTCAATCTGTCCCAACTGCGGCCCTACCGATGGCTGGTTATTCCTTGCCCCTGGGTGACCATCTTTCTCAGGCCACTAGGGAGAAGATTTGGAGGGGGGAATATGTGGATATATTTTCCCTCCTAAACCGTGAACACACCAAGGAAGAGAGGGAAGGGCAGGACGATAGGGACAAGGAGTTGTCCTGTTGGTGTAAGCTGCCGCGCACCTGGGCCAATTGGTTACCGGCCACTTTTCAGGTGCTTATGCGGGAACTAGGTGTGCCCCTGGTGCCTGAAAAGACTGAGGGACCGGCCACCACTCTCACCTTTTTAGGTATTGAGATTGACACTGTTGCCCAGACATCCAGGTTGCCCATGGAAAAGGTGACACGGATCTCTGATGCCATTCTGGCTATTCTTGCCAGGTGTAAGGTGTCTCTCCGAGAGTTACAGGTGCTTCACGACCACCTCAACTTTGCCTGTAGGGTAGTAACACCTGGTAGGGCATTTGCAAGGCGTCTGTGCGACGCCATGGCTGGCCTCTTAAAACGCCACCACAGGGTTCGGCTGACAAAAGGTTTACGGGCGGATCTGATGGTCTGGCTCACATTCCTTCAGGATTTTAATGGCATCTCCTTCTGGAGATCGGAGCTTATGCTCAGCCCGCATTTCCAAGTACAGTCGGATGCCTCCGGCTCCCTGGGTTATGGGATTTACTTTGAAGGGAGGTGGTCCTACGGTCAATGGCCTCAGACATGGCAAGGCACAGATCGTTTACGCGATCTTACTTTTCTTGAGTTTTTCCCCATTTTGGGAGCCCTGATGCTCTGGGGGGAATAGGTGGGCTAATTCAGTAGTTCACTTTTGGTGTGACAATGCTGCAGTGGTGCACATTGTCAACGCCCAGACTTCTAAATCCCCTAGAGTTATGGCATTAGTTCGCCAGTTTGTTTGAGGTCTTTACGCCTTAATGTGCTTTTCAGGGCCAGACATGTACCAGGCATTAATAATGATATTGCTGACGCTTTATCCCGCCTGCAGATCACCCGGTTCCGTGCCTTGGCACCAGAAGCAGAGGAACTGCCCTCTCCACTCCCAGCCGAGATCTGGACATTTGGCGAGGAGAGGTGAACCGGGTGATCGGCATGTCTTTGGCACCTCGCACGCGTAAGGCATACCTACATGCACTCCTACAGTTTAGGAATTTTTGCGAGCAAACCCAGTTGCCCGAGGTGTGGCCGATCCCGGTCGACCAGATTCTGCAGTTCATGGTTTACCTCCATGATCTAGGGTTAGCCCCTCGCACCATTGCCACTAGGCTGTCAGCTTTGGCATTCATGGATAAGGTGAGGGGTTTCGTTGACTGCGTGAATGACGTCCGCATACGACATGTATTGGAAGGGTGGACACGTGAACGAGACCGCCGCCCGGACACACGTCACCCTGTTTCACCAGAGATTCTGACACACCTTGCACAAGGTTGGCATAGCTTGTGTTATGATAGGTATGAGGAGGCTCTCTTTCATGCGGCTACCACCGTGGCCTTTTTTGGAGCGCTCCGTATCAGTGAGCTGGTCCCATTGTCAAAGGGGGACATGTCTCGTAGGGCACTGGAACTCGACGATGTCTTTCTTACCCAGGAGTGGGCCCAGTTGAGGATTCGTTCCTCAAAGGCCAATCAGCACGAAGTAGGCAGTGGTATCAGACTGCTACGTTGTACAATTACTGACATCTGTCCGGTTGGTGCCCTACATGAGTTTTTGGCAGTGCATGGCACGCACCCTGGCCCATTTTTCTGCCACCAGGATGGGTCTCCCCTGACCAAATTCCAGTTTTGGAAGGTGACCGGTATGGCACTTCACAGTGTCGGCCTCCCTGGGGGTCGCTATGGCACCCACTCATTTAGGACAGGCGCCGCTTCAACTGCGGCTGCGTTTGGGTACTCTGATGCTGATATACGTCGCATGGGCAGATGAGGGTCCGCACGTTTTTCTTTATATGTTCGCCCCCTTACTGCATGAGTACTAGTTATGTCATTAATTCCCCCTTTTTCCTTCTTTTACAGACCCTGTGTGTTTACGCACACCGGTGGCAGTATGGCTGGTGGGCCACAGTTTTGTGCACTGGGCAGCGCAGTATGCTGCGGCGACAGACTGGGGACCCCATCTTGGGCTACATGCAGCCGCACGTATGCGTTGGTACGGTAAGCGCAGCATGAGATGGCGGGAACTGTTGCCATTCCTGATGTCCATCAGGGATGCTGGACCACCTGATGTCTTGATTCTGCACCTCGGCGGCAATGATCTCGGACAGATCACCAAATGAGAAGAGAGGATTCACTTGAGAAAGCCTTGATGCTGGGAAAGGTGGAGGGCAAAAGAAAAAGGGGACGGCCAAGGATGAGATGGCTAGATGGCATTGTGGACGCAGCGGGCACCGAGCTGAGTGGGCTGAAGAGGATGGTGGAGGACAGGGGTGCCTGGAGATCAATGGTCCATAGGGTCGCAAAGGGTCGGAATCGACTGTGCGACTGAACAACAACACTTAACTTAGAGGAGCTGATTAAGACATAGTATAGATTGGTGTTCTCTAAGCTTGGATCCACAAATGTTCTTGGATTACAGCTCCCAGAAAATTGGCCAGCACAGCCAATAGTGAAGGCTTCTGGGAGTTTTAGTCCAATAATATTTGGGTTATGGGAACCACTGGTATAGACAATTAACACATATGCTGTGAGAAAAAAGTCAATTTAAAATATTTGATAGTAATAATTAAATGGTTAATATTTCTCTCCGAAGGAAATAATACCATATATTTCATCCTACAGTTTCTGCACCCTGACTTTCACCAACATTTCCCCTCTACAAATTAAATAACAGTGTGACAGTGTGTCATTCACAGCAGATTCTTATGCTATTCTTATAGACCTGTCATTTGATTTCCCATCAGTAGAAACTGATGACAAAATGTGACAATGATCCAATGAAATTGTCACCATGGGCATGAAAAAAGGTTGTTATAAATGTATTCATTTCCAGTAGCAATAGAAATAGAAATGGAAATGGATGCTTTCCATGCCTTACCATCTTTCCATTTATACCTGTGAGAACCCTGTAAAGACAGATGGAATGAGTAGTAGTGGGTCACACAAGACAATCTTTTGCTATTGTGTAAGCTTTTTAATTGAATAGTGGTTTGAATGTGGGTCCCTTTGTTCCAAGTCCACCACTTTAACCATTACACTATACTGTACTAGCTTTTTCAGATCTGTGTTTACTTTATAAATGTCACTAAAGATGAAACACAGTGTTAGAGGAAAAACCTGCACCAATTAATGTGCTTAAATTACATATGATGTTGATCTGCACCATATGCAAACTAGTTTTCCCAAGTTACGAGAACTGGAGTATGGCAATGCAATTCTGAATACCTCTCAGCAGTGTTGAAAAGTATAATATTCATAATAGCAATGGCTAGCTGGTCATGTCACTGTGTAAAAATCTAGGGATATAATTTGGAAAAAAATATATTTACAGACTATGCAAATAGTATTTATGGGTGTGTCAGTTTCCCTTAACTAAGAGCCTGTTCTCCGAAAACAGTATTTGCTTGTTTTAAATTGTTTTAAAAACAGTGGTTGAACCTGTTGATAGGTTACTTAGGAAAACTACATTTAAAACGCAGGTAGGCATTGCCAATTAGCACCTTGTCAAAAGCAGTTTCTACTGTTGGACCTCTATGAAAACTCAACTCCTCCTCTAACCCTACTGCAAATTGTTTGTTGATGGCTATAGCTATTTCATTTGTGGGAAACTTTTTTTAAGGGGGGAAATAACAGATCCATTATATTTTCTTTCCTGTATATCATACCACCCTTATTTGTGTCAAATATTTGTGACCCTAAACCCTGATGTTTCATTAATGTAAGTTTGTGAGATTCCCTATCAAGTTTCTTATCAGTTTTATTAACTTAGGTCAGTGAACTAAGAGCAGTCCTCTGGAGTCATAACCTTTTCTTTCTCTCTCCTTTCAGCTGATTTTTTAGAAATAAAGCACATTATCATTTTATGGACCTTTGGCTTTCTGCATCTAATTCAGCTTCATCCACATAGTTTACCAGTTTTCTCTCTCCTCTCCACTTTCTGTTTTCTGCTTTTCTTATTTTTAGAAGAAAAAATGAGATTAGATATCCCTGGGAACATTGTTTGTTCAACGGATAAAGCTCTAGAATTGGTCACCAGCAAAACACCATTAGTAAGGGTGCTGTTTGGATTATAGAGAAAGAGGCAATTTGGATCATGATACAAATGAAAGGCAAGTTGATATAGAAGATGTGACAACAGGAATAAGTATTTTGATACAATACTGGGAATAGCTTTCTACTATGAAAATTGTCTGTGCATTTCCTAAACTGGGAAGTGAAACGAAAGGGCTGAGGCTGCAATCTGGTTGAGAAAGAGCCTTCGAAAAGAGAAAATAAGAGCTTTCTCTCAGGATATATTCTAGTGTGCTAGTAGGAAAAAAGAGAAACATTAACATCCTATTTAGGGCTTGTTTGTCCTAAACCTTGAATTAGGAAGACCAAGAAAAGTAATATGTACAGTGTTCTGGATTTTGCACCTGTGTTATTGCTTTCTTGAAGGGACTGCGGTGGCTTAGTGGTTAAGATGCTGAACTTGACAACAGGAAGGTTGGCAGGTCAGCAGTTCGAGACCCAAGTGCTGCATGCCAGCTCCTGCCAACCTAGCAGTTCGAAAGCAAGAAATTGCAAGGAGATAAATAGGTACCATTTTGGTGGGAAGGTAAACAGCATTCTAGGCATGCCTGCCAAATGTCTGCAGTCTCAGACAACGTTGGCTCTTTCGCTATAAACAGAGATGAGCAACTGAACCCTAGAGTTGGATACAACTGGCTTTCGAGCAAGGGTGACCTTTTCCTTTATCTGTTTCTTATGTTTCCACAGGCCACAACTCCCTACCACTGCTATATGAATAAATGCCAATTTCCCTGTGCCTTGGTTCTGTGCAATCCCTTTGAGTACTCTCCAAAAGACATGGTGGAAATGTTTACAATACATAAAATTTATTCATGGGTTGGTTGCAGGCAATGTGATGGTATGTAACAACAAAATAATTCAGATACTGTACCTTTATTTGAGAATTTTTAAAATATGTGCATTACAGTTCTGGCCCACAACAGATCCTTTTTCTTCTGCAGAACTCAACACATAAATAGCACTCTACCATATAATTTTTATTGTGCTCAGTGTGAAAAATGTACCCGAGCTTTACTGTTCCATATTCCTATTCATAATTAGAGCTGGGCACAAGGATTCCAATTTGATTCAGATGTTGATTTAAACTCACAATGGAGCCTGATTCAGTCTGGCATCATTGAAAACTCCATTTGAGGCACAGGAATGGTAATATGTTGTTAATTGTTGATTTTAATATCACAATATAAAATAGCAGACAGTCATCCAGTAATGCTATGTTGTGAAAGTTGACCGGTAAACAACTCTTTCGGGGGAACTTCCCTTCTTCAGACAACTTAATAGCTTTACTTTCCAACTTCTGTAAAAACAATTAATACATACTAAATTGAATGACATTGAATTTGTAATATAATATTCTTATTAACAATTATAAATATAATAACAACTCACCTGGTTACATCATATACATATGCATAGTAGCATCATTCTTATATTGGGTCCTAACCTCACATTGTGTTTTCTTTCTGGGCTAAGGATTTACCAGTTTCATTTTCCTTCACTGCCAGACTATTTCACCAACAAGTACCCTGAGAGATAGCAGACGTGGTGTTTGGGATGTTAAGGGAAGGAAACAATAATGCCACACTGGATTTGTAACCTAGACCAGGTACGCAACTTGGGGGTCCTTCTGGACTCACAACTACTGCTCAAAGAGCAGGTGGCAGTCGTGGCTAGGAGGGCTTTTGCACAACTTCATGTAATTTGCCAGTTGCGCCCGCTCCTGGACCGGGACTCCTTACTCATGGTCATACATGCTCTGGTCACCTCCAGACTAGATTATTGTAACACACTCTATATGGGGCTGCCCTTGACGACCATTCGGAGGCTGCAACTGGTCCAAAATGCGGCTGCCCGGGTGGTGATGGGGTGCGCACGTTATGCCCATGCCTCGCCACTGCTTTGGGAGCTGCAGTGGCTACCAGTTTGCCTCCGAGTGCAATTCAAGGTGCTGGTTATGACCTTTAAAGCCCTACATGGTAGTGCGCCAGGATACCTGAGAGACCGCATCTCCCCAAGAGTGTCTGTCCGTCCAACCAGAGCGGACCTGAGGGGCTCCCTAACTGTGCCATCGGCTAGAGGGGCTCGCCTCTCTACCACAAGAAGGAGGAGCTTCTCTGTGTCCGCACCAGCCCTATGGAACCTTCTGCCAACAGACATACGTCTCCAGATGGAACTGCAGCCCTTCAGGAAAGAACTTTAAACCTGGCTGGCAAGGCAGGTGTGGGGCCTTGATGGAAATGTAGCCCCCGCCTGCTGGCTTGTGCAATAATCTGGATCCTCCCCCCTCCCTCATTTTATGATGGGGTGGGTGGGTTTTTAATTGGGGTTGTTTTTATCTGTTTTATGCTTTTATTTGTATTTATTCTTTTATCTTGTATAGGCTATATATGCTGTTGTGAGCCGCCCTGAGTCGGGCTCTCATGAGTGGGTGGCATATAAACATGAAAATTAAATTAAATTAAATTAAATTAAAATTTTGGAGATGTGCTGGTGATTACCTGATTCCCCTGCCACATAAACCTGCAATACTCTAGAGCATGGGTTCTCAACCTTGGGCCTCCAGGTATTCTTGGACTTCAATTACCAGAAGCCCAAGTCAGCACACATGCTGATCAGGACTTGGGGAATTGAAGTCCAAGAATATCTGGGGGCCCAAGGCTGAGGAACCCTGTTCCAGAGCAACAGAGTTGGCTGCAGAGTGAGGGGAGAGCTGCTTTTGAAGCTACTCATCTTTCTGAAGTTGATGGAACAATCAACTTATGTCATAAATGACATAGTTTTAGCTGTGCATTCTGGTCACCCTGGCCTAGTCATGGAGTATTGTCTACGCAGCTTTGGGTTTGAGATCATGCTGATCTGTAATTGACAGCTAGTATTTAACTGCCATTTCACATGAGGAAGGAGTGAGAGCAGAATGACCAAGAGAAGTCAGCGTGAAGATGACTTTTCTGCTACCATACGAACAAGCAAAAACGTGTCTAGGCCAGACGTTCTTTTGTTATTTGTTATTTGTTTGTACACTGCCTAGAGTGGGATACCACCCAAATGGGTGGTATAGAAATGCAATAAATAAATAAATAAATAAAACCATGAAACTGCCAAAAAGAAGGTACCCTTTGGTGAGTTCAGTCTGCATTTCCTTTTGCCTGACCTAGTGTGAGAAAGATTAGCCAGCAACACAAGGTTGCCGTTACCAGGGTACGCCCGACTGTGGTTCAAAAATACTACAAACTTTGAGGAGGCTCTTTCTGTGTACCCATCTGTTACCATAGTGAAATTGTTTTTGAACAACAGGAAAGGACTTTCCTTCCACTACAGAAGCTGGTGCTGGTGATTTTCTAATTTGGGTTTCTGTTCTTGACCAATGAGTAAACCACACATGACTGTACATGCAGACCAACTTATTAGTCGCAGACCGACATTTTCATCTGTGCTACATTTCCTGTAGTGGCTCAGGTGGCTAAGACACTGACTAGGAGGCGGAAGGTCAGCAGTTCGATTCCCAAGTACTGCAGGACGGAATGAGCTCCCGTCTTTGTCCCAGCTCCTGCCAACCTAGCAGTTTGAAAGCAAGAAATTGCAAGTAGATAAATAGGGACCACTTTGGTGGGAAGGTAAACAGTATTCCGTGTGCTCTGGTATCTAGTCATGCCTGCCACATGACCACAGAAACGTCTGCAGAAGCAGGCAGCGCTGGCTCTTCAGCTTTGAAACAGAGATGAGCACTGAACCCTAGAGTCGGATACGACTGGCTTTCGAGCAAGAGAAACCTTTACCTTTACATTTCCTTCATCCATGACAGAGTACTTAACAAACAGAAAGAAGGATGTTCTTGTCTTATCACCTCTTTATTCATTGCACAACCTGATATAGCATTTGGACAGGAGAGTAGTGCTAGTGGAATTCTGAGAAATGCAACAAAAATGAAATAGACAGATTTTTCACACCTCGATTCTATATTCAACACTCCTTCTGGTAAAAGCTGAAGATCCCTAAGGAGGGAGTGATAAAGCAAATGGAAGGAGCAAAGCCCAGAAGGAAACACAGATTTTCTGTTACCCCCCTCCAGTAGATTGACTGTAAATTAGCTTTACTTTCAGATTAAAAACCTTCCAGACTATCTCAACAACTTACATTTTCCCAAAGACTTCAGAAGAGTACGTAACATTATAACACTGACTTTGTTTTTACCATGGAAATCTCTATTTTGACAACTGGTTGTACTTCATCTTCACGAAAAGAGAGATACTGCTTCACACCCAGAGTGGTAAATGGAGATAGTGTGAAACTAGGACTAAGACTTTGGTTTGAATCCATACTGCGCCAAGGAAACTCACTGAATAGATACAAATCAAATCAAATCTTTATTACGGTCCAAGACCAGCATAGAATAGCAAAGGGAACAGAAGTTAAAATGGGGATACTTAAAATATATCAAGAAACAAAAGTTAAAATGAGGATGTTTTAAAAAGTTAAAGGTTTCCCTTGCTCGAAAGCCAGTCATATCCGACTCTAGGGTTCAGTGCTCATCTCTGTTTTAAAGCCGAAGAGCCAGTGCTGTCTGCTTCTGCAGACATTTCCATGGTCATGTGGCAGGCATGACTAGACTCCAGAACGCACGGAACGCTGTTACCTTCCCACCGAAGTGGTCCCTATTTATCTACTTGCAATTTCTTGCTTTCAAACTGCTAGGTTGGCAGGAGCTGGGACAAAGACGGGAGCTCATTCTGTCCTGAAGTACTCGTGAATCAAACTACTGACCTTCCCCCTCCCAGTCAGCATCCTAGCCACTTGAGCCACTGTAGTTTCTTTTAAAAGGTTACAGCTATTATTAAGCCTATGCTGCAGTGCTAGTAGTTTAATTGGCTGAAGGTCCTACCAGGATTGTTCTTCTGATCTTACATGCTGCGGTGCAGAACCTGGCAGTGTTGTGGGTGAAGGTGGGCCTTACATCAGATAGCAGCCTGTGGGTGTATGTGCTGTTTGACCGACCAGAATACTTGTAGAGCAGTTGATATATGAACCTGTTCTGGATGTTGCTATTAAAATGGCAGCTGCAGAGAACGTGTTGTGTGGTTGCAATTTCTCCAGTGTCACGGGGCATTGTCTCTCTGTCATTGGTGTCCTTTGGAACTTTCCCTCGAGAACTGCAGAAGGGAGGGCCTGGCAGTGGGCTAGTGTAAATGCCCTTCCATGACTTGGTGTTTCAAGTGGGAGCAGGTACGGAGCAGGTGTCTCCAAGATTCTGGTGCTAGGAAAGTAGGAGCCCTGGCTAGGCCAGTTTGCCTTTCCATGTCTAGCATTCT
Source organism: Bradypodion pumilum (assembly GCA_035047305.1). NCBI lineage: Eukaryota > Metazoa > Chordata > Lepidosauria > Squamata > Chamaeleonidae > Bradypodion > Bradypodion pumilum. Next base: position 430,831,684 of record JAWDJD010000002.1, on the reverse strand, counting down.
CAGTTTGATGGCCTATTTTGCCTGGTTGTCTGGGGAGATGCAAACAATCCTTGAACATCACGTGGATCTCAGAAATGGTATAGAAATTATAGGGTGGGAAACACTTGACAGTGGAATCGAAGAGTGAGTCACAACTGAATCTGTGGAGTTGACCTATAAAATCCCCACTGACTCAATGGACCTTCTCTAGTTGCAACTTACTGCTAGATTTCAGCTGATGGCACATAATACACACACACTGTATCCTCCATTCTGAAAGGCAGCAGCTCTTGTCTGCCATGGTTGCCCTTTTATATTTCTGCATTTGGGAAGACCTGATTCCACAGCATTGAAGAGCATTGCATGCCAGCTAACATTTCATTTACTGAAGAGAGAAATGAGAATCTTGTGAATTGAAATGCTATTATGTTTGATTTACTATTGAGTTGCTTTGAGGAGTAGGTCAGTCCAGAGTAATATAATTCAGCCAAGCCCCTACTGTGAAATCTCTCTCTTCCCCCTCTCTTACACATATACACTTTCACCCAAGGAAAATTGCTCAGGAATCAATTTGGCAAATAGGATTCTAAAGTATCTGTGCCCAAAGGCACAATCAAAAAAGTTATTTCTGCCTCTTATAAAGGAAAGGCAAGCTCCCAGGAAATAATTTCATGATATGCATAAAGCCTTTGCATCAAAAGTACACACTTGTATCAAAAAGAGAAAAAGATGAAGCAACACCTTTTGATATTTCTCCTTTTCCTGGTTTAGGAATATTATGGTGCTACTGTGTATATCAAAGCATCTTAAGATGGTCTGAGAACAAGATGCTATGTAAAAAGCAACAGGCCCATTGGAAAGGTGAAGGTAAAGGTCACCCTTGCTCGAAAGCCAGTCTTATCCAACTCTAGGTTACAGTGCTCTTCTCTGTTTGCAGCCAAAGAGCTAGTGCTGTCTGCATCTGCAGACATTTCCGTGGACATGTGGCAGACATGACTAGACACTAGTGCACAGAATGCTGCTACCTTCCCACCAAAGTGGTATCTATTTATCTACTTGCAATTTCTTGCTTTCGAACTGCTAGGTTGGCAGGAGATGGGACAGAGATGGTGTCTCACTCAGTCATGCAGTAGTCAGGCCTCGAACTGGTGACCTGCCAACCTTCCAGTCATGAAGTTCAGCGTCTTAACCACTAAGCCATCACATAGTGGCTGAACCCACAGAAACCTACGTCTGAGTGAACACAAATCAATTTTAATTGCACATATCTTCAGCCATGCAAAAACAAGCTTTGCCTTTGCCACCAATGCTATTTTCATTTTCAGTGGATGTTGTAGGTGGCTGTCTCACACTTTTAGCACTGTAGTATTTCTCTCTCCACTGTAAATCCCACCTCACACATCAACATGGTGCAGTGGTGACACTGGCCATTCGACAGCTATGATGGTAGGGGTATATTCCCCCAGTAGGTTCAACCATGCCACAAAGGTGTTGGCTAGTGGTCCAGAACGGTTCTCCATTCTGGAACTGCAGGTCAGCTAAGTGGGGTTGGGTACTCAGGCAATATACCTGGCCAGTTCATTGCTCTAACATGGCCAAATTTGACATGAGCCCAGCCAGCTGTGACGTCATATTTAAAATGGCTAGGTGGAAACACGGGCCTCAGTCTCCCATGCACCATCAGACCCTGCTAAGGTAGCGGTAGGACTTCCCAATGGTGGGAGCCCAATAATATCTCGTTGGAGACAATGTTTCAATCCACTACATCAAACTAAATGTGTGAAGCATGAATCAACCAAGTAACCACACAAATAAGTAGCATTTCTCTCTAAAGATTGATCTAACTGCCCCTTAGAAAGTCCACAGTTATTGAAATCTTGAATCAGTGGCTGTTGGAGGTAACACTTGTGACTAGGCTAAGGCAGTTCCACCACAAATTCTTCATATGGGGTGGGGGGAGGGTCAGCAAACGGCTATATTAAAATGCATGAAGGGATTACCCATGGGCTGGCTACAAAAAAAGTAACTTGACATTACCTTTGCTTCTTTATTTTCCTTTTCCAGCTTTTAAAAGGGGGACCATTATTATTATTTTTAAAAGAGATCAGATAAGAGCACATGGATTGAAAAAAGTGTCAAGGTGCTCAAAAATGTATAAGTTTTAAAGTAAGTTATAAAGAAATTAAAAATGTTGATGCACCAATACAGCAGTTCTGTTTTTTTAAAATGTAACTTTATTGTACCTTTGTTACCACAGAAGTAACTTATTCAAAGCAATTATATTTTTAACTGTTCCTTTGAAACTCTGATAGTATTGTACACCAGGAAATCATTCCCTTTCACAAATATGATAAATAGTTATATGTCACAGGGAGATTCCATCAGCAGCAGTGTTACACAGCTAAATATGCAGCAAGTGGAACTCGGATCTGAGTATAGATTTTTCCTGGTTTAGAAAAAACGCCACTGGCGTGAACTTGTTTAAGGTGGATCCCAGCTTGCCAAGAAGTGACCCACACACTATGATCTCGAAGCCATCGCCTGAGGCACATATGAAGTGAGACATGGAGGATATAACAACAGGACTGTGGTGGACTGCCGCAGCCTTGAGGATATTAACAAGGTGCGCCTTCATAGCCAGTCCATCTGGCATGGCCTCCTCTGCCTCCATGACCATTGGAAATCAGAGTTCCTCCTCTGCTCATTTTGCCGGGCCCAATAGGATGGTTTTCAGTGGCATTTCCTCCACTGAGGGGACCATCACCTCACCTAAAGGGGCTCATCTGCCCGTAGCCGTTGGCCCCTTTAGGGAGTCAGGTTATTTACCACCGCCTGACACTCAGCGTTGAGTCACTGGCTGTACAGCCTACTCCATTACCATAGCGGGATGTCCGGCCAGACATTTCACAGCTAAATATACAATTTGATATGTTCCATCATCCACAGGTTATTGTTAATGATCAGTTTATTTATTTATTTATTTATTTATTATTCACATTTCTACTGCCGCCCCCTCGCTGAGGTGACTCTGGGTGGCTCACAACAAACAAAAACTCACAAAAATATCAAAATAGCATTAAAATTGAATTATTTAAAATTAAGAAATAAAAAAAAAAATTTTTTAATGCCCTCCCAATACCGCATTCTAAACTGACAGCCAAGCAATAGCTAAACAAGCCAACCCAGGGTGGATGTTTCCCCAGATGCCTCCCCCCCCCCACACACACACACACCTGCTGTGCCAGCCAGGTCTTAAGACTATTGCGAAAGGATAAAAGCTCTGCCTGGAGGCAATGTTCGGTTGGCAGGAGGTTCCACAGGGCCGGAGCAGACACAGAGAAAGCGCTCCTTCTCATGCTAGAAGTTCACACTGAAATAGGACTCGAGTACACATAACTTTGTCTCCTCTCTTCCCACTGACTTTACCATAAGCAATCATAACTGATCAATCAATCCATCACTTGTTAGGCATTCATAGGTCAGGTTCAAATGAAAACCCATTAGACCCCTTTACTCTATTAGAAAATCCATCTAAGAATGTGTGGGCATGAGCTAAATTAGGAGGCCACGGTCTATTGGGATCTGAAGAATGGTCCTTGCTTTTGTCCTTCAAGTGCATGGGAAAACTTCCTCCCAATTCCTCTGCCTTCTTAGAAATGTACAGCCTTGGTGCATTTTGTCGGTACAAAAACATTAAGTCTATTACAAGGGGTTTTATAATGTCTTCAGTCCTTTTGAAGTATCACCCAGGCATTCTTCCGTCAGGCCTCAAATGACGCCATTCATCAGCCAGTTACTGATGGGGCTTTGAGGAAAGTCCCATTCTGCAATATATATGGGACTGTGAATCTTTCTTTGGGTAATATAAATAAATCTACCTTCAGAAGTGCTGCCTTCTTAATCATCTTTAAAACACAATAGGGCTGTCAAGCAACCCGTTGCTCTGATATTCAGTGCTGGAAATACCGGGAGGAAAAGCAGTCGTTTCTGTTGGAAGAATGCAGAAAGGAGAACAGGGGGAAGGAGCTGTTTACATACACACGTACAGTGCTGACATACTGATTCACTTAAATTGTACACACACACACATACACGATACATACATACATACATGCATACACACACACATAGTATTTGTCTTGTGTGTAGCACTGATTACGAAACTGCCCATAGCAGCAATTTTGATTGACAAAGAAATTTTTAAAAATCAAAGTGATTCAGTACTTCAGTGACAGTCTAGCAGATTCGAAAAAAAAATGTTTTCAATTACTTAGTTTTCAATTTGCTGATATCATGAAGTGGTTCTCCACGTAAGTTACTTCATGATCCTGGGAAATGACAGAAGAAGCCTTCGACAGCTGCAAGGTTCAATTTTAAACAGGGCGAGGGATTGCACACACTGGAAAGAGTAGAGCATACCTACTCACACCAAACCTTCAGGGGCTCAAAAAGGTACAGGTAAGGACAATCTGGGGGCAGAATAGGTCTACACTCACAATTATGTCATGTGATTGCCTGCAAGAAGAGCAGACCAACATGTGCGCGCATGCGCATGCGCACGCACGCACGCACGCACGCACACACACACACACACACACACACACACACACTGCACCAAACAGTGGGACAAATGTCTGTATAATCAAGTCCTGACATGGTACAATGACCCAACTAGAGGTACAAGAATCCTTGACTTGATCCTGAGTAATACTCAGGATCTGGTGCAAGATGTTAATGTGACTGATCCAATAGGGAACAGTGACCACAACTCAATTATGTTTAACTTGATCATAGACTGCAAGTCACTGATAAAATCTAACACAGAGACCTTAAATTTTCAAAAAGGAAATTTCCCAAAGATGAGGAAACTAGTAAAAAAGAAGCTGAAAGGGAAAATTGAGAGAGTCCAAACACTCCAAGAGGCATGGAGGCTGTTTACAAAAACAATAACAGAGGCCCAATTGGAATGCATACCCAAAAGAAAAAGGGCACTGCCAGGTCCAAGAGGACTCCGGTGTGGCTTACAGGAGCTGTTCGGGAAGTGATCAAGAGCAAGAAAAGCTCATTTAGGAGATGGAAGGCTTGTCCAAATGAGGACAGCAGGCAGAAACATAAATTCTGGCAGAACAAATGCAAGGCAACAATCAGGAAAGCAAAGCAAGACTTTGAGGAGCGTATAGCTAAAAATACTCAGAGAAATAACAAAGACTTCTTTAAGTACATTAGAAGTAAGAACCCAACTAGGAAGGCCATTGGACCATTAGATGACAATGGAAACCAAGGGGTTATTAAAGAGGAAACAGAGATTGCAGAGAGACTCAATGAATTCTTTGCTTCAGTATTCACTGAAGAAGACAGAGACCACATGCCCAAAACAGAGCCTATCTTCGTAGGGAGGGAAAGCGAAGAATTAAGCAAGATAGAAATAACCAGGGAGGAGGTCCTTGCATGTCTTGTTAAGCTAAACACTAACAAATCATCAGGACCAGATGGCATCCATCCACAAGTTCTCAGGGAATTTAAAGATGAAATTGCTGATTTCCTAGCCAAAATATATAATATTTCCCTCAAATCAGGCTTTGCGCCTGATGACTGGAAGGTAGCGAATGTAACACCAATTTTCAAAAAAGGATCCAGGGGTGATCCAGGAAATTACCGACCGGTCAGTTTGACATGTGTCCCAGGTAAAGTGATGGAAACCATCCTAAAAGATAGAATTAATAGGCACATAGAAGAGAAGGCGCTGCTAAAGGAGAGCCAACATGGCTTTTACAAGGGCAAATCATGCCTCACTAATCTGTTGGAATTTTTTGAGAGTGTCAACAAGCATGTGGATAAGGGGGATCCAGGTGACATTGTTTATCTGGACTTTCAGAAGGCTTTTGACAAGGTCCCACACCAAAGGCTCTTGAATAAACTTACCAGTCATGGAATAAAGGGACAGGTCTTGTTCTGGATCAGCAACTGGCTAAGAGACAGGAAACAGAGGGTAGCACTAAATGGATACTTCTCCAAGTGGAGGGAAGTAAAGAGTGGGGTCCCCCAAGGTTCAGTACTGGGACCCCTGCTTTTCAACCTCTTTATAAATGATCTGGAGGTAGGAGTAAAAAGCAAGGTAGCCAAATTTGCTGACAACACTAAATTATACAGGGTAGTGAAAACTGTGAGAGATTGTGAGGAGCTCCAGAGGGATCTCTTGACACTGGGGGAGTGGGCAAAACAGTGGCAAATGAGCTTCAACATTAGTAAGTGCAGAGTGATGCATGTTGGGGCAAAAATCCCCAATTACATTTATAAACTGATGGGGTCTGAACTCTCTGCGACAAACCAGGAAAGGGACCTTGGTGTCCTGGTGAACAGCCCAATGAAGGTGTCAACCCAGTGTGCCTCAGCAGTGAAAAAAGCAAACTCAATGCTAGGGATCATTAGGAAGGGTATAGAAAATAAGTCAGCAAGTGTCATTTTGCCTCTTTATAAATCTATGGTGAGGCCCCATCTGGAATACTGTGTACAGTTCTGGTCGCCATACCTCCAGAAGGATATTATGGAGTTTGAGAAAGTGCAGAGGAGGGCAACCAGAATGATTAGGGGACTGGAACACCTTCCTTACCATCTGAGGCTTCAACGGTTGGGCCTTTTTCTCTCTTGAACGACGGCGTCTAAGATGTGACCTGATTGAAGTTTATAAAATCATGCACGGTGTGGACAAAGTAGATAAGGAAAAACTGTTTTCCCTATCGCATAACACTAGAACTAGGGGACACTCCATGAAACCTTTGGGTACTAGTTCTCAAACAAATAAGAGAAAGTACTTTTTCACCCAGAGGATTACTGGTCTATGGAACTCCCTGCCAGAAGAAGTGGTGACAGCTGTCAGTCTTGACAGCTTTAAGAAAGGATTAGACAGGTTCATGGAGGACAAGGGTATCAATGCCTATAATTATGGATACTTAAGGACAACCTCGGGGTTGGAGAGACAGGCAGGATATCTCTCAATGCCATTTCCAGGGAATCCTAAGCAGGTGAAGGCTGTTCTTATGTTCTTTTTTTAAAAATAATTCTTTATTAAATTTAAAACAACAATACAAAATACAGAAACAATAAAAAAAGACAAAAACTTAATGAACACCTTACATTTGAGTTAATCTTAGCATCATTAAATTACAAAGATAATACTCTTTCAATAAGCCTACTTCCCATTAACATATAGCCCAACACTTTATTATTAAAGTTCATTCACATTAATTATCACAGCCAAACCTCTTCCAATTCCCTGTTCCTTAAATTTTCTCTGCAATGCTGTGATAATCAAATCCACCGTGGTCTACTATTTCTTTATTTACCAAAAATCAAAGTAAGTTACAAAAAAGAAATTCATTATACAATTACAATAAACACCCTATGTGCCTACATCTGTAAAGGAGTCCGCGGGATGTCGCATTTTTTCTTACCATTTCCAGAACTGTATCTGTTCAGGTACCTGGCTATCCCCATAATCTCCCTTCAATGAATGATCTTATGTTTTTAATATAAGAAGACAACATACTTGAACTATGTTTGGAAGCTAGCTTTTCTATCCATGTATCACCCCTCCGGTGCTCATATATACCTGCCTGCTTGTCTTTTGATTTGAAAAGGACTCTTGTATACTCCAGTGAACAAACTTGCCATCTCTGTAGCCCTTCAGAGCTGCTTTAGGTCTATGGGATCCTTTGCTCAAAACCCTGAACTAACTAGAAGGTGGAAGGGGTCTTTTTGAGTGAGAAAATACACTGTCAGAGGCATAGTGATGGAAGTTACCTTCAGAGGCCTGGACTGGGTCCTTGTAGCCCCACATATCTGGAAGTTGTCTACTGCTACTTTAGTCTGGTTCACCACAAAACAATCATGGTGAGCAAACTTGCATCAAAGAAAACCCCAAATAAATTCAGTTCACTGCACATCCTGGTTCTTCCAGACAATCAATCCCATACTTCCTAACTACATTGGCCCTGGTTTATAGAAGTTGTCATCTAAAACAGCTGGAGGGAAGCAGGGAGACAACCATTTGTCCAAACACTCTGCACGCATGCAACACTACGTTCACAGATGCACCAGGGCTCTGTTATGTCATTACTTTTTATGACTTGAGTTCAGAGTTACACGATAGGAGTGAACATAATAAAAGGTAAATCAACAATGAGAGAACACCCAAAGTAGACATACAGAAGAATGCAAACAGCTTTTATTTCAGCTTAGTCCCCCTCACAAATTAATGCAATCAGGCTTTACAAAATGTCAGGGAATTTTTCTGACACAGCTCAGATCATGGAAGCATGACTCTTGATTTACAGAGGCAGGCAGAAGCCAGATTAACTAACTGGCTAATGCTTCAGAGGGTGACAGGAACTCTGAGACACCTAACATCGCCAGAGCTCAGAACCTTACTTCTAAAAAGAAGTGCATTACATTGGTCATTACTGCAGGTATCTGAAAGGTCGTTATCAGTATCAGTATCTGGCCAACTAAATAGTTTGCTATAAGGGATCATTCCTGAACATTGCCCTTCACTGAACACAAATGCCACACATTCTTCCATCAGAGAGACAATAACAGCCAGCTTTTCCTAATGCTAGGAAAAGTTGAAGCAGGCAGCAGGAAAAGAGAAAGCCTGAGTATGAGATGGTTAAATTATGCAAAGGAGTTTACAAAAGTTGAGCCAGACTATTTTGGACACCACTCATTCAATAGTTCACCTTAGGTCAGAGATAACAGAACAGCATGTAAATGGTTAAGATGCTGAACTTGATGGCCAGAAGGTCAGAAGGTCAGCAGTTAGAGCAAGGGAGACCTTTACTTTTACCAAAAACACAAAGCTGGTTGCTTCTGCTGAGTTTTTACATATATTAATTACCTTGTGCATATCACATTACATAGATGACAGAGACAACCACATGATCATACAACATTTAAACTGAAATACTTATCCAGTAAATACTTATCCAGTAAATATACTTAACTGTAACTGTAACCAATTTTGAAAGTCAAAATTACTGTTCTTTTATTTCAGTGCTGAGGGTTTTGTTAGCAAAACAAAAGATCAGGTGTGTGCTGGTATATCGGGCAACTGGGCTTTGTCCCACCCCTCCCTCGTCTCTGATGCCCTGGGGTGCCAATAGCAATGTATGGGATTACCCCCAACCCCCCCCCCCACACACACACAAATAGGTGCACTCACCACTCCCTGTCCAGTGCCTTCCCATGGTGCCCTGCACACCCCTGCCAAACACATCTCTTTTAGCATGATAAATATCTATTGTGAACTATTAATGTCTCCTTTAAAATATATATGGGGCTGCAGTGGCGCAAGTGGTTAATATACTGACTGGAAGGTCGGCAAGTCAGCAGTTCGAGACCTGAGTGCTGCATGACAGAGTGAGCTTCTGTCTCTGTCCCAGCTCTTGCCAACCTAGCAGTTTGAAATAAATAAATCGCAAGTAGATAAATAGGGACCACTTCGGTGGAAAGGTAAACAGCGTTCCATGCACTCCGGTGTCTAGGCTTGCCAGCCACGTGTCTATGGATACGTCTGCAAATGCAGACAGCGCTGAATCTTCAGCTATAAAACAGAGATGAGCACTGAACCCTAGAGTCTGATACGACTGGCTTTTTGAGCAAGGGTGACCTTTACCTTTACCTAAAGTATACATTGGTACAAAATATCTGCATTTCCTGTTGTTTTGCTTGGCCTGTCTCAGGGCCTCTTGTAGAGCAAGAAAGCCCTGTGTATGGGTGGGGGTGGGGTGGGGTCTGTTACTTTGGAAGGGTGGGGAGACCAAGGAAAGAAGTTTCAACCACCTCTACCCATTTGTAGTTTTACAAAGAATACTCTTTTTAAAAGAGAGGAAGGAAAGTAATATACAGAAACTAGTTCTATGAAGGAAAAATGAAACGTGTTTACAGAAACAATTTTGTATATTTAGTTGGAGCAAAAAAAAATGTCAGTATTCTTGAACGTGAAAAAATTGGGGGTGGTGGTGGAACAGGACTGAGTTCAGTTAGCCATCTCTGATGCATTCCATGGGATTGCCTTTTAAGCGAGTTTGCTCTTTAAGTGAAACACCATTGTAAGTGACCAATTGTTAAGCGAGGCAACCATTCAGAAAAAATTCTGCTCTTTAAGCGAGTTAGTCTCTAAGCGAGGTGCTCTTTATGTGAGGTTTTATGGTAATAGTTTTTGATGTCTAATAGCTACAGGTTATCTCTTAAGGGGAAAAAAATACCACCCCATAGTGCTTAGTGCACTATCTGGGCTGTTCACAAGGTAATTAATGTAGTGGTTAAACTGTTGTACTGCAGCCAGAACATTGTGAGTTCGATCCTGACTGTGACCAAGGTTGACTCAGCCTTCCATTCTTCTGAGGCCAGTAAAATGAGTACCCAGCATGCTGGGGGCAAAATGCTAATTAGCTTGTGAACAGCCCAGAGAGTGCACTAAGCAGTAGGGGGCAGTATACAAGTCTAATTGCTATTGCTGTTGAATATATAGGCCATGGGTTCTCAACCTTTTTAAGCCAGGAACTGGGTCACACTTCCTCAGACTGTTTTGGGAGCCGGACGGCCATTTTGCCCTTCCTCCACCACATGGCACTTCCTGGTGTGCTAGAGGCAGTGAAAGCCCACATGAAATGGTGCCATGGGCCATATTCGGCCCATGGGCTGCAGGTTGAGAATCCCTGATATAGGCTTTCTAGCCCCATGTTAATAGAACACAGCCCATTGTGATTCAGTGTTCCCCACTTTGACATTTGAAATTTATAATAGCCGAGGGAAGAGATTGTTAAGTGTCTCTGTTGCTAGTAGCTCTAAATATTCCTTGACAACCTTCATCAACAAAATACTTTGTATTTCTATGAGGAGACAGGCATAAATTAGCTTCCTTCAGATTGGCATTCACCAGATGCTCTGGGCCTGCATTGACCCTAATAGATGCAGTTGACATAGTTTCAGTTCAAAACATAAACTCAGAAGATTGCTTATATTGGTAGGGAAAGCTCACAGAGAGACAACTAATATACAGGAATACCCTTTGACTTTATGAACACAAACAGACAATAGTTCGGGAGGCCTTGCTTCGTTGCTCTTGTGCCCTGAAGCATTCAGCCCATGGCTTTTTTCACATCAATCTTGAGCCATTCAGAGGTTTCTTCTCCTGAAATGCATACCTGTCAAGCGCAACTCCGGAGATTACGGGACCTGCGCAGAACGTTTCTGCGCAGGTCCATTCTACCCAATGCTAAAAGCCTTCTACGCATGCGTAGAAGCAACCTGCGCAGAAACATTCTGCGCAGGTCGCTTCTATGCATGTATAGAAGGCTTTTACGCATGCGTAGAATGGACTTGCACAAAACGCATCCCCTTCTGCACAGAAGCCTTCTATGCATGCGTAGAAGGGTTATGCGTAGAAGGGTTCTACGCATACGTATAAGCCTTCTACGCATGCATAGAAAGGACCTGCGCAGAAGGGATGTGCAGTAACTCCTTTCCCCCCGCTGCCAAATTATGGGGTAGCGGCAGCTCCGGATGGGAAATCCCGGCCAATCCGGGATACTTGACAGGTATGGAAATGAACTCATTCTTTCTCCTACCCCATAGGTCTGCCACCCCGGAAAAATACATAACAGCACTTACTTTTTCCTTTGCATTCTCCTGAAAATCCATTATCTCCATGAAGCCTTTTTAAGGGCCTCCTTCGGGACTGTAGTGGCTTAGTGGTTAGGACACTGAACTTCATGATTGGAAGGTCGGCAGGTCAGCAGTTTCAGACTCGAGCGCTGCATGACAGAGTGAGCTCTCTTCTGTCCCAGTTCCTGCCAACCTAGCAGTTTGAAAGCAAGAAATTGCAAGTAGATAAATAGGGGACCACTTCAGTGGGAAGATAAAAAGCATTCTGTGCACTCCGATGTCTAGTCATGCCTGCCACATGTCCACAGAAACATCTGCAGAGGCATACAGTGGTGGCTCTTTGGCTATAGATTAGCATTGAACCCTATAGTTGGATACAACTGGCTTTCAAGCATGAGAGACCTTTACCTTTACTAAGTCTCTTTACTCTTCTGAAACTGGGCCCCAAAATATGTAGGGCCAGCCCCACCATTAAGTAAGGGGAGGCAGCCACTCTAGGAGACTGATGTGGAAGGGCAGAAGTTGGCAGTGTTGCATGAACTTCCATGAGGCCTTACCCATGTTCCCCTAAGGTGGCCTTATGTCTCCAGATGCAGTGTGAGATATTCTACCATCACCACTGTTGAAGTAAATGTTATCGCTTTGGCCATCCAGTTTCGTATGCCATTATGGTCAGCCATCTTGTCTTTCTTTATTCGTGTTAGATGCATCACCAGCATATAATAATGTACAAAAATAAAGTTAACACATCTAAAATAAAATAGAATTAAAAAGGGCTAGATGACATTTGCCCAATATTGGGCTACTTCAATAGCATTTCCTCTTGCCAACATAAGGCCCTCCTCAGTGCACGTTGAGGGGCATCGTGTGCATTGTATCATATGGGATATAGTTTGTACTGCTCCGCATTCACGCAGACTGTCATCTACAGGGAAACCTCACTTTCTTAGATTAGCCATTGATCTGTCGGGAGGTTCTCACTCTTTCAGACTAAACTACTCTGTACTATTCTACAGAAAGCAACCTAAAAGATTTATAGTGCCGGGGCAGATGTAAAAATTATTCTTCACAGAGGTTTCTTTTGCTAATTGACTCTGTAGCAAACAGCGTTTTGAGATTCACTGAACCTGTTTATTCAGATATAGCTGACAATTAAAACTAGCAATGTGGGATTTATGAGAATGTTCTTCTTTAACCCAAACACTGCCCTTTATCCTGCCTCCCCTCCAATGGCACTTGGTGAATCTAGCTTTCTTGAAAGATAAATAATTACCTCAGTTCAGAGAATGTTCCGGCAGGCTGATAAGGCTTCTCAAAACAAAACTCACTGAGGCCTTCTTTTCTCCCCTCCTGGATTTCTCCCTTTCTGACAAAACCTTTAATTTATGGTTATGCTAGATCCTTAGATTTCTCCTCTATCAAGGCTTGGAGGAGAACAAAATAAGCCACTACTATCTTCTTCAAATATAGCAGCTTTTATTGGTTACAAAATAGAGGTAGATTAATATGCAGATAAAATAGACATTTCAAAAATACAAATCATAAAACAAACATGAATAACTAAGCTAGCTAAATAGACTAAGTATGGGGCCAGAGAGACCCCCCATAGGATATTAGACTGGCATTGTCTAATACCTAAGGCAAAGGAAAAATGGACAGCATCTCACTGGGCTAGAGATCACTGACCCCCCTCTTCTTTTTAAAGAGAAAAAGGTTTGGGTTTTTATACCATTTTCCTCCTCACACCCACCATTTTAAAAATGTGAAAATTCCCAATTATGTCATCTAAAAGATAGTCAGACTGGACATCAAGGCGTCCAGCTGCAACTTCGCACCTGTGTGGTATGTGATGTTTTGTTTATCTAAATGTTCCATCTCCGTTATCTTCTGAGATGGATCTATCTGTCAGATTCCCAGACTTCTGTCCTTGAATCTGTGGCGTCAATGTGAGTGGGTGAAAGAGATCAAACTAACACTTTGGTATGCAACTACCTAATAATTGGCATTACTTCATAAAGCAGTAAATCAGCTAAGCATTCCTAACATCACACAGTAAAATAATGAGAATACATGTCTTCCTTTGAATTGCCCATGACATGATCTTCCCACCTCAGCATGTGGTCTGTTTAAAGCTTTCCACACAGGACATGGTTGTTCTTGGCCCGGTGGTAGAGAGTCATGTGCTTCCGCCCTGTTATCTGGTAGCTCCTTGCTCGCCTTCCATAGTTCTAAGGTGGTCTGTAGGGGCTGATTGTTCAGAGGGGCAGAAGTTGTGAAGAAGCTATGCCTTGATTTCATTCTCTGCTTTGGTGGTTGGTGACCAAATAGCAGGTGTGTTTCTGAGGATCTTGCTTTGAGCCATTCTTTCTGAGCAGCACTTTCTTGATAGAATTTTGCTGGACGGATGCCAGCTAGGTAATGCACTTTTTGTATAGTTGGTTTTAGGCATCCTGTGACCAATCTTGCTGTTTCATTTATGGCCACATCCACCTTCTCTGCATGCTTTGATCTTCACCACACTGGACTAGCATACTCTCCTGCAGAGTAACATGAAGCCATCATTTTATTCTTTGCTTGAAACAGCAAATTGTCTTGGATCAGGACTGGTAATATATAGTTGTTATGTATGTTAACTGTGCTTAAACTGTCAAGGCGATTCAAACCACCATGTTCCCGTGCTTTCCTAAGCTGTCAAACAGCATCCCTGTTTGACAGCTACGAAATCTCGTCAGACAGCGTAATCTTACAAGATTTCGTTATGGTGCGCAAATTAGAAGCTGACAGGAGCGGAATGTATCTTTTCTCATGTATCTATTATTATGCAAATAAGTGGATCAAAAATGTGCACACTCTGTTAGCCAATGGGCTTTTGTTATTACTGTTACTGTTACTGTTTATTGTGTATATAAGTCCAAGTTTTGCCCCATCCAAACTGTCAAGTGTCATCCAAGGAGGATGCTGGGGAAGGTGGAGGGCAAAAGAAGAAGGGGACGGCCAAAGATGAGATGACTAGATGGTATTGTAGACACAATGGGCACGGGGCTGTGCAGACTAAGGAGGATGGTGAAGGACAGGGGTGCCTGGAGAGCGATGGTCCATGGGGTCGCAAAGAGTCGGAATCGACTGTGCGACTGAACAACAACAAAAAAACTGTGTTCAAACCCCACTAATAAAGAGCTGAATTTCACTACTTCATTCGTCTCATCTTCATTCCTTGAACACTAAACTGGCGATGAGGATGGGATGGCATCCCCACACGGCAGCAACATCGGCCCATTCGACCCAGCTTGTCCAGAGAAATGGGCAACATACGAACGCCAGTTCCGCCACGCAATGGCCTCACAGAAGATCACCGACGAAGACCAGAAGCACTCCCACTTCCTTGCACAGTGTGGATCTGAGACGCTTGAGCTGACAACCCACCTCGTTCTTCCACAGGACGTGGATGTGGTGCTGCTCGCAGAGATCATGTCCACACTGAGGAGGCACCTGCACCCAGAGGTCTTGATCTTCCCAGCCAGGGTGGCCTTCCACAGAAGGGAGCAGTGACCCGGTGAATCCATTGCTGACTACGCTGCCGCCCTGCGCATTGCTGCCGCCCCGTGCAAGTGAACAACATCAAAGAAGTACTCCGGGACAGTCTGCTGGCCGGCATGAGAGATGAAGATGCTCAATGTTGCCTCATGATCAGAAAGATGCTAATCTTCAAGGCTGTCCTAGAAGAAGCAGTAGCGTCTGAGGCCACACGGTCCGGGATAAAGCTTTCCCGGCATCGCCACTCCACCACCAGTGCCACTGACTCAGCTGTGCAAACTCAGCAGAATTCATTTTCATCCTCCTCAGCATCGCCTGGTTCCACCTCTTCATTGGAGTTCAGCGAAGCAGAGGGAGAAGTCCGAGTGGTCTGACGAAAGCACCGAGAGCACCGTGACGATTGGGAGAAGAAATTCCTTCGCAAGTGTGATGGCTGCGGAGCCTGGCATGACCGCAGGAAGTGCCCATTCCTCACCCCAGAATTCCACAACTGCGGGTGAAGAGGGCACATCGCTAAGGTATGCCGGAAGCGGAGACCTCCAGCGCCTGAGGCCAAGAAGAGTCATCACCACAACACGGCCATCACCAAAGTGCCTGTCCCTCGCGCAGGACCTACCAGGCAGGCAGAGCTCAGAAGCCTCAATGCGTGGATGAGGCGGTGGTGTCGAGAGGAGGGTTTCAGATTTGTCAGGAACTGGAGAACATTTTGGGACAAGCCAAATCTGTTCAGGAGGGATGGGTTGCATTTGAACCATGATGGGACCAGATTGCTGGCACTCAACATCAAAAAGGCTGCAGAGCAGCTTTTAAACTGATAACTGGGGGAAAGCCGACAGGAGCTGGGCAGCATCCGGTTCGGGAAAGTGTGTACTTGAGTAGTGAGGAGGATGCAAAAATTACTGAGCAGAGCGAGGAGCTAGTCACTAGCATTCTAGCAGAAGGATGCAAGAGGCAGTCTAACAATGCAACTGGACACAAAAGACTGTGTCAGAAAAGCATATATAAATGCTTGTATACAAATGCTAGAAGCCTCCGGAACAAAATAGGGGAGCTGGAATACTTAGCAATAAATAAGAATATTGATATTATTGGTATCACTGAAACCTGGTGGACGGATGATAACCAATGGGATACAGTTATCCCAGGCTACAAACTGTACAGGAAGGATAGGAAGGGGCAAGTGGGAGGTGGTGTGGCCTTGTATGTCAAAGAAGTGATAAAATCGTATGAATTGGAATATCTAGGTGATTTGGAGTCACCCTTAGAAGCTCTGTGGGTAAGAGTACCAGGCCACAAGGATGGTCTAACAGTAGGCATATACTATCGGCCTCCGACTCAAACTCTTGAGGGAGACTGGCAGTTGGAGAATGTTGTAAAGGAGGCATCCAAGAAGGGAAGCCTGGTTATAATGGGGGACTTCAATTACCCTCACATAGACTGGGTGAACTGTTGTTTAGCACATGATAAAGAGATAAAGTTCCTAGATATGCTAAATGATTGTTCCCTGGGACAGATGGTTGAAGACCCAACTAGAGGTACAAGAATCCTTGACTTGATCCTGAGTAATACTCAGGATCTGGTGCAAGATGTTAATGTGACTGATCCAATAGGGAACAGTGACCACAACTCAATTATGTTTAACTTGAACATAGACCGCAAGTCACTGATAAAATCTAACACAGAGACCTTAAATTTTCAAAAAGGAAATTTCCCAAAGTTGAGGAAACTAGTAAAAAAGAAGCTGAAAGGGAAAATTGAGAGAGTCCAAACACTCCAAGAGGCATGGAGGCTGTTTACAAAAACAATAACAGAGGCTCAATTGGAATGCATACCCAAAAGGAAAAAGGCCACTGCCAGGTCCAAGAGGACTCCAATGTGGCTTACAGGAGCTGTTCGGGAAGTGATCAAGAGCAAGAAAAGCTCATTTAGAAGATGGAAGGCTTGTCCGAATGAGGACAGCAGGCAGAAACATAAATTCTGGCAGAACAAATGCAAGGCAACAATCAGGAAAGCAAAGCAAGACTTTGAGGAGCGTATAGCTAAAAATACTCAGAGAAATAACAAAGACTTCTTTAAGTACATTAGAAGTAAGAACCCAACTAGGAAGGCCATTGGACCATTAGATGACAATGGAAGGCAAGGGGTTATTAAAGAGGAAACAGAGATTGCAGAGAGACTCAATGAATTCTTTGCTTCAGTATTCACTGAAGAAGACAGAGGCCACATGCCCAAAACAGAGCCTATCTTCGTAGGGAGGGAAACCGAAGAATTAAGCCAGATAGAAATAACCAGGGAGGAGGTCCTTGCATGTCTTGTTAAGCTAAACACTAACAAATCACCAGGACCAGATGGAATCCATCCACGAGTTCTCAGGGAACTTAAAGATGAAATTGCTGATCTCCTAGCCAAAATATATAATCTTTCCCTCAAATCAGGCTTTGTGCCTGATGACTGGAAGGTAGCGAATGTAACACCAATTTTCAAAAAAGGATCCAGGGGTGATCCAGGAAATTACCGACCTGTCAGTTTGACATGTGTCCCAGGTAAAGTGATGGAAACCATCCTAAAAGATAGAATTAATAGGCACATAGAAGAGAAGGCGCTGCTAAAGGAGAGCCAACATGGTTTTTGCAAGGGCAAATCATGCCTCACTAATCTGTTGGAATTTTTTGAGAGTGTCAACAAGCATGTGGATAAGGGGGATCCAGTTGACATTGTTTATCTGGACTTTCAGAAGGCTTTTGACAAGGTCCCACACCAAAGGCTCTTGAATAAACTTACCAGTCATGGAATAAAGGGACAGGTCTTGTCCTGGATCAGCAACTGGCTAAGGGACAGGAAACAGAGGGTAGCACTAAATGGACACTTCTCCAAGTGGAGGGAAGTAAAGAGTGGGGTCCCCCAAGGTTCAGTACTGGGACCCCTGCTTTTCAACCTCTTCATAAATGATCTAGAGGTAGGAGTAAAAAGCAAGGTAGCCAAATTTGCTGATGACACTAAATTATACAGGGTAGTGAAAACTGTGAGAGATTGTGAGGAGCTTCAGAGGGATCTCTCGACACTGGGGGAGTGGGCAAAACAGTGGCAAATGAGTTTCAACATTAGTAAGTGCAGAGTGATGCATGTTGGGGCAAAGAACCCCAATTACATTTATAAACTGATGGGGTCTGAACTCTCTGCGACAAACCAGGAAAGGGACCTTGGTGTCCTGGTGGACAACTCAATGAAGGTGTCAACCCAGTGTGCCTCAGCAGTGAAAAAAGCAAACTCAATGCTAGGGATCATTAGGAAGGGTATAGAAAATAAGTCAGCAAGTGTCATTTTGCCTCTTTATAAATCTATGGTGAGGCCCCATCTGGAATACTGTGTACAGTTCTCGTCGCCATACCTCCAGAAGGATATTATGGAGCTGGAAAAAGTGCAGAGGAGGGCAACCAGAATGATTAGGGGACTGGAACACCTTCCTTACCATCTGAGGCTGCAACGGTTGGGCCTCTTCACTCTTGAACGACGACGTCTAAGAGGTGACCTGATTGAAGTTTATAAAATCATGCACGGTGTGGACAAAGTAGATAAGGAAAAACTGTTTTCCCTATCGCATAACACTAGAACTAGGGGACACTCGATGAAACTTTTGGGTACTAGTTCTCAAACAAATAAGAGAAAGTATTTTTTCACCCAGAGGATTACTGGTCTATGGAACTCCCTGCCAGAAGAAGTGGTGACAGCTGTCAGTCTTGACAGCTTTAAGAAAGGATTAGACAAGTTCATGGAGGACAAGAGTATCAATGGCTATAATTATGGATACTTAAGGACAACCTCCGGGTTGGAGAGATAGGCAGGATATCTCTCAATATCATTTCCAGGGAATCCTAAGCAGGTGAAGGCATCTGCTTGGGAATACCCTGAAGGAAATGGTGAGCCACTGTGTGAGACAGAATGCTGGACTGGATGGGCTGTGGCCTGTTCCAGCAAGGCTGTTCTTATGTTCTTATGTTCTTAAAGTGTCACCCGAACCTGAGCCGTGCCAAGTGGGCATCGTCAGCGAGCATTTCTACGCAGAACAGAGCCTTCAGGATGTCCCCTTCAAGATGGAGGTGGATTCAGGAACTACCTTTTCCATAATTCCACAGCAGGAGTTTTTAAGGATTTCCCCTGCCTCTCAGCACAAGCTTAAATCCCTTAAGACTTCCGTCCGGGATGTGCAAGGTTGCCAGATTCCGGTCCTGGGGGTGGGTAATTTCTTGGTTAAATTCAAAAACATTCACGTTTCCTTGCCATTGGTTGTAGTAAAGTAGGGCACGAACTGTCTTATTAGAACCCAATGGTTTAAGCCCCTGGGAATCTGGCTTTCTGGCATTCACGCAATAGACTCTGACCCAATCCGGGACATTTGTGCTGCACATCCTGAGGTGTTCAAAAAGGGTTTAGGCTTATACAAAGGACCCCCTGTTGACTTTGAACTTGACCCTACCATCCGGCCCATCCAGATGAAGCCATGCTGGGTACCCTTTGCTTTAAAGGAGAAGATAGAAGCCGAGCTGGACAAACTGGTGGGGCAGGGCATCCTAGTGCCGGTGGACTCCGCAGAGTGGGAGACACCAATTGTCACTGCTTTGAAAAGTAATGGGGAGGTTAGGATATGCGCAGACTATAAGTGTACCATCAATAAAGCTATTCACCCAAATACATATCCTGTGCCCGTAGTAAGCCACCTTCTTGCCTCCTTGCATGGAGGAAATTGCTTTGCAAAACTTGACCTTGCCCAGGCTTGCCAACAATTAACTGTGTCTACTGCTGCTGCCATAGCCCAGACCATAGTAATGCATAAGGGGGCATTTAAGGTAACCAGACTACAATTCGGGGTGAATGCAGCCCCCGGAATATTTCAATTGCTTGTAGAACATATTTTAAAAGGGTTGACCGGTGTCCTGCCATATTTTGACAATGTTCTGATCACCGCTAAGGACACTGTTGAACTAGCAGCCAGGCTTGATCAAGTCCTGTCACGTTTCGAGCAGGCTGGTATATGTCTCAGAAGAGTTCCTGGGGTACCGGATTACACCCCAAGGTATCATGGCCGTGCCGAATGCACCCAGGCCAAAATGTAAAGCCGAATTGCAATCATTTCTAGGATTGTTAAAAGCCTATCATGCTTTTTCTCCATCGCAAAGCCTCAGTTGCCGAACCATTACATCGGCTTCTTAAGAAAGATACTGTTTGGCACTGGGGTTATTGCCCGGAGAAAGCGTTCCATGAACTTAAAAGGCTACTATCTTCGGATGCTGTGTTAACTCACTTTGATCCTAATAAGAAAGTTGTACATGTGTGTGATGCATCCCCTGTGGGGGTGGGAGCTTTGTTATGCCATGTACTAAATGATGGAAGGGAAGCCCCCGTAGCATTCTATTCCCGTTCCCTCTCAAAGCCTGAGAAAAATTATGCTCAGACAAACAGGGAGGTGTTGGCAATCGTGGCTGGCACTAAGAAATTCCACAATTACCTTTATGGAAGGCCTTTTACCATCGTAACTGACCACAAGCCCCTCCTTGGAATTTTTGTGAATGTGAAACCCACGCCTCAAATTCTGTCCCCAAGGATGTTGCGTTGGGCAATTTTCCTAAATGCATACGATTTTACTTTGGTGCACTGGGCCAGATTGTGAGATCGAAAGCAACCACCAGGTCCTCATGATTGAGGCATTCGACTCACCCCCGGTCGTCCCCTCAGATATATCCAAAGCCACGGCCAAGGATGTAACATTGACTAAAGTAATGTCTTGGGTACAAAAGGGCTGGCCTGTCTCTCCTCTAGCCGAGGAATTTAGAACATTCCACTGCAAGCATTTGGAATTGTCAGTGGAATGAGGTTGCCTTCTATGGGGCCAGCAGGTGGTCATTCCTGTCACTCTCAGGAAAAAGGTTTTACATTTACTTCACACAAGTCACCCGGTAATTGTACGTTTCAAACCCCTTGCCCATAGCTACTTTTGGTGGCCTCAACTGGACCAAGACATAGAACAGATGGTCGGCACTTGTGCCAGTTGTCAATCCTCTCACACACAGCAGTCCCACCTTCCCTCTCGGGAATGGGATTCTGCTAGGGGCCCGTGGTTAACTGTGCTTAAACTGTCAAGGCGATTCAAACCGCCATGTTCTTACACTTTTCTAAGCTGTCAAACAGCGTCCCTGTTTGACAGCTATGAAATCTCACCAGAGAGTGTAATCTCGCGAGATTTCATTATGGCGCGCAAATTAGAAGCTGACAGGAGTGGAATGTATCTTTTCTCATGTATCTATTATTATGCAAATAAGTGGATTGAAAATGTGCACACTCTGTTCGCCAATGGGCTTTTGTTATTATTGTTACTGTTACTGTTTATCGTGTATATAAGTCCGAGTTTTGCCCCATCCAAACTGTGTTCAAACACCACTAATAAAGAGCTGAATTTCACTACTTCATTCGTCTGCTTCTTCATTCCTTGAACACTAAAATAGTACAACTGTTTGATCACATAATACTCTTTGTTACACTTATTTCCATTTGGCTTCTCTTCTCTTGCCTCTTTTGTTGTTGTTGTTCAGTCTCACAGTCGATTCTGACCCTTTGTGATCCCATGGACCATTGCCCGCCAGGCATTTCTGTCCTCCACCAACTTCCTCAACCAACCCAGTTCTGTGCCCATTGTGTCTACAATACCATCTAGCAATCTCATTTTTGGCCGCCCCCTTCTTCTTTTGCCCTCCACCTTTTCCCATCATCAAGGCTTTCTCAAGTGAATCCTCTCTTCTCCAAAGTACTTTAGCTTCATCTTTACTATTTGTCCTTCTAAGGTGCAGTCAGGGTTGATTTCTTCAAAGATCAACCTATTTGTTCTCCTCGCTGTCCAGGGTACTCTCAAAACTCTCCTCCAACACCACATTTCAAAGGCATCTATTCTTCTGTGCTCAGCTTTCCTAATGGTCCAGCTCTCACAACCATACATTACCACCGGGAATACCATTGCTTTGACTATGGGAATTTTGGCCTGCAAGGTGATGTCTCTACTTTTCACTATGTTCCTCAGGTTTCTCATAGTTTTTCCCCCGCAATAATCAGTGGCCTTTTTATTTCATGGCTGCAATCTCCACCTGCAGTGATCTTGGATCTTAAGAAAGTAAAATCTGTCACTGCTTCTACTTCTTCCCCATCTATTTCCCAGGAACTGATTGGGCTTGTTGCCATTATCTTTGTTTCCTTGATGTTGAGTCTCAAGCCAGCTTTTGCACTTTCTTCTTTCAACCTAATCAGGAGCTTCTTTATTTTAATTTATATGCTCTTTGGATACAGGAGTCCGTCTTTTTGAACTTGCATCTTCCATGCGGATGAAACTATAATAAACCAACAAGAATTTATGGACTTCTGTAATTAAGCCTTTTACAACCAAAGCTTGGCATTCTGAGATTCCATCAGAGGGGCAGGGTCCCCCCCAAAAGCCTTGAAACATGCTTTGTCTAAAAACTGCACACAAGTCGGGTATGAATGGAAAGAAAAGGAATGTTAGATGGGCAGGAAAACAAAATATACTGAAAGGCCTGGAAAGTTTTCTCTTCCTCTTACCCAGTTAGTAGTTTCAGCAAATGAACAGGCAAGGGGAAATGGAGGGAAAACCCACCTTTTTCTTTGTGAACATATTACAGAGCAGAAGAACCCTCATCATAGCTAATAACTTCAATAACTCTGGCAGTGTGGAGATGGAAGGACAGTTATGAGAACAAATGACCTTCTATTCTTATTACCTGCCTAACATGAAAAAGTATTAACATGAAAAAGAGCTTGGGCAGGGCCAACCATATTTGGAATAGCAATAGCAATTATACTTATATACCACCCCATAGTGCTCTGAGTGGTTCACAAGCTAATTAGCAGGGGTGTGCTGGACAGGGTCAAGGGGCAGCGACCAAGGGACGGGGCGAGAAGGCTTCCCCTGGGAACCGCTTGGTCCGCTTCACTTTGCTCCGCTCTGCCTGGCGTGCAGCACTTTAGAATAAACCATTGCTCCAAGCTGAAGGAGGAAGCTTGGAGCAATGGCTTAATCTAAAGTGCAGCGAGCCGGGTGGATAAAATAATAATAAAGTTATTATTTTTGCCCCAGGGTGTCAGAGGCGAGGGCGCACCGGGATGAATCCCCTTGTACCGGTGGCCCAGCCCATGCCTGGTAATTCGCATTTTGCCCCTAACATGCTGGGCACTTATTTTACCTATCTTGGAAGAATGGAAGGCTGAGTCAACCTTGATCCCTGTCAGGATTGAACTCACAAATTGAGCAGCAGTTAACCATTGCACCACCAGTGCTCTTTATAATAACCCAATCTGTTCTACCTGACATTTTCTGTCTTTAACCTTAACTCAAGGTTGAAGAAAATGAAGGAGAGCCAGACAACCTAGGTTTAAAAAACTCATTGTCACAGCTTGGAGAAGTTCCTTTTCTCTGTTGTTCTAATTGTTAGGAACATGGCCCTTATTGGTTTGAGGGACTATTTTGCAGTAGGAAATTTTAAAAAAATATCATTGTACAGGCCGCAATAAGTTTTCCCTCTTTGCTTGGGGAACAGTGCTGTTTAAATAGTAATATAAGTGATATTCCTCCCTCCCCCCAATAGTTCACTTATCTTTATTTTGAACCACAAATCACTACAGCTAGAGGCTCAGATTGGTTCAGAACCCTAGGAGATTTAGCATTATCTCTTCAAAAATACAGCTATGCTGTCAAAGGAACTCTGTTCAAGTCCAGATAGGGTCAACTTAAGGAATATGATTTGACTTCAAAAGGTTTCTTGGCATTTGAACCCAAAGATACCAAGCTAGTTTGGTTGTTGCCTACAATAAAACCTCCTACACTTTTCATGTCTCTAAAACTGAAAATCCTTTCAATCCCGCTGAGGCCTTTATTGAGACTGACTCACCCTTTGTTTGAAATTCAACAGCGAGTGTCATAACAACCAACATAATAATTGCACTGCAAGCTGCAAAATAAACAAGACTTTGACAAAGACACTTCGGTTAATCACCATATATATTTTCTGGACAAATATTAGTAACAGCAGCCAGCAATTGTTGTTTGATAAAAGCTATGTCAGATCCAACTAAGCAATCCCAAGTCCAGGTTTAGGCACATAATACGTTCAAATAATAGCTAGTAGTGCCAGAGGCTTATTTCCATTTCATATAGTCTCCTCTGAAATCTGTCCATAGGATCTCCATCAGACTCTAATTTCTTTATATCAGAGATAGGCAAAATCTGTAGAACCAGGGGCTCTTTTGCATATTGCCACCATTGGTCAAAGGCCCAAATAGTTTGGAGCTTACATTTTATTGGCGGTGGTGGTGGCAACTACTCGTGTCCGAACATACCTTTTTCCTGAAAGAAATTATTTTCTTTGTTGATGGTTGTGTCTCTGGTGACTCAATAAGCCAATCTTGGCATGAAACATGTGACCACACACATTACACTGAATAGATGGTGGAGGACGTGGTTGAGTTTGACGAAGCCTCCGTGCTTGTTGCTTAGCCTCTTCAGATGAATTCTTCTCTCTTCATGTTTGTGGTGTTCCCCTTTGAAGTGATTAGTAGCAGTACAGATGGTATGGCACCAAAGTAGGCAATCTTCAGCCGTTGTCTCCCAGGTTTGTGGGTTCACATTTTATACATTATTATAATACATTTCATTACTTCTCAAGTCCAAAGATTAATTAAAAAATCAGTTAAAATTGCATTTGAGTCACTCTAGGATAGATGTAATCTATCTATATCTATATTATATATATAAAGACAGGTGAGGTCTTGTATGTTCTCCATACAAATCCACACCCCTGCATCAATCGTGCTATAACTTGGCACACACCTACCTTGCGTGAGCAAGAGCACCACTGTGGGGGTCTGGCAGCCCATGGCAGGGTGTGTGCACCAAAAAATGGGACACAAAGGGGTCGCCCCCACTGTCAAGTTTTCAAATACAGGAAAAGGTGGCAGTGCGCACACATGGAAAACTGTGCATGTGCGAAAGACCATGCATGCGCCCAGCAGCCTAACCACTATTTGAGGCAGTGTTCATGGTGGTGCATGCACATACATCCACACACTCCCAGCAGGCTAACCGCCGATCCAGCCAGCGTGCAGGACAGCATTGGCGGGAGAGGTAGCGGTTCACCAGGGGGCACCCCTACTGCCTGGACTAAACACACCAGGAAAAATGAGGCAGCATACGCGTCAGGGTGCACTTAGCAAGAGGGTGCCCCCACTGCTGGGAACTAAACACACCGGGAAAGTTGAGGCACATATGTCGCGGAATGCCCAGAGGCCTGCCCGCCATTCCAGCCAGCGCCCGGAGCAGCACCCGAGCCAACAGCGGACACGCAGTTGCCATTGGCGGGATAAGCGACAGCGCGGGTGAGCAACCTCAACTCAACCACTGTACATCCACACATGTCTAGGTGTGTTTGTATGTGTGCGGGGGAAGAGTCGGGGACGGTGTGTGTCATGGGGGGGGGGGTGTACCACTGTAAATAAATAACCAGACCCTGGGAAACGCTGGGTAATCAGCTAGTTTAGTATAAATCAGCACTGATTACCACATGCTTTAAATTGGTTGATAGTGGTAGAAACATTATTATTATTATTATTATTATTATTATTATTATTATTATTATTATTATTATTATTATTATTATTATTATTATTATTATTATTATTATTATTATTATTATTATTATTATTATTATTGTTGTTGTTGTTGTTGTTGTTGTTGTTGTTGTTGTTGTTGTTGTTGTTGTTAATTTTTTATACCGCCCACTCAGCCAAAGCCGACTCTGGGCGGTTCACAACAGTGGGTAAAAACAGATAAAAACAAATAAAACAGATAAAACCCAGCAATAAGAACCCACCCCTAAAAAGA
This sequence comes from Bradypodion pumilum, assembly GCA_035047305.1. Taxonomy (NCBI): domain Eukaryota; kingdom Metazoa; phylum Chordata; class Lepidosauria; order Squamata; family Chamaeleonidae; genus Bradypodion; species Bradypodion pumilum. The sequence continues at coordinate 430,805,574 of JAWDJD010000002.1, read as the reverse complement.
GAGGGGTGCAGGAACCGAAGAAACTGTGGGGTAGGCATCCTCCCCTATATTAACCACCCAAAGGAAGCCACCCCTCCACCTGCACCCCAAACTTGGCCCACCAGCCAGGTTTTTAGTTCTTTTCTAAAGGGCAACAACTCCGTCTGGAGACGCAGTTCCACAGGCAGGAGGTTCCAAAGGGCAGGTGCGGACACATAGAAGGCTCTCCTCCTTGTGCCAGAGAGGCAAGCCCCCTGGCCAATGGCACTATTAGAGAGTCCCTCCAGTCCGCTCTGGTTGGATGGACAGACGTCCTTAGGGCGATGCGGTCTCTAAGGTAACCTGGCCCACTACCATTTAGGGCTTTAAAGGTCAAAACCAGCACCTTGAATTGCACCCGGAGGCAAACGAGTAACCAGTGCAGCTCCCGCAGCAGTGGTGAGGCATGGGCATAACGTCCACACCCCATCACCACCCGGGCCGCCGCATTCTGGACCAGCTGTGGCCTCTGAATGGTCATCAAGAGCAGCCCCATGTAGAGTGCATTACAGTAGTCTAGTCTGGAGGTCACCAGAGCATGAGTGACCATGAGCAAAGAGTCCCAGTCCAGGAGTGTGCGCAACTGGTGAATCACCCGAAGTTGGGCGAAGGCCCTCCTGGCCACAACCACCACCTGTTCTTCTAGCAGCAGCCGCGAATCCAGGAGGACCCCCAATTTGCGCACTGGGTTGGTCTGGGGCAAAATAGCCCCATCCAAAACCAAAGATGGTAGCTCCCGGGATAACACAGGACCCCCCATCCACAGCCACTCAGTCTTACTAGGATTCAGCTGTAACCCATTTGCCCCCATCCAGACCCCAACCGCCTCCAGACAACTGGAAAGGACTTTGACTGCATCACTGGGGTCCCCACGGGCCGAGATGTACAACTGTGTATCATCTGCGTACTGATGGTACCGCACCCCGTGGGAACAGATGATCTCACCCAGCGGCTTCATGTAGATGTTAAATAGGAGAGGAGAGAGTACCGAGCCCTGAGGCACCCCATATTTTAGGAACCTAGGACTGGACTTCTCGCTCTCCAACCACACCAACTGGGTCCGGCCCCTCAGAAATGAGGAAAACCAGGACCACACAGTGCCCTGGATCCCCAATCCTCGGAGCCGTTCCAGAAGGATACCATGGTCGATGGTATCGAAAGCCGCTGAGAGGTCAAGAAGAGCAAGGACAGACAGATGACCGCCATCCCACTCTCGCCAGAGATCATCCATCAGCGCGACCAATGCAGTCTCAGTACCATATCCAGGTCTGAATCCTGACTGGAAGGGGTCCAGATATTCTGCTTCATCCAGTACCCCCTGCAACTGACGCGCCACTGCCTTTTCCAATACTTTCCCCAAAAAGGGGAGGTTGGAAACAGGACTGTAGTTGGTTAGGACTGCTGGATCGAGGGATGGCTTCTTCAGGAGGGGGCGCACCAAAGCATGTTTCAATGGTGCAGGAAATATCCCCTCCCAAAAAGACGCATTAATTATAGCCCTGACCCAGCCACCTGTCACCATCTTGGAGGCTTTTACCAGCCAGGCGGGACAGGGATCCAATGGACAATTAGTGGTGCAGACCGCCGCAAGGAGCCTGTCCACTTCATCTGGGGCAACAGGATCAAACCGATCCCAGATAACACAGCAAGACTGTGCCATGGCTCCCCCCTGACCCTCCCCATCCACGCCAAGATTAAACCCTGAGCGAATCCGATCGATTTTCTCCACCAGATGGTCAGCAAAGTCCTCAGCCGATCCCTGCCAACCAGGCAAAGCCCCCCCTCACCAAGGAGGGACCTGGTCACCCGAAACAGGGTGGCTGGGTGATTATCAGCGGAGGCAATAAGGGAGGTGAAGTATTGCCTCCTCACCACCCCCATCGCCACTAGGTAGGCCCTAGCTAGTGTCCAATCGGAATCGTTCCTGCTCTTCACCTAGCAGCGCTCAAGGTGTCTCTTTGCCCGTTTGAGCTCCCGTAGTTCTTCCGTGAACCATGGGGAAGACCTAGCTCCGCGGGCTCTGAGAGGCCGTAGTGGAGTGATTACATCCAAGGCAGCTGTCGTCGACCCATACCACAGGTCAACAAGTGCCTCGGGCGAATCGTGTTGCCGATCCAGGGGGAAATCCCCCAGTTCCCTCTGGAATCCATCCGGATCCATCAGTTGCCAGGGGCAGGCCACTTTAATAGACCCTGCCTCCCTACGATGAAGTGTCGCCCCCAGAAAGTCTAGAGCCACCAGATAGTGATCTGACCATGGCACAGGTGTTATGTCTAGCTTCTGTAAACTCAGATCACTCTGCCACCGCTCCGACAAAAAGACTAAATCTGGTGTTTGGCCACTGCCCCTGGTAGGGCCCCGAATTTCCTGAGCCAGGTCCATAGTTGCCATGGAAGCCATGAACTCCTGAGCCACCCTGGAACCGGACCCCAGCGAAGGCAAATTGAAGTCCCCCAGAACCATCAGCCTAGGGAACTCCAACGGCAATGCTGAGACAGCCTCGAGGAGCCCAGGTAGGGAGTCCCTTACCCTGCAAGGGGGCAGGTACAGGAGTAGGATCCCCAACTGACCCTTTGGGCCCAGCCGCAGGAGCAGGGCCTCACGACCCAGAATTTGTGGAGCAGTGGCCCTGGTGACTCCCAGTGACTCCCTGGCTATAATGGCAACACCACTGCCCTTGCCCTCATCCCTAGGCTGGTGCCAAACACCGAACCCGGCCGGACACATCTCTGATAGAGGCACCCCATCCTCTGGTCTCAGCCAGGTCTCAGTGATGCATGCCAGGTCGGCCGTCTCCCCCAGAATAGAATCTTGTATTAGGGGCGCCTTACTACAGACCGACCTGGCATTCATCAGCAGCAGCCTAAGGGTGGGGTCACCCTGGATCAGCTGCTCAGGACCTAGAGGTGAAACCGAGGGGCCAGAAAGCGGGACAGATACTAAGCATCGGTCCCGCATTCTCCGAGTGTGGCCCACCCCACGGTGGTGGTCCCCTGGAACCTCCACCATTAACCTAGACGGAGTGTCACCTCATCTTCCCGGATGGCAGGGCCATCTCTCCCTCCCTCCCTAACCCACTTAAAACATACCCTCTCAGTCTCTCTACCCATGTTGATGGTCCCGGCGAGTTCCGACTGGCCGCAAGAGTCTCCAGGGCGGCAGTGGAAATTCTGGCATGACCGCTGGCCTTTTGAGCCCCCCGCAGGGAGGTGGGAGCACGGGACACCGATGGTGGAGGTGGTCCCAACAAGCTCTGATTGACTGCAGGTGTCTCCAGAGCGGCGGTGGAAACTCTGCCATGACCTCCGGCCCTTTGAGCCCCCCGCAGGGAGGCAGGAGCCTGGGACACCAATGGTGGGGCGGTTCCAGCAATCTCCAACTGGCCGCAGGTGTCTCCAGGGTGGGGGTGGCGGAAGCTCCGCTGCGACCACCGGCCTACCAAGCCTCCCGCAGGGGGGCGGGAGCCTGGGATGCCGATGATGGGGGTGGTCCCAGCAATCTCCAACTGGCCGCAGGTGTCTCTAGGGTGGGGGTGGCGGAAGCTCCGCCACGACCACCGGCCTACCAAGCCTCCTGCAGGGGGGCGGGAGCCTGGGATGCCGATGATGGGGGTGGTCCGAGCAATCTCCAACTGGCCGCAGGTGTCTCCAGGGCGGCAGCAGGAGTTCCTCCGTGGCTGCCAGCCTTTTGAGCCCCCTGCAGGGAGGCAGGAGCCTGAGATGCTGATGGTGGGGTGGTCCCAGTGAGCTCCAACTGGCCATAGGTGTCTCCAGGGCGGGGTGGAAATCCCGCCATGGCTGCTGGCCTTTTGAGACCCCGCAGGGAGGTGGGAGCCCAGGACGCTGATGGTGGGATGGTCCCGGCGAGCTCCAAACTGGCCGCAGGTGTCTCCATGGTGGCGGTGGAAGTTCATCCACGGCCACCAGCCTTTTGAGCCCCCCGCAGGGAGGTGGAAGCCCGGGACGCCAATGGTGAGGGTGGTCCCAACGACCTCCTGGCAAAGGGAGGAGGGGCGGAGGCTGTTGTCTTCTGCCGGCCCGAATGGCCCTTTACCTCTCCTGACAAAGGGAGGAGGGGTGGGGCTCACCTCAGCTGGTCAGAAGCTGTTGTCTTCTGCTGGCCCCGATGGCCCTTTACCTCTCCTGGCAAAGGGAGGAGGGGCAGGGCTCACCTCAGCTGGTCAGAGGCTGCTGCCTTCTCCCGGCCCCGAGGGCCCTTTACCTCTCCTGGCAAAGGGAGGAGGGACAAGGCTCACCTCAGCTGGTCGGAGGCTGCTGTCTTCTGCTTGCCCCGAAGGCCCTTTACCTCTCCTGGCAAAGGGAGGAGGGGCGGGGCTCACCTCAGCTGGTCAGAAGCTGTTGTCTTCTGCTGGCCCCCGATGGCCCTTTACCTCTCCTGGCAAAGGGATACCGTTTTATCACTTGATGTTTTCCTCTACAAATGAATAATTAAGAAGGCTTCAGCATTGTTTTTATTTATTTATTTATTTATTTATTTATTTATTGCAGTTTGATTCAGATGCGGCACACATGAAATTGGATTAAACTCCCTGGTAGCTCCAAATAAGTTTTCTAAGAAAATGCTTTAAAGTTAGTGCTGAAAGGAACTAGCACTAAGCCACCAGAAAAAAATAAATTTTGAAAAGAGGTGGAAATTGCCAATTAGCACCTTGTCAGATCAAAGGACTCAGTGGTTAGAGTGAAAAGAGAAGCTGATTGTAGTTGTCTAGATGACTACAGCAATTTCTCCCATGGAAACCAGCAGGACTTGCTTTGAAAAACTGTGGATCACAATCGATCTATGGGTATTTTCCATGCTGCGTAGTCACACCTTAAGTCACTTCAGAAAACTATTAAGGACCTAGCCTCTGTGAATATCAATAAGGAAGAACCTAGAGAAAATGTTGGGTATTAGATATTTCCTGCCCACTGCTATAAAAAAAAATCTTCAAGTAAGTCTTCCTATGATAAGCAATGAATTTTAGTAGCCAACTATGCTGTCTACTTTCTTCTTCTTCAATCACTAGTCATGGCAATTTCTTGCTTTCAAACTGCTTAGGTTGGCAGGAGCTGGGACAGACTCAATCGCACGGCGCACGGGCCTTGAACTGCCAAACTTCAAACGTCGCCAAGCGCAGCATCATAGCCTCTAAGCCACTGCATGCACTTAAACCCTTTTTACTGCACTGGTCATCAACCGCACTAAAGTTTGATTGATTGATTGATTGATTAACTCACACTAGTCATGGCAACATTGAAATCATCAGACTTGCTTTTCTTTCTACACAAGATAAAGAGTTGTGGAGTTGGAATCCCTTGTGAGTAAAGTTCAATAGAAAATGTTGCAAGCTATTGAATGAACTATTGAAAACTATTGAATGAACCAAAGCAATTAGGAGTAGCTGAGATACCTTTTAAGCTTATTGACTAAGATGGGTGGGCAACGCCTAGTGCAGTGATGGCGAACCTTTTAGAGACTGAGCGCCTAAACAGAGAGGTGGGGTGAACTCTGCACTGGGGGGAGGGAGGAAGCACTCCCATTGGGCTACTGGGCAGAGAGGTGGGGGGACTCTGTGCTGCATTTGCTAACAGAGAGGGCTCAGAGTGAGATTACTATGGTTGGGGTCATTCACCAAGTGTGTGGTCTTTTGTTCACTGGATCCTCAAAAGATCTGCTTCATAATGGCAAAATAGAGTTGTGTTAGTAGAAGACATACATTCAACTTATGTCTTGATATATAACCTTTCACTGATCATAACTCCTATTCTGTGGACTTTATTTTTTCCTTGATATCGCCCCATTCATTTATTGAAATTAGGGTCTGTATAGCAGACTCCTTCACTGTTTCTTTAGCCTGGCCTACAGACACAGGAGTTTGAGGTGTATCCGACTCTAGGGTTCAGTGCTCATCTCTGTTTCAAAGCCGAAGAATCAGCACTGTCTCCTTCTGCAGACGTTTCCATGGTCATGTGGCAGGCATGACTAGACACCAGAGCACATGAGATGTTGTTACCTTCCTACCAAAGTGGTTCCTATTTATCTACTTGCAATTTCTTGCTTTCGAACTGCTAGGTTGGCAGGAGAGTTGTTAAAATATATTATGTAAATATCACAATAAAAAACAAACATACATAAAGACACACAGTAAAACCTTGCATAAAGAGCACCTTGCTTAGAGACTAACTCGCTTAAAAAGCAGAAATTTCTCTGAATGGTCGCCTCGCTTAACAACTAAAACCAACAAAAAACTCACTTAACAACTAAATCGGGCTTCGCAATCTCTCCCCCCCCCCACCAGAAGTCACAATTGGTAACTAACAATGGTGTTTCCCTTAAAGAGCAAACTCACTTAAAGAGCAATCCTGTGTAACACATTATGCTCTTTAAGCGAGGTACCATTGTATATAAAGATTAAAACTGAAATTAAAAACAATTTTAAAAATCATTTAAAAAATTGTCAATTCATAAAGCATTCCTGGGACACTAACCATTGATAAGTAATGTTAACCTGCAGTAATTAAATGTCATTCTTTATTCCTGTACCCCACAAAGGAAACAAATATGAATATACTCTCCTGCTGAAGAAACACCTGAAAATGAAGGTCCTTACCTGATAACAGGAGGACAAGAGGGAGGGGACCAATCTGGCTTCTCAGGGCAGCAGATTCCAAAGCTTGGGAGCAACCACTGAAAGGACCATCTTTCATATCCTCACCAAATAAGCTTGGGAAGACAGAAGAACTGACAGAAGGGTCTCCATACATAGGATAGTAAATCACACTAGAGCAGACTCAATGAATCAATGGGGATTTTTTTTGAGTGAACTTTTCCACAATTTTCCACTGATTCAAATGAATCTACTCTAGTTGCAATAACATGGTAAAGTTGCCCTATATTCATACTCTAGTCCAGGATAAAACCTTTTAAAATTAATTTTCAAGTTTCAATACTGATTTCTTTGATTTTTTTTCAGATCTTCATTTTCTTGGAAGAGAGTATAAAAGCTATTTTAATAAGCATTTTATCCTGTTATATGAGTGAAAGAGAGAGGGGAAAGAGAAATCCTTTCAAGACCTCTGCTGCATAGAACAGAATGTAGATGGAGGATTATTTCTGTTTGTAAAGAGTGCTTAATTATTCTGTCAAGAAGCTTAGAGAGACCGTCTTGCAGAATGAACCTTATAGATTATCAGCTTCTTTGATAAAAAGCTAAATGCAGGTACTCTCTGCATTTCCCCCCTCTCATGTTTAGTGTGATAAGCATCCCCTGAGAGAATTTTATTGGAATTTATAGGAACATAATATGGCTAAAAGTAAAACACAGGATAAAGCACAGAACAAGCTACCTATGTGTGGTTGCAAAGGTATTCTGAATACAGTAAAACCCCATTTTACAGAAACTTCATTTTATAGAAACCCCATTTTACAGGGATTTTTTTTTGCTGAAAACGTGTCCCATTTTACAGAAAACCCCCATTTTACAGAATGTGATTTCCCAGAACACATTGCGCCTGGTGGGCTATAAAAGACCATCTGCTGCCATTCTGGGCCTTGTGGGTGACAGTAGAGTGGTCTGGAGAGGAGTTAGAGTGGGGGTTTTTTGGGGTGTGTGTGTGTGTACAGGAACCTTTTTTTTTTGCATTCTTATGTGAGTACCTCATTTTACAGGAAAAAATGAGTTAAGGAAAAAGCTATAGAACAGACTTTTTCCATAAAATTGGGTTTTACTGTATTCTAAAGTGCCTTAAAACCAAATGATCCTTCAGTCATTACAAATCTATTACCTTGATAATGATTCTCAGATTAAAATTCCAATAGCATGTTCACAAACACTGCAGCCAAAACTCTGCTCACAATCTGACCCTGATCTCTGTAGGCTCATGGTTGACTCAGCTTTCCATCTTTCCAAGGTCAGAAAAATGATTTCCCAGCGTTTTAGGGGACAAAATGCTAATTACCCTGTGAACCATCCAGAGAGTACACTAAGCACTATGCACCCAGCATGTTTCAAGTATCACAAGGAGGTATATAAGTACAAGGTTCCCTCTGTATAGCTGGATGCTATGCGGCATGTAGAAAGGAGGGTCTTTCCTCCATTTTGTTAAGGAAGAAGCAGGACTGAGTAGTGGATGCTATACCACAAGGTTGGCCAACCTTGGTGTTCCGGCTGTTCTTGGACTCCAATTCCTGGAAGCCCAAGTCAGCACTCCTGTTGGTCAGGGCTTCTGGGATTTGAAGTCCAAGAACATCAGGAGTACAAAGGTTAGCCACCCCTGCTCTAGCTTCACTGGTATGGAGGCAGAGCTATCAAGCTGCTTTTAATGCCAGCCCTGCCTCAGATTTAGCCTCTTGGCATTGGCTCTCTGGATTGTAGTGTTAAGGAAAGGATCCTCACTTTTTGCCTGTCCCATTCTGGTTATATGGGGCATTGTGGGCTTGTTATGGCAGTGTCACTTAAATAGGCCACAACTGAGTAAGCGGGGTAGTGTTGGGTTAGGGTGGTAGTGGTGAATCCTTCAGGGCATCATTGGACAAAGTGAATACTGGGTGCCCGATGCGATTTGGGTGAATCAGTTGGACATACTGAATAGCGAATAGCATTGGAAATGCCTATCAAGATGCCTTCCTGGCTTAGCCATCCTGGAAAGTAAATGGCAAGGCATGGCACTGCAAAAGGGCTAGGGACTTGTCTGTCTGGCTACAGAGGGGATAAGTAGGCTCTCCTACTTTGGTACCAGGTTATGCACCAGTGTCCCTCTCCAGTGTCAATAATATAATAATTATTAATTGTGACAATCCGCTTACTCCAGGGTAGGACTCGGTAGTCCTCCAGCCTCCTGGCAATGGGATTGCGCCTGATCCTGCTTCCCTAGCCCAGATCGGACCCAGCAGTTCAGAGCTTTTCCTAGTATGCCCAGTCACTCCTGACCGAAATCTAGTTAGTGAGCAAAGGTGTACTAGTGTAGATTCAGGTAATGTGTGCCAAGTAATCACTCCAGAGTCTCTTCAGGTATTTTAGAAATATATCGAAAGCATAGCAAGGTTCAGGATAATCACTCCAGAGTCTCTTCAGGTATTTTAGAAATATATCGAAAGCATAGCAAGGTTCAGGATACAGTCCATCAAAAGATAAGAAAGCATTTCAAAGCAGAAATAAAGCAAACTGGTTCTTTAAGGGATAGCCCATCGGGCGCCCTTTCTCTCACGCCCTACATTTTGCCGGCTTGTGTGTGCATGTGTTTCAGGGTTATATCCAGTGGTGGGCACAAAAAATTACTACCACACCGTGGGCGGGGCTAACTTAGTGGGTGGGGCTAACTCAGTGGGTGGGGTCATGTGACTGGGTGGGCAGGGCCAGGGCTGGTCATGTGACTTGCTGAGTATGGCAATGTGACTGGGAGGGCATCTCTTAACTGATGTTTTAAGTATAAAAAATATATACAAAAAGGTAGTTAACTTTATGTATTTAATACTTAATACTTTAACAATAACAAGAGGTACACAAAACTAGATTTTGTTACAAGAGTTTTACAACATGGATGAAAAACTATAGAACCATTTGACAATCAGAATTAAGAACTGCTGTATACAGAATTACACAAGAATTGGACAATATGAATTAAAAATCTGACCAAAAATAAAACTTATTTAAGGTATTCCCAAATTGCTGCTTGATTGGCATCCTCCTCATTTTCACTTTTATTCTGTCTAAATCGAGCATCATCAGCTGTGTGATGTTTTCGCAACCATTTTGTAACTGTAGGAATAGGGTCTCAGTCTTTTACAGATAGGCCAATCATACTAATTGTCATAATGTTTGTTATATTAGAAACAGTAAGGCAATTCCTCTTCTCAGAACAAATGAAGTTCATTTTGAAAAAAAACCTTTCTACTTCTGCTGAACTTACAGCAATTGTTTTGACAATATTTTCAGCTTTTTTAATACTGTCAGGAGTTGCATAATTATTTTTATCTTTTAAAACATTTTCAACAAAACCCCGGTAATCATTAATATTAATGTCATAATTAAAAATGTCACTAAATTCAAACAATTGTTCTTCAGCTTCTTTCCATGGAACTAATACATCTACAATGTCCCAGTGTTGTGGAGGGTGGGTGGCGGTTTAAAACGCCGCTGTGCCTAGGGGCCTCTGCCGCCGCTCCGCCTCCGTTTCCCTTGCTGTCTTTGCGTCCTGGACCGCCACTGGATCCTGTGCTGATGCCGCTTCCGCCTCCTCCTTTGCGTCCTGGACTGCTTCCACTGCTGCTGCTGCTGCTTCCACCACTGCCACCGCTTCCACCACCACCGCCGCTTCCGCCGCCGCCTCTGGGTCCTGTGCTGCTGATGCTTCCCTCGCCACCGCCGCCACTGCTTCCCTCACCACCGCTGCTTCCCTCTCCGTCACTTCCGTCACCACCTCTGGGTCCTGTGCTGCCGCCGCTGCTTCCCTCGTTGTCATCGCTAATGCCACTTCCCTCGCCACCACTTCCCTCGCTGCCACCACCACTGGATCCTGCACTGCTGCCACTTCCCTCACCACAGCCGCTGCTTCTGTCACCACCTCTGGGTCCTGTGCTGCCGCTGGATCCTCTTGCACCACCTCTGCCTCTGGGTCCTGTTGGGGGGTTTCCTCTGCCTCCGATGAGGCCGCCTCTGCCGCCTCTGGGTCCTGTCGGTGGGTGGGTGTCCCTCTGCCTCTGATGAGGCCGCCACCACCTCGCCTTGCCTCCGATGAGGCCACTGAGGATGGCCTCAGCTCAGGCTGCCGCAGCCGCTCTGCTGCCGCTGCCTACCCCACTGCTCCACTTGCCAGCCACCTCCATGACTCCGACCAAGCAGAAAATGGCTGCTTGGTGGTGCACATGCATTTTAAGCCAAATTTGGCGCATGTGCACTGAGCACTGGAGGTGCACATGTGCAAGTGGGGAAGTGGGAAATGTTTACCACCACCACCACCCGTGCGCGCAGACCGGTGCGGACCGGTAACTGCCCACCACTGGTTATATCTCCTCTCACAGGGTAGACCTTTGGCCCTCCTCCTTAGGAATTCCAACCAATGATCTTACAGCAAGACATGTCAATTACACATTAGGTTTCAATTCTCCTAAACCATGAGGCAACTCATGAGGTAAAGATGTTTAGATACTTTCCCTCTCCTCCGAATTTTAATTCGCCATTTTGAAAGAGACCAAAAGCACAGGGTATAGTTCATTCTGTCACGTTAATAATTATTAATGCACTTAATAAAAATTCGAATACCTCTTATGCCTCTTTATCTGACAGGTCAGGGAGTAATTGCTATTTCTATTGCTGCAACATAGCGCATTGTTCACTTTTCTTCCAAGGCATTCTTCAAGGGGCATACGTTGTGAATTAGGACCAGAAAGTGACTCGTGGAGCTGGATCAGTGTACGGGTGTTACGCTGTGATGCAGAAGGCAGAGAAAAGGCCACAGCATTATAGTCGCAGGACAGTCTTCGTGGCTGAGAGCTATGATGATTGCCTATATTCGGAATCAGATATAGAAGGAGGAGGAGGAGAAGGAGAAGAAGACAATGACAAACTTACAGACTTTGTAAAACAGAATCTATGGCTGTTTTGCACTACAGCTTTGAAGAAATCCTGGAAAATGTGACTGCTGAGATGGTCATGTTTTTTTGTTACCATTATGTTTGCTATGTCTCACCTTTCATGTGCTCAAACATACTCTGGTGTTATTTGTTTTGTTCTGGTCTGATATGCCCAGAATCATGCTGGTCCCTTTGCTTTTTCTGTAGTTGTGTTGTCTTGAACTCAGCTATGTTCTCCACTAACATTTTAAAATCATGTCAGAAGCACACAAAGGTGCTTTCTGGGTTGAAAGGATTTTTGCTGGAGGAACTCTGCTCAGGGGATCCCCAATTTGAGGCTCCTTTCATGTCCCCAAGATCTTTTCCCATTGAAATGGTCCCTATTTATCTATAGAACTTGCAATTTCTTACTTTCAAACTGCTAGGTTGGCAGGAGCTGGGACAGAGATGGGTGCTCATTCCGTTATGCAGTACATGGGTCTTGAATTGCAGACATGTCAACCTTCCATCAAACAAGGTGAGCTTCTTAACCACCGCAGTCCCAACTCCATTAACTGACCCACTAGCAAGCTGTGTCCAGGGAATGTATTTGCTCGTTTGTTTTGTAGGCCACCTTTCTCCTGATGGTTCAAGTTGCATTAAAAAGACCAAATTATTAAAATGCAACTTTTCTACAATTAAAGAAAACAATTAAACTGGAATAATAATTAAAATTCATTAAAGGATTAAAAACAAGATTAAAACATTAAAAACTTTAAAAAAAAACAAAAAGATTATATTCAAAATTTGCAGTGAGTGTAGCATTATGGCCATGGTGAGAAACTTTACAGATTAGTTCTTTACAGATCCATCACACAGATGATCTTGTAGAAATTATTAAAACAGAGACAAGGGGCTAAAGTTGTGAAAAGTGGCTCAAATTGCTACCCGTTCTTTTAGTATGGAATGTGAAACCATACCTGTCAAGTTTCGGAAAATTTCTGTCAAATAAGGGAAATTTCCCTGCCAAAACAGTTCGCTCCTGGACCGGGACTCCCTGCTCATGGTCACACATGCCCTGGTCACCTCCAGGCTAGATTATTGCAATGCGCTCTACATGGGGCTGCCCTTGTCAACCATTCAGAGGCTGCAGTTGGTCCAGAATGCGGCAGCCCGGGTGGTGATGGGGCACGGGCGTTATGCTCGTGCCTCACCATTACTTCGGGAGCTGCACTGGCTACCAGTTTGCCTCCGGGTGCAGTTCAAGGTGCTGGTTTTGACCTTTAAAGCCCTTCATGGTAGTGGGCCAGGATACCTTAGGGACCGCATCATCCCAAGAGTGTCCGCCCGTCCAACCAGAGCGGATCGGAGGGGCTCCCTGATTGTTCCATCTGCCAGAGGGGCTCGTCTCTCTGGCACACGAAGGAGGGCCTTTTCCGTGTCCACACCGGCCTTGTGGAACCTCCTGCCTGTAGAGTTGCGGGAGCAGATGAAGCTGCTACCTTTCAGAAAAGACCTAAAAACCTGGTCGACAGGGCAGGTGTGGGGCCCAGATAGAAGAGTGGCCCCAGCCTGTTGGCTTATAAATTAAGCCCCCATTTCTTTTAATTGTCTTTTTTAATGTGGGTTTTAAGAGGAATGGGGTAGGTGGGTGGGTATGTTGGGTTTTAATTGGTTTTAATTGGTTGTACTGTTTTATGTGTGTTTTAACTTGTTGTGAGCCGCCCAGAGTCAGGTTTACCTGATTGGGCGGCATATAAATTTGAAAAAATAAATAAATAAATAAAACTGGACATCTATGCTTATCCTGTGCTGGCCTCCAGTCTAACTCCAGTCTAATTGCAGTCTAAATAATATGGGATGACAGCGGAAAAGAGAATAACATACGGGGGTTTGACAGAAATTTCCCGAAGCTTTACAGGTATGTGTGAACCTCATCAATCAAATATGCATGATTTACTAGATCTAGCACTCAATTCACATGTCCCTAAATCAGATTAATTTGTGTGATGCATTTAGGTAAAGGTTTCCCTTGCTCGAAACCCAGTTGTATCCAACTCTAGGGTTCAGTGCTCATCTCGGTTTCAAAGCTGAAGAGCCAACACTGTCTGCTTCTGCAGACGTTTCCTGCCACGTGGCAGGCATGACTAGACACCGGAGCTCACTGAATGCTATTTACCTTCCCAACGAAGTTGCAATTTCTTGCTTTCAAACTGCTAAGTTGGCAGGATCTGGGATGAAGACGGGAGCTCATTCTGTCCTGCAGTACTCGGGAATCGAACTGCTGACTTCCCGCCTTCCAGTCAGTGTCTTAACTACTTGAGCCATTTACCCTGTGACAATTTTCATTCTGAAAATGTGTTATAAGAATTTGAGATTTTAATTTGTACTGAAAAACAAAATCCCTTCCGTGCAAAGGCAAGTGTGTAATTCTGCATTTATATACTATGCAAAAGGAATACGAATTCTCTTGTTACATCTTTATTGGGGGGGGGGGGACTCATGTATCTTTTATGACCAACATTTTTGCCCCTGCCATTCTGGCTTGGTAGGAACACTGTTTTACTGTGCATTTTATAAGGATTCTAGCAGACTGCTCATTTCCCCAGCTTCAAAAACATTATCCAGGCAGACTTGACACATTTTTATGTCTGTCACTTCCTCTCTGACTCCTCAAGCAAAATTAACAGCTTAAGGTTGCAGAATTCTGTGCAATGGTGTGTGCAAGAAGGAGACAAATTACTAAATCACTGCATTAACTAAATTAGAAATTAACACTGGTCTTTGCTTTTTCTGATTTTATTGTAAATACTATATATTTTGTTGTTGTGGGTCAAGTGGCTAAGATGCTGACTGGAAGGCAGGAGGTCAGAAGTTTAATTCCTGAGTACTGCAGGACGGAGTGAGCTTCTGCACATCCCCTTCTGCACATGTGTAGAAGGCTTCTACGCATGCGTAGAAGGGTTCTACACATGCATAGAAGGGTTCTGCACAGAAGGGGATATGCAGTAACTACTTCCCCCCGCCGTCAAATTACGGGATGGCGGTGGCTCCTGGTGGGAAAGTAAGAAAAGCGGCGCTGAATTACGGGAAATCCTGGCCAATACGGGATACTTGACAGGTATGTTATGGGGGATGCCATTTCCCCCCAAAACCTAATTGTTATGCGATTTCGTTGCTCTGTGGAGCTATTGTTGCATGAGGTTCCACTGTACTGTGCTATATCATTCACAGAGGAGAGGTTGCTAGTAAGTGATCAAAAGTGTCTTGTAAATTAGATTCACACATCTCTGACACTATGGAGCTCTTTCTGGAATTGATTAAGGCCATGCGAGAGAAGAGGAGGAATGATCACCAAGCTAGATTTGCTATCATGGCTTTGCCAAAATCTGACTCCAACCTATTTATCACACTACAAGGATACACATCTGTCTTTATTCTTGGATTATACCATTTAGCCATCTCATCCTCTGCCGCCCCCTTCTCCTTTTGCCTTCAATCTTCCCCAACATTAAGGCAAACATAGAGGTGAAGACAAATTGCTGGGAGAATTAATGGACGAAGATAGACACTTTCCCAAGTTTTAAAGAAATAAATAGGTGATTGGAATCAGACAGCAACTAAACAATGAGGAATTTACAAACAGAGGATCACTTTTCAATAAAATAAAATAGTGACTGTTGAAAGGAACAACAGTCACATAGTTCAAGTGCTCTCCAAAGTCCATGGCTTTTGCATTTTAAATATCACACAAAAGTCTCCAAAAAGCTGTAGTGCTGTTGCCTTCATTACCCCCTGCTTCCATCACTTCTTGCTTCTTCTTCTTCTTTCATGTCCCGATCAAATACTGGACTGCCAAAATGAAACCACTTTCTTTGCTTTGTCCAAACTTAAGTCCTCATTGGTGCATGTTTCTGGTAGTAATCAGCAGTTTAGCAAATGAGCTGGATTATGTATCTCTCCACATTCACTCAGTGTGTTATTGTCTGCCAGCAGCCTCCACTTGAGCATGTTGGTCTTACATTTAGGCACTCTGACCCTTAGTCTATTCAGAGTCCTCCAAGTGACATAGGGGAGGTTGAGTTCTTCAGCGAAATACTCCTTTAATGTTATTCCTTGTTCACTGAGCTCCTTCCTCCACCTTCTAATTTGGTTTTGCTCTTGCATACCCTCAAGAATGTTTATTATTGTTATATATACTGAAATCTAAACATCAGTATCAAGGATGTCATTTTTAAAGGAAGTATCCCAGGGCATTTTTGCATGACATGTCACCGATGTCTTGCATATCTTGACTCCACAGAATATCTACCTGGAGAGAAGGAGGTCAGCTGGTTGTATGCTGCTTATGCAAACAGAGACTATGTTTGATCAGAAGAGACAGGAAAACTCATGCATTAATATTGGTGCTTACAAACTACTGCGCCACTACTGCGCCACAAGGTCAAGTCTCCCTCTTCCAGCCAGAGAAAAGAAAGCTCAACTTACATTGCGGGTGAAAAGTTCCCAGAAGTCAAGAAGAGTGTGGAATAAGATTATTTGAGCAAGCATAAATAGTCCAGGATTAATGCGAAGGTGAAATCTATGACACTGAGAAAAAGAAGCTGATATTTTCCTAAGTAACCTCTAACTGTAGATCAAAGTTGAAAGGACAGGAGGCCAAAATTGTCCAGGATGACTGAGGACAAGCACTCCTTTCGTAGAGGGAAGGAAGCTGAGTCACGCAAGCAGCCGCCACGATTTGAGAGAAGCAATGGAGGAGACATTTTAATTAATATGTTGTTCATTAACATCACCAGAAAGGTCAATAGATTATTCTAGCAAGCAACAAACAGATGGGGAATTAAAGGCACACGTTTGAATAAATCTGTTATTGATCATTGTAATCACTCTAGAGAACTGGCAAACTGCATTTTAGATATTTGGAATTAAGTTTGCTTCCTTATCAGTACGGATGATGCTGTTAACCTTGATATTTGCTGTTCCACTTTGAACAGTTATTTTAGAGGAAATCTAACATCTTGGGCAGCAGATCAGATCTATATATAGTATATACTTGCAGCCTTATCAGCCTGCTTTAACAAGCATGTTTCTGTTTCCTTTTTCATTCAGCAAATACAGCATAAAGAGGCAAATACTATCTTCACAGTTGCTACTCTTTATGAGAATTATACTGGTTGTATGTGACAACAAACTGGGTTTCTCTACACTGGGCCTCCCAGCATAGAGGTCAAGGAGAGGAGCAAAATACTGT
Organism: Bradypodion pumilum; assembly: GCA_035047305.1. Lineage (NCBI taxonomy): Eukaryota > Metazoa > Chordata > Lepidosauria > Squamata > Chamaeleonidae > Bradypodion > Bradypodion pumilum. Next base: position 430,788,752 of record JAWDJD010000002.1, on the reverse strand, counting down.
TTGGTATGATCTTTGCATCCAGAGAGCATTTTGTTTGATCTACTACTAAGGCAGTGGTGGCCAACCTTGGTGCTCTTGGACTTCAATTCCCAGAAGCCCAAGTCAATACACCTGCTGATCAGCGCTGTAGGAATTGGGACCGCTAGGACGGCCGTTGGGTCCCGGAGGAGACTGATCAAGAAACAATACGAGGCAGTATGGAGCGAGATCAGATCAGTGGTTTATTGAAGGAAAAGTATCTACATTTATAGATCAGAAGGCAAGGCAGAAAAAACCGTCATCTGACAGAAAATCACATCACTATTTACTCAGGTTAATGAGGAATCTCTCTTGGGGAAGTTAATTAACATAGGCAAACATTGACAGGGGAAACACCATTGTCTAGGGTTTAGACCGGGGTAAATATGGCCACTATTTGCACCAGGGATTATGCTAAACTCGGAGATGAGTGATTAGCTTAATGGGTAACAGAGTCTAGAGGAATGCCTCCTCAGCGGAACCGTCGGTCAGGTCATAATTGGGTGAATCAAACCCTATTATTAATCCACCCCCTTAATTTCTCTGCCCGCAGAGCCCACGGGCCAGGAGCGTTCTCACTGAAGTGGCCTCTGCTTGGGCCGTTCCATGCCATTGGGGCATGGGGAATCCACATCTCCCCTTTTCGTTTTACTTAAGAGCCTGACCGGCGACTCTGCACAAGAGAGGCACCAGCTGATGAGCGGGAATGGTGCTTCGGGGCTCCCTCCGGGAGCGGCACCTTGATATCAGTGAGGGAATGCATTGCGCGAAGCAGCATACCGCTATGCCTAGTACAATCACCCCCACAATCACTTTGAATACCGTCTGAAGCCATCCCCACGGAATCCATGACCACATCCAGTTCCACAATGAACTCAGCCAAGTCCCCCATGCAGAACCCTCCCTGATGCCCTCGACTATGGTGTGGAGGTCTGTGAGCTGTCTCTGCACCTTACGGGAGTTATCAGTGAGATTAAAGCAACACATACCATGAAAAGATTCGCAACCCAGATGATGTAGCAATAAGAGATAGTCTATAGCCGCTCGATTGTCAAGTATGGCATGGCGAAGCTCTGCCTGCTCTTGGTTGAGCAGCGCTATCGCCGAGGAGGTATGGTTAATGGCTTTAGCTAGTCCGCAAGCCAGTCGACCAATCCTCCGAGCGTTGCCAATGGCTAAGCCTGGCACGCCGAAAATGCTGACTGCCAACGAGAGATACTCGGCTGAACTCATTACTCTAAAGCTGCTCTCACATGAGCTGTCTAACTGGGTGGTGCGAGTGCGTCGTATGGGTGCTGAAACATTTGTAACATTTGTGCTTGGGGTGACCATATCCTTAGTAGGGAGTAACAGTGTCAAACGACTGATACAACATATAGCATCTGATACATTTGCAGGAATGTAGTTCCAAGTGTACTGATTACACGTAAAGAACCAACCAGATGGTAGGGTAACATGAGCATACATTGAACCAAGTGTCACTGGGTTGTCACAAGTCCAATTGCCACTGCCAACGTTGAGGCAGAGGCGCCTTCGGCCGACTGCGGAGCAGCCGGTCATGCGAGCACAAGTAGAGTTCGGGCTGACCGCCACTCGAGGAGTGTGGAGAGTGGCTGCATCAGCCGGTAAAGTCATTGTCAGCCGCATCTCCCAGCGGGCGTATTCCGAAGAAGCCGCTGGGTTGTACGGGCTGAAAATCCGTTTCACTAGCCAGTCCCCATCCCTGGGGTGCGCGCCTGGAGAGTGGCACACTGGGATGAGGCAGGTGCTCAAGATCGAGGCAGAACCAATGTCCTGTCTCAGGCAAAAATCGGACTGGTTGACGAGACCCGCCAACCTTTCCCATATGTTGTAATGCATCCTGACAGAAAGGTCTCCGCCTGGCATCAAATCGCTGGCCTCCAGTGAGGCAGCCTGAGCGCCTCCCCCCGCAAGTAGGGAGAGGGTCAGGATGATGGTGACTGCCATGGTGTTGGCATGAATTCGGGCAAAGATGGCAGCCGTGAGGTTCTCCGGCGTTGGCTCCTTCTCCTCGCGCCGGATGACGTTCTGGGCCTCATTGCAAAGGACCTTGACCATCCCCCAGGTGATCTTCGGTGCTGTCGTCTGTGGCCGCCTCTTCCGACGGGTTCTCTCGGTCAGAGTGAGGTCCTCCATCTCCGGGATTGGACTCAGGTCGGTCTGGGTCCACGCCATGTGGTTCCAAGTGTGGCCCCTCCAGGAAGGGTCCGGTGGCACCCGGTATCGGACCATCGGTCACGGGAGAGCCTCCGAATGGCGGAAGTGCTTCTCCTGCGGCGTGCAATCGGAAAAAACATTAAGGTGATTGTACGTGAACAATACCTTATTCAGACAATGCTGTGCCTGACCCTGTGACTTGGGGAGGGCTGGTGGCTCCCCCCTTTCTGTTTGTTTGTCAATATAGGACTTGAGTGTCCGATTGACCCGTTCCACAATCGCTTGCCCCTGAGGATTGTAAGGAACGCCAAAGGTATGCTTAATGTCCCAGGTGGCCATGAAGGCCGCCAGCTGCCTGGAGCTGTAGGACGGGGCGTTATCGGTTTTCACGTGCCGTGGCTTGCCCATTGCCGCGATGCAGGAAAGGAGGTGCTGCTCCATGTGGGAAGCAGTCTCCCCTTTCTGCGCCGTTGCCCAAACGAATTGAGAAAAGGTATCAATGCAAACGTGCATGTACTGCCATCTGCCAAACTGCGGAACATGCGTGACGTCCATTTGCCATACCTGGTTGGCTTCTGTCCCCCGTGGGTTGACCCCCCATGAGGGCCCCCCGGTGCCCCCGCGCAGTGCTGGCAAGAGCGAACTATGCCTTGGGCTTGAGAAAGTAGCAGATTGAACTGTCTGGCGAGCGCTTTGGCATTCTGATGGAAGAAGGCATGACTCTGAATTGGCGTAGTGAAAACACCTAACACTGAACATTGCTGAATTTCCTTTGCCGCCGCGTCCGCTCTGCTATTGCCCACGGAAATCGGACCTGGTAGGTCTTGGTGACTTCGGATGTGGGCAATATAGAGCGGCTCCGTGCGGTTTCGCAAATGAAATTGAGCGGTGAGGAACAGACTAAGCAAATTCTTGTCTATCGTGGGAGTGATGTATGCTCCCGGTAGACTGTGAAGCAAATTCCTGACATACTGACTGTCAGTAATGATGTTGAGGCGCTCTTTGGCGAAGGTGCGCAAGGCGAGGTTCACCGCTGCCAACTCTGCCCGCTGTGCGGACTTCTGTGGAAGAGTTAACAGCGTGCGCCAAGCTTGGCCCTCCTGCCAAGTTAAGACGCCATATGTGCGACCCCCATCAGTAAAAACTGTCCTGGCCCCCTGAAGTGGAACCAGCGAAAGCAATTCGAACAAGCTGACTGTCTGCGTTTGAAGTGAGACAAGTCTGGGGTCTTTCGGCAAATGGTATGCCAAGCATCCGGTGAATCCCTCCAAAGCAATTGGAAGCGAGTCACCGAGCTGCATCAACTGCTGGATCTGTTCTTTGGTGAACGGGACTACGATCTTTGCTAAGTCGTGCCCTGAAATGTCCCTGGCTCTCAGCCTTCCGCAGTAAACCACCGCGGAGACCAATTCTTGGGGAGGAACGATGTTTCGGGAAGAGGTGTTCGGCAAGTACACCCATTCCACGATACTCGCCCCTTTCTCAGAGTCCACTCCTAGGGCTCCGGTGAACATGGATCCTGCCCGAACGATGTACAAGTTCAGGCATATGGCCCCTGAGCAATTCTGTCCACCCACCTCTGGCTGAGAATTTGGTTGACTTTCTCGAGAGCCAAGCGCGCTTCTCGAGAGATTTGTATCCGGTCTGCTGGCTGCTTACCTAACGTTAGCAGCGAGAAGAGCGGTTTCAAAAGGTCCGTATCCAATCGGAAATACAGTCTGGCCCAATTAATGTTCCCTAAAACCTGCTGCAATTCTACCAAGGTGACTGAATCCTTCAAATTGATCTGGGGCAAAACTGGTGCTGCGAAAGAGCGGAGAAGCCGATGACCCAAGTATGAGAAGGGCTTGGTTCTCTACACTTTTTCCGGGGCAATGAGTAAACCTTTCTCCCCCAGGCTGGCCTGGAGGTCTGAAAACATTTCGCTGCCGAGTTGCGGCGCTGCGATCAAGATATCATCCATGAAATGGCAAACTAAGGCTTTGGGGTGAAGGTTTCGAAACTTTGCCAGTGCGTTGTGAACATAAATTTGGCACAGGGTGGGCGAATTGAGCATGCCCTGTGGCAAATATTTCCACGCGTAACGCTGCGTAGGCTCACTGTGGTTCACAACCGGCACCGTAAAGGCAAACCTTTCCCGGTCCCTGGGGTCTAAGGGAATCGTGTAAAAATAATCCTTGAGATCTACAACTAGGATCTCCCACCCCTCGGGAATCATGTTTGGATTTGGGATGCCGCATTGAAGCGGACCCATTGGCTGTATACATTTATTGATCTCCCTGAGATCGTGGAGGAGTCGCCACTTCCCTGACTTCTTCTTTATCACAAAAATTGGCGAGTTCCAAGGACTGGTGGACTGCTCTATGTGTCCTGCGTCTAGCTGTTCTTTAACCAGTTGCTTTAGGGCGACTAATTTCTCCCCCACTACCGGCCATTGTTCCACCCAGGCTGGCGTATCGGTGACCCATTTAAGTGGCAACACCATTACCCGAAGGTAAGCGTAGCACCGTACTGCTGTAAAATGTCTCGCCCCCAAAGGTTGATGTGCACATCCAGAATGTGCGGCCGAATAACCGCTGTGCCATCAGCCCTTGGGATCGTACCTTCCACCCACTTCCGGCTCCTAAACGCTTCTTGGATGCCGCCTACCCCCCACACATCGGAGACCGGCTCAATGGCCCACTCCCATGGCCACTGGCTCCTGCTTATCACGCTCACATCAGCTCTGGTATCTAATAACCCTGAAATACCTCAATAACTGGGCGCTGTTTCCATTCAATGTTGGTCTCCACTGTCGCTAAGACCTGGTATCCTTGTACTGCCTCACTGGCGCTCGAGCGGTCCTCGGACCGGGACTCTGAGCTGTCCCTGAGCCTTCCCTGGCTATCTGCTGGCGAGTGACAAGGAACCATGATCAGTTGCGCTAATGTGTCTCCTTTGTGAATTGTCTGGGGTAAGTGGGTCCAAAGCTGAACTTGGAGAACGCCTGAAAAATTGGAGTCGATGACTCCCGGAATTACGAGAATTCCGCGTGCTCCTGCTACACTGTGGGGCAAAACTAAACCTATAAAGCCCTTGGGCAGTGGGCCCATGTACTGGGAGTCCACCAGATAGACTGTGCCTGGCAGGTCGCATGTAACGTCTGCCTGACAAGTCAATTCTAGCCCTGTACTACTCTTGGGGCTGGCCTGTGCCCTCACAATGCCCGGAAGGTGATCGGAATCTAGTCTAGCTCTGGTGAGCTCTGAGTGAGCGGAGCCTCTGTTTGGACCGGGGCCAGAGACATGCCCGCGTTCCGGTTTCCCGAACTCGGACAGTTTCTGGCCCAATGGTAGCCTTTCTTGCACTTTGGACACAGGGTGTTTGGAGCCTTGGAACGGCCAGAATTTTGTCCGCCTCCCTTGGATCGGCACTCCCTAGCGAAGTGACCGACCTTGCCACAATTGTGACATGCCCCTTGATTTTTACTTTTGGGTCTCTTCCCCCCTTGCACCGCTGCCGCTAGCAATCCCATCTTGTAGGATTCTGTGCCAATGTCAGCGCAAGCTCGAATCATGTCCGTGAGGGTCAAGTCGGGACGATTGCCCAGTGACTGCAAGATTTTACGGCAGTCTAGATTGGCATTGTCCTTGGCTAACTTCATCATGAGCTCTTGTTGGGCTTGCTCATTGTCTATCTGCCTACTGATCGCTTCCTCCAAGCGATTGATGAAGTCCATGTAGGGCTCCTGGGCTCCCTGCTTAATTGCGGTGTAATTCTTAGCCGCTTTGCCAGTGGCTGGAACCTTGAAGAAAGCCCTAAAGGCAGCCTCGGCTGACATCTGAAGAGTGGTGAGTGGCAAGTTGATCTGCGCATCAATGGATTCAAAGGCACCTGAACCATATAACTGGTCAGGAAGTACTGCGCCTCCCATCCTGGCAGCCCTAGTCTGAGCCTCAAGGCGAAACTCGCTGTCCCAAATCAGATACTGGCTAGGGTTGAGCATCATCCACATGACGGCTTTCCAGTCGTGCGGGATGAACATGGTGTTCTCGCACACTTGCTGAAGCGTGCCCCTAGTAAAGCGACTCTGAAGCCCTGTCTCTGAAATGGCCTTCCGTATAGCCATGAGAAGCTTATACGGGACTGGTGAGTGAACTATCTGCTGGGCCCCTGTGAGGGCATCCATTTCCATGCGAATTGGACAAATCTGACTAAGCTCAGCTAGTTCTTCTGCTGGCAATTCCCCCTTCCTGAGTTCTTCCTCAACTGTGCGCTGAAGGGCACTCTTGGTAACTCGGGAACCTGGGGCTGTCAGAGAAGCGCCTGTGCTCCTCATTCCTTGCATTCCGTCGGTGACGTCTGCAGCTGTCACCGAGGGAAAGTTCCCTACGCTACTCTGCCTGAACTGTAATGACGGATAGAGCGCCGTGGGTGCCGATGGTTCGGCTGGCGCTGGGGGTTCTTTGGCCTCTACCCGGACTGGTTCTATCTCCACTAAGAGTTTCCTACATTTGCTCCATGTGCGTATTACGCCTCCTGGAGCTTTCGGGGGTTGCTGAATGCAGTCTCCTATCTGATCCCAAAGCTTAAGGGTTAATGTACCTACTTCTGGGTAAAGCAGGCAGTGTTCCCTTAGGTACGCCAAAAGTCTCGGTAGCTCTCGGCTGTGAAACCTTAACTGAAATACCCTGGCCAGGATTCTGAACTCTTCCTCACGAGTTCTTTGGCTAGCGGACGGACCTTGTCGCTGAGGACAAGTCCCCATATTACCTGCAAAGGGTCCTCCGAAGTTTCCTCCTTGGGACGAGTCGACGCGTCTTGGGGCAAGGTAATAGGTTCTGGCGACGATTCTTTGGGTAGAGCTCGGAGCGTGGACTGCTGCCACGGGCCCTCGGTGGCCTCTGCGCTGTCAGGGGTTCACAGCTGACCCTGAGCGGAACGCGTTTTTCCGTAACCTGCAAGCCGCCGCGAAAGTTGGGAGCAAGCTGTAGGAAGCCTCTCTGTAATGCCTCGCCGCTTAGGCTGGTTTACCGGCCGGGCTGCCGCGCTGTCCTCCGGGATGATCAGACGCGGTTCAAGCGCAGAACCGGACCGTGTGATCGCTTACTCACGGGTAAGATCACATCGGGGTCACCAGATGTAGGAATCGGGGCCGCTAGGACGGCCGTTGGGTCCCGGAGGAGACTGATCAAGAAACGATACGAGGCAGTATGGAGCGAGATCAGATCAGTGGTTTATTGAAGGAAAAGTATCTACATTTATAGATCAGAAGGCAAGGCAGAAAAAACCGTCATCTGACAGAAAATCACATCACCTATTTACTCAGGTTAATGAGGAATCTCTCTTGGGGAAGTTAATTAACATGGGCAAACATTGACAGGGGAAACACCATTGTCTAGGGTTTAGACCGGGGTAAATATGGCCACTATTTGCACCAGGGATTATGCTAAACTCAGAGATGAGTGATTACCTTAATGGGTAACAGAATCTAGAGGAATGCCTCCTCAGCGGAACCGTCGGTCAGGTCATAATTGGGTGAATCAAACCCTATTATTAATCCACCCCCCTTAATTTCTCTGCCCGCAGAGCCCACGGGCCAGGAGCGTTCTCACTGAAGTGGCCTCTGCGCGGGCCGTTCCATGCCATTGGGGCATGAGGAATCCACACAGCGCTTCTGGGAATTAAAGTTCAAAAACATCTGGAGTTGCCAAGGTTGGCCATCACTGTGATTCCACCCCCAGCCAGGAACACTGCTGCTGCCAATCAGCTGACCAGCAGGAGCCTCTGAGTTAAGTGGCAGTCACTGATCAGTGGCTACTCTATGAGGTATGTGGAAACATAACAACTTTGTTGTTATCATAGACAATGCCTGCAAAGCATCCTGTTTCCAACATTTATATATGCTGGGAATGGGATAAAAGATAGTGCTAGAAGGCACTTTCTGGATGGTTCACAAGCTAATTAGCATTTTGCATCTAACATGCTGGTTACTTATTGCACGAACCTCGGAAGGATGGAAGGCTGAGTCAACCTTGAATTCCATCAAGATCAAACTCACAACATTTTGCCTGCAGTACAGCAATTTAACCACTGAGCCAGGGTTTTTAGCTCTTATATTGTGTTTTTTAATGAAATAAACCACCTTGAGGCCTTTAAAGGAGAAAGGTTGGATACATGCATGCATGCATGCATGCATGCATGCATACATACATACATACATACATACATACATACATACATACATACATACATACATACATACATACATACATACCCTACAACAGTGGTGACAAACCTATGGTACCCATGTCAGAGGTGGCACTCGGAGCCCTCTCTGTGGGCACCTGTGCGGTTGCCCCAGCACAGAGTTCAGCCTGCCCCTCTGCCCAATAGCCCAATGTGAGTGCTTCCTCCCTCCCCCAGCACAGAGTTTGCCCCACTCTTCTGCCCAGCAGCCCAATGGGAGCACTTCCTTCCCCCCCCCCCCAGCACAGTGTTTGCCACGCCACTCTGCCCAGCAGCCCAAGGGGAGCATTTCCTCCCTCCCCTGTTGCTGTGTTGGCACTTTTCAATAAATAAGTGGGTTTGGGGTTGCAGTTTGGGCATTCGGTCTCTAAAAAGGTTCACTATCACTGCCCTGCAATGTAGCCTTGACATTTTGGTTTAGAGATCATCAGTTCAGTTTTTGGTCCAAGTGGATTTCATAGTCCCAGTACACTGTCTTCTGCCAGCTCTTTATCTAGCAATCCTCAACTTGGTCTTCTTCTTCTTTCATGTCCAATCTGGTGTGAGAAAGATTAGCTGACAAAACAAGGGTGTGGTTGCCTAGAGTATGCCTGATGATTATTCAAAAATGTAAATAGTTTCCACAATCTTCAAGGTGGCTCTTTCTGTGTTCCCCATCTTCAACTGATAGGAAGCAACACTGGTGTGCCATCATTGTTGATTAAGGGATAATACAGTTGAGAGGAACGTGGAAGGCTTGTGCTTTGGAAAGCAACATCGTCTCCCTCTTTAGCACACACGATTCTTGGGCAGTACACCTCCCCGCCTATTTTCCACGAGGAAATTAGCCTCGGGGAAAAAGGTGAATGGGAAAGTTAGCAAAATTCATCCACTGCATTTTATGACAAATACTTATTAAATTGTATTATTCCAATGGATAGAATATTGTGTTGCTATTTCCCCCGAAGTTGTTCCTATTAGCATAACTTACGCCTGCTGTGAAATAAATATTGCCTTTTGTGTCTTGTACTTGGCTGATACAACTTGCCATTTTTATCTTTTCAAGATATGAGAAATACAGTCTGAATGCCCAGAGGGATTCCTTAATGCATACATATGCTTTATTATTTCTGTGTTTATTTCCCCCTATCTCATGTGGCTGTGTTAAATAAAGATTAATAAAACCTTCCATGCACCAGCAGCAGTCTTGCAAATGACAGATACCATACTGGTGTGGTTGCATCCAATTAAATGACCTGACCAAGCGCATTTCAAATTAAACAATGCCTCAGAGCACTTCACATATAAGAGGGAAATTTTAAGATCTTCAATCTCACTCTTAGCAAACGTTTCTGCAAATGTGTTGCATGAGATGCTAATCTGGAAAAGGTTTTATTTTAAAAATATTATCTGGAGACTATATTTACAAGTGACTTGGGGAGCAAAGAAGGTCTCTTGATGCCAGATGTTCCCTTCTTTTTGACCACACAGCTTGGCTTTATAGGAGAAGTCAAACATCTCCACTGGAAGAGGACAGAGATGCATAAGAAGTTCTCCAGGTGGAAGAATGGGAAGTGGAAGCATGGGAAAAAATCACTCCTGTGCAATCTGGAACTTGAGTTTCCCCAAGGACAGTTTTCTGTCCCCCAGATGTTTGAAGAAGGAGTCCCATCATCACTGCCATTCTCTTCGGGGCTAATGAGAATAGGGATTCAAGAGCCTAAGGTGGACACATATTTGAGCAAAAGTGATCTACAATCAATCATCCATCTTCTCCCAAATAACTTGTGAGAGAATAATAATACTCTAAACTTTAGAAACGGACAAAGTAGATCAGGAAAAGTCCATGCCTGGTTGTTATCCATATTTATTACATTTTAATCACCTTTTATCCAGAAAGCATGTGCCCCCATTTCTATTTTTCCCCACACAACAATTCCGTAAGTTCCCTTAGGGCAGTGGTGGCGAACCTTGAAACTGCAGATGTTCTTGAACTTCAATTCCCAGAAGCCCTGATCAGCAGGAGTGCTGACTTGGGTTTCTTGTAATTGAAGTCCAAGAACACCTGGAGTAGTGCCAAGGTTTGCCTTCACAGCCTTAAGGTGTAGCCATATAACCCATGGCCCAAGGAAAGGCAGGGAAACTTGTGGCTTTCTACTTATTACATCAACTCCCATGATTCTGCCCAACTGATGGGAGCTGCAACCACCAAATTCAGGGTGTCCAGACTAAGTTGTGATTCCAAGATGGATCTACCTTGTCTTTATTGCAATACTCTAACCCAGGCTAGACAAATTTCCACCTGCAGATGTTCTTGAGCTTAGGCAGCATCTTGTTTAATTGACAAACTACCACTGTCTGCTAGCTGAAAGATGTAGCTGTACCATCCCTGCCAGTATTTTACATCACTGATCCAGCAAATCCCTGATTATCCTGCAGCAATTCAGTTGCTATCTTTTATGGAGCAGAGGGAAGGCACATCTCCAGTAATAAAAGCATTTCCCTATGCTTTCTGAATCCAGTCTTGATTTTACTAGCATTATAGGATATACATGCTTAAAGGTTCAGTTTCAACATTCAGAATGTTCTTCTCTCAATATAGTTATGAAGATCCTGGCAATGGTTATAGAGGCTGTAATTCATTTATTTTGCATAAAAAATGGTGTAGCACTTACTCATTCTGACCTGGCAGTTTAAGTGTCCTCATGGGATTCTCAAGCACACATCTAGCCAGCAGGTGTATAGGCCACTGATAACCCAAGTAGTGACTTGATAATTACCTTGGACATCTTGGAGTTGCTATTCAGTGAGGAGACTGTGCATTGGTTGATGCCTCTGTGATGATATTCTGCACATGCAAATGGACTTGAGAAATCAAGTCCATTTGCATGCAGATTTTTTTAGCCATTTGGATATCACGTCATCCCCTGGCTAGGCAGACCATTATGTGTACCCTCTGCTTTCACCCGACCCAAATGATCCAATGGAGGATGCTTTGGTGAGTTTTAGTCCCAGCCTAATATCATTGACAAGAGAAGGGCAACACTGCCTAGTTAGACTTGATACAGTAATTACCAGCTAGAAAAGTGTAAATGTTAAACAGGATTTTAGTCGTAAAGTTTGAAACAAGAATGTGTGTCCCACATTAAGATGTCACCTGTCATTAGCTTTTGCTGTGTTTTCTGTTCTTTAAGTTTGACAGTTATTTAACAGTTTATTCTTACTCAGCAGCTTTAGTTCCTTGAAACCAGAATACAAATTCTTTTTAAAAAAATAATAATCCAGGAAGACAATTTAAGTTCAGGATCTGCTGTTGGAACAGCTCATTCTTCAAGCTGCTAAGAACTATAATTGATTTTTTTAGAATAGTAGCCATGTTAGTTTGTGGTTCAGGAATATCAGAAAACAACAAAACAAAATTAAAATAAAAGCACTGCAGCACTTTAAAGACTGCTATATTTTTACTGTGAGCTTTCATGGATCAAGTCCACTTCTTCAGACAAAGGAGTAAAATTTCCAGGTATGGTTTATATACACCAGATGCAGATGTCAAGATGTTACAAGGTAAATGGGGTACAAAGTAACAAGGTAAAGAGTAATCAAGCAGAATGACAGGTAAGCATGAATATCAATATAGCTTCCTACAGCTTGCAGAAATAAATGATCCATGGTTTGTTATTCAGATTAGTTTTAAAGCAACTAAGAGGTTAAACAAGTAAGAGGTTAAACTCATTAGCATGGGCTCTGCTCCGCAATTTCATACTTTTAAGATTGAAAAGGGGATATTTAAAAGTGACAAGCCTATGTTTAAGGAAGTTAATAAAAGATGTCTTTTGAAAAAAATGAAGAGGAAAACTGAATAAAGGAAAGGATTAGAAGTCGAGCTGCAAATGGGAAAAACAAGCCTATGCATGGTCAGTACATAGAAGGAAAGGCTGACATGGAGTTGGTTAAGAGCAGGAGTGTTGAAGAAGGAAACTGAAGGATTGATCTTGGCAGCTCAGGAACATTTTGTCACCAAATTCCATGAAGATTAAAATACAGTATGTATCAACAATAGCAATTGCTGACTTTGTAATGAAATGGATGATACAGTAGATCAGTGGATGCAGCAAAATTTCACAGAATGATTATTTGCAAGGCCAAGATAGGATGGCAAAAATTATTCATTGGACACTTTGTCAAAAGTTTGGATTTGAATGCAGTAAAAATTATTGGGAACATCAGATAGAGAAAGTTTTGGAAAATGAGAGTCAAGATCCCGAGGGACTTTAAAATTCAGACAGATAGACATCTGGCTCATAACACATGTGGTATAACTGTTGTGGAAAAGAAGCAGGCCTGGTTTATTAACATACAGAAATGCTGAATTTTGCAGTACAGTCCTCCAGCTACAAAATTAGGGGGGACTTATGCACCATGCGTGAAATGGTGTATAAAAAAGAGTCCATTAGGAAAAGAATAGGCAAATGTAAGACCTCCAAATTTTCTTTTTTATTTTTATTTGAATTCTGAGAACCAACATCTGGTGACTGGTGAGAAAGACAGAAGGCCTTCTCAGACAAGGTTCTGACACACAGTTATATATTTGTAACCTAATTTAAAAAACTTCTGACCAGGAGCCTGTAATACAGAAATGAACTTCCCACTGAAAGTGTTGTAGCACTAAACTCCATCACCACCACCACCACCCCCTGAACAAACCTTGGAACAAAACAAACCATGACTTCAGCATAGGCAAAAAAATAATAATAATGGGAAGGTAGGAGAGATGGTACTGGATATATTAGACTATGCCATGCGTTGTCTGGATGGCAGGAAAAATATCAAAAGCAGTAATGGAGAATATGGTTTATATATCTTGGCTCCTTTGAGAAAAAGACGTAAAATGAGAAGAGTTCTGAATCCAGGAATTTGTTATATATAAAGAATTCTGAGCTCAGAACTGAATGTAGGTCATACTTATGCCACACAAAATTTATCCCTAGTTACACCCTATCTCCTAAATTTTCTTCATTAAAATAGTATAATTTAGGTCACAGAAGAGCAATTTTTCTTCTTTCTATTGTTAAACAATTGGCAAACAGAAATTCTTTCTGATTTATGGCAAATCAACCAGAGAGCCAACAGTTAAGCTTGAGTTATCTTCTGCCAACCCCTGCATTAGGAGAATTGAAGGCAAAATGCAGTTTTACCAAAAATGTGTATCAATTTAGTGCAAATTTTTAAACCAAAACATTTGCAAACTGATGAAAAAAATGTAATGGAAGGAATTTGTTCTTTAAATGTTCAAAAGTGACAGAAAACGAAACAAAACAGACAAATTCATTTGTTCACCCCCTCTAAGAAAGAGACACCATCATGTGGAGCAATGCTCTGAATCAGGAGTTCTCAACCTTTTTTAAGCCGGGGGCTGGGTCACGTTCCATCAGACAGCTTCAGGGGCTGGATGGCCATTTTGCCCTTCCTCCACCACATAACAATTCCTGGTGTGGTGGAGGCAGTGGGGAGGGGGACATGAAATGGTGCCATGAGCCACATCTGGCCCATGGGCTGCAGGTTGAGAATCCCTGCTCTAAATTAATGCAGCCAAAAGCAAGACTTAAAGAAAGTGACAATAAAACTTATAAATCAGTGTTACAGATGTCACTGAAAACATGCTGCTTCTGGTTATAGCTCAAGAAACCTTCCTTCCTTGTATAAATAGGAAAACATCTGAAACAAAAGTCAAGAATCCTAACAGCTTGTTTTCTTTAGGTAAAGGTTGCCCTTGCTTGAAAGCCAGTCATATCCGGCTCTAGGGTATGGTGCTCATCTCCATTTACAGCCCAAAGAGCCAGCTCTGTCTGCCTCTGCAGTTGTTTTCATGATCATGTGGCAAGCATGCACAGAACATTGTTCCCTTTCCCACCAAAGTGGTACATATTTATCTAGTTGCAATTTCTTGCTTTCAAACGCTTAGCTTGGCAGGATCTGGGACAGAGACAGGAGTTCACTCTCTCATGCAGCACTTGGGTCCTGACCTTCTGACCTGCTGACATCAAGTTCAGCATCTTAACCTCTAAGCCACTGCAGTCCCTTTTGTTTTCTTTAGAACAAGTCATAAAACTGTTAACATTTCTGAATAGTGGGATGAAAGAACTCTCAGCGTCATTTTACAGCCAATCTTTTTGAAGGCATACTTGTTTAACCATTTTTACATGTATTTAGATGGTAGTATTTAGATGCCACATGACCATGGAAACGTTTGCAGAAGCAGACAGCGCTGGCTCTTCGGCTTTGAAACAGAGATGAGCAATGAACCCTAGAGTCAGATATGGCTGGCTTTTGAGAAATGGAAACCTTTACCTTTACCTGTTAGTGAAAGGAATGTAAAGTGAGTTGTGACCAGCAGGAACTCACCCCCTGATAGTCTGGTCAATCATGGAATCGTGGAGTTTAGATGGTAAGTAGTATCTAAAATGCAAATCCCAAACATGACTATATTTCAATGGAGACTCTTTAACCTTGCAGTAATGGAGTAATGGCTAAATCAGATGCCCTTTTCAAACGGGGAATGAAATAAGGTTTGGGACTTGCTCCTGCATTTGTCAATAACATAGACTTTTATTTCATTTCTAGATAGAGCAATGGACAGATCGATTATTAAATAACATCAGAGAGCCAAAAAGAGAAACACACCCTTTGTATTTGGCAGTTATGAGAGATGGCTTTTTCCAATCACAAAAGCCCAGCATTGCATTCTTCCTATACATGGGCAGAGACCAGCTTCCTCCATTATCAGTGACCCAACCAATCTGTCTCTTCCTCTTCCGCAGAGTGGTATCTTCACTACAGATAGAACAATATATTTGGTTAAATCCATACTTCTAAACATTTTAAAGAAGCCTCTGTATTAAGAAACCCAATACCTTCTGAATTTTGAAAGATGGGGGGAAATATGTATTCTACTGTAAGATGGTCTATGTGTGTTCAGATAGATTTAGACTTTATCAAAGAACTAGACACTCAGAAAATATTGTCCTTGGTTCACAAATTCATGTATACACTGAGGAGGAAGTTCAAGACCTATATACTCAGTGCATCTGAATGATATTTAAACTGAAGTACGTGTGTGTCACTATACAGTAATTAATATTTGTAGCAATTCCATTACTAAAAGTGCTCCAGCAATAATTAACCTCTGGGCAGGAATGTTATGATCCCTTTTCTTCATGGCCTGATTTTACATCATTATGAGAAGGGCACACCCTCAACATAAGGTCCAAGATCAGAAGTGGGGAAGTTACCTTTCAGAATATAACTAGTTACGGTTATGGTTCTGAACCCATCTCACAATCTACTAGTTACTGCTCTACTTGTTTCTTTGTTTAATTTATATCCTGCCAACAATTAGTGTTAGACACTACTCTGGGTGGCACACAATAAGAACGGAAAAACATTAAGCGATTAAAAACATTAAGTAAAATAACAAACACAATCAAATAACATCATACAGAGGAAAAATCAAACCAGAGATATAACACTGTACACACCTTGGTGGCACCAATACATATAGCAATAAATCCCAAAAATAATAATTAAATTTAAAAAAGTCATACCGTAATCACTCACCAATGTCAATATTTGCTGTCAGGGCAGGATTTGTGCCCTGGTGCAGCCTCATCGAAGATGGAGATTTCCATGGGAGGGAGTCCTGTTAGAACATATTTTAGAGAGATTGGAATGTGTAAACATGCTGGCCTTGTGGATTGGAAGAAATAAATCCTAATATATGATGGACATGTTATACTGGATGGGCTGGATTCCTTTAGGGGAATGACAAGGAGGTGGACCCTGAGGCAAGAGATAAAACCCAGAGGGAGGAGGCAAGATGATCTCTTGATCCAATGCTCTGAGCTAAGGGTAAACTGCAAACACTTAGTTGTCTAAGTCAGAAGGGGGCCCCTGGGCTTTCCCCATAGAGACACTTTATTTTGATATGCTTCCTGAACTTTGTCTAGTCATGACTGCCACATGACCATGAAAATATCTGCAGAAGCAGACAGCGCTGGCTCTTCGGCTTTGAAACAGAGATGAGCACTGAACCCTAGAGTCGGATATGATTGGCTTTTGAGCAAGGGAAACCTTTACCTTTACCTGAACTCTTGATGAATTTTCTTCTGTAACATACTCTATTACAATATACAGTAATACCTCGGATAACGAATGCATCCGATAACTCAAAAATCATTATTTTAGCATTATTCAATGCATCGTGTTAGGCCCTCTAGGAAGGGCCAAGTGAAAGGCATCTGGTGCTCCATTTGGCTATTGCCTTTCAGGTGCGACCGCCATTTCTGAAAACAAAATGGCCGTCACATGCATTTTCAGCTGTTGTCCTGCCCAGGGATGTCCTAGGAAGGTGGGAATAGTGCAAAAAAGGTCCTCCAACCCTCCTAGAGGCTGCAGGAGAAGCGGACAGCCCGCAACATGCACCCTGACGATTGTAATTTTTTTGTCCCCAAACAGCATGAAAAGGTAGATCACATCGTCCTTTTTGTGGGGATGGGCAGCCGGCGTACTTGCACTCTGTTTGGCGGCTGCCTTTCGGGGAAGAGAAGGTGGGTTTTTTTTAACGTTATCTAATGCATGCATCGGATAACACTAAAAATCAGATAACGCTAAGATTTGTGGAACCAAGTTTTAGCGTTATCCGAGGTATTACTGTACTTTTAAAACATCTGAAGATGCCTGGAGTGTTTAGTTGGCTATTCACTACCTTATCTAAACTAATCTGATATCCTGGGTTGTTTGGCTAGAGAGGCTGCAGCTTGGAAGCAGGAACCAACCACTGGTGGGCAAGAAGACCTATTTGTGGGTAAGTTTGTTCTTGACATTTGCTATGGTAAGATCTATATTGGAAAAGCATCTGTAAACAAGAAATGTTTTCAGCACTTTCTGGAAAGCCAACAGAAGCTGTTCTAATTTTAGTGTCATAGCTGAAAAAGCTCTACCTCTCATGATAGATTTTATTTAACCTCCTTAGGCATAGGGACCTACAATATCATGGACTGCTTGATCTGGGTCAAATTTCCTAGGCAGCAGTGTTCCTACAGATAATATGGGTCCTAAACCATAAAGGGCTTTATAGATCATTACCAAAACCTTGAACTTGGCGCAGAACACCATGAGTAGCCAATGCAGGCTACCAAGACTTGGGTAATATGATCAAACTAACCAATACCTGAAATCAGACTGGCTGCTACATTTTGCGCCCACAGAAGTCTCCATACCAGCCTCAAGGGCAGCCCCACTTAGAGAGCTATTATACCAATGGTCAATTTTGAAGATTGCCAGCATGTAGGTCAGTGATAAGAGACCTCCTGTTCAGGAATGGGTGAAGTTGGGCAATGCATCACAGTTGGTAAAATGTAGAATTGACCACCGAAGCCACCTCCTATTCCATAGAAAGCTTTGGATCAAGTAGCACTCCCAGATTACCCCCCCCCCTCCTTCAAAGGGAGGAATATGCCCCTTAAAATGAATCTTCGAAGTTATTTGTAGCAGCTGCACAACAAAATGGGGCAGGTTTTAGGCAATTTTATATTCAAATGCAAGTTTCCCAGTTCACCCCCTTTTAGCCCACCTAATAAACACACTTGGATTGGATACTTGAGAGAAAGAAAAATATCATTTACTCACAAAATGAGGTCTAAAGATACATGTGCTCAGGAGTCTTGATGAAGTTGGTTTAGAAAGAAGTAAAGTAAAGACTTTATTCTAGCCACATGGCCTGGAAGATGGAGAAGCTTTAAAAAAATCTTTCCTTTTCCAAGGCAGATAGCAAGAGAGAGGATACCAGAGCAAATCAAAGACCTCAACAAATGCAAATAGGGTCAGTTGATCTCTGAGGCAGGAAAGAACCTTTCTAATTGTAATTACAGGCAAACAATGCAAAACAACTTCCTTTAGGTCAGGCTAGTCTTTCTTGTCTCTCTGGTTATTGCATGCTGGTTTGCATTAGAATACTCAACAGATTTGTCACTGTCCACTGCCATTTACAGCACCATAGACATTGCTGCTGTTCCTCACAACCCAGAAGCTCACCAGCCAGCATTTTACCCAACAGAGCAAACATCCAATCTTTCTTAACCTAAGCTTAATCATTCACCAGTTGGGCTACCAGGTTGGGAGTATAGTGAAACCTCATATAACAAAGAGCTCTTATAGCAAAAAACCCGCGCATAATGAAAGGGATTTGGGGAAAATGGCGCCTCGTATAGCAAATTTTTTTTTGCTACGTGAAAATAGCATCCCTATGGGGAAACTTGCATAACGAAAATTCCCATGCAAAAATTTGCATAATGAAATATTTTTCATCATGCGAATTTCCCCATAGGAATTCGTGTTATGAGTGTTTCCCCATAGGATTTTTTGTTATGCGGGAAAAAAAATTGGATAAAGAAAAAATTGCACAGCGAAGAAACTCATGGAATTGATTATTTTTTTTCTACAAGGTTTTACTGTACTAGATTCTCTTGAGGTACCATGGTCAAAACTGACTCAGAAGAAGCAGTCCCTTGTGATGTTACATAGGAGTAAGCCTTGATGCTGTCACAGATGCAAGAAAGGCAAAGATTTGGAAAGGAGCAGAATGGCTTCTTGGACATGTAAAAGGGCCATGAATTTGGATTAAATTCAGATAATGATATAGTTGGATAATGATGGATGATTGGATGATATGGTAACCCAAAGCCTGTTAGCATCCAGGCTGGGAATGAAATGCAGTGGTTGCTGCTTTTCCCATTAAAACCTTAGCATCTCACTGGGCTTATTTTTTCATTCACTTGACATGGATGAGGAGTATCTTCCCAGCTCTGTACTGCTGCTGAGACTTTTGCAAGGCTTACTAACAATCCATTGAAAAGTTCTCTGCAGGCCCTACTTGGAGGTTGCCAGAGCTTATGGAAGAAGATCTTGGCAAATCATAGCACCGATTTGTGTTCACTGCCTTCCTCCAAATGGCACCTAGTGACAATCTCCCTAGTCCAGTGATGGTGAACCTTGGCACTCCAGGTGTTCTTAGACTTCAATTACCAGAAGACGAAGTTAGCACTCCTGCTAATCAGAGCTTCTGGGAATTGAAGTTTAAGAACACCTGGAGTGCCAAGGTTCTCCATCACTGCCCTAGTCCATTTCCCTCTCCTCCTGTTTTAGGTGCACCTACTTGCTCCTCTTCCAGCACTCTTTACCCTTAGATTTTCCCTGTTGACCTGGAGACCTCAGGAAGCACAACAATTCCCAACCCTGGTTATCAGTGACCTTCCTCTTGCCTGAATTGTGACCAACAAAATAAAATGCAGAGGCTTCCCAAACATTCTGTTTTTACTGCCTACCGAGTCAAGGGCGTGCAGGCCACAGAACGGTTTGCCATGGTCTCCACTTTAAAAGATCTAAGGAGGATCTGCTGTGTTGGGCCCTGACAAACCTTCCTGGCCCATTCTGTGGCATCGCAAAGACCTAGCCCCCATCTAATATTTCAGGTTGTACAAAGTTGTGCAAGCTCATAGTAGAGCTAATGTGACACCAACTCAAGAGCAGGCTTGCACAACCTGTGAGCTCTCCTGAGCAAATGTGACCTGTGCAGAAATGGGGTGCTCTAACCACAAAACTGTTGCTGGGAATGACTTATTTCCTATTGGATGTTCTCAGCAAAACTGTGCTTTCTTCAAGAACCAGCTCATCAGTAACACCACATTAATCCAGCAACAACAGCTGAAAACTTTACCCATAATTGAGGGAATCTCTGCATTTTGCTGTCTCTTACAAATGCTGTGAATGTTTTTCCTCCAGGGAAACACACTTTAATAAGCCCCAAAGCTAGCAAACTATAAGGATTATTGTTTGGGCAGCACTTTATATGCAGGAAGTAAGACACAAAAATATTTCATTTGCTCTTGTTGAACAAAGCTGATTGGAAAAGTGTGAAGATCTATGGTCCTGTAAAGAAATCTCTTTAGATCAGTGCTAAAGCCATACAATTCAACAGCGTGAGGAGAGCTTTTTATTTAACAGGGGATGTGAACAGCAATGGAACAGACTGTGCCATAGCATTATATTCGAAATAAATTATCCCAGGGTCTAAGCTTATATACACAGCTTGTGAGGAAATGATTTGTACACACAATTTTAGGTAGCATTTACTTGCAGATATGTGCATTCCAGCAGCCCCTAAATCTAACAGAGCAGGAGTTCTCAACCTTTTAAAGCTGGGGACTGGGTCATGGTCCCTGAGACAGCTTCGGGGGCCAGATGGTCATTTTGTACTTCCTCCATCACATGACACATCTGGGTGTGGTGGGGGGGGGTGTACAAGAAATGGTGTCATGGGCCATATCCAGCCCATGGACCGCAGGTTGAGAATCCCTGTAATAGAGAATCCACCCAGAGTGAATTAACCAAATTGTTCCCAAAACAGGGCCACGGAGAAACAAAAAGGGAAGAACACAGAACAGCACTCTTTTTATGGCACACTGTAACATTTTTAGCCAGTCCCATACCACTGTAATTCTGATAAATCATTGGAGAAGTACTGTCATTGTTTTTCTGCTTAGTTCAAAAAATGCAAGGGATTGAATGTATTGGTGCACTCAGATTTCAATCATGAACGCCTAGCAATCCTGTTACAAAGTGGAAGATGAAAGGATGCAATTATTTCTCTAGACTACAACTTGAAAATAGTATATGGTCTCCATTGACTTCTCATGGCCATGAAAAAGCAAGCATCAGATTTGGTTTTTTATTTTTTTTTGTGTTATTTTATACACAACATTTATACTTATTAATTATGTTAGCATCCATCATACAAAATGAAATCCTTTCTTCCCAGAGAACATAAATTAAGTTGTTAACCTTTGAAGTGGGGCTTTATCTTATGATAAAGATTTCATCTTAGGAAGGTGTGTATAGCTTTTTAAAGGTAAAGGTCACTCTTGCTCGAAAGCCAGTCGTATCTGACTCTAGGGTTCAGTGCTCATCTTTGTTTCAAAGCCGAAGAGCCAGTGCTGTCTGCTTCTGCAGACGTTTCCGTGGTCATGTGGCAGGCATGACTAGACACTGGAGTGCATGGAATGCTGTTTACCTTCCCACCAAAGTGGTCCCTATTTATCTATTTGCAATTTCTTGCTTTCGAACCGCTAGGTTGGCAGGAGCTGGGACAGAGACGGGTGCTCATTCTGTCCTGCAGTACTAGGGAATCGAACTGCCGACCTGCCATCTTCCAAACAGCATCTTAGCCACTTGAGCCAATGTGTTAATTCCAGTGGGGATGTTCCTTGTCAATTTCATAAGAATGAATAAGATAAATATGCTCTGATATGCTGGAAGTTGGCAGGGGATTAGTTATTCTTCAAGATTTTTTTACTAATTAAGTAGGAAATACCAGATACCATGGGATGGGTAAACAGGCATAAGAAATATCTTTCAGAAACCAGTAGGAACATACCACAGGATGGGAATCAAAATTAAAACATCTTGTCCACTCAAGGCCATTGATATGTAGTAGAGACATTATCCTGCACCAGCTGATTGTGAACAGAATGTACTCTCTTGAAATAGTAGGTTACAGACAAGTTACAGGTAACATATAATTATAGAGTAAGGTTGAAGTTGAGGCCCAGCTAGATGGAACAAGAAAGTAAGATCAAAGTTGTTATGATAAGACTCAAAAAGTCAAGAAGTGTACTACCTATGACTGAATATCAACTGATTCTCTAAATAATTAAAGAACTTTTTCAGATTAACATTCTTTTCTGACCTGGAGTTTTTGAAAGTATCAATGCATAAGAAGCCTGTTAAATTATTATTAAGACATCTGAAGTCTTAATTCTTCTGGGGTAGGGCTACTCTGTGATTTCTACAAAAGATAATGTGAAGGCGCTTGTGATTTCTAATGGGTTCAGGAAGATACCCTTCTTCACTAGGATAGATGTTTTCTTTCCTCATGGAATGAATGGACACAGGGATTTTCTTTAGTTGTGGTATTTATTTGTTTTGAAATTTCTTGATACTAAGGATGATGATGTGAATCTAAATATCTGACCTATCCTTGCCATTTTTATATATATAAAAATCTCTTGCCAGGCAAACCTAGAATCTGCATCGTACACCAAATAACTTTCTAAAACTTCACAAGCCATTGTTGGATTTTTGAAGAGTTTGTGACATTGAGTGGAGTTTAGCACATAATGGGAAACTCCTCAAATAGAGTCTAATTTATGAAGCCAATAAGTCAATTAGTCATATTATTTTATTCCACTCAGCTAATAAAATCAATCGTAACTATTAAACTTCAGAAGAAGAAGAAACTGAAGTTAGTCAACCAACCAACCAGAAAAACTAATAAAAAGATACAAGGACTGACTAGACATTCAAAGATAAGATTTATCTTGCTGTCCAGCATCTGTGACTCCAAGACTTTCTCCTTACCCAGCAATTAAGTACAGATGTTGGTTGCTAAATGATGCTGAAGCTAGAAATGGATAAAGTGTTCGAAGCTTATGCAAAGGCTCAAAGTTGTCACTTAGATGACAAAAAGAAGAATACAGCCGTTCATTATTTATTTATTTATTTATTTATTTATTTATTTATTTATTTATTTATTTATTACATTTATTCCCTACCCATCTGGGATATTTTCCCATTTAGGGCAGTATCTTAGTTGAAATTTTTGAAGTGGTAGCTGTGTTAGTCTGTGCCATACCTGTCAACCTGCGGTTCCGGAAAAACAGGACCTGCGCACATTTCTTGTGCGCAGGTCGTGTTCCACGCATGCATGGAAAGGTTTTACCCCTTCCACACATGCGCAGAAGCGCTACGCCGCTTGCGCAGCCCTTACGCAAGTGACATAGCGCTTCTGCGCATGCGTGGAAGGGGTAAAACCCTTCTGCACATGCGCGGAAAGCGTTTCCCCCGCTGCCAAATTACGGGGTTTTGGCAGCGGGGGCAGGGTTATGACGTCAATCAACGTCAATTTACGGGGTAATCCCGGCCAAATCGGGAAGGTTGACAGGTATGGTCTGTGCAAGTATATCAGAGATTAAACAAACGAAAAAGACAAAAAAAGTTTACTCTCCGATATATTTTATCTTAGTTGCAAAAAACAGAAAGTCAATTCTCTCAAGTAAATGATGGTTTGCAAGATGGCACTGAGTTACTAACTTTCTGAAACTAACACATTTTGAGTCAGAAAGAGACTGAGCTAGGCTGAGCAACTGAACCACTCATACCGCATAAACAAACAGACTGAACTACACATCATAATGTCTGTTTTTATGCTTGTTGCTTGAATGTTTTATCTTCTCTTGTTGTTTTATTTTCTTAAGGGGTTAGGGAGGGTATAGGAGGGTCTTTTAGATGTTTTTTTTTAAAATGTTTTAATACTTTGTATTGTGTTAAGATTGCTCTCCAAGTTGCAGGGAGCATTCTTTACTGATTTTGTTTGCCGCTCTGGATGGCGCTTGCTCCAGAAGGGCAGGATATAAATGGTCCAGATAAATAAAAAAATAAAATCACCCACACACAGACCTCAGCATATATACAGAGTGGAAAGCTGTTACTTTTGGGGAATGAAACATTTACCTACTGATTGGCTGTTTGGATTCAAAACAGGCAATGAATAGATTGTAAAGTATTGACTCTTCCCGGCCCATAGCAATTTGAAACAAACACAAAGCATGTTGGAACTGCCTGTTGTAAGCTCAACAGTCTGGTGAGTTGTCCAATCATGTGCACATGCATTATGTGCTGGAAGAAAAGGTCCCAACCTGCTCTGGTTTGAGACCCCGTTGGGGATCTTCTAAATTTCCCCACTGTATTTTATCAATTCCCAGTGTATGTACATGTTGGGGACAGGATAAAATAGGGCAGCTGATCACAGGGGCCGCTTCCCCCAATCACCTGTTGTGCTCCTCCAGCCCTATCTTGTCCCTTTGAGAAGCAAAATGCTGTTTGCGATTGTACCAATCAGCATTTTGCTCCTCCTCCTCTGGCCTCAATCAGCATTTTTAAAACCATACTACTCTGGACTGGGTAAGCCAATGTAGACAGGCACTAAGTCTCCTACTGAGTGGATTTTAAAAAGAATGTGAGAAACCATGCTAAATCAGTGCTCCAAATCTTGACATCACTGCCTCAGTTAATCGCTTACTCAGAAGAGGTGCCCTACATATCTTTTCCAGGAGCAGGATTATCAGAACTCTTCTTTCCAAAAGGGAAAAAAAATTACAACTGATTTTGTTGTTCTAATAAATAGCTGTTCTCTTTTCAGACAATGCAGTGCATCTTGAAGATGAGAGGCAGAAAAACAAAATAATAATAATCAACCTCAATTGAATGAGGTTACTGGATTTCATTGGTCAATGTACAGTGGAAATAAGAGAATGGAGACCATCTACAAGGAAGAATAATCTTTATTTGATCTAATTGAGAAATCTGTTGTGTCAGCATTTTAAACTGCCACATCAAAATGCTAACATTGTATTCATGTTGCTGGGATGGGATGGACAGGATAGGACAAGGAAGACCATAAGCCACATATTAAATGGGAATCATATTTTGTGCTTTGGTCATAGTTATTCTGCAAGTAGCTCTTCAGACATGAAAGGAAACTCATGGCCCTCGATCATGTTTGCGTAATAACTGTAATAAGATTGGAATAAGGAGTATATAGAGAGAATACTGTATTTAACATAACAAAGTATCTATGATAAAAAGCAGGGAGCTTACTGAGAAATTAATTCCTAGGATTGTGTCTCAAGAAACATTTTTAGGACAGGGCCTGTAATGAGGAAATTAGCATGACATTAATATATATTGTTCAAGAAACCAGGCTATCTTCCATAACCCAATGATGTTAATTTGTGTGAGTGATTTTTAGAGCTGACCTAAGATGTGAATATACATAGAGAGACTTTTCATAGCCTTGTTCATGGGAGATTTTTAAAAAGATCCTCCCATTTTTGCTGGTTCAAGAGAAGTCACTTCTGACAGGACTCTGAGGTTTACTTAGGGCAAGAGTGACTAGTGTTCTTGTACTGAACTTTTATCTCCATTTGCCAGTTTTATCTACCCCTCCTTTTTGCTGTTGGCAGATTTATGTCCTTCTATAAAAGATTCTCTCTTACCCCCTTTTTTCTTTACACCAAGTTTGTTGGACTGCAGTGGCTCAAGTGGCTAAGATGCTGACTGGAAGGCGGGAGGTCAGCAGTTCAATTCCTGAGCACTGCAGGACGGAATGAGCTCCCGTCTTTGTCCTAGCTCCTGCTAACCTAGCAGTTCGGAAGCAAGAAATTGCAAGTAGATAAATAGAGACCACTTCGGTGGGAAAGGAAACAGCATTCCGTGTGCTCCGGCATCTAGTCATGCCTGCCACATGAGTCATGACTATGGAAAAGTCTGCAGAAGCAGACAGCACTGGCTCTTCGTCTTTGAAACAGAGATGAGCACTGAACCCTAGTGAAGTAGGGATGAAAGAATTAAGATATTAATTCTGGTTTAAAAGTAAAAATTATTTTCTCAGTACTCTGTAAAGTTGGACAGATCAGATTGACCTATCATATAGAACTGATGACGAGGCTAAAGTGAACAGAAGGCTTTGTGTCCACAAGCTCAGCACAGTTTGTACAGCTGACAGGGAACCGTAAATAATATTTGTGTGACATGATATGATGTGACATGAAACATGTTCCTTATATGACATGATCTAAATAACAGTTACTGAATGTTCTAACCTGAACTTAATGAAATGTCAGAAGGTTAATTAATAATTTTGGCTTATCCCATAGTGATGTAACATGTAGAAATTTCCAAATTTTATGCTATAAAAAGATGGCTCTGAAAATGTATATTCATTCAGGGACTATTAGCTTGGTAAAGCATTCCTGAATCTGTTTGGCTAAACAATATTAATAATAAAAACTCCTAAATCTGTCTTAGCATGTGGAATGTGATTTTGTCTATTTCAGTATTCCATAACACTAGAGTCAGATACAACTGGTTTTCAAGCAAGAGAAACCTTTACCTTTACTGTTGATATTTATCTACATAGAAAGAAAAAAGAGAACAGGTATCCATGCAAAAGCATATAGTAGATGTAAAATGTACACATTCCTTTTATCCCTCTATTTTCTTTCATAGTCTTCTCTGGCCTTCATTCTTCAAGGCAGAAACAGACATAATAGAGAGAAATCTCCTCTAATTATGACTTAAGATCCAATTGTATATGACTATCACAGCAGGAGCTTCTCTTACCTCCTAGAGCATGTAGATTAGGTCACTCTTGTGACTGGGCTTTAGGACTTTAAAATGAGATTTCTTTGAAATGTGACTTCAAAAACAAAAGACTGACACAGTCACAACTCTCTAACATTAAAGTGCCTTCAGCTCTAATTACGGCCTATCTATAAGGTCTGTTTCTTTCCTCAGAGGAAGGAGTTCTCTCCTAGACGCTTCTTTTGTCTCTCAGTCACAACTTTTCAATTGCAACTTTCTTCCTCCCTGCTGATCTTTTTTCACACCTTCCCCTGGGCCATGACATTTCTCTATCTCTTAGCAGTGTGAATAAAGCTTTTGTACCACCAATGTTGCAGCTCTGGAGAGAGTGTTATTTTCCATTTTGGTTCTGCATAAGTAAGCTAAATCAGAGTACTGTATGTATCTTTTCCCTCACACTGTTGTTTTTTGCTTCTTTTACATCACAATGTTGGCGTTGGTGGCTAGAATTTTTTGGGTGGATCTGGGGACTTTTGTCCACCTTAGGCCTCCAGGTGTTCTTGGATTTAAATTTCCAGAAGCCCAAGTTTGCATACCTGCTGATCAGGGCTTCTGGGAATTGAAGTCCAAGAACATCTGAGTGCCCAAGTTTGAGAAAACCTGATCTAGGAAAGTGGGGGTGGGAACCTGCTTACCTCTCAGGCCCCTGAAAGCAAAGACTCAGCCAGTCCTAGCTCATAAGAACAGCCTTGCTGGAACAGGCCACAGCCCATCTAGTCCATCATTCTGTCTCACACAGTGGCTCACCATTTCCTTCAGGGTATTCCCAAACAGATGCCTTCACCTGCTTAGGATTCCCAGAAAATGACATTGAGAGATATCCTGCCTATCCCTCCAGCCTGGAGGTTGTCCTTAGGTATCCATAATTATAGCCATTAATACCCTTGTCCTCCATGAACGTCTCTAATCCTTTCTTAAAGCTGACAAGACTGACAGCTGTCACCACTTCTTCTGGCAGGGAGTTCCATAGACCAGTGATCCTCTGGGTGAAAAAGTACTTTCTCTTATTTGTTTGAGAACTAGTACCCAAAAGTTCCATGGAGTGCCCCCTAGTTCTAGTGTTGTGTGATAGAGAAAACAGTTTTTCCTTATCTACTTTGTCCACACCATGCATGATTTTATAAACTTCAATCAGGTCACCTCTTAGACGCCGTCATTCAAGAGTGAAGAGGCCCAACCGTTGACGCCTCAGATGGTA
This sequence comes from Bradypodion pumilum, assembly GCA_035047305.1. Lineage (NCBI taxonomy): Eukaryota > Metazoa > Chordata > Lepidosauria > Squamata > Chamaeleonidae > Bradypodion > Bradypodion pumilum. Next base: position 430,760,839 of record JAWDJD010000002.1, on the reverse strand, counting down.
AGGAAGGTGTTCCAGTACCCTAATCATTCTGGTTGCCCTCCTCTGCACTTTTTCCAGCTCCATATTATCCTTCTGGAGGTATGGCGACCAGAACTGTACACAGTATTCCAGTTGGGGCCTCACCATAGATTTATAAAGAGGCAAAATGACACTTGCTGACTTATTATCCATACCCTGCCTAATGATCAATGTTTATGTGCCAGGCTGTGTCCCCAGAGTGTCAGGAGCCACAACGTGGCTTATCTCTAGGGTAGTCTGCAGTGGATTGGATATCTCTGGACTGGCAGAACTTCATTTATCAGTTAGGAAACAGTCTGAATAACTACATGTCATTGGGCTGCAGATGCTTTGGACCAATTCTTAGTGCTCCCTCAAGGGTAGGGCTGCTGTAACCAATAAAATTATTGCCTCCTTTCCCAAGAGTTTTGTGTGCATGGTCTTTGTATCATTGGCCCCAGCATCTGCTCACTATTAGGTGAACAAAAGGGAATATAACCTAATTTCACAAGAGTTAAAAAAAATCTAAACACAAAAATGAAGTCTGGCTAGGTTATCCTGTTATGGTAATAGAGTAGACCCTACTGCCAGTGACTCAAAACCAAGTGCCAGGCAGGGGTTTAATAATCGGATAACCTGAGGAGTAACAGCCTTGGGTGCCGAAGTCCATAGGGAAGGGTGATGGTCCCCAAATGGATTAAATCCCACTTGAATCTATCTTGATGGAGGGCAGCAGATTCATCAATACTGGCCTGAGGCTGAGGAGGACTTTGCATGCCAAAAGGGCTCAGGACCAGAAAGTGACTCAAGGAACTGGAGCAGAGGTACAGGTGTCATGCTGTGATGCAGAAGGCAGATGAAAGGCCACTGCATTATATTCTCAGGACTGTTTTCATGGCTCATCGCCATGAGGTTCACCTATATTCGGAATTGGATACAACAGAAGAAGAAGAAACACAAAAATAACCATTTCTCTATTTTCCTCATCAAGCACACAGAGGCTGAAATCCTGTTACTTAGTATAAGAAATCATAACAAGAATAGGCCTACATTCAAAAGAACTGGACTGTAGCAGTAAAAAAAGGATTTGCCTTCACAAATGTTACACGTGTGTGTGTGTGTGTGTGTGTGTGTGTGTGTGTGTGTGTGTGTGAGAGAGAGAGAGAGAGAGAGAGAGAGAGAGAGAGAGAGTTAGAGAAAGAAACCACTTGGAAATACATTGGTATAACGTGGGTGATTTTTGTTGTGTTTGTTATAAAGACATTTGCAAATTCTGCAAATTGTTATGAATTCCACCTCCTTTAGAAAGGTAGATTTTTTTTAAAGTCAAAGAAAGGCACTGCTTGCATACAACCTGTGAATTTTCTTTGACTCTCCAGGAAAGTGGCTCCTATTATGTTGCCATCCCTGAATGTGTCAAACAATTGTTTATTACATCATGATGTATTTGTACACAGTGAGTTTTCCTCTAAAAGACTGAGACTGGTTAGCTGCTGCTTCAATGGTCCTCCTCAGTGCTGACTTTTCCCCCTTTGTGTACAAAGAAATGCACATGAAATATTTCTCAACAACAGCTTTTCTCTGTAAGAGAGATTGAAATAATTTGGAGATGATGCCTGGAGGCCTCTATGTACAATTTCAATCTTTACCTCAGCTTATTTTCTTTAGTGTAAGAAATGCTAAGACCCATTCAGTCTTGGAAGTGAAGAAATGTACAAGCAAGTTTGTCCAAGTACTGACCTACCTCTGAAAGCAACAAAACAAGTAATAACAAAGTTCTCTGTTACATTTTTTCTTTGTACCATACACTCGTGCTTCTTACTTACCAACTGCCACTTTTAGTACTTTTTCTTACTTCCTCTTTCTCTTAGTTCCATAGCAGGGGTTCTCAACCTTTTCAAGCCAAGGGCTGGGTCAGAGAGCTTTTGCTCTGCCTGTCCGGGTGTGGCAGAGGCAGTGGGGGCCACATGAAATGGTGTCATGGGCCACATCTGGCCACTGGCCCATTGGTTGAGAACCCCTGTCCTATAGCTATATAGATACTGTACCATCTTTTCTGTCTCTTCCTCTCTCTCCTTGCTGCTCTCCTTCTATCTCTCTCAAAATACATTGGGCACTTTTATAGATTCTGTGGCCTGAATCAATGGAAACTTGGCAAGTCAATCACTTCCATTAATTCAGTCTTGTTTGGAGGGCCTATGTTCCCTGAATATGGTCTTTTGCTGGTGTTTCCAAGCAACTGCTTCTGTGACACTGCTCAGCACTTGAGGGTTGGGCAAGACCAAAGGGAGAGGCAAAAAAGATATTTAGGTTCCAAGACCACATCCCTTCATCACTTAGACTGTTTCAAATTATTGTACTCAAGCTCAACGGTGGAGCCCTTCATCACCTCTGTTAAATTTGCTAGGCACTTAGAAAGAAATTCTTCCAGGGTATTGCCCTACAGTTGTTGAAGTGTCTGAAAAGTACTTCCTTCCCCAAACTGTTTCTTCCAATCTGAACTGTATTCACACAGACATGTACACGCAAGGCTTGATATTTCTCTATCATACCTGTCAAGTATCTCCGATTGGCCGGGATTTCCCGTTTTTTTGCGCTGATTTTCGTCATTTTCCGCCCGGAGCTGCCACTACCCCGTAATTTGGCAGCGGGGGGAAATGGGTTACTGTGCATCCCTTCTGCGCAGCTCACTTCTATGCGTGCATAGGTTTTTACGCATGCGTAGAAGGCTTTTACGCATGCATAGAAGGCTTTTACGCATGCGTAGAAGGCTTCTGTGCAGACAGGGATGCATAAAGGCTTTCTACGCATGCGTAAAATCCTTCTACGCACACACAGAAGTGAGCTGTGCAGAACATTTCTGTGCAGGTCCATTGTACGCATGCGTAGAAGGCTTTTACGCATGCGTAGAACGGACTTGCGCAAAAACGTTCTGCGCAGAAAGGTTCTATGCATGCATAAAAGCCTTCTACGCATGCATACAATGGACCTGAGCAGAAACGTTCTGCACAGGTCCCGTAATCTCCGGAGTTGTGCTTGACAGGTATGTTCTCTATAGAACTAAACTTTGGTTTCCACATGATACTTACATGTATTGCCTCTTCAGCCTAATGGTTGGTGGTGGTGGATGTATACACCTGAACCTTCTCTCCAACATATGTGACAGGAATTCAAATTAAATTCAAAGGGTGCAATTAGTGTTTTTTAAAGGAAATATGCAAGCTCAACTATCTAGTGAAATATAAATTGGCAAAATCATTTTGTATAGTTATACATAGAATCGTGCAAATGGAGGTGAATTGCATCAAATTAAGAAATGTTATATATTGTGGCTTGAGTTGCAACATCAGTAGCTTCTTAACTTGAAGCAAATCAACTCCAAAAGTTACTCAGCATTCCAGCAGTATAATTTATTGAGAGGATTGTAGCCATTGTTAGAAAGTGATCAATTCCAGGCATTACCTTCCTTTACACAACATATCTCTTTAATTTTTTGTTTTTTTGGAATGGATTATCCATTGTCAGCTTGCTGGGCCTGTTGAAACTTCACAAGTGTCCCTTTGGCCTTCATGGCTGCCGTAGCAGTCCCATGGTACAAGGTCACACCATACTTTGCCCAGTTCTAGGCATATGTGGAAAGAGAAGAAAGACAAAGATCACAAGGCAGACCCAGAGGAAGATAGAGAGATAACATGAAAGAAATATTACAAGAACACCAAATAAAAGCTGGTAGAGGCCGCTAGAAGTGCCAGAGAAAGAACCTTGCATTTCCCTCAACACCCAACAGGGTAAAAGACAAAGTGAAGAAGAAGAAGACACAACAAATGAAAAGATGGAAAAACAGAGATCTGGCTAAAACAATTGTGTGTGTAATTAGACATTCTCAAGGCATCTGGTTCCAGACCTTGGTCTTACTTGCTTTTTGTAAGATTTCCCTACAATTTCCAGTCTTCATTCCGACTCATCTTTTCTGAAACTTGTGAATCTGATAAATATATCCCCTGTTACAAATGTGATCATTCTACCTTGTTTCCAACACATTTCCTATAACAAAGCATCTTTGACTACTTTTTATCTCTTCAGCATCTCCTTTGTTCAAACCATTAAAGATCATGGAACTCCCTTCCTAAAATCTGCAATGCCTTTATTTATTTATTTATTTATTTATTTATTTATTTATTTATTTATTTATTTATTGTGGTTAAATATAATGCTGGTTCTACTCTGGGTGGTGAAATACAAAATAAGATTCCCAATGATCTCCCATCCCACATGAACCAATTTCCACCCAAAACAGCCTTTAAAAAAGATCAACAAATAACCAGATAAACAAATAAAACAAATAAACAAATGGCAGATAATAATCTGATTAAAATTCATACTAGACAGCCCTTTGCTCCAAAAGGACATTCTCGAAGGCCTCCTTAGAAAGTTCTGTTTTGATCCTTTTCTTGAAAGCCCGGAGGGAAGGGACCTGATGAATATCAGGAACAACCCTATTCCTAAACAGCAAAGCCACCATCAAGAAGGTGCATTTCCATCTTATAATCACAGTCCAATACATAGGTGGAGTTTCCAGAATCAAAAGGATACCAGCATTGAAAATCAAGCAATGTTTTGAGAAATACTGCAAGTTATACATATGAAAGCTAGCTCATTGCAGATAAAACAAAAATGCAAAGCACAGAATGGGTCAGGAAGTGCAAATATTACCTACAGAAATGCAATAATGCTTTTTGACCTGCAAAAAGGGTGCTATTTCAAGGATTAAAAAAATCTACAGTAAGAGAAGTCCTGCTGCACAGCAGATTACCATTTCCTAGACAAACATAAAGATAAATGTCTCCATTAGGCAAAACGCAGCTGCAAAACATCTTTCATTTTAACATATAAAAGAAAGAACAAAAAGGAAAGAGAAGACTCCACATTTGTCTTTTCTTGTCATTTATTTGTTTGTTTGTTTACAGCTATGGGCAGATGAGCCCCTTTAGGTGAGGTAAAGGTCCCGCTCAGTAGAGGAAATGCCACTGGAAACCACCATACTGAGCCCAATGGCAAAATGAGCAGAGGAGGAACCACTTCACTATTTTGATTCCCAACAGTCATGGAGGCGAAAGAGGCCATGCCAGATGGACTGGCTGTGAATGCGCATCTTGTCGATATCCTAAAGGTTGTGGCCATTGCAGTCCCAGTGTTAAATCCTGCAGGAGATGGCTCTGTGATCATAGTGTGTGAGTCACTTTATGGCAAGATGGAATACACCTTAAACAAATTCACACCAATGTCATTTTTCCTGTTTCAGGAAAATATGTATACTCAGACATGAGTAGCAGCTGCCGCCACCACAGCCACTGATTTGTTTAAAATACCCAAAAAACAAACACAAAGATAAACAAAAAAGAAACCATCAACACAACTACAAAAAAAATACAAAAAACTTAACAAAATTACATATAACTAATACGTGCAGCCACCCACCAGTGGGACTTATAAACTTTCTTGATTAAATATTCTCAATATCATTACATTTTTATATGTTCGTCCCCTCATTCCAAAAAGATACATCTTGCTTTACTTCTTTTCCTTTCACTAATACATAATCTAAAAATCCTCCCCATATTTCTCTAAAATCAGTTTGTTTGTTCTTTACTAATCCTGTTTTTTAACCTTTAAAGGTTAAAGGCTTCATTTTGGTCTTTCGTTCCTGAAAAGTGCTTAGATGTGGGACACTGTTGTTGTCTATCTCCATTTCTTCAAAGAAAGCAACTTCAACAGAACGCACCCCTACTAAAGCAAAGCAAAGCAATTACACTTATATGCCACCCTATCATGCTTAGTGCACTCTCTGGGTGGTTCACAAATTAATTAGCATTTTGCCCCAAACATGATGGGTACTCATGTTACCGGCCTCAGAAGGATGGAAGGCTGAGTCAACCTTGATCTCTAGTCAGGAATAAACTCATAATCTTTTGGTTGCAGGACAGCAGTTTAACCTCTAGGGTTGAATTCTGACAAGTATTTGTCTGCAACTTAAGTTTAGTTTTCATATATATACTGTATTTGAGCCTACAGTTTCCCATAACTTTAAGATGATATTAAGAATTTGGATATCTCACAACTTTGAGGTATTTTTCTGAATATGGAACATGAAGCAATCTAGATAAAGCTTGTAGAAACAGACAAGCTATTGTTGCCTGGAATGAATACAACAAAGCAAAGCAATCACATTTATAGACTGCCCCATCGCGCTTAGAGCACTCTCTGGGCGGTGGACAGGTTAATTAGCATTTTGTTCCCAACATATTGGGTACTCATGTTACTGACCTTGGAAGAATGGAAGGCTGAGACAACCTTGATCCTTGGTTAGGATCGAACTCACAATCTTTTGGTTGCAGGACAGCAGCTTAACCACTGTGCCACCAGGGCTACTACCACCACATGCAAATATTAGTTCAGAAATTAAAGCCTCCATTATTCGCTCTTTCTGCTCTCTCATCTGTGCTGCATTCCTCTCTGGTCAAGTACATCTTTTAATTTGCACAGATCCTTTTTGGAATACCAATTTGCTGCCGTTTCTGAAGCATTGTACAAGAACATATTCCATTGCTGTATTTTTAAAACCTTTTCAAACATTTCATCAGCTGGAGGAGGGAGAGAAGGATGGGGTAGGGGTTATGCGCTTCTCTACTCTTCCGCTTGCAACACATGAAGTCATTATTTGCACAAATGACCCCAATTAGTCTTTATCCTCTGTACAGAGAACATAGCCAGGGCAATGGCCTCTGGAGAAGATTCTCTTAACTCAGAGAAAGGGATATTAAAGAAGAATGCAGAGAAGAGAAAAATGAATTGGAAGATGCCATCCTGGTCACTTGGCAAAATGACAGTATATTTCTAAGAGTAAGCAAGGTTGCCAAAAGATGTGGGAGGAAATGATGAAAACTTACTCTAGTGCAACTTACTTTGCTAAACAACAGTTTAGGGGATGTGGTGGCTCAGTGGTTAAGAAGCTTGCCTTGTTAGCTGGGAGGCTGGCAAGTTGGCGGTTTGATACCCGGATACTGTATGATGGATTGAGCACCTGTCTGTCCCAGCTCTTGGGGACATGAAAGGAGCCTCATTTGGGCAGTCCCTGAGTGGAGTTTCTTCCACAAAATTCCTTTCAAACAGTGGTGGGTTTCAGCAGGTTCGCCCCAGTTCGCCAGAACCGGTAGGAGAAATTCTAGCTGCCCCTGCCCATCCAAGCTTTGAAATAAAGTAGTCATAATTTGGATGCAACACAGGGCTTTCCCCTGGCCACGCCCACCATACCACACCCACAGAGTAGGTAGTAAAAAGGTTTTAATCCCACCACTGCTTTCAACCGAGAATAATTTCTGACATGAAATTATTATTATTGTAGCAACAGGTTTCAGCCACTCTTTGATTCCCAGTTCCCAGGAGCACTTTGCTTAAAAGTATCGGGAAAGATGTGCCATCTGCCACCTCAGCTAAAGCCCAGTCACTAAAGAAGATCTCTCGAACCAAGGCAGCCACAGTATGGAAAATATATTTCATATCCAGTATCTCTGCTTGCAGAGCACTTTATCATGCCAGAACACAGGGGCAATAATTGTAATTTAATAATGCAGGCGGCAGTACCCGGTAACAGTTGAAAACTAGAGAAAACAAATGAGCTTTGCATTCCGAGCCAGATGTCAAGTTCTTCAGAAGCAGGCTGTCTCTGGGCCCACACTGATAATAAATAGAAATGAATAGAAATTTTTATTAAGCTATAGTGGGTCAGCTTCAGACGTGGAGGCCCTGACAATGAGGAACTAGAGAGCATTCAAGAAGGAGGCATGACACATTCATTCAAGTCTGAGACGGCTGTCATTAAAGGAACATCTGCATTTCCACCTTATTGGATAAGGATTAAGGCAAGCAGGCTCACTGGTAAAAAGGATTCTTTTCACTGTTGTCTTCAGTTGACATTGGCTCAGTGTGGCTTGATTCTAAAGAGGACTTATTGCTTTGGTAAGTGCACACTGTTTCCTATAAACTTAAACCTAGCTATACATCATTATATTTTCTTTCTTTTTTAAAAAAAAAATTATGTTCTGTCTTTCAATCTAGCCAAAGACCAGTTCATAACCATGTGTGATGAGTAGATTTCTACTCTAGATTACAGTCCATGTGTTTGAAGAAATGTGCTGTAGCCCAAAAACTCATGCCATAATAAATCACGCCATCTTAAATAATAATAATTTTGTGTCAAAAATTATTCTGGGTTGAAAGGATTTTTGCGGAAGAAACTCCACTCAGTGAATGCCCAAATGAGGCTCCTTTCATGTCCCCAAGAGCTGGGACAGAGACAGGCGCTCAATCCATCATGCAATACCCAGGTCTCAAACTGCCAATTTGCCAGTCTTCCAGCTAACAAGGAAACCTTCTTAACCACTGAGCCACCACAGCCCCATCTTAAAGGTACCATAAGACTCTTTCTTGTATTAGCTGCAAACAGATTATCATGGCTGCCTCTTTGATGCTTATGTGTTAGGACAGTAGTCACCACCCAAAATAACTTTGTGCATCTGAGTATTCATATCTTGGTAATTTTCTAGTGGGCGGCAGAGAAACAGGGGGCAGTGGCAGAGATGGACATTTTAGAAATTCATGGGAATGTGTATGGAGACCCAACAACCCATGGAGCCATGCAAAATAGGAGAAACTCTTAATCTGAGAGAAACTCAGAAGATAAATTTGGCAGGCATAAGTGGATCATATTCTGACTGGGGCATTAAAAATAGTCCTGCTATGAGAAGGGAATGAGAAAATGAATACTCAACATTGGGTAATTAAAGCTTGGAAAAGTTATTTTTAAGTTAACTATCCACTACTAAAAATACCCAAGAACAACAGAAAAATGACTCACAATAGACCAATATAAATGTAAGGAAACTTTGTGGAATTTTGTTTTGGTAATTGATCCAATTAATGAAAGTATTTCACAACTGTGATTTTATATTCACTCTGTCATCTGTAATTCTTGGACCACCATAACCTTAATCAGAAGAAGATTCTACAAAAACATCACACTTCAGTTTTTTTCTTAACACTGTGGGGCCAAGGCTCTGCCTAGGGATCTAATTCTGCATAATCTTTCACCCACTAATGTACTAAAAAGCTACTATCGGGAAGCAACATCTTGTATTCTATACAAACAAAGGACAGAAGGTCCATTCACACAACCATGGTGTGAGATTTCTGTAATAATGATGTGTGAACATTACCATGGCAACTTTAGGTCAACATGCCCCGGAATGAAGTATAATCTTTTCAAGGACTATAGGTACCTGATTCCCACACCTGCTTAATTTGCACAACACAGCTCTGCTGTAACCCTATTCTTGGGAGAATGAGCTGGACTCCGCAATCCTTAGGGTCCCTTCCAGCTCTGCAGTTCTAAGATCTAAAACTTCATATTGGTCAATCCCCTTCAGAGTGAATAGAGAGTTTGCTAAAGTCATTTGGGGATCATTAATAGTTTTAGGTAAATGGGTTAATAGTGACACAAACATCATGGAACAGACTTTCCCAGACTGGCATCCTTATTTATTTATTTGATGGACAGATGGATTTTTATTCCTCTTTTCTCCCCTAGTGGGGACAATGCCATCCACTACATCATCTTCTACCAGAGGATGATGGAAGTTGCTCTCCAGCACATCTGGAAGTTGTTGGCTTAGAAAGGACTACTTTATAATATTTTCTGCCTTAAAAAACGTCAACCCCTTGAATTAAAAGCAGCATTGTAAATTCAATCATTCTGAAAATGCCTGCCTCTAAGGAATCCATTATTTCCTGACCTTCGTATGTTTATGTGTTATCATCCATTATGTAAAAGTCCAACCTCTTAAATTAAAAATGTGGCATGTCAAAGAAACATTAGTTCTTGAATATTGTGCCATAGACTTGCTGTATGTCTAATTAATGCTGCAGAAGTATCCTATTTTTCTAGGAAATTGTTTCTTCCTATTTCAAGTTAGCTATTATCCATTTCAGGTCTGAAGTTTGTCTGCCAAAGATTTAGTAACTTGTGTTATACAATTTCCATTTACTTCATATTAAATCAATTTTCTTCAAGAAAAATGAGAAGTCTTTCCCTTTCTAACTCCTCTGCCCCCTGCACACCAATTAACTACTTAAAACTGATTTAAGGAGAATCTTCTAGAAAGATAATGTGACATTTTATCACGTTTGAAACTAGAAATGAAATGTGATTGGAAATGCCTCATTAAAAATGTGAAATATATTTTACATCTTTCCAATTTGAGTCAATAACCACACCAAGGAAGACACTTTTGAGGATACCATATATACTCGAGTATAAGCCAAGTTTTTTAGCTCCAAAAATAAGGCCCCAAAAGAGGACATGGCTTATACTTGGGTCAATGACCATGAGGTCCCAAAACAATGCCAGATTGAGACAATTTAATTAATATTACCATATTTTCATGTATTTTGATTATTGAAACCCACTAGCAGCTGCTGCATTTCCCACCCTCAGCATACTCAGGTCAATCTATTTTCCTGGATTTTCAGGTCAAAATTAGGTACCACAGCTTATATTCGGGTCGGCTTATACTCAAGTATATAGGGTATATAACATCCAGTTTCAACCACATGTCTGAATAAAACTCAGGTGCTAAACTATTTTAGGAGTATAGTAGTAGAACATTTTCTTAGCTAGCAACACCATCTAATCTGACTACTCAGCACCCAGCTAATATAACTAAATCTGTTAATTAGATCTGAGACAAAAGAAGCTTTTTAAACACTGGCCATGCTGGCTGTGGAATTCTGGAGAAAAAAAGTAATTTGCCCTATTTCAATCAATTAGATTAACTTTACTCATGGATAATAAAAATAATTTTCATCACTTTTTCTTTGTACAGCTCAATTAATACAACTTCTTTTTAAAATGTAACATTTGATTAAGAAATTTGAGGCTATGAACTTTAGATATGTTGGATGACTAGGCAATGATGGAAACCATTTGTTGCTGTTTTTTTGGGGGGGGGTATAACCTCTAGAATCTGTTTGCTGGCATAGGTTCTGGTAATGCTTAATGCATTCTCTGGGTGGTTCACAAGTTAATTAGCATTTTGCCCCAAACATGCTGGGTACTCATTTTACTGACCTCGGAAGGATGGAAGGCTGCGTCAATCTTGATCAGGATCAAACTCACAACCTTTTGGTTGCAGTACAGCAGTTTAACCATTGCACTACCAGGGCTGTTTGAAGCAATGAAAAGGTTTTTACCTTGATGAAATTTGATATGATTGCAAATGGTTATCAAAATTAATTCTGGATTCAACTCTTTATTGGGATAAGTGCCAGCTGTGATGAAAACAGGCTTCTGATTTCTTCTTGGAAGTCTTGAAGTTCTGTAGGACTCCTGGGACAATTATCAGACCCCCCCCCCCCCCACTGTCTTGGGCTGATAAGAGCATTTCTCAAACTTATGTGATAAGGTCAAGAATGGCAATGATGGTCTGGCTGCCTTCACCATACAATTTGAAATAGGTAACTGTTATGGCCCAGATACACACAGGAGAGCAGGTTGGCTTCCAGCCACTGCACACGAGGTAAGGGGAAAGTCTTACGTGATTCCAAAGGGTCAAGCAAAGCCATGATCAAGGATAGCCAGGTTCAAGAACTGATCAAGTAGAACTGCAGAAAAGAGGATGATCCAAAGGCATGGTCAGGTTTTCAAGCAAGGGTCTGATATCCAGGAAACAGGCAGAAGTTCAGGAAGCGCAGTGTCGGGATCCAAAGTGATTGCTCGGACAAGAGCCTGCCAGCATGGGCCCTTCTTTAAGAAGGATCAGGGCTCACAGCTGGAGATTAACTCTGGAGGTGAACCCTAGCCCTTCTCTTTCTCAGCTGCAGCACATTCTTTAATTGTGCCCTGCATCTCTCGGATGTGCTGGTCTCTGCCTCGTCCTCATTGGTGAAACCTGGTGCCTCAGCCAGGTCTTCTGTCAAATCCTGATCAGTTCGATCAGCTTGACCAAGAGGGGTCAATGCCAGGCTGGCAGCAGGCTGTGGAGTTGGCAAGGAGTCCTCCTCTTGGTCACGAAGAGGCAGATCTGAACCGGTAGCAGGATGAGGGGCCGGCAACAGGTCCTCCTTGTACTCAGGATCCAGATCTGAACCAGCAGTAGGCTGAAGAGTTGGCTAAAAGTCCTCCTCCTCACAACTCAGAATCCAGGGCTACAACAGTGACCTTCAAGAGTTTGGGATTTAATGGCAACATTATTTCACACAATTGCAGATCCAGTGTGATGTCAATTTAGTAAAGTTGGCCCAACTCATCAAAGTTTACCCAAACTTCTGGGTGTCTCTACGTAATGTCAGGTTTTATTTTATGATTTTTTTTATTTTTGCTGTTGTGTTATATTCCAAATAGCTTTTAGTTATTTATTGACTAGTTGCCAGTGGCTACGTAATTGCTCTGGCAATGATAGGAGGATATAATTGCAAATGAAGAGATAGTATAAAATAACTGTTATTGACAGTACCTTCACGAAAGCATCAGAATTTGAGGGGGGGAAAATTCTCCATGCAATGAAGGTCCAGACCAGAGGGAATGACAAGCCTGCAATTGTGAGATAAAATCGACGGTCACCTGATCAGTTGGGGAGAAAGCTTTTCATCACAGATGCATTAACTAATTAATTTGATATTAACCAATTAATCTGTAGAGCAAAGAGGGGGGAAATGGTACTAGGAAATTATTGGTTTGGAAGTTGAATTAATTTAAAAATACTACCGTGGTAAGAGAGTTTAATCTCATGCATCTCTGAGGAGCACATCACAGCTCACAGCTGTACCAATGAAAGAGAGTGTTTCTTCATTGGGAGCAGAATTAATCTGTGCCACTCCTGTAAATTGGACTTATTCAACTGCACTGACATTAAAACATGGTTGCAGCTGCAGGAAATCTATACAAGCAAGCAAAATCTGAAACTTGATTTAGTGGATTTGCATGTGTCCTCCATTTACAGTGGACCGTAGTTTAAACTTGCAAAGCTGTGTTGGAAATGCAGAGAAGGCTTATAAATTCTCCCTTTTTTGCCCAAGGTAAGTAAGAATAATTTCCAGGTGTTCTGGAAGAAACATTTTTATTTATCACAGGAATGCTATTCTCCCCTCCCCGCCCACAAAACTCATTAAAGAGCCATAAATTACTAAACAGGCAACCATGTGCCAGCCAGGTGTATGTGTTTTTGTGTCAGAGATTACCCTGGGTTGAAAGGATTTTTGCAGGGGAAGCCCGAATGAGGCTCTTTTCATGTCCCCCATTGCGAAGCTCTCAGGGAATTGAACTCTGTCCTCTCCAAGCACAGTGCTTTTACCCACTGAGCTACCAGGGAGCCAGCCAGGTTATGGAAATCTTTTGTGGGTATGTGTTTTCATAGCCAGGTTTTGAAGGAAATCTTGCTAGACCCAGTTTCCTAAGACCTACCAATAGCTTTCTAAGACCTACCAATATCTGGTTCTTTGGGTTTGAAACAGAGATGAGCACGGAACCCTAGAGTTGGATACAACTGGCTTTTGAACAAGGGAAACCTTTACCTTTACCAATATCTTCTGCTGTTTCCTTTTAAAAATAGCACTCCAAATTCTGTGGTTATAATCTTCTTTAGACTTTTTGTGAAAGAGGAGTTATCCCCTTAGATATTTTGAGCCATTTCCTCCATATTTTTAATGGATTTTTTGGACCTCAGCATGCTGATCTTGTTTTCTTGATGGCCCCTGCTATGCAGCATTTTATACACATACTAGCAGAGGTTGCCCGATGTTGCCGGGCTGTTTTAAATGGTGTTGGAAAGTTTTTGTTGTTGTTGTTAATGTTTGTAAAGAAGAAGGTAGTCTATAATTGAAATTTTTAAAATTTTTATTTATACAATTTTTTTTGGGTGGTCTGTTATAAACTGTGATGATTTTTGTTTGTTGTTTTGGTTTTGTGGATGAAAAAAAGAATAAAGGATGATATACTTTTCCCAAAAAATTATTTAACCCAATCTTTTTTAGTATTTAATTTTTTTAATTGTTGTACCGTAGGTAATAATTTAAAAATGTGAAAGTACATGTTTTTCACAATAAATGTTTTTAAACTGTTTATTGATGTTTTTGGTTTTTATTTGAGTAAAAATTCAGCACAGGATTTTTTAATAGTTTTTATTTTATTTCATTGACATCTGTTTTTGATTTGTGTAAAATTGTGATTTTGTGTTATTTGTTTTTACTTGTTTTTACTCTTGGGGCCTTTTGTGTGGGGCTGTTGTGTCTTTTTGAATTTTTTTTACTATTGTGGGCAGCAAGTGGTGCTGGTAGGGGTTATCTTGTATTTTGACTGTTTTTTCTCTTGTGGCCTCTGGGTGGAGCTTCTTCCAGTAAGTAGTCTCTTTCTTTATTCATTTATTTTCCAGTCGTTGTGGTGTGAGGTCGTGTGGTGGTGAGTTGGCTGTTTTTCTTTATTTGGGGTGGTGGTGGTGGTTGGATTTTGTGGTGTTTGGCTGGGTGCTGGGTGTGTTTGGAAATGTTTGTTGTTGTTTACTTTGTATTGTTTTTTGGTGTTATTTTTGTTTGTTTTTGTGTATTTTTGAAAGTTTTTGATTGTTTTTGTGTTTTTTGGTGTCCTACGGGGGGGATCCCCTCTCTGCCATCTCCCCTGGCTCTGGAAGGCTTGGGGTGACAGACCCCTTTTGTCTCCCCAAACCTTCCAGACTCATGGGACCCAGGAGAGGGGATCTCAATTGTGGTTCCCCCTTTAATATCAAGGGGGGGGTTGTGATCCCCCTCTCCGCTGGCTTCCTTGGGTTTGGGAGGGTTGGGTGGAGAAAAGGGGTCTGTCTCCCCAACCCTTCCAGACCCAGGAGAGCCATCGGAGAGGGGGTTCCCCCCCCAAACTCAATTTTTAAAGAGAAGTAACCGCTTGGTTTCTTCTCTTTAATATGGGGCGTGTGTGTGTGGTGAGGGGAATCCCCTCTCTGCCAGGTCCCCTGGGGTCAGGAGGGTTGGGGAGACAGACTCCTTTGGTCCCCCCCAAACCTTCCAGACTCATGGGACCCAGGAGAGGGGATTGAATCCAGGCCACACTCTGATATTAAAAGGGAAATCTCAATTGTGGTTTCCCCTTTAATATCGGGGGGTTGTGATCCCCCTCTCCGCTGGCTTCCTTGGGTTTGGGAGGGTTGGGTGGAGAAAAGGGGTTTGTCTCCCCAATCCTTCCGGACCCAGGAGAGCCATCGGAGAGGGGGATTACCCCCCAAAACTCCGTTTTTAAAGAGAAGTAACCGCTTGGTTTCTTCTCTTTAATATGGGGCATGTGTGTGTGTGGGGAGGGGAATCCCCTCTCTGCCAGGTCCCCTGGGGTCAGGAGGGTTGGGGAGACAGACTCCTTTGGTCCCCCCAACCTTCCAGACTCATGGGACCCAGGAGAGGGGATCAAATCCAAGCTACCCTCTGATATTAAAAGGGAAATCTCAATTGTGGTTTCCCCTTTAATATCAGTGTGGGGGGTTGTGATCCCCCTCTCCGCTGGCTACCTTGGGTTTGGGAGGGTTGGGTGAAGAAAAGGGGTTTGTCTCCCCAACCCTTCCGGACCCAGGAGAGCCATCGGAGAGGGGGATTTCCCCCCCAAACTCCGTTTTTAAAGAGAAGTAACCGCTTGGTTTCTTCTCTTTAATATGGGGCGTGTGTGTGTGGGGAGGGGAATCCCCTCTCTGCCAGGTCCCCTGGGGTCAGGAGGGTTGGGGAGACAGACTCCTTTGGTCCCCCCCAACCCTCCCAACCCCAGGGGAGCCAGTAGAGAGGGGGAGCACAACACCCCCCCCACCCAGTGATATTAAAGGGGAAACTCTGATTAGGAGCTTCAGGTGCCGTTGGGGAGGGGGGCTTTGGTTCCTGCAGCTTGGCGGACTTGCTCTCCCAATGTTTTTGTTTTTGTTTGTTTTAATTTTTGTGCACCGGCTTCCTCAGCGTTCTGTGCGCTCATGGCGCGCAGGACGCTGGGGCTTGTAGTTATGGGTTTGTGCTTTGTTTTTGTGCTGCGTTTTTTTAAACAGTTTTCTTTTGATTGGCTGCGGCGCGTTTCTGAACGTTCCTTGCACCGCGCCGTGCGAGAGCCTCTCAGCCTGATTGGTTCTGGCGCGGCGCAAGGAATGTTGGGAAATGAAGTTGTTTCCCATTTTTCGCTTTTGTGGGGCTGTTGCCCCACTGCCTGTTTTCTCAATCCTTTGTTGACCTGCGGACCCAGATCGGCCGTGTGCACGAAGGGTGAGTGCAGGCAAGTAGGGCAAGGCATAGCAACCTATAGCAAGTTCCAACGGTTAACCCTTGGTTTTATAGGTTAAGATTTTCACATCATTTTCAGCAACTATGTATTCTGGCATGTTGAGCTACAGTTGCTAATAAGCACTCCAAAACAACAAAAACAATGACTAACCTGGAGGTATTAAACCTATGAAATACCGTGAGGACAGTGGATCATTAACCAGGAAGATTTAAACCTGTGAAATACCATGAGGACAGATGTAACATGGATGAACGTTACAAATCAAGGAAAGGATTTTAAAAAACTGTACTATAAAACATAATAATGAGATGATTACTTTTTCAAGGAGGTTTCCAGAGATTTGTCTTGCCCTAAAAGCCTAATCATTCTAAATCCAGCTATATAGAAGTCACAATGAATAAACAAGTTTTCAAAGCAACTTACCTTAAAATGTTAAAATATTATTGGGGTAAAAATACCAATGGCACTCAAGTAAAAAAGTTTTTTTTTAATTCTCATAAATGCCAAAAGCCCAATTTTTCATTTCTATGATATTTACTATAAGGCTAACAAGCTAAATTTGACCTTATATTTGAATGATCATGTCTACAGAATTCTTCTATTTATCAATATGTCCACTGCACCAGAATTCACCTTAAACCTTATGGATTCAACTTTAAACCTTATGGTTGAACCTTGTGTTTGAGTCTTGCCATTTCCTTATGACTATAGCATGGAAATTGATGCATCCAATGGAGTTGGCATTTTAGAAATGGAGAAGAGAAATGTTGCCTTCTCAAACTACAAATCCCAGCATTCAACAGTTGGCATGACTATAAAGTTTTGGAATCCAAACTCCTGTAAAATAATTTTTGACATTGTTCTTTATCAGTCATTTATTCCCATCCTTTCATGTATTCAATACATCTGGGAATTAAGAGCTGTGGTGGCTCAGTGGTTAAGAAGCTTGCCTTGTTAGATGGAAGGCTGACAAGTCGGCAGTTTGGGACCCGGGTACTGCATGACGGATTGAGGGCCCATCTCTGTCCCAGCTGTTGGTGACACGAAAAGAGCCTCATTTGGGCGTTCCCTGGGCAGAGTTTCTCCTGCAAAAATCCTTTCAACCCAGAATAATTTCTGACATGAAATTATTATTAGCATGAACCCAATACAGAAAAATCTCAGAAAGGAAAAATAATTCAATGCTGGCTTTTGCTGGAAACATTGAAAAATGAGAAAATGCTATAAAAATTATTACAGTCCAATCATTAGAAAATTATGTACTGGCATATAACTATATTCTCCTGCCAACCCAGCAGTTCGAAAGCAAGAAATTGCAAGTAGATAAATAGGGACCACTTCGGTGGGAAAGTAACAGCATTCCGTGCGCTCCAGTGTCTAGTCATGCCTGCCACATGACCACGGAAATGTCTGCAGAAACAGACAATGCTGGCTCTTCGGCTTTGAAACAAAGATGAGCACTGAACCCTAGAGTCGTATACAACTGGCTTTCGAGCAAGGGAAACCTTTACCTTACTTTATTTAACTATATTCAGGGTTGAGGCTGAAAATTTTGATTTAGATCAAGATCATTCCTCACCTTCCCCTATCCCAATGTTCCTTGCTAAAGCTTTTGGAATTCTTATATCACTATCATAATTTTGACACATTGATACAGTGTGGTATCAATGTCAGCTTTTTACAAATCTGTACATTTCTTAAATAAACTAACCTGAGATGTTTGAAGGGTATGGAAAGGATTCATTTCCCCAATAATATCATTTCCCTTTTAAAATTATGCTTTATAGATTCTACTTATGCCTTTCTTCTGTTCACAGCAATATAACAGAAGACACAGTGCAAAGTCCAGTTATGCCAAATGTATAGAATCAGAGGTGGGTGTGCTTACTTAAGTAAAATTTATAGCAATCTCTAAGGTAATCAATGATTTAACTAAAACCAGTAAATAAAGGGTGGTATAATCAAAGGCTTTGGAATTAAGGAAATGAAACTTCAATTATTAAATCTATACCCTTTAATTACATATGGCACCTCTCCCTTTTAACAAGATATCACTAAACATGCCTTAGCAGGCTATTTTTAGCATTGCTGGAAGTCTAAGAATATTAAAGAATTATTGCTGGATGGAATAAAAGTCTGTTTCTTCTTGGAGAGGCAGCTAGGTAAGATAGATAACTTTGAAAATTCACAAATAGGAGATAAAGGTATAAAGGCAAAGATAAAAGTTTCCCCTGCTCGAAGGCCAGTCGTATCTGACTCGAGGAGGAAGAGTGGAGGACAAGTACAAGCAGTCCCAGAAAGAGTGGCTGAGTCAAAGCTGAAAGAATGCTCACCTGCGGATGTGTCTGATGGTGAAAGGAAAGTCCAATGCTGTGAAGAACACTATTGCATAGGAACCTGGAATGTAAGATATATGAATCAAGCCCCTGTGCCCTGAAAAGGTTCTCATCTAGTGGGAGTCTGAGCGGTCTAACTTGGCAGTGTTGCCATCTCTTGTCAATGATGTTAGGCCAGGACAAAAACTCACCAAAACATTCTCCGTCAGATCCCTTGGGCAAAGTGAAAGTGGAGGGCACACGTCATGGTCCGTCTAGCCAGCGGGTGATGTGATATCTGAACAAACCCCCACATGCAAATGAACATCCGGATTTCTCAAGTCCATTTGCATGTGCGGAATGTTGGAGTATAACAAGGCTGTATATTGTCGCCTTGCTTATTTAACTTATATGCAGAGTACATCATGTGTAATGCAGTGCTGCATGAATCACAAGCTGGAATTAAGATTGCTGGAGAAAATATCACCAACCTGAGATATGGTGATGAAGAAGACCTAAAGAGCCTCTTGATGAAGAACTGCTAGTGCTCAGCACTGTGGAGAATTGCTGGTTTATATTAGTTAATGAATTAAATCAAGAGCACTGCAAGTCAGAAATAAATCTTTTTAAAAACCCAAATATGGCCCTCAGTTGGGAGGATGCATAATACAATTGTTATATGTTTACCTATTTTCCCCAACTGTTTCCCAATTATTGTTTTCAGGAATTACCTCTATCCCAATTTTTAAGGAAATCTGATAAACATGTCATTTCACTCTACTCCTATTGAGCATTACAGTGTATACTACATTTCCCCACCAAACCAGAATCAATGAGGCTGCAATTATCTACATAATAATAATTTCATGTCAGAAATTATTCTGGATTGAAAGGATTTTTGCGGAAGAAACTTTGCTCAGGGAATGCCCAAATGAGGCTCCTTTCATGTCCCCTAGAGCTGGGACAGAGACGGGTGCTTAATCAGTCATGAAGTACCTGGGTCTCGAACTGCCAACTTGCCAGCCTTCCACCTAACAAGGCGAGCTTCTTAACCACTGAGCCACTGTAGCCCCTTTAAAAGGTGATAGATGTGAGATTTCTCTTCCAAGAACTGGTTGTTTTGTTGTGTTTATTCATGGCTGTAGTCTCCTGTATGCTATATCTGAAAAAAGACTGTACTAACTTGCCCAGTTGCAGTTGCTGAAAGTTAAGGCAGGGCAACAGTAGGATATAAAGAATATAATTTTAAATTTAATTTAATTTTCGCATTTATATGCCACCCACTCAGTGGAGCCCAACTCAGGGCGGCTTACACAACAGTAATGCAATATATAAAGAACAGTTCAAAATACAATATACAATGTAGCAACATTGAAAGCAATAGGAGATCACTATGGTGGCCCATTTAGCAGGATCAAGGGTGTTCTATCAATACAGGGCTTGTTACATGAAAACTGTTAACAAGCTGGAAGTCTTAAGGGAAATTCTGGAAGACCTATTGAAAGAGCCATTTTGGCAAAGCTCTGCAGACCGGAAAAATATCTGGGATCAATATTTCCTGCTAAATCATCTCCTGGGTAAAGAGAGCAGCACACAGACTCTACTATTTACTATGTTATCCATTTATCAACTAGACTTTTAGCTGAACATCCTGTGATTCTTTTCTCACCTAAAAAGTGGCATGCTGGCCATTCACTATATACACACAGACTTGCTCTTTCTCTCTGCAGATCTGTGTTCATTCCCCAGCAGCAGTGTTTATGCTACAAACTTTTACTTATATTGTTATGGCTGGTTTTTTGGCCCAAACATATTAGTGGCCTGGAATGGGTGTTAGTTTTTTCTTTAGTCGAAGTTAAAGGTTACATTGTCTATCCTTCTGTTACTGAAAATGGGCAAATAGCAGCTCATGTGGCTGTGGATACCAAAATGAATACATGCACCAAAAGTAAGAGAGAAAGAATGGCTTTTTTTGTATATATGCATGTGGGCTCTCCGCTTTGCAGCATAGAACTAAGAGACAAAATTATTTGTATAAAGAATACACAAAATTCACAATAAGCCAGAACTAGTTTGACCAGGCTCACTTATGTTGTACCAAGTTCTTTTGCATAAGAACTCAGTTTCTTCACCTGCTTCCTGGCACCTACACAGAAACATGTGGAGGGGGTAAGGAAGACTTTTTACTCTTAGTTCAGAATGGTGTTTCTTCAGTTACACTTACAAAATTTGGAAAGCAAAATTAAGTGCACAGAAGGCCCAGACTGGAGCACACGATGTGCATGGCAACTTCAAATAAGCAGCAAACATAATACAGTGGTACCTTGCTTTACGAATCTAATGTGTTCCATGGGTTGTTTCGTATTATGAAAAATTTGTAAAGCGAAACGTGGTTTTCCATAGGAATGCACTGAAAATTGTTCCACAACAATTCTTAAAGCGAATTGTGATTTCCCATAGGAATGCACGGAAAACCTATTAATCCATTCCCAAAAAATTCGTAAAGCAAGGTGTTATTTTCAATGGATTTTCATCTGTAAAACAAAAATTACGTTAACTGAAGTGTTTGTAAAACAAGGTACCACTGTACCTTCAAATGAAGGATTGTCCTCTCTGACACACATTCAAATACAGAACTGCCTTCTGTAAAGCGAGAAATAATAATAATTTTACGTGGTGAAGGTGATTCGGCATATGGCAATTTTTCCAAGGTTTCCCATGTAGACACTACTCAGAAGTGATTTGCCATTCCCTTCTTCTGCAAGTGTCCTAGGGATGTACAGCTTGCCCAAGGCCAGATAGGCTGGCTCTTCTCTCGGGAGGCACAATATAGAATCAAACTCACTGAGCTATCCAGGCAGCTATAAAATAAGACAGTCACCCTTGCTCGAAAGCCAGTCATATCCGTCTCTATAGTTCAGTGCTCCATTTACAGTCAAAGAGCCGGTACTGTCTGCATCTGCAGACATTTCTGTGGATATGTGGCAGGCATGACTAGATACCGGAGTGCATGGAACTTTGTTTACTTTCCCACTGAAGTGGTACTTATTTATCTACTGTACTTGCAATTTCTTGCTTTCAAACTGCTAGGTTGGCAGGAGCTGGGACAGAGATGGAAGTTCACTCTGTCAAGCAGCACTAAGGTCTCAAACTGCTGACCTGCTGACCTTCCAGTCATCAGGTTCAGCATCTTAACCACTTGAGCCTCCACAGTCTCTTAAAACATAATCCTTATTTTCAGGCACTGCTGAGAGAAAATCAGTAAATGCTCTCCTGGTCCTGTTGAGGCTTGCTGCAAGGATGCACACAGATACACAAGCACAAACATAGACTTACAAGGGCCTCCCTGAATCCCCAACAATACATTACAAAAATGATTCCTGAATGTCAAGTGATGATACAATCCAAGTAAAGTGACCTATTACTTTATTCATGAAAGAGATAAAGTCCCTTGGAAAGCGAATCTATCATAGATCAAGATGCTTAAAAGCCACTTGGGTGCTTGTTCTGTTTCTTATGAAATAACATCAACTAAAGGGGTCTTTACAAGCTTTGGTGGAGGCCAAGGCTTTATTTTTAAAGATTAAGCTTTTGCTAAAAAATAAAAATAAAAAAAATCACCCAACCCTCAAATATGATGTAACCACTCGCAGCAGAAATGAAACACTGTTAACAGATGCAAAGCTGAGGAGAACGAAGAATAAAATGTCTGTCTTCAAAGCCATGTAATTATTAAACAGTAATTTGGCTAGTTCCCATTGAGTGTTTGCCCGCTTAACAGAAGGTGTTTAACTGAAAGCGAAGCGAGGCTATATTGGATATACTAGTTGCAATTACGTGTACAATTTATTCCTTGTTAATCAAACAAGAAAGTAATTTGAAATTTAAACATTGAGAACCCACATTCTAGATTTCCAGAATGTTTGGTATGTTAAGTGGCTGACACAGTTTTAAATGTACCATAACTACCACTTATGATGTTGAAATATGGGTCCCTATTCTGAGAAGATGCTTGGTAAAATGGCTATAAATGATCATTACACAACTGGGCAATTTGAGGAGCACTGGTAGTATGGGACAATAAACAATAAAAAGCAGGATACTTCTGCTATTGTCCATTAATACAACAAACGTCTAGAAACAAATTTAAATTGATCCCTCTGAATTTGCATCTCCTGCTATGAAGGCAGAGGAACAAGAAAAGGGAACAAATCTGTTTAATATTTGTATTCAATGAAATCATTTTTTAATGTGTGCAAATTTCAACCTCCAGGATGTCACAAAATACAACCTCTTCAAGCAGTATAGCACAACTTTGCAGCTGAGAAACCTTTCTTGGTAGACTTACTATTAAAAAGTCAAATTATGGAAATTAGTCCTGAAAAAGCTTGATACAGCCTTGTCCTTTTAAAAAAAAAATGGCATTAACCCAGAAAGCTTAAGCTCAACCCTTGGACAATCAAAGGTTAAATGTAAGCTAAAATTGCTTAGAACAGTTCAAAGAAATCTGAATCAATCAGGACAAAGCCAAAATTGGGAACACTGTTCAAAGAATGGAGCTTGTAACTGAGGAGTTACAGTTCAATTAAGTAGAGGCACCACTTCGGGTTTCATTCCAAACTTCATAATCTCAGCTCCATTTTTGAAAAGTACTTGCCTTCCTAAGTATCTTTTAGAGGAATTTAAAGAAATGGCAGAAAATCTAGGTAAAGAAAATGACAATCATGTTGAGTCTAGTAACGTTGAAGGAGGAGATGAACACGACTAGGATGTGAAAATCATCATAATACAAGCAGGTTGCTATACAAAACTCTGATGACTCAGCATCTTCGATCATTTCTGACATTTCCTCTATACTCATGAGAGTATACCTCTTTGCTCTGACTCTACCAACTTTAAATCAAAGCAGGGACGGGCAGCTAAAAAGGTGGGAATCAAACACACACACACACACCCAATGCTGTTGCTCCATTTTGGCATGGTTAGTCTGGCTTTGCACAAACTGACTATAAAAAACCTGAGAAAGACACAAAAGCATGACAAAACCAGATGTGGTCTTTTGCTCACATTATTGTAGGCTGCAAATCAGATAATCAGTCAGTTTGAATTATTAAGTCCTATTCATTTAAAACATCTTCTTGATGACAATTTAATATGCTGACATTTACTAGTGACACTGCTGCTCAATCGGCTTTGGCTAAGTGTCAATGCCGCAGGCAAGCTGGGAGCATCCCTTGAAATTAAAAAACGTCTGAGAAGGATTCGTTTCTTTCCTGCAATGCATGGTTTATTATTATGAATGAATTGCTGGAGTTTAAAGTATGCTCTAAAAGAACACATTGTCTCCCAATGACAGCTGCAGGGCCATAATAGCTCCCAAAGGTGAGAACAATGCAGCCTACACTTGCATAGTAAAGGTAAAGGTCACCCTTGCTCAAAAGCCAGTCGTATCCGATTCTAGGGTTCAGTGCTCATCTCTGTTTATAGCCAAAGAGCCAGCGCTGTTTGCATTTGCAGATGTTTCCATGGACATTTGGCAGGCATGCCTAGAGTGCACAGAACACTGTTTACCTTCCCACCAAAGTGGTCCCTATTTATCTGCTTGCAATTTCTTGCTTTTGAGTTGCTAGATTGGCAGGAGCTAAGACAGAGACAGGAGCTCACTCCATCATGCAATACCCAGGAATTGAACTCTGACCTTCTAGTCAGTGAGTTCAACATCTTAACCACTTGAGCCACCGTAGTCCATAGAGATACACATGCAAAAAGCTAGTATAGGTGAGTTGTGAGATAAGAAGTTCCTGGTTCCAATGTCAGCTTGGTCCTGAACTTGTAAGATGCACCCACCATACCACGCCCACAGTGTGATAGTAATTTTTTTGGAGCCCACCACTGCCCGAGAGGGATACCACAAGTGTCAGGTTGATACACAGTTGGTACAGAATCATACCAATTCCATCTCAAAATGGGAAGGGGAAACAAATAGGGCCCAGGTGCTCTTCAATATTCTTATTAATGACCTGGATGAGAGAATGCAGGGGATGCTTATCAAAATTGCAGGTGACACATAATTGGATGGAATAGATAATACCCTGAAATACAGAAACACAATTCAAGGCGATCTCGATAGGCTTGAGCAATGGGTTGAAAACAACAGAATGAAATGTAACAGGGATAGGTGCAAAGTTCTGCCCCTGGGGGGGGGGACACCAAATGCACTGTTATAAGATGAGAGATACTTGAGTCAGAAATGCTACATACAAGAAGGAGTTCAGAATTATTATACATTGCAAGCTGAATATGAGCCAACAGTGTGATGTGGTTGCAAAAATGGCTATTTGGCTGCATTAACAGAAATATAATATCAAAATCTTGTGGAGTACTATTTTCCCCATCTGGAGTATTGTGTCTAGTTCTAGAGACCACACTCTAAGAAGAGTGCCACCAAGCTGGAACAAATTCAGAGGAGGGCAAAAAGGTTGATCAGGTGACTGGAAACCAAGCGCTGTGAAGAAATACTGAAAGAACTGGGTATGTTTAGCATTAATTGGAAAAAAAGATTTAGGGGAGATAAGATAGTAGTCCTCAAATACAAATGTTGTCATACAGAGAATGGAAGGATCTGTTCTCAATCATCCCAGAGTGCAGAACATCTAATAATGGGTTCCAGTTACAGGAAGATAGATTTTGTTTGAAAATCAGAAAAAGCTTCCTGTTAGAACAGTACAACAATGGAACCAGTAAGTTACCTTGGGAGTTGATGAGTGCTCCAAAACTGGAGGCACTTACGAGAAAGTTAGAGAGCCATCCATAAGCTGTACTTTGAATGGGATTCTTGCATTGAGCAGGGGGTTAGATCTGATGACCATATAGGCCCCTTTCCAACTCCATTATTCTATTATTCTATTGTCATATGCTAAAGGCGGGACTGCAGTGGCTCAAGTGGCTAAGATGCTGACTGGGAGGCAGAAGGTCAGCAGTTCGATTCCTGAGTACTGCAGGACGGAATGAGCTCTCGTCTTTGTCCCAGCTCCTGCCA